>JAVHKY010000009.1:0-1200000 GCA_035079385.1 Aspidiotus rigidus | reverse complement strand
TGTAAAAATTGTGGTGATACTGCTCTACTTGATGAGATACTGAGGTACACATGTACAATTCTTTTCTATCAAGCTGTTTTTCAATATTACATTCTGAATGAAGTACAATATTAATAAAAAAAGTGGTGACGAAAAAACTCGCAGCCTACTTCGTTAGCTGCTCGGTATTTCCTTTAATTACTATGTTAATCGAGGCAAACAGAAAACTTGTTTTATGGGACTCTTTTGTTCATCTCCCCCCCCCCCCCCTCCAAGAGCTCCTATCATATACTCGTATAACTCCATAATATTCAAAATTTTTCCGAGTACTTCTCATAGTCATGTTTCTTCTCATCTCATATATTACTTGAAGGTTGAAACTTTTTGTATTCCTTCACCTATCAGATACAGCTTGGAAGTCGAATATCAAAATTTTTCCGAGTCCCCTTACTGGACGTCGACACATTATTTGAAAACAACATCGATAAAATACATTTGACAGTATTTCTTCTACGATTCTGTAATATGGTCTCTCATCCCATAAAATAATAGAAGGACTTGTCCAGACGAGTATATCATAAAGAAAATAATAATTTAAGACGAAAGGGCTTTGAAGTTCATTATTTTCTCTCATCCCATATTACAAATACAAAGGGACACAAATCTTTCGAAATTGCAACATACAACAAAATACAAACCAGGAGATAAGGAACAGAAAAAAGAAAATCTCGCCAACTACATGAATAACAAGATAATAATCAAATTACTGGTTCCAAAATTGAAAGTTGCAAGAGTTACCCTAAGTAAAATTTCAAAGGGTTGCGACACAACTGACGATGGGATAACACCCGAAAGTACTCTTGTATAAGCAACTAATAAAGTAGATTTGTACAATTGAAAAACCCTTTTTCAAAATTAGTGCTCTACTTACACCTCACTCACTCATTATGAGTTCCAATAAAATTTCAAACATCAAACTACTTCTACAAGGTAGCACGACATATTAGAATTTTTCATCTATACCAAAGAAGTTGCACTAATGTAAATTTCAATTTTTGCAATATAATATATCTTAAAAGAGCAACTTCCATTCGACCCATAGAACAGGTTTGTATTGCTCTAAGCGGCTTTCTAGTGTTCTGAGACTCTGGTGTTTAGTTTAAACCCTGTTTCGCCAATGTAAACAGAGTGGCGATTGCAGCACTGGAGTTAGTAAACACCACTCTGGTCTTTTGGGAATATCACATCTCCGAGACTCGAAAGAGAATTTTTTGTGGTGGCTACAAGATAGAAAGCGGGACGATAATAGAAGGTCTTGAGTAAACGAGATATTTTATAGGAAATACTACCGAGGTATAGGAAAGCCGGATCCATTTTTCTTTTTTCTTTCTCTGTTTTCCTGAAGATTGAGTGGCAATAGAATTGAGAGTACGGGAGGTGAGTTTTTTGCGGACTAACTCATGGATGTCTATTTTGATATTACTGGTCTTCGCTATATGAATGATAGCGTCTAGTTCTTTTTGAAGGCCGCTGAATTGAGGGGGATAAACACTAATCGATGGATCGTAGAATGAAAGGTAGAATGCTTGTGAGAGGGAGGGTGGAAAGAAGAGCCATCAATCATAACTTTCTGAAAACGCTGAATTCAAGTCGGCCATCTTTAATGGTGGTTGAGAGAACTAAGAAAAGGATACTGAACTTGCCGATCTCGAGCAACAATTTAATAGAAGGGTAGAGACTATTGATCGAAAGAAGGAAATCCTCTCCATAGACAAAGAATATCGTCTACGTATTGATACCCATAATTCAACAGGTTTACAAGCAAGGAACAGCCGAAGCAAAAATTCTTCGCCTTACTAGTTAAAGAGGTAGGGGTCGGAAAGTATTGAAGGCCTACGCAAAAACTGAAACCCAATCTCACGCTGGGGCTAACGGAGACCCTATAGAAAGACTATTAGGGAAGCTATACATAAAGGATGGCGTTATTTGTAGGTACAGTACCGACGGCGAAAGCGTTATTTGTAGGTATATACTGACGGCTAAGGCGCTATTTGTAGGTACACAAAAGTTGGTACAATTTAAAGTAAAATTTTTGCGAATGTATTTGAATAGTGAAATATAAGTCAAAGGTACAGCTAAATTATACAGTAGTTATTATGTACTCTTAGGAACAATGTTCACACTCTTCAAAACATGCTTCGTGAACTGGTGTCATACAACAATCTGTCAGCATCACCCCTTCTTCACCTATGCTGACTGGGCATTCAAGATGCAGGACGTCATCAGTTCCTTTACGGCATATACGTTTAGTGGCTCTCTTCGTAACATTAGCTGCTTTACGTTTTTGTCCTCGGCGGTCATCTGATGTTCCTTTTCTGTCAGACCTAGTTTTGTTGAAAGATAATTGTCTGTCGGTACGTTTTGGTCGTCCTCGTGACTCAAGTTTCGAGCGGAAGGTCAAGTTGCCAAATTTGTTCTGTCCCGAGGAAGTCGCAGGTAAGAGACTGTCTTGAGTATTAGGTGGAAGACTGTGTGGAGTGAGAGTATCTTCGTCCTCAGATTTATGGTCCACTCTTGGTCCATTCGTCAGTCGTTTGGAAGCTCCCAGTGTGACATCACAACCAGCTCGGACCAAAGTCTCAACTTTCCTTCACTAAAAGTCTCTGCGGCCATAATAAAAGTACTTCACGCGTCAATAATTACATAAAATTCGTCATCGAAATTCTGTCGTACACATCACCTATTTACTAACCGAATGCAACTGAAAGAAGTTTTCGTTAGCTGAACCTGTTCTCTCCCTGTGCCTACGTACTGTATCTACATAATGACATGTTCGTACAAAATTAAAACTTTTCACTCATACTCCTTCTCTTATGTGCGACGAAAAAGTCAGCTTTTAACATGTTCTCTGTACCTACAAATAAAGATTTAGCCGTCGGTACAGTGTACCTACAAATAATCACGTCGATAAACAAATATCGTAGTTTTACGAGAACATATCCTTTCTCATACTCACTCATAATGTCTACGAATACTTCAATGAAGAATGACGAATTTTTAACTCAAGTTTCTTTATGTTTGAACTTTTTTTTATGTCGTATTGTGAGCTCATATTGTATTCGACATTTTTCTTCCTAGTTTCATAATGAACATCCGTTTATACTGCTGTTTCAGTGTATATCGTTCAAATAATATTTTGCGAATTTAGGATTTTTCTTTTTTATTTATCAGCTGGAGACTTGATTCAAGACAACATGACTGTTCATCACATCTCCTTTCTTTTCTTACTTCGCGAGGTCACGAACTACACTGCGTAAAAATTAGTCACTTTATTACCATAATATAACAAAAACATATTAATTAAAAACAAAAGAACGGCACTTAATATCACCATTTTTTAAAATTTTTATTTAAAATAAAAATTTAAAAAAATAGTGGTATTAAGTGCCGTTCTTTTGTTTTTAATTAATGTACTTAAAGGTAACACGTGTAAACTTTTCTCTTCATAACAAAAACAGCTATTATAAACTTACATCGGCTCATAAGTGAGAAAATCAAAGAACGTAACAAATTTTAAAAGGGGATCTGTTTTACGGGGAGTTTTTAGAGAAGACGGGCGGACGACGGGCCGAGCGCAGTGGCCCAGCAAAACGTGGGACTTGGAATCTTTTCGAAGCTATGTATGACGGGGGGGGGGGGGGAGGAGGGTCGAGACTAGGAAAAATTCGAATATCAAGCTATATAATTATTCTAAGAGGGGACTTTCAACAATTTTTACTTTTGAGCGAAAGGGTGATTCGGAAAAATTGAATCCACTAATAAATACGAGCTACGGTAATAACAGGCGGATAACATTAACGTACAAGCGACGTGGACAATTTAGTTAATTTAATGATAAAATAAATTGGTAGCAACATGGTCTTACACGGTATGCTACTGTGACTTTTAGAATTCTACTATACAACATACTACTGGGACGTTTCGAATAACAAAAGTGATTCAAGTACCTTGTACGCGCACCGTCCAGTTCTGCATCCTCCCTGACAATTACATCTTTTATATTTTTGCGACCCCGTGACGCTCTAATGACCTAATTTTGTTTATAGTTTCTTTGATCTTACGAGGCATATTATTAAATCAAGGATAAGAAATTAAGTGAGAGAGTCTCCTCGTAATTACGAGACATTATAAGGATATATGAAAAAATTACAGTCACGTAATGAAAAACTGTAATTTTTTCTTATCCTGACAAGAAATTAGTTGTAAAGCTCGAATGGAATCAATTCCCTCGAGGTAACGGTTACAAAGAAACGATGAAGTGTGAGGCCTTTTGAACAGGCGTTCATCATCAGACTGAAGCTGTACGAACTCACAAAATAACACAACAGTTTGGGGGACAAAAAGTTGTATGTCAGGACATACATATGAGAGTGATTCAGAAAACGCTTGAATGATAATTTCATCTTCGATAATTATTCTATTTATTAGTTTGGAGTCGTGGTGCCATTCCTCCTTTTTGATTTTGATGGTTTCAAGTGCGAGACGGCAGCGTGGGTTACTTTTATTGTGAAGGATCACCTCATCTCTAGCCAGGTGAGATTCATCCAACAAGTATTTAGCAAACACGGATTTAGTGTAATTTTTGCTCTCAAGGCGCTATTATGGTCGGTAATTCTGACGTGAAAAGGCCTTCCAGTTTCACCGACATACATCATAGGGCAATTACGTCAACTTAGCATGCGCACCTCGACCTTTCGTAGGGGAGGGGTCGAATCTTTCCCATTAGGAAGTAGCCTCTCGAGTTTAGAGAAAGGATAGAAAATGGAAATTTTATTCGCAGTCCGCAAGAGTTCACCCAATTTTGGAGGTAAGGTTGGGGAGGAAAGAAAGGAGGACAAAGCTCGTCTTCTATGTCCGGCGAGAGGGAGAAACAGAGTAGCCCTGTGACGTCCAGCTTCAGTTTAATGGTGAACGCCCGTGCAAAAGGCCTCACACTCTATCGTTTCTTTGTAAACTTTCTTTATAAACTGTTTTCTCAAAGAAATTTATTCCATTCAAGCTTTGCAACTAATTTCTTGTTCTTGATCTAAGTGTTCTAGCCTATCGTTTCCTCATTTTATCTAATGATACCAAGATAAAACTGGAATAAAATACTATCATCTCCAATGTACCGTACATGTACATCAAGTTTATTTACATTACTGACCAGAGTAGGTTTTTTTTGACAGTCATTCATTAACTATGACATCATTTGATTGTATTTCATATCGCTCATTTACATTACTAGCCACGTCATTAGCTAATGTCAGACATTAGCCAATAATTTACGTCTTTAGTTGCATTTACGTCATTAGCGGTAACATAATATTAAACCACCATTCTCACGAATTTTCGTGTTGGTGGCGGCGAGCTATAAGTACAATATAAGCTACAAAGCTCTATTATGCCGGTGCTCATCAATTTTTTCAATGGAAGCTAAATATTCAAGTGGGAAGATTTTTGATAATTAATATGAGAATAAGTCCACCTCTTAAATATCATAATGACGCAAAAGTAAGTTCGCATGACGAACCTCTGAGTTTCACATATATTACGAGGGGACTGCATCTGGTTAGGTTGAATATGTAATACAATAAAACCTGTGTAAAACGGAACCTAACGGAACTTGTTCCGAGAGTCATTTTTTTCCGTCATACAAGATTTTTCATCATTGGAGTGACAAAAAAAAAAAAGGGAAAAAGTATATCTATGTATTATTGTATGACAATTTTAGATTAGTACGTTTACAGAGTTACTGGCCGGGGCCTTCCTCATCCTCTTCATCGCCATCGTCTACATCACTCTCAGCCACTGAACTAGGCTCCCGACAAATCTATTTCAGTATTTAAAGAATCCTCAAAATGGGGTAGAGCATCAAGGTGAATGAAATCTGTAGGAGCACGGCATTTTTCGAGGGAAAATTTGATCTCATCAAGAATATTCTTTGTAGACTATGTAGCGTCTGAGGTCGTTGCATTGCTATTAATCACGAAGGAACCAAAGAGATAGTGAATCATAAAGATACGTATTCCTACAGTAATATGTCTAATATGTACGGAACAAAGTTTTCAATTCAGGAAAACGATACATTACAAGAAGCTACACCGTCCACACAGAATGTACTCCATGAGATCAAATTTCCTTTCGAAAAGAGCCATATTCCTACAGATTTCATTGACGTTTTGCCGTCTTATAAAGGATTTTTTTACTGAAAATATTTTCCGTCTTCCGGCTAGACAGTTTCCGTTTTATTGAGGGTGATTACAATGGACATTTCGATGGAAGAATAAATCTTTGGCTATACATGATGATAGAACAACGTTTTGACTGTTGCTGTCGAAGTTCAATTTTACTCACAGCTAGATTAGTGTGAAAGAAAAAATAGAAGTGTAAAAGAAAAACGAATTAACCAATTACGTTCGAGAATTAGAACGAAAGAAAAAATAATGGTGTGAAAGAAAAATGAATCAGCCAATAACGTTCAGATGTTTGTTGATTGAATTTCGTTTGAACATCATTTATGGAGAAAAATATTTTTCAATGTATGCGGATATCGTGAACGTCTACCCACAGGTACAATAATATATTATTTTTCCGTTATTGCAGCGATTTCCGGCTTATTACGGTTCCGTCTCTTACACAGCTTCTACTGTAGTGAGTATTATTGTACCTGGATGAGCTCTATATAATCGGAGAAAATATGATCGAAGGTTCATCTATTGATTATACACATATCTATAAATCGATGTATCGATACAATTGACATGTCGATCAAGTCATACGCAAGAAGCTTCCGTTTCCGTAAAACAGGTTCCCTATTTGCTTGATTAACACAGTTAATGGAGGCAACCCTGAGCTATTAATAAAAAGGGCTGCAAGTTTTTTCCTGTTCACGAATAAGTGTTCCAATTGACACGGAAAGTTTTACTTCTCTCAAAGCGGGAGGGAGGAAAGAAAAACAAAAGAAAAAGCAGCTTGGCGAAGAAAAAAAAGTAGTCCATTGTACCCTTCACTAAGGAAGGAAATATAAAGGAAGAATGTTATCATTACTTATTCACTTTGCTCTGCTTTGTTACTTTTGCTAGAAAAATTGCTCCACCATGAATGCACACACACTCATCCATAGCTACCAACGTTCACATTTTACTAGAAATAATATTCTCTGTTTTGTATGTATATTATTTTTCAAATACAAACATACGAATTTCGCAAAAATAAAAAACATCATTTGATTTAAAGTGTAAGTTGTACTTTGTAGCGTCAAATTTCTACTGTACATCATGGTGAGCTTCTTCACGCGTTACTTTTCCGCAACAAGGTAAGTTATTCGTAACACAACAAGTCTGAAAACAAACGATATATTAGCTGCAGCAATGATTGTAACAACGCTTACCTGGGCTGCGCCACTTGAATGATTCGCATTGAACTTCTCAAGTTTTGTAAACATAGAAGAAAGAGAAGAAAAGACGAAGTTTTTACCAGAAAAAACAAAAGTTTTCAACAGTTATTTTCCTTGAACTACTAGTATATCACAAAATCATTGATCTAAGCATAATATATTTGTATAGGCAAAAAGGAACTCATGGGGCGAATCTCCGAGTGAAAGTTCAAGAGCTTTTTAACAAGTAGAAACCATTTATTCGGGAAAGCAACCAATCACGTGCGCAAATAAAATGTAGCTGTACCCAATAATGAGCCCTTGCACTTCGCTGGCATAATATTATTCTCAAAAAATATTTACATAGTAATGAAACATTTAGGTTAATATTTGAAAGAATGGCCGAACCGAAATAATCTGAAAAAATGTAAAAGATGTCTTTGAGTCTCTATAACCAAGATGAATTTTAAAAGAGTCAACGACTAATTCCTGGGAAAATCCTCATTATTAAACGTTCAAAGGAAAAAAAGAAATATATATGTATGTATTCAACAGTTCCGTCAGCACACGCTAACATAGAAAAATATCGACAATTAATAGAAACAAAACAATGAAATAACAATAATGAAAAACAATAAAGATCACGGGGAGGGAAAATAAACAAAAATCAAAACAAAATCTATAAAATAATACAAATGAATTCTTTGTCTCGCAACCTGGCAAAATTGGGTTCAAAAACAATTACAAAGAATAATAAGTAATGCATTATGGTGCACCAAACTTGTACATACCTAATTCATAATGATTGATAGGTACGGATGTATGTACGACAGATTATTGTTTTCAACTTGGGGAAAAAAAAAAAAAAAAAAAAAAAAAGAGCGACAACTTTAAATAGAGGAGAAATGTAAACAATACAATTTATACGTCCAATGAAATGGGTAAACTATGATGACGGCTGGCAGAAATACAGCTCGTGTATGTGTATATATTGAGATACCCTTTGAAGTATAATACAAACACAAATAAAAATATTCAGAATAAACCATTCAAATAAATTTGTATCTTTCTCGTCATTGGTCACGGCAAGCCTGAATCTTTTGGAGTGAAAAATACAAATTTCCATTCTGTACAGTCATCTTCTTAAAATAGCAGCAAAGAAACGGCAACGGACAAATCATAATCGCACATAATTGAGTATACATACACACAGTATACTATTTATAAGCAAACGTAGCCCGTCGACAAATTCAATGGTCATAATTTTAGGTCACTGATATTTTTGTATCTTAAGTCTCCAATGTTTTCTTGACTCCATCCTGCACAGCTGTAAACGGTACACAAAAAGCGGAAAATGACAAAAGGAACGAAAAAAAAAAAAAAAAATGAAAAGTGAGTTGTACACGAGTAATGTGCTGCATGGGCAGGATCATTTACAATGTACAGAAGAAGTATGCTACGACACTGAGAGCTTTCGTATAGGTAATAGTATATTACGCAGCTAGGGGAAAAAAAGTGAAGAGTGACCTTCGAGTGCGAAATTTGAGGAACGAGGCGAAGCCGAGTGTAGCAAATGGCGCGAGAAGTAACTTCTCACTTTTTTTCACCAAGTTGCGTACGATATTTTATTGTATAAAGGGTTGTAAACGCCGCCACCCGGGCAATAAACGGGCGTTTATTACGCTGAATGCAATAAATGACAATTTACCGCCCTGCATGCAGTAAATACGCTTCTCTAGACGCACTCGTCAACATTATTGAAAATGATCCCGAGCACATTTACATTGCTGAAGGGGTTTCCTACGATGAACGAGAGTTTTCAACAAACAACAACCAAGAGGCAATTCAATGATCAGACTGTCATATTTTGAATCGATGCGTTTCTGTAAAAAATTACGGTCATCCATAATTAAGAGAATACTCGAAAGAGTAAAACAAAAGAATAAGAAAACTTTTGCAGTTTTCTTTTGTTTTACTTTTTCGAGTATTCTCTTAATATGGTCATTTTTTACTAGTTTTATTTGAAAAGGTTCTGACAATGACCGTTAGATTTTGAGTAACGTTGAATAGGGCCACAAACGGCACGATGTGGACAACGGAAACAGAATTTTTTCTCCAAGATACTCAAATATCAGACTGCCCGTTGTGCGTCGCTCGTTGTCAACTTCAGGAAACCCGCATATAAAGAACTACGGTAAGAATTTCGTATTTTTTGTACCTTCGACTCGCATACCAACTTCCAAGCACTTCATCATTCGGCAATATCGACACTGACTTCTCGTAGTTGTGGTTATAAAACAATTACCGCCTGATCTGCTAACACGCAATCGTATTATGACACAATAAATGAGAATCAAGAAATTGTGAACGTAAATGAACGATCTTTATTTTTTATTATTATTTCATTTTCATTTTCTGTTTTCTTTCCTTCTTTAATATGATTAAATTATGAGTAAAGGAAGACCGTTTACCTGCAACTGTAGACGCTGCGACTACGCACTGATCTTCGGAAGAAGCATTTGCATCCGTCGCAAGTATACGCGCCATACTGTTTTCCAATTGATTTGTCACCACAAATATCACATCGTGGCAATTCTGGTAAGTAAACACGTCGATTTTCTGTAAAATTTTCATACACTCATCATTTTGTTATTATTCCCTTAAGAACATGGTCGCTCTGTTTCACTTACAGTACAGCTATTATTATTATTATTATTATTATTATTATTATTATTATTATTGTTGTTGTTGTTGGGGGAAGCGCAGTGATATTCTCTCAGAGAGTATTCGTTCAAAATAGTATAATACTTTGTAATACTACAATGGACGGAGGATAGCGATATCAATACGAGCGACGAGAGCCGCCATGCAGCGCGAGTTGATCGCTTTCCTCCGTTCACGTGTGGCGTACCCTATTTTTCGGTTCACATGAATGGTATAACGTTTCCCCCGCCACAACGATGTTCATCGGGTACAAAATGAGAATATGCGCGCAACTCGATTATATGTATATTCTTTACTTTCATATTTTTTTCTCCTTTTGTACTAGGAGCAATAAAAAGATGTTGCCACTTGTAGTCTGTTTTTGTTCTAATACCGATCAATCATGAGTACAATCTCCTCTAATTTCTATGATATAATTCAACAATGAGAATTTAGTTTTTCTCTTCGAAGTATGTACGTAAAATGTATCGTGTATTGCTGACTCGCTAGTACGAGTACGACTCTTTCGATAGTTTCCTTTTTAAGTCGTAACAACGCTGAATTGATTTTTCAAAAACTCATCTCTCAATCCCCTAACTGAAAATAATCGTTTCAAATAAATTAGATAATGGTAATTTAATAATTACTACCTAAATTTTGTTACCCACTTGTCCCACGAATCCGGTAATGATTACCGAACTTTTTTCCCTCAGCATACAGTAATATAATTATAGATTTCACTCGACTCTTCAGATGCGGTTTTTAACGTTAGCTCTCGCTGTTTGAGTTAAATTTCTACAACTCACCAGAAGAATGGGGTAAGAATTCGAAAGAAACGTGCTCACTACGTTGCGTTTCATCTGCAGAAAAATTACGCAAAAAGTAAAAATTCAAATAGGAGGTGTTCAAGATAATACCGGGGGGTTACAGAATTCGAGGATTAGAGAGTAGATTTTGTGCAATGAAAATTTACTAACACTGGTCCAATTCGTCTTTCATCAGATATAATACTCGAAGATGACTATTTGATCGCATCTCATCTGTAAAATAATAATTAAAACGAGCTGATATTAATGAAACGATTAAGTTCACAATATTGGTGAATTGCATTCATTATATACGAGTCAACGAAACTTAGATTTTGCATAAGAAAGAATAGTAAAAAACAAAAAATCGATAATAGTACTCGTACTTTACGTAGGATTTTGTACACCTTCGGTATTCCACACTGTCAAGTTTGAAGGCTGTATCATTATCGTGCACAAAACTGTATGTGCACTTACGTATACAGCGATTAGTAATTTTACTGTATACTGAAGATGTTATTTGCAGCAGCACTGGGATGGGAAGGGGAAGATACTTTTTTCTCGGTTTGGGGTTTTCAGAAAACCCTGGTTCACAACAATTTTACGAATAAACCATTTTTATGAAATATCATCACTATTCTCCAAGTGAATATCAGTCCAAAAATTGCATTCAATATCACATTCCTTTATTCTTGAACGATAAAACTTTAGTACGATTCATATTGAAAAAATAAACGACGACTAGTGCAAAAACGGTTCTTGCGCTATGATGGCGTTCATGTAGTCTACAACAACGTAAGACAACACCTAACCACGTATTATGTAGTTATAGGAACAATAAATAATTCTAGGCAATTTGATACATTTATATTTTAGTGATTCGAGACAATAGGCAAATCGTTCTACGAGTATATCCTTGGAATCGAATAAATTTCGTCATGAAGAGATTAGGTATTAGGATCAGCCCGATTCATCTAGAATTGCTGACTAACTCGGATTTTTAATACATTTTTTCAAAGCATAAGTCAAATTTCATTGTTTATTCTGGCTGTTTTTTTTCATTATTATTTTTCTTATAAAGTATTATTTACCGTGGTAAAACTTTAAAAAAAAAAAAGAACGTGTTTCAATTCTCTCAACGAGCAATGTGTATTGCTTTTCAGAATTTTTTGTCGTTCAACTTACTTTTTAATAGAACTAAAATTTCTTTTGATCGCAGTTGAATCATTTTATCCTGCATCCATTTACATTATTGTTCATTACTTCTTCATACGGAGAATTCATTTTAATTATTGAATTTGTTTTCTTCATTGTTCATACACTCTATTTCATTGGGCGATTAAATGGCGCTCCATGATAATCTCGCTGAGATTCTCTCCTTTGGGAACATGCACCCTCGGACTGTTATCACAAAGAACAGACTGATAGTCGTAGTCTCCTATTTTTTCGATTTTGTCATGTCGATCGAAAACGTTTCTAACTTACATCAATTAAATTTGCAACTCGGGTATTTCTGTTTTTTTTTTTTTTTTTCTTCTTCCGTGTTATATCCGTATGTTCTGTTGAAATGTGTCGCACCACCATGGAACAGATCCAAATTATTGTAAAACCTGGCTAAAACGGAACCTGTTACTAACGGAAAACTGGCTACAACGGACAAATTTATTAGTCCCGATGCCTGTGAGTCATTTTCCCATGTAAAAAGCGCTGTATAAGACGGAAACTGCGCATCATGGAAACGGAAAAGTAATGCAGTCCGTTGGAGGCTATTCCAACCCATATTGTACTGTTCAAACCGGAAAGAATATTTTTTTTCTTCTTCATACACGTGTATTTTTCGAGAAGTCATACTGTATCTTTGATTTTTCTTGTTCATACTTCAACTTAAATTACGATAAGATGTTGAAAATGATTTATTTTTCCGAATTCTACGGTAAATTCTATACAAGAATTAGTTGAACTTGAAAGAAAAGGCAAAAATTTTTTATCACTTTTTAGGGTTTGTGCCCCTCTCAACCCCCTCCGAGGGTCCTAGGAATTTTTTCACAATTTTTCTTGGATTTCGCGTTAAATTCTACTTCGGAACCCATTAAGATTTTTCTAAAAAATATAAAATATTTTTTCTCCAATTTGGGGTGGGCGAGGCTCCTGGACCCTGGCTTACTGTATTCATCGAGCCATTAAACGTGCTTTATTCATTCGGTAACGATAATTTATCCTTACTATTTCATCGGAAATTGATTTTTGCCCCTTTTTGAGCTAACCTGCACAAGACGGAAACCTTACTAAAACGGAAAAATTGTTCAGTACGAACGCGTTCCGTTTTAGCCAGGTTTTTACTGTATTTCATTTTCACTAGCATCATATTTGCTCATCAATACTATTCGGCCGTTTGATTCTTTTTCAGTATATCAACAAAAGACTTGGGTATTCAACTTTTTAAATGATATTCACTCGCTAAAAGGTACAAATACACGTTGAATTACAGCTCCAAACTATTCAAACAATAAGTAATCAACCTTTTCTGGACTAACGATATCATATTCCCTGTGAATTGATAAACATAATAAATTGAACTATTGACACTGTACGAATCAGTCGAGCAATAATTTTCGTTTCTTTCATTTTATGATATTTTATTAAGATACATACTAGTAGGGTTTTTGAATACTGACAGAAAAAAAATTTTCAGGACGATCGACTGAAAACCAATTGGAAATTTCCGAATTCAAAAGAAATAAAGTTGCACTGATATACGAGTACGAGAATTGTCCACTCGACATTTAATAAACATCAGACAAGGTCTCAATTATGACTTAAAATTAGAAATTAAACCTAATGAAACATTGCAACCCCGGATTTAAAGGGGGGCAAGGGGGCCATGGCCCCGGGCCTCCACCAACGAGGGGCCTCCATCACCCTCACTTTTTTAACAGGGAACCTGTTTTATGGGGGGCTTTTTGAGAAATTGGCCGTGCGCCGTCCAGCAAAAAAATTGGAAAAACTTCGACTCTCGAGCCATATATGATAGGAGGGGGACTTGGAAAAATTTCGACTCTCGAGCTATATATGATATGAAAGGGACTTGGAAAAATTTCAACTCTCGAGCTAACTCTCAAACTATATTATACTAGGCTTACAGTAGGTCTAGGCCTTCTTTATACTAGCTTTATTATCTAGGTCTGGGCTTCCTTAAATTTTGAGTACCAAATCCCATTTGACTCATAAAACAGGTTCCCTGCGTTCCTCGTTCAACTTCGTTAAGGAAGCCCTCGTTTTTCCAAGTCCCTCTCCTATCATATATGGCTCCAGAGTCGAAATTTTTTCAAGTTTTTTGCTGGACGACGGACGGCAAATTTCTCAAAAAGCCTCCCTTAAAACTGGTTCCCTGTTAAAATTTTGACTCTCGAGCTATATATGATAGGAGTTTTGGGAGGCAATTGGGTAGAAAAATTTAATAGGGGCCTCCACCGCCGCTGGCCCCCGGGCCCAAAAATCCTAAATCCGGGGTTGTCTATAATCAAAATCAATGGTGTGTAAGGCAAACTTTATACAAAAATTCAAATAAATGAGGGAGAGAAAGAGAGATACGGATCAGAAAAAGAGACGATTGAACAATTTATCCTATGGTTGCCGGATGATTAACTCCTGCAGATTATCTGTCGGCTTGAGAATTACATTATGAATAAATATCATATGACGTTTAAGGTGCTCTTTCCGCTTGGCCTTGTACGGACATCCAGGGCACGAAAAGTTGCGATCAACTTCGCACTCGTACTTTTTATGACGATCTAAATTTGCCTTTTTCGAATAGGAGCGGCCACACTTGTCGCAATATTCTCGCCGCTGTGGAATGTAACAAGGATCTAAGGCTAAATATAACGCCTCGACTGCAAAACAGAAACAACCGCCGAAAATTAATCCATACAATCCTATAAAAGTGATACGATCATCTATACGATGCAAAAATGATAATAATGATGAAAATAAAAATAATTAAAAAAAAATGTAAAACAAAATGAATCTTCTACTCCGATAAGTTGAATTAGATTGAACTCTATTCGATAGCCGCGTTGGAATAGACAAGGATTTCTGAAGTATGAAGATCAGAATTTGAAGCATCGCGCCTTACTCAGAACTGGATCGGGATCACTATTCACAAAATTATTAGGTCCATGCTTCATAATGTCTTATAGGTTTTTGAGAATGATACAGTATAATCTCAGTACTGTATTGATGCGCGACCAAAATTTCTTTACAGAACTTATTTTATTCACTTAAACGTAAATAAGTACAGTATACAAGTAAATAGGTACAGTATACACGAGTATGATAAATATAAATTTTATTTATTTATCATTTTTCTTTGTAATGGATTGCACGGAACATTTACAACGTGTTCAATAAAAATCTTGATAAATACCGCTGGTAGGTAGGTAAATACACTGAAGGTTCATCGATTTATTTTACCGATTTTTCAAGAAAAATCGGGTTATAGAATTTGTATCGCAATATTATTTGAGTGAATATTTTCAGCGCATTTCAGAATACGATAAGAATGGTAATACAGTGGCTGGAATTCAGTTTAACTCAATAAAATTTTGGTTCGTTTGATCTGCAAAATTATTAAATTGATAAGATTAAAAAGATCACAAGTGTACCATTCTACTTTATAAGTTAGCTCACAAGAGTACTTTCGGGTGTTACACCATCATCAGTTCAGTTATAACACACCACTGAAGAAAACGAACAGTACGCTGGAGATATTTTTCAACCTCGGCTCTCTTTACACCTCATCACATTCATTACGATAATATTAATGTAGATTTGAAATTTAAACAATTTCTAGAGTTGAACTTGAAAAATATAAAGGTATAATACCTAATAATACTATTCTAACATACGCAAGGAAATTAGTTATTTACGCTACAAGGGTTTAAAAATGGCCATTTCTAACCGTGTTGTGTAAGATTTTTCTTCATTTACAATCACAAAATATAAGACGAGTGCGATCACAAGATAGATGATAGCACGTGAATATTTCTTAGGTACAAGACGAAAATGAAAAAAAATCCCTTATAGCGAAATGAACATACATAAATGCACAGTTATATATTAGTTCATGCGTCATGTTTGGTATGACTCGAGTTTTAACACTTTTTGATTGTGAATGAAGAAAAGAGTACTTCAATAAATGGTACAGAGTGAGCTGTTTATCTAAAGCGCCTTAGTTCATCTGATTGGAATAGATAGAGAGGTAATAATTTGTACAATGCGAGGATACGTTTTGTTCTCTAGAGTTGGGTTGCGCGCATGCGCACTTTTGTACCCGATGAACATTGTTGTAGTGTATTTTAGTTGATTAGACAAATAACTAGTGCATTAGTATTGATGTAGTCATTTTTTCACGTGAACTGAAAAATGGCGTACACCACAAGTGAACGGAGGAAACCAATGAACTCGCGCTGCATGGCGGCATGGGTCGCTAAAACGCTTTTCTAATAGATCGGCCGTGTGGCTTAATATACTATTACACCACATTTTTACTACATGGCAGTGAAAAAAAGTGCTTCAGATCATGTAATATGCTGGATGATGTTACATTCGTTATTTGTGGTTGCAGTGAGCAAACGTTGCTCCCTTTACCCATTTTTAACAAAAAGTGCAAAAAGTATATATCAATATATTATTGCGATTGTGGAAACGTATTGCTAGATTTTATTTTTGCATTTTCTGAATAAACTATTGCATGGAATTCGGGACAAAATGGTAACAAATGGCTACTCGCGTTGTCTGCTACCAGCTAGGCTAGGTGGATCAAACTTGGTACTTGTTTACCATTTTGTATTACTTTTCTGCACTAGTTGCACAACATACTAATTTTGGTCTTTGTTGTGAAACCTCAAGATAATATTATTCTTATAATTTGAGTGCTTACTAATTTATTAATTTCATTTTTTTGTTTCCTCGCGTCATCAATTAGTCAACATGACAGAGGAAGAGCTGAATATTTATTCGAGAATTTCTTCTGCAGACGAACACTGAAACACCTAAAATATGAAAATGTCTTTTTAAATCGATTATTTCGGATGAAGACGTCACAGCGCAAATAATACGATAAGAATTGGAGAAGTTATATAATTCAAATAAGAATACAACCATAACGACTTTCAAGTCTATCTAAAATGGGTAGAAAATGCATACTTCGGACTAAAAACTAGTCAGAATCCAAAATCATAGATGTCAAATCGCAATCCCATAGAATTTTGTCAATGGAGTTATCGTTTTGACATGTTATCAGCACAACCGACCTGCTGAAGGATAGACTGCGCATATTTTCGAGTACATACGAGTATTTGATGAGAGCGAGTGAGTCATTAAAATGATCAGAGACTCACATGGAGTAGATACGTACTGTAGTATTGAATACCATACAGTACACTTTGTTAGAATATTATGTATTAAAAGAAGCAAATAACGCGAGGTATCTCTAAAAGGCTGTTCAGGAACGATAATTTGAACTCATAGTTTGAGAAAAAAGTATATTAATTTTCGTATATTGACTGCTGTGCCGTCATTTATTTCATGAAAATACACAGCGACCGACGTTTTGATGTAACTTATATCATCATCTTCAGGGTCTATAAGAACATACAACGGCAGAGCGGTAAATATACGAAAAATTCTTCAATTCTGCATCGCAAAAAGAAAAATTCGTCGCAACTTTTCTGATTAGTTTGAGACATACGAAATACAAACAAGTAGAACCGTAAGTAACCAATTATTGAAAAGAGAGCGACGAGGGATAAATTTGAGGAAGATCATGAGCGATTATACGTAGAATGGTGACAGACCGAGAAGTCGGTTTGTGTTGTCTTTGTTTTTTGTGGACTATAATACGCGATAATTTAAAGGTAAAAAAACCGTTTTATTTATCTATTCTGTGTTAATTCTGCGCACCGAAACAAGGTAATAAAAGGCATTCCACAAGAATTGAAGATATTTGCGCGCAGCGGACTCACTTCTCGTTCCCCAACTCATTTTCGCGTCCCAAATTAAATGACGCAGCCTGAAGAAAGAACGGCTAAACTAATGTGCATCCTTCTGTAAAGAGAGAATGTTAAATTATACACAAACGGTATACACCGTGTTCTATACATCTTATATTATTTTGATAAACGCGACTACGATATTTTATACCTACTTATAATACTATGTACTGATTTATAACTGTACTCGAATTGAATAAATAATGCGTCAAAATTAAGATAATATAAAATTAAGAATACTAATTGCCTATACAGTTCAACTTACAGGCTTACAAAATTGCACATTCAACTTATTTGAACATCCACATCATTATTGCACAAAATTCAACTTGTAAACAAAATAAGGTAACCGATGTACAAAATGGGTATACAGTATTATTACAAATTATATATCATAATGTATGATAATTATTATAATAAATAAAAAACTATAGCTCTTTGTTTTCGTTTTATTCTTTTTTTTTTTGAAGGGGGGAGGAGGAGGAATGCTTCAAAGATTAGAAAACACAGCTAATGAGAGAGAAACTGGAAAATATAGTTTCATTTTGATCTTCGCACAAAACTTCATACGTTTTGATTCTGACTTGTTATCGACGTTTGTTTCAAATCCAACAGTTCTGACAAAAATGTAGAAATTCCAATAAAAAGAAATTTGTCTTGACGACGGGATAAAATTATAACCTATAAAAAGAAAGATTTTCATCTGAATTCGCATTAAGGACGATAGTTTTCTGATCATTGCATACAAGAGAATTCATTGTATAGAATATTGTAAAATGAAAATTTTAAATGACGACGGTACAACGCACGTGCTGTGCCACATATAAGTAATAATTATTATGATTAGTGTATGACGAGACTACGTATATTCGCATCACGCTCAGAAGTAGAAAATCTTTCCGATATTTTTTGGAATAATGGTTTCTTTGTAAGAAACGAAAGAAAAAAAAAATATGAATAAGATAAACAATACACTTATTGTATTAAGCCTTGGTCGCTCGTCCCATTCAATCCTATATAGAAAAGAAAGTAGAGGGGATGGCAGAGTAACGTTCTGAGAAGACGTATACTAAGTATGTTATAAAATCACATCAATAATTGTCATTGGAAAGAAGGCGTAAGTATTTCATTATGATAAAAATGGCGAGTTTTCAGCCAGCACATTAAAAACTTGCTTTGCACTTGAAAATGTACACGAAAATACTTATGATTAGAAAAATTATACATAAACAAGCATTATCTAAATATCTCAAACCTTAGGTTCTGCTTTTAGACTGCGCAGGAATGCGGCGTGCTTGTAATTGATGTGCGTTTTCAAATTGTCTCTACGATAAAAATCCTTCAAGCAAATACCGCAACGGTATTGCTTCTTACGATCACACTCGTAACGAATATGACGGTACAGATGATTCTTGTTACGATAGCTGCGCGGACATTTTGGACAGAAGAAACGACCGTCAGTGGTCGGAGTAGGAGGAGTCGACGTTACATTCGGGAATGAAAACGGATCGAATCGAGTCCAATATTGTAAACGTTCTTTCGTGAGCGAATCAGCAGCGGCGGCGGCCGCTCGAACTACAGAATATAGAGGCGCCACTCCGGAAGCTGCTTCCGCCATCAAACCAGTCGCTGCGAAAGAAGACCGTATATACCAGTTAGATTTGTACGAGAACAATATCGTCAATCATCATCATCATCACCATCATCACCACCAACAAAAATTGCGCCGCGCGTTAACAACGAATCTGACGAACCGAATCACCAGTAGCGAATTAATTACCCGAAACCATTATAATATTAGATAGACCGTACCGTACCACCTGCGATGCGATGCAATGCGAGTAGTAGTTAACTTAAACGAATACTGGGTTAGGACCGCTTATAGCAAAGTATGCTACATTACTTATTGTATATCAAGTACATGCTTATACTTAGGAAAGAATTCGCGCGAATAAGATAAACGCGATACCTATATACACAGTGTATATATACTAGTTAAATAATTAGTTGAAATTGTCGCGAGGAAAACCCAATTTCCGCAGCAATTGAACACAGAAAAACTTGATAGTTTGATGAACAGGAAATATAAACAAGTACGTGTGCGTTACTCGCGTGAATAGCTAAATTTATCAACGAGTAGGTCTACTTTTGTGAATTCATGCAAAAAGCCGACATGTTAATAATAGCGGGTACAATAATAAGCATTCGATTTTTCATCACGCCGAAGGAATTAACTTTCGAAAAGTCTGATATACCGACAAAGGCTGATTAGGTACGTAAATGGAAAACATAACAACTGTATAATGAACGCAGAGCCCGGATTTTTCAACATTTGTCGAATCATTTCGTCGAGAGAGAGAAGCTTGAAAATCGGATAGAAGTTCATTTTAGGGGTATAATGAAGCCTGGTAAAACAAATTTTATTTTACCGACAAGTGCCGAAAATGGAAGCCGAATAAAGCCGAAAATGACCAGTTTGTTAGATATTGTCCAACAATGTCAATGAAAATTGGGTAGTTTTTGTTGAAAATATAATTTTTAGTCCAGAATTGAAGAATTAAAAATACTGATTGAAAAATTGTTGGGATTTTGTATTGATGAGTTTGATCCCAAAAATTCGTTCACTTTGGTCAAAAATCACTTAATCTTGATCGGAAATTTAGTAATTTTGGTCCTGAATTTTGTGTGTGTGTGTGTGTGTGTGTGTGTGTGTGTGTGTGTGTGTGTGTGTGTGTGTGTGAGAGAGAGAGAGAGAGAGAGAGAGAGAGAGAGAGAGAGAGAGAGAGAGAGAGAGAGAGAGAGAGAGAGAGAGAGAGAGAGAGAGAGAGAGAGAGAGAGAGAGAGAGAGAGAGAGAGAGAGAGAGAGAGAGAGAGAGAGAGAGAGAGAGAGAGAGAGAGAGAGAGAGAGAGAGAGAGAGACACACACACACAGACAGACAGACAGACAGTGTTACGGGCTAATGATATAAGAATACAACAAAAACTAAAAACTATCAGCTATCGACTGATTATTAATTGCTGAAATGGCTAGTTACGCAAAATAGTATCAATATGAATAAGCAACAAACAGCGTTCCCAACGAAGATTTTCGGAGTAGACGTGTTCACAATGAATTTCGAAGTACAGAGGTTGAAAATACGGATATATATTTCCATCCTGGGAAGAACGAAGTTTGAACCGGGCACCTCAGCAAAATCATAAGTCTGCGACTCAACCGCCCAGCCACCGGCGTGGCGCGTTTCAATTTTATTAGAAATAAAGTAAAAACTATTAAAAATTTATTTGTGAACGCTTTGTGACGCCACGCGGCGGTACCATCATCATAAACCAGAAATACAACTTTGAACCTTATTTTAAGTATTATAAAGGGCGAAATCTTGGTACATATTCGCTACAACGATTACATCGTCTTAATAATTTTATTAGAAGAGTGCCAGCTCGTGAATGAAGAGCACAAAGGCCACATAATTATTCGTGTTTCCGACTTCTAAAATTACGTGTGTACATGTTCATTCCAAGAACATCTGTCAAACTGCCCTTTCCCGGCTACTCCGGACACCTCACAGTGGCATTAATACGATAGCCTCCTGTATGTGGCATTTGGTCTATTCACTCACAATATGAAACATTTCTGATCGACAAGGAAGGAAGGGAGAAGAAATATGACGAAAAAATCTCCTAACCCGAGTGGGGATCAAACCTGCGACCTCTCGTTTCCATAACCAGTACGCTACGGGGTCCTAAGATTAGATCGTCGTATTTCGCTTTCAGATGGAAGTTCCACCTCGTAATAAAGACTCCCGCTTCACCCACGAGATTTTTTCGTCTTATTTCTTCCTTCTTCCTTATTTATATGATAACCTTGTGAACGTCTGTACTAATTAACATCATTCAGTCACCTCTTTCTTCAGGCATGCCCGGGTCGATCCTACACGCTTCAATGTGCATTTACAACAGCCTAATGTACAGTGGTTTTTGAAACCTTTCCATCACAAGATGGAACTTCTATCCAAGGGCAAAATATGACGATCTCATCTTAGGGCCTGGGAGCGTAGTGGTTATCGCACTGGTCGTGAAAACGAGAGGTCTCGGGCCAGGAAATTTTTCGTCATAGTTCCTCTTCCTTCCTTATCGACATGATTCCTCGTGAGTGTCCACACAAGTCAATACCCTTTAATTCTAAATCGAGTTTAAATACAATAGCGGTATTTTTCACAGCGCCGGCGGTCGAGCTGTTGAGCTGCGGACTTTTGCTTCAGAGGTTCGTGAATCAAGCCTCATCACTAGAAGGGCAGAAAATGAAAACGGAAGAAGTGGTCACTGAAATTGGATCCATTTAAAAAACTAATGTAAACAGATGTCGAATCAGAAAAATATAGTGGCGGAGGTAGGTCCAGAAAGAACGTACACCACCACCACTTGATTTTTTGGATTTTACAATTGTTTACATTGAGCGAGAATACCTCTAATACCTTAAGTCTTCGGTTGATATGAGCCGGAACGTATCTTAGGGCATCTTACGAAAAGAATAGAAAATACCTATATTTTCAACTGTCTTACTTCTATAAATGACATTTTTAGATGGTGAATGACGTGAAGTAAGAGCTACGTTGGTCAGTAACATATGGTGGGGGAGAAGGTGGGGGAACAAACTTCGACCTTATTTAGGTACTCAAAAAGAATATCTGATGGTCAACCACAGGTACTGTATCTGACGACTTGGGGAAGAAGACAAAAAATGGGAAGAAGAAAGAGAAAATATTATAAGAAAAGGGACTAAGAGATTAGTTTCTCTCTATCTTTCTCAGGGGTAATATTAGACACTGAAATCACTGTGAGAGAGGCGGCAAGACATAACAGCGTTGTAAGGCAGCAAGTGTAAAAGATGTAACTATAAGATAAGATGGAGTATTAGACAGTGTGCGTGCACGGCACCCAAACGCTATAGTACTCTTCCTTTACATCATATCATAAAATACTCGTTAGTCTGATTTTTATCGTAATAATACTTGCTTTACATTGGTCTTTAAGCAGGGGTATAGATATTCTATTAAATTCCCTTGCCATAGGACCAATGTACAGCAAGTACCACTCCGATAAAAATCAGGTGATTGAGCCCACAGGGGAAGATCCCTATAATACTCTCGTATCCATACCTATAAGAACAAGTAACAACCTATTCATTTTATCATCAACTTCAAGTCTTGACAAGATTGTGGATATCGCTCCTACATTCTACATATCGTGGTTCTGACCAATTACGTTATTCACCAGTTATTGACGTAAACATTTAATCCACATTATCAGATCGTTAAGTGTGTAAGACTGTACTGTGGTACAGCTCACGAAATACAACAATACTTCTGAGATTGCAGTGATAAACACTGAATCAACAAAAAGTTCGCAGTTCCCATCGTGAGCTATCGACATGTCGTAGCTTGGAAGATGATAAGATCGACCGTTCTTCTACCTAATATAGCTAAAACTGCCAAATCTCTCGGCGAGTAGCGCAGTTACGGAGATTGCGGCGTGACGGAATCTTACATGTGTATATACGCACTCATTAATTTATTTATTCCAACTCTACCATTCGACATTCAATGGTCAATAAATATGGGACGACATTATCAATAATAATAATAATTATAATAATAATAATAATAATAATAATAATAATAATAATAAGAAGAAGAAGAAGAAGAAGAATACACAATAATCAACTTTATTGAATTGAATGTTACATTATTTACAGAAATCATAATTATCCGCTACGTGCTCAATATACAATACGCTGAGCGAGAGAAGTGGGGATAATTTACAAGATAACGAATTATTCAAACAGAAAAGAGAGTAGGATGATTAAAATAAAAATAATTGTATCTAGTAATAATCATAACAGGTTAGTTCCCCAAAACAATTTTTCTGTACCACTTGTATAGTCAGGAAAGTAACAGCGACAATGAAGACACATACTAGTTATTCGCAAAATAGAGAGCGGTTGCGCAGCAGGTTACAATTTATAAAAATTAGACGAGAAGGTGATCGCGTATTTTTCACCTTAGGAAGATATACACATGGAATCAGCTCTATCTCTTTTAATATGAATTTCCATTAGAAAGTACAGGAAACTTCTTGAAAGTTTGACCATGAGGGTTTTCGGGGGCTCGACGAGCTAACTTATTACCCGGCCTCCTGCAACACGACACTGTTTGGAAGTGACATATATTTTGTACTTACAAATATAAAGAATTCTACACTAAGAAAAATAAATTGTCAAAATCAACCAGCTCACTTTCTTCGGTTTGACTTGCTCCTTCAGTAGGTTTGGTAGTAGAATCTAATCAAATTGTTCAAGAAGTCAGTCAAAAGTGATCTACGAGTAACAAGGGGTCAAAGTGATCAAAAAAAGTGAAATGGTTGATTCAGACTATTTTTTTTAGTCAATGCGAATGTTATTTTTTTAATATCATTCCATCGAATTTTGATCAGCAAAAGTAATTCTTGGAAATTAATTTGTTTTAAGGCTTGCAGTCTCGTTTTATCAGCCTCTTTTTCAGCAAAAATAATATTCAAAAAAAAGTTTGAAATGAAATAGAACCTTTGACTATACATTATGTGGACTGCTCTAAGCTAAAAAATACGGTTCAACATTTACTAGAAGGAGGAGTGGTACGACTGTGTTACGGTACGTCGTCCCTGTATAAAATGAAGTTGGCGAATACCACGTTTGCGGTGTAGCGAAGAATAGTACGACTGTATTTCGAATGCATTTGGTTTTCACCAAACCTTATCACATCTGTGCCCGCTTTTTTCGGTCGTTTTAGTCAAAGAATAAAACAAATATGATGTATTTCATCTTCAATTTGCAACCCTGCAGAGTTAGTTTATTTTCATTGCTCGTTAATGACCTATGTGCGGGTCATGAGCACTCGCGAATTCATATGAATCTGCAGTGCTGTAAATTGAAGATAAACTATTATTCATTTTTATTTCATCTTAAACATCAAGAGTACGATCGTCACCATTTTACTTGAACTTACAAGATTCATTGAAACGAACAGGTGGAATAAAAGACTAATGAATATAAATGAATAGGTTTTCATAGATAGAAAAAAAAATCCTAATATTAGAATACACGATTATCGGAACTCATAATGAGTGAGTGAGGTGTAAGTAGAGCACTAATATTGAAAAACCCTTTTTTCAAGAATACACGATTATTACTCCTCAGATCATCACCAAAATAAATATGGTTATCTAGAACCAACGGTGGCCGATAAACACGGAAAACTCAAATTGAACTGCTTACTGTATAAAAAACCTCCAACTTATGCTACATATTCGCACACTCATATGAAGACATAGATCTATGAAAAGGGCTTACTCGTACCCAGCTATACAGGGTATCATCGAGTAACAATTGAATACATACGTAGCCGTGGTTTAAAAAGAGGTATGTACAGGCAGAGAAGAATAGCCTATACGCACACTTGGATAAGTGACGAGCGTTTCTTGGTGAGCGTATTCCAGATTGACGTCGATGAAAAAATTTCCCATTTCATATGAATGGTCTTCTCGATGAAACATAACGCCTTCCCGGTGGATAGTCTCCTCGATGAAATACAGATGAACTAACTGGTCGGCTCCTAATCTTCCTTGTGAGTGTTTTTGCCTATTTTGTCAAACAATCAATTATATAGACCACGGAATTCATAGTTGTATCTCATTCACCAGTAAGTGTTGTATAACTGATTATACCAAAGCATCAAAATTTACCCGCATTCGAAACAAATGAAACGAAAAGTGGATTGTTGTCACAGCTATAGTGCATTTCGTATCAGCAAAAAGGCAATGAATTTATGTAGGTAGCGTAAAAACGTCCCTATCTCCGTTGTCAACAAACTGTTACCCCACTGCCCGCATAATAAATTCGTCACAATTTCGTTGATCAATTTGAAATACACTATTCAAACTTTCCATTTGCAATGTTCCCTTGGTTTTTCGCCTGCCCAGCAAGAACTTGGCTGCCGGCTGATTGATGGTTTTACCACTCGAGAGCGATCTTGAAAATGTAAAGAAAGAAAAACTCAGCCGCAGTCGCTGCGGCAAAAGACCGAATTTTCAATTATTTTGTGGTCCAATTACAATATATTTTGCAAATTCACTGAGTCTAACTTGCTCGTGTTGATTGTCCTTCTCACATATAGACTTACATACACACATTTACACAATACTTTTTACAGCATGATTTGGTTGAAACACAAAAATTACCATTGCATCGGAAAGGAGGGAGTTATTTTGTATGTAGATGTGTTTATTTTTGGTTGTAACTTGCTTATAAAAATTATGAAATTATTTTTAAGGCGGTGTAGAAGAGAAGGTTCCAAAATATTGTGTAAAAAAGCTTTCGCAAAACTGACTTTCCCTATCTTATTTTCCTACATCTCTATTTCTCATTTCCGTTTTGTTCATTATTGACTTCATCGTAATATCGTTTCCGTTTCCAACAGCAAATAAACTTTGTTTTCCAAAATGAACACATTTTCAAAGCTTTCTGAGTACTATTATCTTTCACTCTTCTATATCAGTTATCCACACCCGAATACCCCCTTCCGCTTCAATGAATGGAATAGCCGTCAAAAATTTTCAATCATAAAACATGAAAGAACTACGACGAGTATTATTCATACTAAAGGAAATGAAAATGGAATCATTCGTCAATAAAGACAAAATGACATAGTTTTCGGATACAAATTCATTTTCGAAACTTGCCAAGCATTATTTTTCATTCAATCTCGTGTATTGATAGTACAACTTACAACCCCCTCCCCCTTCTCAGAAAAGAACACTTTTCGCGCATAAAAAGAATACACACGTACGTATTATATGAATTTGAGCGTAATCCACACACTCTGAAACGCCCAGAAAACATAATACCACACCGAAAATTCCACCGCACCGTGCGCAAGAACGCAATAACCTCCTGAAGTCGAAGTTCTCATCACGGGAAAATGTGTTGTGAAGTCACTCAAGATATACATTCTCTGTCTCTTGAGATTTTATTTTTGCCTGGGAAATTATACTACACAACAAAAAGGAAAAAATTGAAAAATGTATGAACGAAATTATACAATTCTAGAAGTATTTTCGACACTGATCACGATGCCGTTGACCGTTTCTCAAAACGCTCTGGTTGTTGAGAGGTGAACATATCAAGTTCCCACCAATCGTAGCGACGCGCAGTGTATCTTACCCAGCTATCAAATTTCGCGAGTACGACAGCATACACTGCGCGTCGCTACGATTGGTGGGAACTTGATATGTTCACCTCTCAACAACCACAGCGTTTTGAGAAACGGTCAACGGCATCGTGATCAGTGTCGAAAATACTTCTAGAATTGTATAATTTCGTTCATACATTTTTCAATTTTTTCCTTTTTGTTGTGTGGTGTTATACTTCTTGCTCAGTCTTTTTCGATACAAATATCTCTCTTTGGTATAGTTGTCAATCAATAATGATGATAATACTGTCCAAAGTTTATTCATAATTAGGTACCTTACATGAGAATATCGCGTAAAATTTCATCGTTTATTTGTAAAGATTATGCCTCAATGCTGCTATGTCCCATGTTGTTAATATGAGAGAAAAAGTCTGATTGATCGAATATATTATACCTAAGATGAGAATTAACAAATTTTCACAAAATCAGCTTTATTATGAATCAATGCGTGATTCCACACGAATCGAAAATAAAAGTGTTATTCATGGTGAAATAAAAGCGTACAAACGGATTATAAAATATGCAAATTTAAAAGAAGTGTACAAATGTACGAAGGTTTAAGCGGAGTACGTTTGCACTCAATGAAAGAAAAAAAGCCTTCGCAGCGCGAAAGCAAAACCGACTTTTCCTATCTTATCTTCTCACATCTGTACGTCTTCTTTTATTTTCCATTTTGTTAATTATTGGCTACATTATATTATTACTTATAATCGTTTTTGTTAATAACGCAAAATGACATCGTTTTTCCGATACAAATTCATTTTCCAAACTTGCCAAGCATTATTTTACCGACTTTAGGAGGTATTGCATTCTTGCGCATGGTGGAATTTTTGGTGTGGGGTATGTTTTCTCGGCGTTTCAGAGTGTGTGGATCACAATTTTAACATTGGCTCAAATTCATATATACGTACGTTTGTATGTACTTTTATTGGTGGGCGAATATTCTCGGTTGGTATTGGGTCAATTTATATGAAATTGAGAATTATTGAAGTTTTATATTTGCACTAGGTAATAGGGTCATTTTTTTGAAAATCGGATTGGTAGTTTTTGAGATTTTTCCATTTTAATTTAGAAAAATTCGGAGCGGGGTAAGTCAAACGTCAGTCCGTTAACCATCCTGTGTTGAAAAGAATGAATGTTGTTATGAAAAATGAAAAGTGTTACCGACCTGTGTGCGAAAAGTGTTTCTTTCTCAGAAGGGAAGGGGGTCGTAAGTTGTGTACCATCAGTACACGAGATTGAATAAAAAATAATGCTTGGCAAGTTTCGAAAATGAATTTGTATCGGAAAACGATGTCATTTTGCCGTTTTTTACGAAAATAATTAAGTAATATCATGTAGCCAATAATGAACAAAATCGAAAAAAGAAGTAAAGATGTAGGAAAATAAGATAGGAAAAGTCGGTTTTGCTTTCGCGCTGCGAAGGCTTTTTTTATTCAATCTCGTGTACTGATAATACACAACTTACAACCCTCTCCCCTTACAGATCAGTAATTTTGGAGATTTTTTGCATTTTAATTTAAAAAAATTTGGAGCCCGGTAAGTTGAACGTCAGTAGGGGGGCTTGAGATCCGGTGGCCGAAAAAAAATAAAATTCATGGATGTTTTTATATCTATGTTCCCTCTAATTTTTTAAACCCCGAGGCCCGGCTGTGGCTCTCAAAAAGACTTGATTGTACAAGTAGCTATAGCAGAAATTTTGCAACGAGTTGAAACACTAATTGACTCGCAAGTTTAATATCGTGTTTTTTTTTTCGTATACTATAGAGAAAAATTTGCTATTTCTTGAAAGTGGGATCAGAATAGAGTTACAGAAACTAAGGAAATAATTAATATCATTATAACAGGGCACTCCGTGATAATTACAGTAATGAAGAAAGATAGAACAATTGTTTTTTTTTGAATTGTATTTTTCCGTTGTATACATAATTATGGTAGTAATCATCAACTTGACGGCTCATCTACTATCATTGACAGAGTGCAAAATGTTCCGAGGACACTGAAATCCACGGACGCAAAAATGAAAGAAATGTCGAACTGCGGTAGTCACCAACAACTAGGAAACTGATGTCACAAAACAAAGGTATTATGAAACTGAATTTTACCTAGCCTCTTATATTTGGTGAAATATTCCTGCCGAAAAGTCGATTTTTTCTCGTACAATTTCTATATAATATAATAGGGTGTATCTTGGTGAGGAAATCTGATCTATACTTGACAACCATCAAGTTTAAAACCACGAGAGAATTACTTTTCATTTGTGTAACAATGAGCATTGCTCGCAGGTACGAGTAGGCTTTAAAACTGGTTGGAAGGGCGACACCACATTTTAAAGATTTCTCTTCCATTTTTGTGTACTTAGTTCCCTATCCGATTTGACTACCCAATCTGTAAGAACACACACACTGCACACACCTAGAAAAATTTTCAAATAAATCCTGTATACCAGTCGTTCACGATACAACAAATAAAAAACACTTGGATATCCAATCGAAGCAACGAATTTTTAATTCAAAAAATCAATGAGTTACGCGCTAGCCTAGTTAATCATCAAATATCACGTACAAACATTTAATTATACCTACAGTGTAGTCAGTAAAGGAATGTAAAATCTGTATCTTTTCAAATGATATTATGTACGATATCCTTTATTTGGAATGCGAAATTGTATTTTTCTCAATTATAATCTAATCTTCAATTAAATGAAATCGCGAGTTTCTATTGTCTTTGCATCCTTTGCCTATACCCACATCCAGCTCAAAAACCTATACAGTGAATATTTTAACTCATTTTCGAGGTGTACGCGTCGACTATATGGTATAGATTACCATCACTTTGCATATTATGTACTGTATTATAGTCAAAAGCTGCAACGTGGCGACGCGTTTGTGTTGCTTCTTCTTGGTAACAACGAGGGTTTACGATCAAAATAATTTCAAACGGTCAAGAGTGATCGGTCAGATCATCCCAGTCTCGAAATTTGGAACGGTTATCGGTCAAATGATCACAGAAAATCTCGATTATAACTGTTATAACCGTAACTGCTATGACAATGACCGTTTTATTTTTTAAACGGTTAATGGTTATCGGTCAGATGGTCTACCAAATTTGAAATGGTTATCAGTCGAACAGTGCAAATTTTTTTTTTTTTGGTTATTGGTTATTATTGATATAACTGTCATATTGCAAACCCTAGCAACTACTGCGCATTCTGTGACGAAAGCCGCATTAAAAAAACCAAGAATTGATCAGAAATTTCTGTTCATCTGCACTAAAGGATGACAGTAAAAAGTTTTTTAGACCATACAAAGCGTACAAAGGATTGTTACAATTGTTCCAAGAAAAATTCTCGCGTCATCAACAAGACTTTCCATGTACCACAGGAGCCCCGCTCAGTATGTAAAAGTATAAGTGAATCACCCCACGCATCATTGTGGAGTTCATATACAGTAGTCGCCGCTTGTAGTGATCACATCGGGCGGACGGTGAAGTGATCAGTACATCCGAATTGATCAAAAATGAAAAAAAAAAAAATATAGCAATTTATTGAATTTATTGTAGGTGAGTATACTGTAATACTGTACATGATCATTGACAACATACAGCATTGTATAGGATAAAAAAATGAACTTCAGTTAGAAACAACCGTGTAAGTATGTAATAGGTATACAAGTACATACCTATACTGTATTTAGTACTGTTGTTCAGGACTGCCGTATCGAGATGATCCCTATTTTTCAATAATGAATGAAGTAATGGCTGGGAAATGTTTAACTGTAATACTGCTTGTCTTTGACTCACGTTAAGAAGTTGGTCGTACTTCTTCAATAGGTCGCATTTCTCTTTTGTACTCAAAACACGCCGAGAACTCATTATGAAACAAAAAAAGAACTTTGTCAGACACAAGTCAAGTTCGCACTGCACTCGAAGGAAGCCAGTCATTGGAATCAATGAGGTAAAATTATCGTCAGAGTGATGAACAGGATATAACAAAGTTCATTTTTTTATCTAAAATCATGTACGGTTATGCAGTTTTATACTGTTCGACTAATTTTTTTTGATCACTACAAACGAAAAGCTGATCAGTAAAACCGGCAGATTTTATATGTATTTAATATACAAATAATCCGTTCCAGGCAATTTTGATCATTACAGCCGATCGATTCTTACATCCGTGATCACTACAAGCGGCGACTACTGTATAAGGTTTATAATATGAACAGTACTCACTGTATAGGGCAGTGTAGGGCAAACTAGACCATCATAATAGATTGCAAGTAACATCATGACGTTGCGCGGAATAAGGGTCGCAGGAAGGCATGTCCCCTAGAATTTGAACAGATCATCCACTAGGAGCACTCGAATCAATGAAATTGAAAATTGTACCGGGGTCATTAGTCTTTTAGTCTTACATTGAAAAACCAAGATATGTGACAGACAAAAGAATGAAAAGAAAAAATTTTGCAAAACTTGAAGTCCCCTCTCGGGTGAGACCACTTTTATCTAAATTTGAACTGCGGATTCCGGATGCGTAGATGGGCAGTCGAGGAAGAGTATAGATAGAATGAATACTCCAAAGAGTAAAGAAAAAATTAAATGTGCAAAAGTCGCAGAAAAAAGGTACGTCGAGTCGTAACTTGGAGAATTGTACCAATTTGAAGAATACGAGTATAAACGTCGTATCACCCTTACCGGCACCGCATAGTATAGGCGCGAGAAAACGTATAAAATTACGTGGATTCCAGAAGAGAAGGAGAAATAAATTGTCTTTTATACTTCAATTTAGGAATAACGAGGAAACCCCGGACGTTTTTTTCATTAACAAGTGAATCCTATTTTTCGGAAAATAATATCGAATTTGGAATAACTTTCCGTCGTTTGAATATGATTTTAGAATTTAGTTTTTGAGGAGGCGTGGAGTTTTTTGGGCTGGAACTGGAGATACCAGACATCTACGATTGCGAGTGGGCGACTCGTAATTCTGACGTGTTTTAGAAATAAACAACAGACGTTTGTCCGGTAATCTTGCGCGCGTTTTCTCTTTCTGTATTTCTCATTTTAGTTTTACGCACAAGCGAAGTTCTAGGATCGAATGAGGTTTCTGACGATGTTTCTCGTTGATTCAATTTAAAATAATACAACAATTTCAACTTTTCCTCTCTACGAATGAATTCGTTACATGTTTCTTTAGACAAATTGATGGAAAATGCTTTTAGATTGTATCTTTTGATGATTTCATCCTCCTTTTCATTCTTTCCTTCTACAAGTTCGATAGGGGTTTTTCTAACGTCTGATTGAATTTGGAGGACGCGAAAACGATGCTTAGTTGATAGTTGATTACTCTGTCCTGTTTGTATAACATTTTTCGTTTTACCCTTGCACATGCAGATCTGTGACTGAGATGTGCTGCTCGCTAAAGGATATACCTTTTTCGGATTGACGGTGCCGCTCTGAATAAAATCGAAACGATTAGAAAAAGTTCGACGTCGCCACATCGAGTCGTCGTGCAATTCGTTTTTAGCGTTTGATACATCGACGCGGTGAACGGCCGACTCTAGAAGGGCTGCTCTCCTTGTCGGGTCTCCGTCGTCGATAACTAGAACGGAATCATCCGACACAAGCATATCTGAAAGAAAGTAGGTAACTTGTTACAGATTTCAGCTCATACAATATAAGCGAGTAGAACCGGTTACATCGTACGCAGTTAATTTTGCATAAAGTCAAAAGTGAGTTATACTGGATTTTATACGGCACATGATGTGTGCATCATGAATATTTACACTCGACAAGCAAATTGGACTCATAAAATTTTCAACAAGCAGGAATGGGATAATGTTCGGAAAAACTAGACCATGTTTTTCTGTAGTAATGATAGATAAAGATAAACTCAACTGTCATACACATTATATGCGAGTAACTTGTAGTCTTTCATTTTCTGTATAATATATATCTATCGTAGAGCGTATTATACAATACAGAACTAGTCGCCATCAAATAACCAATTCTTCACTTTTCACTACTCATCACACACCATATAAGTAGATGAAATACAGCTTTTACGTTCCAGAAAAAATGGAAATACCTACAATTGTACGAGTATACGCGAATAGACTTGTTTCAATTTCATGTTACTGAGAAACTAATTATAATCAACCAGTGGCGTACACAGGAATTTTTTCTGGGGGGGTTAGTAGAAAAATGATGTGATGTAATGCTGTTGTATTCTTCCTATCATAATTGATTTTTATTTCTGAGGGAATCACAAGGATCTTCTGGGGGGTTGAACCCCCACCACACCCGCGTACGCCACTGTAATCAACTGGTAGTTTACCTAAATTTTGTTAGTTTCACCTGCTTTAGGGTCACAATATACCTCAATAATTATAATATATATCCACTCCATATCATAAGAGAAATGAAAATTCTGCATGTGAAGAGTAGACTTGCAATGCCGTTCAGAACAACCTCCATCTTCCACCGTGAATTATCAAACCGTACGCAATGCAATGAGTTCTAGGCGGAAAAATTTCCATTGTGTTTGTCAATGTAACACGTTTCAATTTACCTATAATACGTCACGCACTTTGTACACGGTGGCTTGCAGTAGTATTCGGTACACGAGAAGAAGGAAGACGAGTGAAAACAGTAAATGAATCGTAATGGGCGATAGAACTAAAAATTCACAAGAGAAATGATAATCCCAGAAAAAGAAAATTGTCTAACACCATAAGAATACTTGGAGTTTTGATAGAGTTTGTTTGCTGTAAGCAATGAAGTTTGGAAGTTTCGATTACTCATCCGTTCACTTTAAAAGAAAGTATACCTATCATTACAAGTGATGCTTTTAAGAGAGCTACGTATCAGTAGCTTCACTCGCTTTCGCTCGGTTCGCAAACCCTCGCACTCGTTGATGGACGCGCATTTTACACATCTAGTTGTATGATATACTATGTATTGTATCAAAAGATACAAAATAAACTTTATTTGAATTTCAGTACCTAGAGATTAAACGGGGTTAGGAAATTTGTTCCAGCGAAAATTGACCGACAGAAAGAAAGAACGACCGAAATAAAAACTCACTTGAGAAATTGGGTAATGACGAAAGTTATCGGTATGAAAATTGCGAAAAAAAAAGAAAAAAAACTGGTACAAGAAATAAAGAGACGATGACAAAATTTTACAACATAAAAAAAGAAAAAAAGAAAAAAAAATTTCATTATTCCTCAACAGTTGCATTTTGAAGTAAATCGATTTTTCATACATACACGAAAACGAAGTGGCAATTGCAATGTTGGCCAATTAATAACTTCTTAACCAGCACATTCCCTTTAACGATGACCATACATCATTCGTCATGTCAGGCGAGATCGCACCACAACCCAATTTTTTTGTGCCTCCTGTTTGTCTTCCTCTTGTCCTTGATCTTCTTATCTTTTGTTTGGGCGCAGTGCGTGAACGATTTCACGACAACAATCACACACACTCACCGACAGGTCATTTATAGTTTATGCCCGTCATAAATATCGTTAAATTCGCTTCCTTTATTTTTTTACACATTTCACTGTTTGGAGACAATTCTACCGTACATCGATACTCTATTTGTAAGTCGAAAATTAATAACATGTGCTCTAATATCTTTAAATAATTGAGAAAAAATAACGACTGATGAACGTGAAAAAGTGATACGAAAATACCGAATAAGATTAGAATATTTTCTCAAAAGACGTTTTATTTTAACCGCATACGTACGGAGAAAAAAAAAGAGAATTAAATTCAAGTTACGGATAATTTCAATAAAATAATAGTACAATGAATAGGGACAGTATAGTACTCAACGTACAATCTAATAATATAGGATCACAGTCGACGATTTCTAGACATTAACACGGTAACAGCCTTGATTTAATTTAGCACTATCAAGTTTGTCGAACCAATTTAACTGAAAGAGAAGCAAAAGTTGAGCATAGAATTCCACGAAGTATTTCCAAATAATCTTGATGTAAACGGTCTTCAGAATTAAGTAGCTCTTGAAACATCTATTGCACGCGCGTAGTAGGTTAAAATTATGCGGTTCGTACGGGCCAAATTTCGATCTCACTCTAATTTGTTTAATGGACTAATAGGGCTCTTACCATACATCATATTGCATACTCGTTTGCCTTATTTTCATCGGGTGATACTTGCTTCACATTGGTCTTTTGGAAGGGGAATAAATATGTTATTATTGCATATTCAATTCCAATGATATGAGATAATGTGAAGTACGTATCATTACGATAAAAATAAGGCAAAAGAGTACGCAATACGATATGATGTAGAGGAAGAGGCCTATAGTCATTTCATAATGACGAGAGTTTCGATAATATGAATAGTTCGACACAACTTCTTAGTTTATCGCAAAAATGTTTCTATTGACGTTCATTTTCATTCTTATTTTTTTTTTTAAAGCTTTTTTTTCATAACTTTTGATAGTTTCTTAAACCTTGAGAGGAGTAAGAGTAATCTCGTTTGTCACATTGGCCTCAAAGTATCTCTTTTCATTCTTTTTTTTTTCATTTCTTCAAATCACTCTTATCATCCAATTATTATACAACAATAAGGTGATACAGAATCTTTCACTCTAAAAGACGAAGTCACGTTCGATTCGCGTTGAAAAGAAAACGTATTAATCGTATTTTTTAAAGCACACACTTCAAAAATTGGCTTTCGTCGTCAATAAACAGCAATGCGCATTAATAGATTACATTTTTAGAGTCCTACTTAGAGTCGCTAAAATCTTTCTGGGAACACTGGAATATCCTACCACTGCTATAATTTGGTCATCTATCGTTGTTCACACAACTGGCGAAAGGCGCATTCGAATACTTCAACGAATGATAGGTACGATATTAAATTTTCCAAGATAAAAATTTTTAACAAGTGAAAACCATTTGAATAAATTATCGCTCAACTTTCCATCATACGGTAAAATTTTCGTGCCAACCGTACGATGGTTGTTCTACCGTTCTTCAATTGAGAATAAATCACGTTAAAACATCTACGAAGGGGACACTCAAGTTAAAATTCAGAACAATGGAGTAAGTTTTGCGACATTACAAAAATATTTTCTGCGAATTCTGATCACTATTTAGCACGATGCGGGGTACAAAATCAATTTCAAACGAATGTACAATAACCTGACGAAAAATATTACTCACGACAAATAAAACGGGACGGCTAAAGAACAAAGTGGATGGGGGCGCTCATTTATCAAACTTGTGGCGTATGTTTGGTCAGTCCTATCGTTTACCCGCAATCGTTCGCGGGCTCGTTAATTTACTCAATAATTTTGTCCGCGTCGGATACACGGCTTCGTTGTGCAAGGTAATTGCGTGACGAACTAACGAGCTTTTACGTTTGAAACATTTCTCGCAACGCGGACATGCAAAAGCCGGATCTTTGCAGCATTCGTAGCGTTTATGCTGATTCAAGCCGGTTTTTGTATGGTAAGTTCGTTGACAGACGTCACACCAAAATATGGTAGGGTCGTGACCGCTACTAACAGCTGGACGGACGTCTTCTTTACCCTCGTTATACGGGTACGCTTCTTTCGTCATGAAAGCTGACCCGCGTTTCGAGTTCTTATGGAAATCACTCGCTTCGTTCGCATCCATGTGAAGTGTACCGTTTTCTGCAACAAGATGGAAACAAAAGGCGAACCACAGTTAGGATAGTACGAGGAGTGGAATGTAAATAGGAAAAAGGTCGAGGTACAAAAAAAGAGAAGAATACGGATTGCCGGAATGTGGTTCATAATTGGAACCTGTGACACACACACACACACTCACACCCACACAAGCGATATAATGAAATTACATTAACACCCTGGCATGAACGAACTCATTACGAACGGAACAAAAACGGATATTTTTTTTCGTCTTTGTATCACACCCGACCCCATCTCCTTCTTCCCAACTTTCACTTTCCTCAGTTTCTTTTATGTTATACATGTACGTAAAACGATGTTCAACATACTCATTTTGCGAACCGTAACTCGAGTTTACATTGGACGTCAAACGTGACATCTCAACAGCGATGTAACGCGTTGAACAGCCCTGCGCAGGCGTTTCACAAACGTGCAAACGCGAATCTACTCGTGAAGTAGAATGGCGATGGCGTAAGTTTGCATGTTTCAGGAAATTAGCTCACTCGACTAGACCTCATTTCGCATACGTTGCCTGCAACCGCAAACACTAACTAACAATTTTTTAGTATAATGTTACAAACATTCAAGGAGCAGCACCGAGTGAAAACTCCTTCTTATGTTCACTTTGGATTCATCGGACGAATTTTCAAATCTTGAATAAATCTTGGACGAAATACTTCCCACCTTTCTATTCACTACAACCGAGTGATTCAATACAGAAATCAGAGTTTCTGGCGAATCTTGGTATCACTACGAACAAACTCGATACGATAACATGAAATCGATAACATAAATCGTCTCTTATGGAAAGAGTGATGAATGCACAGTGTCGCGAAATGTTTCAAACCTCTAGGCCTGACGAGATGATTTTGTGCGTTACAAAATCTTCGTGAACAAAAAGTAAAAATATTACAGTAAAACTGCAATTTGAAACGTATATGCATAATGCATCTTCAAAACAAAATCATTCTGTCGTTGATCATGCGAGAAAAGAATGAAATTATCTGCCCGAATTAGATTATTTTCGCTAGAATACAGAAATTGTGAGAGAATTCACGACATCAACTCGTATGTCCTTGCATACCATCACAGCCTGCCGGTATCCATACATTGCCCTTCATCGCCAAGATTTTACGCATCAAACGCGTTTTCGAAATCTATAAAAATAGCGAAACATAATATTGGTATTATTTATGGTACGGCAACAGAGAGAAAAAGAGAGAGAAAAAAAACAATATCTTTAAGGTTCTCGAGAGAACCCAAAGTTCCCACCGCCACCCAGTCTTGGAATCTTACTAGAATTTCACAATTCATAAGTCAAATATGATTGAAAATAATTTCGACAGTAAGATTCCAAGCCTGCTTACTTTATCGAATTCATTTTATAAACTAAAATACGTAAATTAATATTAAGAAAGAAAAGAAGGGGGGGAAAGAAAGAGAAGAGAAGAGAAGAAAGGAAATCTGCGGAGAGTTGAGGAACAAATTGAAAAAAGGAAGAATTGGTCCTTGTAAACAGGAAAGAAAGATTGAAGGTATTTGAATTCACGTACAATACGATGTTAGTTTGAGAAGGAACTACAAATAGTTTATACCGGTATAATGATTATACTTATGATTATTGTTCTCAAATAAATTACTCACCGATAAAATTTCTTAAAATTTAGATGATTTTCGCGAGCAAGTAATTGTTTGAATATAATGGCAGAAATTTAAATTATAACGAACGATGAACTGTCGCAAAGATGGAGAAAGGTTGCGAGGAAAAACAATGAAAATTATAAACGATAACAAACGAACACTTTTGAAATAACACTCGATTATCATTTACACCAGATAAAATTGTCTTTACGCTTCGTTTCACGAAAAAATTTTAATCACGGCGGTCAGAAGTTTCTGATTCATCGACATGGTGATTCAAAATTTGACTGTCGCAAGCGCGTGTATCTTCTCTCACAAATTAAACGTGGTTATAAGAACAACTTCTCGACACATTCCGGTCAATCTGCGTATACAAATATCCATAAATAATATTCGCTATCCATAAACAATATATCACCTTATCGTCTACACCACTTATACTTAGATTGTTAAAAGATCGACGAACCGTTGAACCACGTACACGTGGTCGAAAAATCATATTTTGTTTTTTTTTTTTTTTCTTCTTTTTTCTTTTCCATCATCACATTCGAATTCGTACTTTTCATTTTCCGAAATTGAATAGCGGATTACGATAGAGCAGTGTTTCTCAACCGGTGTGTCGCGGCACATCACTGCGCCGCAGGCTTCCCTCAGGTGTGCCGCTAAATTTTTATCAAAAACATAAATTAACATGAACTCAGAAAAAAATTGTCGATTTTTTTCATTTACTCGAAAAAGTAACCATAAGTACTATCTGATCGGTGTGTTCAAATTTTTGAATGATGTCAGTCAGTTCCCGTTATAATTACTTAAACTTGAGTCCAAACCTGCACTCATTGTCATAAAAATCAAGAACTTTCTGCGACTTGGCCAAAAATACAGATTGTATTTCATATTTCCTCATAAATTTCGAAATTAGAAGAGCCCAGAGGGTTTCCAGTAAATGCAAGAAATATCCAGACACTTTTGCGTCTATTGGTGGCAAAATTCTCTTGAGTCCGAGCAGAAGATCAAATCTCTTATTTCCTGAAACCGCACTATAGAGAAAGAGGGATGAGGCCTCATATAGCCATCTTGTAGGCCACAAATTCTGAAATAAGGAGGAAATCAATAGACATAAAAATGTCAAAACGCACAAAAATTGTCGATACAATTTGGAGCTCTGGAAACGCTGTGCCGCAGTAATATCGTCTCTTGGAGAAATGTGCAGCGATGTAAGAAAGGTTGAGAAACACTGCGATAGAGTTTTGCGACTCACAAATCAGCATATATTTATACTTCGAAAAGAACGTAACAAAAGCTATATTTGAAGCAGTGTTTAAAAAGAGAATAATAAAATGGGTCATACGGTGCGTACTTAATTCAACTCCTTTTCCTTTTTACCTGTAAACGTGATACACTTGGACCCGATCTTTCGATCAACCTGTAACAAACGATAATTTTTCCCTACGAATGCGCACAGAGAGCAGTATAGTACTAGACGACGAAGAAAAGTTACTTGCAGCCCTAAAAATGAATTTCGTAATTACGTCGTCTGAAATTTCGTTTTACACACTATCGATTTGACAAAATAAAGTTCCCACTAATTATGATGCATTGCACTGAAGCATCAAAACGAAAGAAACCTTGACGTCTCTATTATCCGCTGCGAAGGAAACGAACTACATGACGCATACGGGAATACAACGGAAAGAAATTTTCGAGTCAACTTTAAAAAGTTAACTAGATGGCATGAAGACATTATAGCAAAAATATTCATTCGATATTGTAAAAAATCGAAGTTTTACGACAAAAGCAAAATCATAATTTGAAGTCTTAAACAGATCGACACAGATATTCAATGTGATCGAAATGAAGGAGAACAATGAGCCACGTTAACGTTTTCACAACATTACGAGTTTAGTCCAATTATAGCACGAAGTAGAATCGATGATATTCGTACATATATGTGTAAACTAGAAAGAGAAGGTATGAAACGAAAAGAATGCGTCTTGTACACATAATTAAAAATAAACTACTAATCATTCTCGTCGGGCGGTATCCACAATCTGTGCGCATCTAAAAGAAGATGTTCTTATACGAAAATGTTCTCTTCTATAATACAATTTAAACACGATATAACAGGGTGTCCACTTTTTCTCTGAAATGAAATTCCCTGACTTTTCCAGGTTTTTTCAGACCATAATCTCCACTGAAAAACGAAAAAAAAAAAAAAAAGAAAAAAGAAAAAGAAAAACTTTTTAGCTCGAACTTTTTTTGACATATCTCAAAAAAATTCCCTGACTTTGAGTTCCCAAAATTTCCTGACTTTTCCAGGTCTCACAAAATTCCCTGACTTTTCCAGGTCTCACAAAATTCCCTGACTTCCAGATTTTCCAGACAACGGGACACCCTGTATAATATACAAAACTACCACATATTATTATTTGTATTCCGGATAAGGAAAACTACATTAAATCAGTCGAACTTTTACCAGGGAACCTGTTTTATGAGGGGCTTTTTGAGAAATTTGCCGTGCGCCGTCCAGCAAAAAACTTGGAAAAATGTCGACTCTCGAGCTATACATATATGATAGTCGGGCGACTTGAAAAAATTTTGACTCTTGAGCTATATATGATAGGAGAGGGACTTGGAAAAATTTCGACTCTCAAGCTATTATATATGGCTGGAGATTCGAGAAAAATTTTGTCTCTCAAACTATATTATACTAGGCTTATAGTAGGTCTAGGCCTTGTTTATACTAGCTTTATCTAGGTCTAGGCTTCCATGAATTTTCAATACCAAATCCCACTTGACTCATAAAACAGGTTCCCTGCGTTCCTCGTTTAATTTCGCTAAGTTGCTTAGGACCAGCGCCGGCGGCTCGAGTATCAATTTTTTGCATCTTTCTATCACCTTCACTAATGGCGCACATCATTTCGATATATTCAGGAAGACAACCTACGTACTGATTTAGTGATAAATGGTTCTTTATTTCACCCCTCCTCCCACAAGCACGCAGCCTTTCATTCGATAATTCATCGCTTAGTGTCTACATCCCAATCTCCCCCAAACTTCAGGAAAGAATTAAACACTATCGTATACATAGCGAAGACAATTTTCGGTACAACGTTAAAACTTTCCTTTAAAAAATGCCTTATAATGCAGGTGACATTCAGTGAGAATCTTGCTACTCGCATATTTACTCAACTAGCTTTTGACCCATTCCGTACCTATTGGCGATATTCTCATTCCAAGCCACCTGTGGAGTAATATATACTTATTTCTTCGTACTGGGCGTATAAGATTATGATTTGGGAATACTTTTAAAAACTAAACACGATACGTTTGTCCGTTTTTTGATCGGAGTCATCATTCTGAAACGTAAGTGGATTGCACTGAAAGATATATTCATAGTAAGAAGTATTTAGCTACGAAAAAAATCGGACCAGTATTCAGCGTTAGTAAGTTCTACAGACGCATTGTGTAAAATGAAACGCAGAGAACAGAATGGCTGTTTGGTAGTGTAATGAAATTCTACAATTGATGACAGATCGAGATCATTCCTGCCGTACAAAGTTGGATTGACGTATATCCAAATCGACGATCGGCAAGAAGTTACTTTTTCTCAAAATAAGACTGATACGGGTAATTGAGATGTAAATAATTATGTATTTTCCTATAACGATTTTTCAATGAGAAATCCGATTATCACACCCGTTTTCCGATACAACAGGGTCCCTGGATACAAGCATCCCTTCTTCCAATATTGGCGTTTATGGGTCGTGGTTTGGTTTTGACTTATATCCCGTGGTATATCCAACGTTCATTTCAACACAATTAAGAGTAGAGTGTTCATCCTACGTGAAACAAAGCTCCAATTTCCTAGATCTGAATTTTCCCCTGTTATTCCATCAATGAAGTAATAGTAGTGTGTTATCACGATTCATACACTCGCACCAATCGTCCGAAAGATACAGTTTGCCTAATCGTCGATTTGGATGTACGTCAATTTAACTTTGTACGGCAAATTCCGATTAGAAAATAAAACAAAACGCGATTTGAAAAATTCTAAATACTACAATACATACCATTGGACTCAACTGTTGAATTCGATCAGCATTTCATAGTAATAATCTGATAGACCGCCGTAATCATGAAGGTAAAGGAGTTGAATAGTCTTCTAACAATGTTGAGTGATATTGCAACATTACGAGAGAAAAATAAACACACAGGTCATCCAACGTAATTTACATCGTTGAAAAAATAACGTCCATTTTGTAAATTCAGGATGAAAATTCACATTTAATTAGTATCAACACTGAAAAACTCATTCGACAGCGTCTTTAATTCAAGTCAAGCTATAAGAAAGTATTGAGAAAAGACAATCATATCAATAAACTGTCTTAAAAAATGAGGACATCCCAATGAATTGAAATTTTTACTCGTATTATTGCAACATCACGACCAGGAATATAATGTAAAACCCAGTGGGCTTACCTGCATTGGTTATAACTTGAGCATTTAAGTTACCTGCAGAAAAAAAAAAAAAATCTCGTAAATAATCATCAATGTGATATTTGATGAAAAATTGTTTCGATTCTACATGAGTCACATAACGCTGAAGCTACTCGTATTTCGCCATCAAAGAAAATAACTGAGTTATAATATCAATACTACTGGAGCAAAAATAATCTTTTTAAAATTTTAAAATTACGAGAAAGAAACTGGAATTGAAGTTTATCATCATCGCACAATGAGGAACGTGAAACATCTTCATTGTTTATTGACCACAGGGTCAATTGGTTTAACATGCCAGGAGTGTAGTGTAGGCAAATAAGAGAAGAAAAATTTGCTGGAGCAAACGTTTCTTTGCTGAAAATGGTTCAGGATGCGGTCCTGAACAACATACTGAAAATCCCCCGTTTTACTCCTGGAGCTTCTTTTTTATGGGGGTTAAAAACCCTCCAAAAATTAATTTTCGCCTATATCTCGGAAAATTGAAGTTTTATTCGAAAATGTTTGAAACAAAAGTTGTTCCTCGTTGAATTTCCCACCAAAATAATAACGAATTCAACTTTCAGCCTAGGTCAATAGTGCCCCGGCAAAGCCTGCAAAGGTGCTTTAAAAGAGGCCCAAAATCACCATATGTCTCCCACAATTGAAATTTCGTTTAAAAATGTTTCAAATAAAATTTGTTCCTCGTTGAATTTCCTATCAAACGAGCGTTTCAGCTTTTAAGATAGAGCAACTAGTCTACAGAAAAAGAGCTTCAGATGTTGAAAATATAAGGATGTGCTATATTTTTCTTATGGTTAGATAATTTTGGAGCTGATTTATGGAAGTCTTACATCATTACAGATTGTAAAGACTATTTTTTTTTACTAATGATAGAAATATTGAAAATATGGAAATTAAATAACATTTTTCTCATATTCCTGACTCAGATGGTACCTAGGTACTGAAATAAAAACAACTGAAGTCGCGTCGTATCAAAGACTCTACGGCAGCTGCAATACTCTCTAATCTATGAGTCACCATGTCCGCAGAATATTTTACTATTTTTAGAATTTTTACATTCGCATGTGTAGCAATGTTTTGTATCGTTGGGCGTATGTAAATTGCACACACGTTAGCGGAGCCTACGTGAAGAGTAAGGTAAACTGCACACATATGTATATTGCACACGGCGAGATGAAGTGTAATCTGCGCACCTATGTATTCTGCACACGTCAGACGGTAAGGTATACTGCACACCTGGGCTCAAGTAAAAACTTGTTGACATTAGCTGATAGGTTCGAGATAAGGTATCCTGAAATGTAAGCTCACTCTCATCATTGTATATCAGCGTGTTAAATGATCATCATCATTTATTCATTCATTTGTCGGACATAATGTCGCGCTTAACATTCACCGAAAGTTCACGCGGAAAAAAGTTATTGGTTTTGGATACTTTTACGTATTATAAATTTCGAACAAATGAGAACTTTGTGACTTATAGATGTACGTACAGAACGTGTACCGCGGTAGTTCGTGTTTCTGGTGACGAAATATTGGCCGAATTAGGTATCCACAGGCATAATGTTGACGAGACGAAATTCAATCGTCAAATAGTGAATGCAAAAGTGAAGCGGAAAGCCACAGAGGATCTTTGTGAACGTCCATCGAAAATTGTTCGCTCAGTTCTTAGTGAAAATCTCCCACAATCTTTCACGAAACGGGATAAGAATTATGTGCGGAGAAACATGTATAATGCGCGTCAAAAAGTGAGGCCATTCAAGAGACAGAAAACGCTTCTAGGAGTACATGACGTCCTTGATAAGATGAGACTCGAAAAACATGCAGAGGAGAACCGTTTCTGCTGACGAATGAACGTGCCTCAAATATTGTCATTTTCTCTTGTCGCACAAATCTTGACGTTTTGGCCGATATGGAAGTCATATACCTAGATGGCACTTTTTCGTTTTGTACCAAGTTTTTCACTCAATTATTCACTGTACACGGGATCAAGAACGGCAATTATGTGCAATTAGCTTACGCGTTACTACCTTCCAAGTGTACAGCAACATACGAATCATTCTTGGAATTGCTGTTGCACACGTGTCCCCTCATGCCTAGGATTGTTGTCGTCGATTTTGAAACAGCTATTCACTTAGCTGTAAGGACGGCATGGCCTGACGTTTCCATAATACTGTAGGATGCAGATTCCATCTTCGGCAGTCTTGGTTTCGCAACGTGCAACGATTGGGCCTCCAGTGTCAGTACCGCGACAAAGAATCTGCAATTGGGAAGTGGTTGCGTTACGGTTTTGGGTCACCTTTCCTTGATCCAAATGAAATAGGTGACGGTTTCGCCGATTTAATTACTATTCGACCAGAGGATGAACGCCTCCAACAGTTTTCTCTTTATCTGCTGAACACCTACGTTTCAGCCACAGCGACGTTCCCACCGAACCTGTGGGCCGCAATGACTGCATCCCTGGACCGTACAACCAACGCATGTGAAAGTTTCCACAGCAGGTTTAATCCATCTTTCTATGTGGAGCATCCCGACATTTTTACGTTCACGGATCGATTAATAGAATTCCAAACTGACACGTACGTGGATATCCAAAGTCTGGATATTCCCAACACAGTACGAAATACCTACGCGCGAAAGCAAGCATACGTCGAACAGCTTATACATCAGTACCAAGAAGGTTCCATAACCCGCGTACATTTCATTAAAAGAGCTGGGTATTATTTATGCCCAGAGTCGGCCCAATAATTTTTTTCATTGTAGTACTGATTGTGCAAAATACATACGTGTGCAAATTACACCTGTACTGATTGTGTGCAAAATACATAAGTGTGCAATTTACGTCTATCCTGGCTGTGTGCAAATTACATGGGTGTGCAAATTACATGTCCCTGTGTGCAGTTTACCAACTCCCGAATGAACCTGTTAAATAAAAGGTTCTTCATCATAATACAACTGATAACAAATAAAAGGATAGGGAAATCCGCTTCTCGTAACGTAAGCAGCTACTCGTAATAATGAGAAATTTTTCGAAAAAATGAAATTTTCTCGAGAACTACTCATCCGATTCTCAAAAAAAATTGCAGGTGCACATCTTTAGATGTAATACTACAATATGGGCAAGTTACAAAAAAATCCATCGGGTAGTTTCGGGGGAGTTCCGCGGACAAAAAAATCTTATAAATAAATAAATAATAACATTGTCCAACAGTGTTTTGGGAACATTGAAAATAAAAGTTGATTCTAAAGTAGAATTTCGCGCTGAAAACGATTCCGTAGCCAAGTTTCAGTTTTCCTCAATTCTGAGTTAAAGTTGTGAAAAATACCAAAATTGACCAACTTCAATGAGGAAAATAAAAGCTCAGATTCAAAATTAGGACCTGCCTTCAACGCAGTGACGTGCTCCATACCTAGGAGATTGTATCAGAAAAACACTCACGGGGTCGCGTGAGTAGTACACGATTTTTCTTCTCACAGTGCAAAACTCATTGAGAGAGTTACTCCCTCTCTCTAGATTAAATAACAATGGCTTGTCAATCAAGCCAAATATTTTTGTAGAATGAACAATAAAACTCAGTATATAAATTCTATCACTATAACGCCAAATCAATTGATAACAGAGTAAAAATACCTATAATCCAATAAAGAAACCTCAATTTTGTTTTAATTTAGGCTAGGAGTCATCTAAAACCTACGAAACGTCTCCAGAAAATTCACTCCTCCTACCTGTTCCCAAACTGCTACGAGGCTATAACAATTGTTTCTGCGATCTTTGCAAATTTATGTTTCGATTACTCCCAATATTATCAAGCGTGACCTACAGAATCGTATCAACTCAATTGGAAGCGCGCTAAGGAATTACCATCAATTAATCGTCGAAAAAATTGTTGGTTCCCATCTCAAGATATGAGACTTCGTATAACTATCTAAGTCTCGAAAAAATCTATCTAGTAGTTTTTGGAGATCCGTGGACAAAAAAAAATTATTTAAGCCTAAATATAGGCCTGTACGAACAAAGAAACCTGATTTTTTTCAGACTAAAAGTAATATAGGGCCTCCAAAACGTCGAGAAAGATAATTGCTTTGTCCCCCTGTTCACCTTGCTACGGGTGTAATACCTCACTTTTCTAGCTAGAAAAGTCGGTAAAAGATGAAATGGCTGAGGAGATAAAAACACAAATAAAGAAGGATCGTGGAGCTCGATTGTTCATATAAGAAAAGCTGACTTTTATTTTCGTACTGAATTTCGCCTTTGGTCACATGCTTTGTTTTATTTCACTCAGGAAACAATACAAAGTAACTCCTAAAAAATTCCCGTTTTTATTTCGATCCTTCAGATTTTCAAATAATTTCTATACGAAATAAACACGCTGGTTTTCGGAGTTTATTTGTGAATGAAGTCGATGATGGTATGAAAAGACTAATGAGCAAAATATGGATCATTGTTAGGTAGTTCGATGAGCAGAAAATTGTATTTTGGATTGATTACACAAATTGATAGAATCGTGAAACGAATTATGACGACAGAACCTGATCTCTGATAGCCTGAAGTAATATCTGTTCTAATTTATCAATCAAAGTGTCCGATACCGAAAGACAGAATTCTTCAGAATTTTCCAACTCCTCCACATTTTATAGTATTATTAGCAGTTGACGGCGCGCCTGGCCGCCAGCTGTGTGTTGGGTAGATATCTGTGTTTTGTAAATATTTGGATTTTAACAGTAAGAACTAACTTGACAGGTAAAGGCTGTATTCCAGCACAAAACGGACTTATTCACCAGTATTTTACCAGTCACAATGATTAAAGAAATGAATGGACAGTAGGTAAAAAGACTGCCATAACCCTGAAGCATTACATCAGTCTGTACAGAGTCATGAGACGGACTCGGTCGTTTCCTATATGAGAAACCGGATGTAATTTTTACAATTCTTCCTCGAACCCAGTACTTGTTCTTAGGTAGTTTCAAACTCTCGCGACGTTAACAGATAACTCGCAGCTTATTTCGTCAACTGCTCGGGATATTGCCTTCATTGACTGTGTTAATCGAGGCCAGCAGTGAACCTGTTTTATGGGGGTTTCTTTGTTTATACTTTTATAAATAAAGGTTAAACTTTGTTTCTCACTACCTCGGGAGTTTGAACTCGAAAGTCCATATTTCTCCAAGTCTATCCACCCTCTCCCATCAGATACAGCTCAATGTTCGAAATTTTTCGAGTCCCTCTCCCACCCCGACCATACATAATTTGAGAGTCGAAATTTTTCCAAATCCCACTCCTATCTCCTAGAGCTCCGGGGTGAAACTCAATATTTGAAATTTTTACGTCTCGCTTCTATCACATATAGCTCGGAGGTCGAAATTTTTCTAAGTCCCACGTTTTGCTAAGGCGGCCCAGGGCTTGTCATTTTTCTTCAATTTACCCTTTCCATTAAATAGAGTCCCCGTTGAAAACCAGCCATACTATTAACGCATTAAATCAGTCTGCATGGACGCATGAGACGCATTCAGTCGTCTTTTTGTATAAGAAACAGATGTACTTTTCACATTTCTCTCTCAAACCCAGTACCTTTTTTTTAGCTGGTTTCAAAGTCTGACGACAACATTTACCTGATGAATAGTTACTTGTATCACAGAAGAGGAACAAATTTTCAAGAAATAATTATTTTACATAAATGTCTCCTTTCAAAATCGAAAATTGGATTCATCGCAAAGGAAACTACAATAAAAAAATATAGTAATTTCTATAGATTCATCCAGAGCAACCGGTTTAAATGCTCTCTTTGTGTCAACCCAATGATGTTGAATACGCATCAGTCAAAATACCAATAGTTCTAAAATTTCCTCCTGTAAATCTGAAATTAGACTTATTCGAAAGGAAATTACAGGGGCTACAATTTTTGTTCTCTTCAATTTTTCACAAAAATGAATAGATTTCGAGTTAGGTATTACAATAATTGAATTTTTAGAACTGCGAGGCTTACGCGTTTAAACATTTGGAACAACGTGTACAGTAAGAAGCAGTTTTACGACGTCCCATTTTTTTCGCTCATTACTCAGAACGTTGAAATTTATCCAAAACTTTACCCGAATAAAAATAAATACTGGACATCAATAGGTAAGAGCGTACAAATAACAGGCAGACAAATATTCTACTTTATATATTAGAAGATTTCCCTACTTCCGATAACGTTAGGAAAATAAAAATAACACACCTGTAACGTGCTGCAATTTAGAAGGTAGCACCAAAATCCGGTTCTCAAGAATACAGGAAGTGAGGGTAGGAGAGAAATACAGTAGACAGTTGCGTGTAGGTACCCTTCTTTGGTGAATCGAATCGCGTCAAGTGCCGCATACAGCGAGGGCACACAATTTTTAACAAGAACTTTTTTCCTATGGGAGCTAAAATTTTTATTTATGGTTCAAAATTTGTTCTGGAATAATACGAATGTAAGGCGAAGATTTCAAGTCGATCGGTACAGCGGTTCTCGAGTTATAAAAGGACATACATACAGATAGACAGACAGACAGACACCTTTCTGCTTTATATATTAGAAGATTCAAAGTAGGCTAGAGTGAGAATTTTGCTGAGACGTGCGGAAGTTTACCTTTACTTGTCAAATCCGAAATTGAAAGTTCCAGGGCTCCTAGAAAATAAAGGATCTGATCTGGGTCTCATTTTGAATCGAGTCTGTCGCTGGTGCGTTCTTCAGGGAGCGTGAAGCACGAGCCCGTATCAGGCCACAGGCCTAGCCGCCACGAATGGCTAGCAAGAGATATGCAACACGACTCACGGTCCCTCGTCTCTGTTCTCTTTTTATTATTCTCAAACTCTCTTTCTCTTACATTGTCTTCAAGTGACGAATGTATCTCCAAAATGGTTCATCCGATTGATTTAATTTTTGCGGATTTGGAATCAGCATCATTTTTTCTACAAATATGTTCACATTTTGAGGTACATTCGATCCCAAGAACGTGTCCTAAGAGCTGATACGTATTTATGGAAGTCAAGTTTTTAGTTTAATTGAATGGGCCTAGTCGGCAATAATGAGCATCCATCTTCAACGTTTCATTTCTCTATATCAAATTATAGTACAGCCTGTAGACTTGACTGAGATAACACCGAGTGAGTAACAAAATGTCTAGAACAACTCTCTTTGATGTTTTGTCTACTTGTTCTGAAGTTAGATGACTCTACAAACGATTAAAAAACAAAGTATGTACAGAAGTCCGTTGCGTTAGTAGTCGTCCCTTTGGTGTTATTTCCAACTTGGCTCTGGAAATACAATCACCTTACCAGACTCGATTATTTATCCAAACCATTGGAATACGGTTAATCACAAAGCGAAGTACTACAATAGCAAATAAGTAAAGAAGACAGGCAATACTCTCTTCCGAGAATATAATATTCCTACTGGTATTCGCTTACCGCCATCAGTAAATCTGAAAGGAACGCAAGTCTACTCATAATAACACGCGGCTATCGTTCGGAGAATAAATAATGTAAGACTGTGTAGAAATACTTAAGCAATATCGTTCTCAAACTCTTTTAATTCCAAGAACATCAATTAAGGGCTATAAGTGAGAAAGCTCGGGAGAAAGTAAAACGGACAACCATTTTATTTGTAAGGTATTGCAAGCTGACGGCTTCCCTACGACTGTACTTTTAGTAAACAAAAACTCGACGGCGTGGCTAACGGCTCCGTGTGATTTCAATATCAAAATTGAAACCGAGCAACTAGTTGTGCCGTCGATGTTCGTTTGCTGAAAATGAAATCAGTAAGGAAGACGTCAGCTGACAGTAAGTTATAAACAGAATGGTTGTTCATTTTACCTGCTCTCTAGCATCCCTACTACAAAAAGTAGAGGCATATAAACACAAATGAGAACATGATCCGCCATATTTAGTTATTACGTCATCATTTAACATAATAGCTTCCTGTTCCCGTGAGGAATTCTTACTACAAGATGAGTTATTTTGTATCTCTTGGCAACGCTGAGTATTGTATTTTGTTTTGGGACTTTGTCTAGTTGTTCATTTACTATTTTCAAATTGTGATAAACTGTCGTCTGCAGTGCTGGGAACCTTAATGATTATTTTTTACGGTTCTTTCCGGTTCTGGATCTTGGAGAAGAAAAAAGATACGGTTCTTTTGGTTTCCGGATCTTTGAGAAAAAAAAGATGCGGTTCTTTTGGGTTCCAAATCTCTGAAGAAAAAATGGATCCGGATCTTTCCGGTTCCGGATCTTGGGTTTCAACCCAACTTTCCCGGGTTCCGGATATTAAGACAGAGAAGATCCAGGTCTTTTGGGTTTTGGATCTTGAATGAAGAAATAGATCCGGATCTTTTTGGGTTCCGGATCTCGGAAGAAGATCCGAAAAGGTATCTTTTCAGATCCACTTTTTGAGAAAAAAAAAACGGATGTTTCAGATTTTGGATCTCAACAGTCAAATCTTGAAATATAGAAGAAAAAAAAATTACGGGTCAGATTTGATTGCCAAATTTGAGGTGACAAATCACAAATGAAATGAATTATCATCTAAATTGAATTACTCCAATTCTTATCATTTTATTCATCAACTGGACCCCTTTGAGCAAAATCAAACCAAGCGAAATTTTTTCTTTCCCCCGAGTTATGTAGGCCTCTATCACTGGAAAGTGCTTGATGAGTAGAATGTGTCTGGTACACTTAACTGGAAGATTTAAAACTCAAAATTCAGGGAGTAATAATAATTCAAAAATCAACTGAGATCTTCTATCCAACATACAACATTAAGTAGCAACCAACCAAGCGACAAGAACTTCTGTTACTCGTCTGTAATTCAGAAAGGAAAGTTGAAGATGGGATATGGTGACGCAATGACCGAGTATGATGGCTCATGTTTTCAATCGTATTTATAGGGCTCAACTATGAGGCTTTACCACTGTTCCAAGTCGCATACATATGCGCCTGATTATAATCCTAATAGGCTATTGATCTTATGAGTATTGCTGAATTGTACACTCATTTTCATTTTGATGTTATTCTGCTATAAGATCAATGCTTACTTGAAGGCTGACAAGCAGTTTTTTGTAGGATTTCTATTTTTACTGAGAGTAAGCTAAACTCATTCCCGCTCCAAAACATTAAGTAAAATAAGAGAAAAAGGAAGAAAAAAATTTAAAGGCCATATTGTAGTGACAGTTACGTGGCCCCGTGGAAAAGTGGGAAAAAGCTAGTCTTATTTTTGTTTTCTTTATGTTTAAATAAGTACAAGTATTTAGATGTATAAACGGGAACGCCCCGATATACAAGATTGATTGACATTGTTAAGAGGGAACTGTTTTATCGGGGAGGGGTTGGAAAACTCTTTGCTTTCCGCCAACCTTGAAGTCGTATCATACATAACTTGGAAGTCAAAATTTTTCTAAGTCTTCTCCTATCATATACAGCTTGGAGGTTGTGTCATCTATAGTTTGGAAGTCAAAATTTTTCACGTCCCATCCTACCATATACCGGGTGGATTAGAAAGAGTAACCAGTTGAATGGGAGTTTGCGCTAAATTCACTCCTGCGTTGAAACGCAAAACGTTAGATATATACTTCAAATCTACAAAATTTGTATATCAATTTTATCTTCAATTTGCGCCCCAACTCGACTTTTTACAACTTTTTCCAGCCGAGTTATTAACCAAAATGTGCCAAAAATTGACCAATGTGACAAAATTATAAAAAATTGAAACTTGTTCAAACTTCCATATCGAGGCAAATTGGTCAATTTTTGGCATATTTTGATCCATAACTCCCCTCAAAAAAATTGTAGAAAGTTGAGTAGGGGCGCAAATTGAAGATAAAATTGAAATACAAATTTTGTAGATGTGAAGTATACATCTAACGTTTTGCGTTTTAACGCAGGAGTGAATTTAGCGCGAACTTCCATTCAACTGGTAACATCTTTTTGGTTCACCCGGTATAACTTGGAGGTCGAAATTTCTCCAAGCCCTCCTCCTATCATATACAGCTCGGAGGTCGAAATCCCACGTGCACCATAAAACAGGTATCCTGCCACCCCTCGTTTAACTCAGTTGAAAAATCCGTGAGTTTTTTTTTTGTTTTGCATTGGTGGAAGGAAAAAGCGAGGCTTAAAAAAAACGACGGCTTCCTTAACAATGTTAAACAAGGTACGCAGAGAACCTGTCATATGGATTGAAAAATAATACATGACATGACCCGCATTAGGATTGCCCCTTGAAGTAACTAGACATGCAATGCTCTATACACCAACTGGCTTAGCCCCTTCAAGGAGCCACACATGCAATGCCTCAAACACCATAACTCCCCCTTCTATCATATAATACGGGTCGCGAGACAAAATTTTTCCAATCGCTCTTCCTATAATATATAGCCCGAAAGTCACAATTTCTCCAAGTCCCCTCCCATCATATACCGGGTAAATGAAAAAAAATTCACTAGTTGAATGGGTGTTTGCACTAAATTTACTCCAGCCCCAAAACGCGAAACATTAGATATATACTTTGAATCTACAAAATTTGTATTCCAGTTTCATCTTCAATTTGCGCCTGTAATCAACTTTTTACGACTTTTTAAGCCGAGTTATGGACCAAAATTTGCCAAAAATTGACCAATTTGCCGAAATTATCACAATTTAAAAATCGTTTAAACTTCCATGTTTTACTTGATTTGAAAGTGAAACTTAAGGCTGAACCGAAAAAAATACCTGAATAATCCTATGACAAGTGGGGGAATTTTCAATTTCTTGTTTCAGAAATCTTGGCATTTATTGGTCAATTTTTGGCACATTTTAATCCATAACTTGGCTCAAAAAAGTCGTAGGAAGTTCAATAGGGGCGCAAATTGAAAATAAAATTGAGATACACATTTCGTAGATTTGAAGTACACATCTAACGTTTTGCGTTCTGAGTCCGGAGTGAATTCAGTTCAAACTCCCATTTAACTGGCAACATCTTTCTGGTCCACCTGGTATAGTTCAAAAGTCAAAATTGTTCTAAGTTTTTGCTCGAACGGCGCACGGCAAATTTTTCAAGGGGGGAAAAAAAAAAAACAGAACAGAACAGGGTTGAGTTGGATGGTCTCCTTGTGTGTACGAGCCATATAACGATTGGGGAAGCACAGGTACGCAACGTATAAAATATAAAATAAATGAAACCACAGAAGCACAACTAGCGTATAATCAAAGTCAAGAAGTCAAAAAATACAAAATAAAATAAAATAGAAATAAAAATGGTCGATAAAATAATTTGGGCAGTTTCCAGCCTCTTTTAAACTCTAATTTCAACTGATTCTAAATTCAACCGTTAATTTCTGATATTTTGTTCATTTTTTATTTATTTTATTTTATTTCGTGAGTTCCTCCAAAATTCTTTACTTCGTGAGTTTCATACAAATTTCTGGTACTTGGTTCATAATATTTTTTTTTCTTTGTTTTTGTTCAAATTATTTTTTTTTGTGATTATCTCCCCTTTTATTACCGACCATTTTTATTTTTATTTCATTTTATGTTTTTTGACCTCTTAACTTTGATTATACGCTGGTTGTGCCTCTGTCGTTTCATTTATTTTATATTTTACGTTACGTGCCTGTACCTTCTTATAACAGAACAGGTTCCCTATTAAAAACGAGTTTATCCTTTGAACAAGAATGTTGCTGTAAGAGAGGCTTCAGCCATTGAGAATGAATATTGATATGCTTGGTAATCTGTATTATCTGTATTGTACCTTAGTACAAACAATAAAATATTCATCACCATGTTGCACGATACGGAACAGGAAATATTTTCTGAAGCCTTTCTCTGAACTTGATCTGGCCTAGAAAAATTTGTATGATCTAGCCTAGACAAATTCTTCCAACTCAGGTTGATGACGTTATCCTCAAGTTCCTGCTTGTATAGGTATAGGTATAGCTCGATGGTCGAAAATATTTCAAGTCCCTAGGCATTTTCCCGAAAATAATGACGTCACAAAGGTAGGACGCGGATGCGCTTGCGGACGCTTTCTGAGAATACTCCCCAATGAAACGGATAGCGCGTTCCCCGCTAAAAAGAAAACGACCGATAGATACCACTCACTCCTTGTAATACGTTTTTCATCCACAAAGTCTACACTCCTTATTGCTTTCGAAACGAAGATAGGAGATGCCTAAATTCGATCATTTTTTGAAATTCTGCCATGCAGGTGATTCAAACGCTAAATGATTTCTTTTAAAAATCCATATAAAATTGAATAAAAAATTTACAACGCGCATTTTTAGTAGCATGAGGAATTCTAAATTTCCTTAAACACGACCACTATTAATAACCGTAACAATCAATGCTATGCACATAATATGGGAGTCAAATATTTTCAGAACGAAGTTTGAAGGTTCGCTCCATGAAATCAAAACAAGGCCTCCATTCGGTAGAGAAAGTAAGAAACTAGCTAGTGAGTATTTCGATTAGTGCAAAACGGACCTCTATCAATTCTACGATTTTCATCTAGTTTCAATCAATGTACATACAATAGGCAAATTTTTCAATAACAAAACGAGCGCTCTGATTTCTTACGAATAAAAAAATAGTTCAAATTGAGTTATCAATATTATTCGTATTGTACGAAGACACGAACGATTGAGAATTCAGAAACTTGTTTCGCCTCATTTCACTCAATGAAACTGAACTAAATTAACTTTCGACGTTCTCGCCTAGCAAGAAGCAATGATACTTGAACAAGAATTTCGTTAATTTCAGATACTAAACTAATAGCTCCTGATCTTCGCCAACTGGCAGCACAGATAGGTACATCAAATTGTTAAGTAAGATTTTTAAAGATTAAATACATGCATATATGGAAAATTTACCTGCGTCAAACTGCAAGATATTGCCTTTGGTGATATAGTTTCCCTTTTTACACATTAACTCGTGGGGGGTAACATTCAACACATCACACTCGATTTCAATGTTGTTCTCTCGAATGTACAATTCATTAGCGTCGATATCAAGAAAAGACAAGTTTTTTGCTTCTATGAACACAGGACGAGTTTCGCACGGTAAATTCGCGGATTCGGACACATTCGCGTTCTCTAGAAACTTTGATTTTATATCGGTATCGATTTTAGAATTCTGCGGTATAATTTTACGCGACGTATTTGACACATTGCACTTTGTAAAATCACGAGCTTCTTTCTTCTTCAGGCCCAAAGCAATGCAAAATGTATTTTCATCCATTTTTGCCAAATCAGTTTCGGGATTATTCTTCCACGGCATCGATTGGTGGTACCGAGCTCTTACATCAGTATTCATCTCAGTGATTCGCATCTTCTTGAAACTCTTTTTATTTCTCTCATTTTTCTTTCGTTTACGCATTTTTCCAGTCAATGTATTCGTAACATTTTTAAAAGGCGAAGATGATTTGGAGGGTAGAATGGATAACGGTAGCTTTGGGGCTTTAGCTTTGGATGAAAGGCCCGGAACCTCTTCGTGAGACAAATTGACATCATCTGTCCATTTCATACCGAGTAAATCGGCGACCACAAGGAATGAACCGACTCGATCACTACCAACCGCTACATCACCTTTGTAGAGAAACTGAATAACGAGATATAAATCGTCGAAACAAATGCCATCGATTACGAGGGTTAATTCTGAGTCATTGTGATCGGATATAATTTTCTAAAAAAATCGACGTGAAACAATTCGGTATTAGATATAGTCGCTATTATTGAAAACTCTGAAATGTTCAATCATTTACCTGGAGGAAAGAACTATTGGAGCACAGGATAGCTTTATGTACTTTGACGCTCTTCCCTTCGGCAATTATGCAACAATCGGCAAATTCTTCTTCTTCGAACTGAACTGAAAAACTATCAGATAATAACTGGTAGTGTCGCCGATTATCAATGTTCATAATTATCAAATCGCCGAATAGAACTGCCTCAAATATCTTGCTACTGTAGATTTTGTTTTTAATGAGCGCAATTAAAATCAAAGGAATCAAACGCACGATAGCGTTAACACTGGACTCGAAGTCGAACGAGAAAAATTCGTCCAAGAATAGGAGTTTATCTCATTCTGCAACGAAAGTATCACAGCTATTTTGCAGAAAGAGATCAACGGCGAACTAAAAGAAGAAAAAAAAATGTAAAAACAGTATAATGAAAACCGACAAGATTTTCGTATGTTCAATACAGCTGATACACAGCGTCAATAAACTAGTTCCTCGTAACTAGACTCAAATCATTTTTTTTATCTCTATTCTACACTCGAATGGCCAGAAATAATTCAACAGTTTCAAAAAAATAAGAAATTTAGATACTCAAGATTGCCCTATCAACTCAAATTGTCAGTTGCAAGTTCACTGTTTGTGTGTTTGTTGAAGACACCGCGATATACTCTATTGAACAATGCCATCTAAAATCATTAAAAAATTCATCCTTTTATGCTGGCACTGATTCTCTGTACTCTATACTCTGTACTCTCTGTACCAAAGTCGTATAGACACCAAGTTGTATAACTCGCGAAGTTTCATGTTGTTGCCACAGAACATGAATGTTGAGCGCTGGCGTAGCATTGCTCACAAGTGTTTTTTGGAACCTCGTTAAAGGCTTAGACCATACAACAGATAGACCGAGCATAGCAATGAATCTTTGAACGGAGGACATGATAAGAATACACTCTATAGAATACACATAAGAAAATAAGAGGGACTGGACCTCGTTTACAAATTTGATGGGCGGCGCGGGTGTAGGGTGTGTTTCACTGCTCCGCGCGTTCACCCGCGTTTCCTTCATTAAGGTCCAGTCCCCCTTATTTTCTTATCATATCTTCCGTTCAACGCGTTGTACACGCGTATATTCGGACCTAGCAGACCCGTTGCGCGCTAGCGTCGCGCCTTATCAACGTTAGGATGAAAATCAAAAATACTACGAAGAAACACGTTCGATACTTTTTTCTCGGAAAATATTGGAAAATATTGTACGTATGAGAAGAACTTCAGGGATATGTTTGTGGTGTCGAAAATTTTCTTTCAAATGAGTTATATTTCATAAGAATTGAAAGAATTTGAATAAAGTTATGAAGCAATTATACAGAACTCTCATGCAAAATTGGGAATTTCATCCTAACCTTGATAACAGCATCGTGCGTATGTATGTTTGTAGTGGTGTGTTGAAACCTAAGTTCTAAGAACTGCCGCGAGGTGTCAGCCACTCCGTTGCTAGGTCCGAATGGCCGATGCTCGGTCTATCTGTTGTGTGGTCTAAGGTTAAAGGTTGTAAGAGGTTCATTTGCATGAGGACACAACTGTAGGTGCGCTAGAGTCGTGCCCGAAAAAGTGATTCGGAAAAAATTGCCATAAACCTGTATAAAACTAAAACGGGCTGTATTTTTGTCAATATTCAAAAATACAAAAAAGTAGTAAGAGCATTTTTTTATTATTTTCATTCATAGAATAGCCTAAAAGAAGAAAAAATTGAGATTTCAATAATTTTCTGTAACATCCCCTTTTCAGGTAGCTTCCAAAAATGGCCACCACCGTTTTCATAGAGGGCGCCTACTTCGTGTCCTCATGCGAATGCCTTGCAGTTTTGTTTTGTATGAAGTAGAATTGATGACCTCACGTAAATCGCAATTCTTCTTGTTCACGTGACGTCACCTACTGCTAACATCGAGCGATTTTGATCGATAGTGCGAGATATTCTGCGATAATATCGCAGAATTTTGCGATAGTATCATGCAATGCCCGATGGTGCTTAGAAGTTTAGAACATTATAGACTCCCATAAGAATACACAAGGAACATTTCGATCATGTCTTAGTATTTCAAAATGAGAAAAAAATAAGGAATTCAATGTTGATATTCAAGATCTGGAAGATCTCAAGTATTTGAGAATGTATTTTCCGTTTCTCACTTTCTATTTCTCTCTGATTGTTAATGACTAAGAATAAGTAAAACAAATTTCAGCCTGTTTCCCAAAATTATGTGGCTTCGGCTTCAGACGTTCAGCTTTCAGCTAACCAACTTATCAACTCCGCTTGATAATAATACGCTATGTGATATGGAGGTAAGCAGTTCACGAGAATAATAATCGCACGCAAAACCTGAAGGAGAACTCGTTCACATTCGATTCGAACGCAAAAATAACTTTTCTTATTTTCTCGTTGCGGTAAAACAATCGAGTACATCCTTCAAACATAACGCATGAAATGATGGAAATGTGTTATGATGCAACCTACTTTGCCAAATATGAACCCATCACAAACTGATACTGATCGCATACGCGAGTATCCTATTATAATAAAGCACGGTTTGTTTACATTTCCTACGTTCTGTCATCATGCATGCGCTGATTTTGGAAGTCGTCCGTGCCGCCAAGGTGCGATCACTTGGTCCTACATGGCAATATCGAGGGTGCTATCAGTCGGTCATCGCCGTAGTTGATACTTTTTTCTTATTGGTCTAGAAAAGTTTTATTATCATCATCATTCTTAGCCTTATCATTCTGTCATTCATTATTATCACTCGGCTGTTTTAGGAACTCGGAAGAGAACACGCGACTGAACTGAGAAACCAAAGGATGAGATTTATTTCAGAAATAATATTATTATCTTTGAGTATGAATAGTAATGGAGAGGTACAAATGGTAGTACCGTCCACGAAGAGATAGATAGCGCTGTTTCAGTTGTACGAAACTACATAACACGTGAAGTAGGCACCATAGACCGATTTCCTGCCTACGTCATAGTTAGGAATCAGTGTTGCCACGGTGGCTTAGGAGACTTTTGACTCACTTAAGAATAACACAGGTGACAGGGAGCAAAGATTGAAGTGTTACTATTTGGAAATAAGCCATTTCATAATAACCTAAAGTATATGAACACGTTCTAGGAACCATCTAAATTGAAAATACTAATTTTAACGTCAAGTTCACCGTGTAGTTTTTGTATATTTATACCTTGATCTTTGCTCCCCATGTATTCTTAAGCGAGCAACGAAATCAAAAACACCAGAACAGGTACTCTCGTCAGATCATAAACACCGGAACGGGTATTCTTGTCATCTGTATGACGTCAAAGGAAATTTGTCCATTCAAAAGTACGTTGACGGTGACGGTCGTTCTTGTTCACGGACGCGTACAAAAGTGTACCACTGTAAACAGCCGCCGTATTCGCATGAGGACACAACTGTAGGTACGCTAGAGTCGTGCCCGAAAAGGGGATTCGGAAAAAATTGTCATAAACCTGTATAAAACTAAAACGGGCTGTATCTTTGTCAATATTGAAAAATACAAAAAAGTAGTAAGAGCATTTTTTTATTATTTTCATTCATAGAATAGCCTAAAAGAAGAAAAAATTGAGATTTCAATAATTTTCTGTAACATCCCCTTTTCAGGCAGCTTCCAAAAATGGCCACCACAGTTTTCATAGAGGGCGCCTACTTTGTGTCCTCATGCGAATGTAAGTTTGTACAACTGAAATAGCGCTATCTATCAATGCGTGGAGGGAACCTTCGAAACCGAGCATTTCTGTCCCTCCATTACTATTCATACTCAAAGATTATTATTCAGAAATAGTAACGAAACCAAACGTAATTCCAAATTGTCCGATAATATCGGACGACGTAGATATTTTAGTGGGTATTATTTATTCACGATCGCATCTAGCTTCGGCTCTTCGTCAATCATGAAATTCGGAACAACATAGAACGAGCGAAAAGTTCAACTCAAGATTTCCTGAGAATACCCATATATATAGCCTATACAAAATAAATGCCCTGGTTTTCTGTTTTGTTTTGTGGGGAAAGTCGATCGGAGAAATAGAAAGTAGTTCGGTGTGTTTTTGATCGATTGCGTAAATAGAATCCTGGTTCGAATTATGAATACAGAACGTGATCTATTATATCATCATCCTCTGTTTTATATCATCACTCCGCTGATTCAGTGCGATACTGTTCAAAATCGAAAGAGAACTGAATTAAGAAACGATGAGATTTATTGCAGAAGTAGGTAATAACGAAACGCAACTGAAAATTGTTGGATAATATCGGAAGACGTAGTTATATTTTATTGGGTATTATTGATTCGCTTGATGGCATCTAGCTTCGGCTTTTCGTGAATTATGAAATTTGGAACAAAGTAGAATTAGGCCTAGGTAGCCAAAAGTTGAACTCGAGATTTCATGGGAATACCAATACAAAATATTTCCCTGGTTTCCTTTTTTCTTCTGTGAGTGAAGTCGATCGGATGAAAAGACTGACAAGCGCGAGTGGATCATTACTACTCATTAACCCGAGAAAGAGTTTAAAAATAGGTAGCGAGTGGTTCGATGTGTTTTTGATCCATTGCATAAATAGAATTGTGGTTCGAATTATAAATACAGAACGTGATCTTCGATCACATGAAATGATATCTGATCTAATTTATTTATCAAATCGAATTATACAATACTGATAGATGAAAAATAAAATAGCATCAATTCTCGACTTCACTGGATTCAAGATTTCAAGGAACACCCATGGCAAATATACGCAGTTAGATAGAATTGTGGTTTAAATTATGAATACAGAACCGCTTGAAATGATATCTGCTCTATTCTAGGTATTCATCAATCAAATTATTTGATACCCGTAGATATCTAATGAAGAAAATATCATTGGTATTAAGGTATGGCTATAATGAGATTTGGTGGGGTTTCAAGTAGAGAATTTCTGAAAAAGAATAATATTATATGGGTAACTCGTCCACTTTTGGCCACCTTAAGAACCTAATGTGGCCACCTTCCCATATTTGGCCACTTCCATTTAATTAACATGTAAACCAAGCTGGCCAAAAATGGAAAGTGGCCACTAATGGTACGGTGGCCACAAATGGCGCAGTTACCCTTTGTTATTGAATCGGACAAACCCAAGTCTTGCTGTTGACAGATTAAGGACTGAGACAGATGTAGGAGTAGGACAGAATGATATGCCGCTGTGATGGCTTAGTTCTGAACTGTGTGTGTGTATTGTGTATACGACCTTAGTACTGTGTATGTACTGTGAAAACTATGAAATTGAAAAGTGGGAATGAAAATTCGCTGTTAAATGTAGACCGTCGTCCCAAATCAGCGAGCGCAAAGCGCGAGCCCGTCAAAACGAGCGCGTAGCGCAAGGCTGCCAGGCGCCACAGGCCTAGCCGCCAGGCGCGCCGTAGGCGCGTCGCAAGCGGCTGGTGAAAAAATATGATAGGAAAATAGTATTCCAGGAAACAATAACGATCAATAAAGGAATAAACGCGAGATTGAAACAGGTACATTATCTCAGCTCTATATAATTGATTTTCATGTTCAAGTATTAAGATACTACCCTATACAATCAGTTATTCTTTTTTCTCCAATACTCTACTTTTATTATTCATATTTCCTGACCGGTTGCAAGAATGTCAATTGATCTCATCACTTGAATTCTATTCCATAATACGTAATACGTAATCAAACAAACCTCTCTTCTAAATCGGCTATCGTTCAGGTAAGGCACTGGTTCAGGTGGTATATACATATTTCAGGATAACGGAATTCTTCGCGAGCTAACGATAGTGGAGGAATTCTATTCTACATCAGTTTCTCGTTTACTCGTTTCTCCTTTACACGTTCCTTGCTTTCTGACGACTCAACTAATAATGTGTATTTAATATATTCAATATGTAACCTTCTTACTCGGAAATTCAAATCAGAACAACTACTTATACGTATACGTATAATTGCATAAAAGACGTATAATTGCATAAAAGACGAAGTACGCACGTAAAATTGAATTATGCGTTATCATCTATCATATTTTCGAAAATTTGATAATGTTCCAGCTCCTGAAACACTCACGTCGGCAGACTGCAGCAAATATGACGTTTTGTGACGTTTTACAATCTATAATTATTAATTTCGTTATTAAAATCTTCCAAAATTATCCGATACTATCTTTATCCCATACCGATAAAGCACGTCGCAAATCCAAACAGAAAACAGGATCACACACTTCTATTGGGATGTTAACCCAAGTTGCGTAAGTTGGTAGCCGTGCTCGAACATGTGGGGGATAATTTTAACGCACCATGCTTCATGATGGGGAATTTGCAATTTTCAAATACGATTTAAATTATTACAATTCGTAGCATCAAAAAATTATATCCTATAAATCGTTTAAACACTTCAAGAGAATCGATAACTGAAAGAAGTAATTCTAATGGTGAAGTATTGAGTCATCTACGACTAATTGAAAATCTCGTTTCTTATGGCCGAATACATTGAACGTAAAATCGTCACCCAGAAATTCAAGCGAGTGCGGCGAGAGAGGAAGGTGATTCTAGCGCTACCAAACATAGGTTAACATCCCAATACACAGTGAACTCAATTCCTAGTATTAAGGAACTGCAGGTATGCGCATCTTAAATGTAAACAACGAAAATGAAGAAATGAAGAGGTTGCACCATCGATTACTGGACAAAAAATGAAAATTACGTAAAATCGCGTTGTTTAATTGGAAAACTGAAAGCAGAATTGAATTCAGCTTTAAAAAATACACGAAATTGGACTATTTAAACTCAGAATATTTTCAATTTTTATTTTTTTGTTCGGTGCAACCTCTTCATTTTTCTTCATTTTCGTTGTTTACATTTAAGATGCGCATACCTGCAGTGCCTTAGTAGTATGAGACGTTCCAGCTAGTCTCATACTACGAATTGAGTTCACTGTCTATACATTCCTACACAAAAACTGCTTCTCTCTTTGTGGTAAAACAATCGAGTCGATGTACTATATCGCACATCACACATCGAAATCGAAAGGTCGGAGAACAACAATCGCAAAACTAAAGAAAAATAATAGCGATTGCAAGTGGTTCCATGCCTCGTATACAGAACTAAGGCTCTATAAGTATAGGCATTGACTATATATTACTTCGTAACGCATAGGTAATGACACGACGCCATGATGGATCTATCGGTAGAGCGAGCATGTTCGATTGCGTTCCGCGTAGCTACGCGGAGCGACCAGTGTCAGATTTTGAAGTATGAAAATTATCACAAAATATTCTGGAAGTGAGGTCATCTGATAGGAAATTACAAGACAAAAGAATTTCATTCTCTTCTTTCTTCTAAAAAAATCAATAGTTTTTGAGATATCAATACACAGGCTCTTATGGCAATTCCCTGGGAAAGATCCATCATGGCGTCGTGTCATTACCTATACTTATAGAGCCTTAGTAGAACTAAAGCGCTAGAACGATACGAGTGAAGACATACGCCATTTTCTATCGTGCAGAAACCCTACAAGGTACATCGCGTGTCACGTTTAGTCGCGTAACATCGCAGATCAACGGTAACATCGCAGATCAACGAAAACACTCAAAATCTGCCGCTTCGCGATGCTACGCGTGACGCGTTGTATTTTGGAGGGTTTTGTGAACGATAGAAAATGGCGTATGTCATCACTTGTATCGTTCTAGTCCTCTAGTAGAACAAGCGTGAACCTAAAAAATGATCGCGTACACGGTCGTGACGTGAGCGTCTGATGAACAAAAGCGTGAAAAAAAAAGCGATTGCAAGTGGTTCATACCTTGTAGAACGAGCATGAACCTAAAAAAAAAAAAGAAATTCACAAAACTTCATTCTCCCCCAGTTTGATCAGGACTGAGGAATATGATAGAAGAAAAAATCAATAAAAATTGTAAAAATAAGAACAGAACTTGATCAATGTGCACATCTTGTAACGATACAAAACCAAAATAGATGAAAACAAGGAATTAGAAAATGCATTTAACGCCTATCTAATACACAGGTTAATGGAAGAAAGGAGTAAAATATAGGGAAACAAAAACGATATAGTGTCGGGGTTCTTGATTACTGAGCTCGGAGACCGTTTGGCAGACAAATGTGCTGAACCAAATGCCATTAGCTTGACGGAATCCGGAGAACTTACTATATTTCAGAATCGCATGAATCTCATTTCCCAATCATAGTAATTACTTCTCTGGGTGATAACGCTTTCCGAGTTCTTGGCCATGTTCAAATGGTACTTTACGGCAGACAAGTGCGCTGAACCGACGGACGCCATTTTGTGCTTAACACATGCCTTTCGAGAACTTGACTAGAGCCCTATAAATTAGGGCTTGGAATTTAACTGTTTTAACCGTGACCAAAAAAAAAAAAGTATCGATCTTGACCGATTTACCGATAACCGTTTCAAAGAATGATCGATAGTTCATAACAGTTATAACCGATATTTTATAACTCTCAAACGGTCATAACAGTTATCCTGACCAAAATAATAACTGTCAAACTCGCAATAAGGAGAGAAAGCTTCGATTCAGCAATTCAACCTGAGGTTCGGCCCAGCCGTCCAAGACATACTTTTCAGCAGATTCAGTTTTGACTTTATAAGTTTGTAGCTGTTGGCTTGTTGCCGTTTGCCGTTCGCATTCAGATAACAACAAGAAAGAGCCTTAGTTAGGCACAAACCAATCAGCGAGAAAGCTTCACCTACATGCAACAAGTTGGACAAAAGATCCTTGTTTTGCTGACTGATTGGTTTGTGACAAAGTACGACCCTTCTGTCTCATGTTGTCGGCTCATTAGCTCATCGTTGGCTCATCGCAAAGTGTGTATGTTCGACTTTGAGGACAAAGAAAAAAATGTGTTTCAACTTCGAGTTTCAACAAGATTAAACTGTGTTGACTATTGCATTAAAATTTTCAACAATTTTTCTTTATTGATTTATTCTATGGTGCGCTTTCTAATTTTTGTTTGTTCAAATTCTCTTCCACTTCCACAGATTCTTTTGCCTGAGACTGAGATCTACAGCAAATCTTAGGGCAATTGAGGAGTTATCTGTCAAAAGGGCAACCGTTCCATAAGAATTACATTGATCAGATGCCCTTTTGACAGATAACTCCTCAATTGCTGTATCAATCTTCAAATCAAATCTCCTCAATGTAATGAGAGTTCAATGGTCAATTTATCAAATGTGCAGCTGGTCACAACATTGAAAAAATAATATTGTACTGCACTACTACCCAACTTCTTTCAACTTTTCATTTTCTTTGTGTGACCGTAATTTTTCAGTCATAACAGTTATAACCATTATTTGGCCAACACTTTGACCGTTTGACCGTTATGACTGATAATCGTTTCAAATGAAATTTTCTGAGAGTTATTTGAGATTTGACCGAAAAAAAAAAATAACGGTCAAAAGCCCTATTCTTTACAAAGTATTCAACGATTTCTGTAACACTATTTTTTCTTATAGGAAAGTACGTGCAAAAAAAAATTGTTCACATTTGTGATGAGCCCCATAGTATACGAGTGAGGATATGGGTCGCCATATTTAGTCGTTACGTCATTCATCATTATTTTCACGGTCTCCTATTCTAATGACTGATAACAGTTTATTATGATTTGAAAATAATAAGAGAACATACAAGACTAAGTGCCAAAGCAAAATTCAAGACTCAACACTATTGAGAAATGCACAATAGCTTCACTAATCACAAAAATTCCTCATCTGAATAGGGAGCTATGGAGATAAATGATGACGTAACGACTAAATAAGGTGGACCATGTGCTCTTTCGTATTTTCAGGGCTCCAGTACCGGCAGCGTTTGTCTAGTATGTACGTTAGGTTTGGAAGAATAGTAGCTTGGTGTCCCACTAGGATACTATAGAGGGGGGTATGGCAATACGCCATTTTAGCAGCAAAAAGAAGGCTCTCAAACACGAACGCGTTCGCGCAGTGTCGCGGAATATTCGGCAGGGCCGGGCAACATCGGTCACGTTCGTTTTCTCGCGATGCTGTGCGATACGCATTCGTACGTTAGACACTTCTTTTTGCTGCTAAAATGGCGTATTGCCATACCCCTCTCCATAGTACCCTAGTCCCACGTGCTGTTAGGAGTGTGTCTACTTGTCTTTTCTAGTTCACTATCCAGCAACAGGGTGCTGGTAGCGGTGGTATGCTACCGGCGACTCTCTTTTCACGTGATCATGGACAATTGAAGACCTTTCTTTCATGAAAAATACATTGAGTGGACGCCTTTCTTAAAGAAAGGTCCTCAATTTCCCATTGAACTTTGTGTTAACTGATCTCAAAATATCTTGAGAACAAAAATTTTACTTCTGAAGATCAATAGTAGCGCGTGTGGTTAGAAATGTAACTATGTGGACAAACAAATCAAGTTTACCTTTGAGACAATGCTACTGAAAATACAAAAGTGGTCAGAAAAACAACAAAGAGTGAATTTCTTTTCTTGTTTCAGTGAAAGAAAGGCGTTTGTCTATCTAGCGAGGGCTAATTTTGAAGGTCTCGCAAATCATTATTAAAGAACAAATTGTTTTCTTAACACGTATAAATCTCATGAGAAAATTGTGTTTGTCCATGTAGTTCACTATTTTATCCGCAGCGCTGACTGTCCCCTGACGTCAAAAGTAAAATCTGCCATCAAGATTATGAAGAGAATATATTATAATATTTGTCTTTAAATTATCTTTCTGATGAGACCATTTTTATTTCTGTCCGAAAATTCTCGGAAAATGATCACTACTATTGCAGATAGTATAACATTTGCCTGATTCCTTATCTCGCCGAACATAATAAACAAGACGTTCGGTTTCTGAAAATATCACAACATTTCTCAACACAATCGACAAGAACGTAAAATATTGAAATGAAGTTTTGTTTATAACGTTCAGCGAGATACAGAATCATGCTATACTATCCGCAATAGTGTGGAAGCCTTTAAAGTAGTTGTTTTTTTCCACAACATTGAAATTTGAAATTGTAGAGTTCAACATCTTTTGATTTGCACTTCAAATAGTTCCTTACTATGCGTACTTTTGGGGATATGTGTTGACGCCTGGGTAAATCCGTCTATTAATAAAAGATCAATTTTTCAGCTACCTACATCATATCTATGGTGAACAGCAATATTCCTTCTAACGCCACATTGATTCCCATAAGATTACTAAGGGAATATTTCAATCATTCATCAGTACTTCAAGATAAAAGAAAGTTAAGAATAAAAAGTTGGCATTCACGCTCTTGGAGCTTTCCTGTGCGGAAAAATTCACTTTTTATTCTTAACTTTTCTTTCATTTGAAAATACTGATGAATGATCAAATTAGTGTTCCCACGTTATTCCTATGGGAATTGTCAAGCTGCTGGTAGCTGATATTCTTCTTATTGGGTACTTTTGTCTACAGATACCAGTGCTGTGATGTCACGGAAAGTCAATTCATTGAAATGCGTTTTTTTGAGCAATTGCCTGCACTTATACCATTTATTACGCAGAACATAGGTTTTCAGTCTTAAAAATGTGTTTTAATTATTAATCGATTACTCCAAAAATAATGCTTCTAGCGAAAAATTAAAGAAAAAATAATTTATCACCCTCCAAATTACCTTCCTAACTCGTATAATTTCCAGAAAATCAATCCAGCCAGTCTCGAGTTATTCGCATGAGGACACAAAGTAGGTGCTTTCTATGAAAACTGTGGTGGCCATTTTTGGAAGCTGCCTGAAAAGGGGATGTTACAGAAAATAGTTGAAATCTTAATTTCTTCTTCTTTTAGGTTATTCTATGAATGAAAATAATTAAAAAAATGCTCTTACTACTTTTTTGTATTTTTCAATATTGACAAAGATACAGCCCGTTTTAGTTTTATACAGGTTTATGGCAATTTTTGCCGAATCCCCTTTTTGGGCACGACTCTAGCGCACCTACAGTTGTGTCCTCATGCGAATCCGATCCGTCGTCAAAATACACGAATTTAACATTAATATAATTCTTGATTATGGACTTAGACCATACAAGCTTATATGGCCGATGCTCGGTCTATCTGTTGTATGGTCTAAGGATATGGACTAAATTAAACTTCTGGAACCAAAATGTACGTCGGACGTACCTGTCGTATGAGAGTGTCGCAGCGGCGGCACGTAATATTAAAAAATTCTGCTCGTGTCAGATGATACCCTTGCAATTGAAGCACTGCGTGGAAAAGGGGCCTCCGTTCCATAAAAAATACATTAGACGGAGGCCTCTTTTCCACGCAGCGCTTCAATTGTGATCAGGTTTTGAATCCATGTTTCAGGTTTGTTCAATCCTATTTTGATTAAAGAAAATACAAACAAAAATGCAGATTTTAGTTTTGTCATCTAATTTAGCACAAAAAAAAAAAAAAAAACTAGAAGGAACTCAAATTTACATGCATTTAAGATTTCTGTCCAAAAAATTCTTTCATCGTTGAACCCCGGAATTGAATTAAATTTCATCGTCAGTATTGTTATTATTATTTCATTTACGCGAGACGGCTCCATTTTTTGTTCTTTTTTTTTCGTAATTGGTGGTAACCTTGTCACATAATTTTTGTAGAAATTTTAAAATCATTTTCGATTGGTCTGGAAATTTTTGTGAATCAGACTTTTGTTTGCTGTTCTCCTTCTCCTTTTAGTCTTTTCATCTTTAACGTAATGGGTGAAATGATAGAAACGTTTTGTGTTGTTGGGAATAGTTGTGATAGAGAATTTTCTGGTGAAAATGTCGAAATCAAAATGTGAATTAAATTGCGTTCGCTTTTATCCGAAATTTTGAATCAGACTACAAGATTTTGCAGAGTGTTTTAATATAATCAGTGTTTATGTTTTTCTTCGTGAAGCAATTTCTTTTTCGGACGAAATTTGTTTACCATTTTTAAAATTTCGACTATGGCTGGCGTTATCGAGAAGTCAATGATGGAAAGTCAGGAAAAGAGCTATTTTTCAGCACTACTTTCTGTCGTATCATGCGTTCAATCAAAGGAAAAATGATCATTTGAATCCTCGAGAGTGAAACTGTGTTCAAGTTTGTTCGGAATTGCGGATTGTATCCGATGTGAGTAGTGCAGTGTTTATTTTGTGAGTTGTTTCTTCGTTCGTCGTCAGCGTTTCTTGGAATCGAATATGTAGGTGTGAATTTTTCCAATCCTCATATCGGGAGTGTTTTCGCTGACCATTGATATACACTGCAACTACAATTTTTTCCGATCGTTATCTGTTTCTTGCCGTGTGTACGCATATCTTCGCATTTAAGTTGTGTATGCGATACAATATTTATATTACGTGTATCAATTTATTTCTTGCTCGCTTCTTTTATCGATAATTTGTCGATGATTCAACCGTTTATTCAGTAATCAGAACATAATAACTTTGGAATTGGTACGTACTCGAGACAGCGTTGTTTTCTTCTCCGTGGTACGTACCTACCTAATTTCGTTGTGTTATCTTACCGCACAAGAGTTGTAGTGCATTACGTTTTCTGTTCAGTTATTCGGAATATTTTTCAATTCGTTTAAAAAGAACATCAAAATGACCATATGTTCGTTATTCTCTTATTTCGCGGCTGTTGGATTGTTCGTTTTCGACACAGACGTCGTCAAAGTCGCTGAAAAATCCTGTGCAGGTGCAATATTATAAAGAGAATGAACCTCTCGGTGATTCTGGTATATAGCTTTAAGCTACAAACAAGTATGTTGACCGTAGTTTTATTTTAAAGATGGAAACCTGGTAGCATAAAAAACTAAATTAAATCAAAAAGAGTTAGTTGTAGTCGAATATTTCTCATAGGACTATGTATATTCCCGTCAAACTGCGATTCATCTGCTTTCAATAGTGCAGACATCGTGTAATATAGATAATTAAATCGTGCACTGATACTGGTTGTGTCATCACGACTGTTTGATGGATAGTGTTGGGCAAAAATTTCTCGGAGGTGCGATTATAACGATGATCCGAAAATTACATTTCGTCCGCCCAAACTTAGTTTTGCGAACGAACCAACCAAACCGAAGACTGGAATTCTGTGTGCTACGAAATCATCGAATTTCGACCAACAGGTGAATCCGACTTACAGATTTACCTCCAGTAATATCTATTCCTTGTAGATCGTACAAGATTTCTGAGAAAAGGGGTGTAAATTGTATAAGAACGATTGTTTTTAAGAATCTAGTGCTCAAAAACCTTATCAACGAGCGCGATTCGAATGCCATGACTGTGGTGATCTCATAGTAGGTATTCATTTATTCTATATCTGTATACATATTATCATTTTCTCTTATCCGAATATTTACCTACCGTAAGCTGAATATGTCAATGGAGTTCAAATTAACGGTGGATGAAATTGTGTTGTAGGAACAATTCTGAATCAGAAAAATAACAACTTGTAAATGATGTATGCTGCATTCCTTCCTAGGCCTCGCGTTTACGTTCCCCGTATTATGGAAAACAAGTGATGACAGAACGAGGAGAAATGAACGTAAAGAACGGTATTTTCATTTTGATGGTAAATATTGTACAGTATGTGAGAATTGTGGGTGATTGGATCTTAAGGTGAATCTTCGAGTACCTAGTTTGAATTATTATATATCTGATTGATGGATTTACTAGATTTTTGCCTATTTGAATTACTCATTTTCCTCTTTCAATTTTTCTGTAAGTTGCTAGAGTCTTTTGCAATATGTTACTCAAAATTCAGCTCTTTACGGTACCTAATACGTTTCGTATGTTTTCAACCTCCTGGGCGTAATCTGACTTGTTCGACGGTGGCGTTATATGGAATTTATTATTTTGGGCGCTATTTGATCGAACATTGATCTTGAAGCTAACTTTTTTCACTTTATTTAAGGTTGATATATAAAATGACTTCACCGTGTTACTAATGAGTAATCGATCTAATCGATGATTGTAATCTATCGATTAGCGATGGAATATCTTGAGAAACAGTCAATTCATAATCAGAAGAAGGTGAAGTGACAGGGAGTCAACCCAAGTATAATTAGAGTCGGAACGTCGGAAATTAAATCGGACTTACGAGCAAGAAATGTGTCTTGTAGTCATACATAGTGGTACTCATACAATGCCGATAATTGCTAATTGTGTTGGAAAGAATTTGAAAATTACTAAAAGAAGAAATTTTGTACACCTGCAATATTTTGTGTAATTGCTCGATCAACGATAATTTGATTTCTGGAAATTTTGAAAGTGTTAAGTGTGTATCTGCTAACTACCACCATTCCCTTTCATATCCTAATCAAGTGAGTCGAAATATAGAACTTCAATTTCTGAATATTACACTACGACCGTACATTTACAGAAAATGAATACAAAGTAACTTTCATTGTACGGTTAGGTCATTCGTTCATTCTCAAATTTTTGATGGTTCGGGAATTTGGCTATTCGGGAAATTTGACGTTCGGATACGTGACTTTCGGGGGGACGGCCTCGGGAATTTGTACTGTATATTTTTTAGGTTTTTGATTCTTTGAGAATGCAAATATGAAGAAAAAAAAATTGATGGAAAATGGTATGCGAATCTTTTCCACTTTGTCTGATTACCAAAATATATCTTGTACTTTACTTATCTAGCTATGTTCGCATCATTTCTTGATATTTGCCCCGTCCATACTGTCATCTTGATTTTTTTTTTGTTCTCTTCAAGTGGGATTTCTTTTATCACTATTATTTTTTTAATATTATGAATCTTTGTAACTCATTCTTGCTTCACTCTTTATTGCTTCCTTTATTCTTTGTAATCTATACGTGTATTCCTTGATAACACTTCACAACAACAACAAAAAAAAATTGAAAAATGCCTGAACGAAATTTACGATTCTAGAAGTAGGCCTATTTTCGACGCTGATCACGATGCCATTGGCCGTTTTTCAAAATTGGCTTTGGTTATCGAGAAATGAACCTATCAAGTTCCCGCGAATTGTAGCGACGCGCAGTGTATGTTGTCGTACTCGCGAAATTCGATAGCTGGGTAAGATACACTGCGCGTCGCTACGATTGGCGGGAACTTGATAGGTTCATTTCTCAATAACCAGAGCCAATTTTGAGAAACGGTCAACGGCATCGTGATCAGCGCCGAAAATACTTTTAGAATCGTATAATTTCATTCTTGCATTTTTCAATTTTTTTATTTTGTTGTGTAGTGTAATTCATCAATTTCTATCAATTTCCCTCCTTGTCCCCTTCCCTCTATCTGTCCGTTTTTATTCATTGTCTGTACTCTCATCAAACTTTCACTTATGACCACGTTTCTCCTCTTTTGTATTTATAATTCCTTTGAATGTCAAATTCCACTTCTTTCCCTTCATATTCGCTTTTCATTGTCATCTATCTTTACCTCTTTTGATCTCTCACGTTCGCGTTTTTCTCTCTCTCCCTTCAACAACTGTGATTTTCAAATTGTTCTCGGTTATTACTATTTTCGTCTCTTTTCCTCTTTCATCGCCTTGTATCTTTTTCCTTCTTCACCTTTACTTACATGAAAAATTCACTTTTGATCAATTTTCTTCTCTTCTGTAACAATAATTTTTTCCTTTTCCTTCGATGTCAGATTCGTGTTTTTACTTGTGCAGTCTCTACCTTTTTGATTTGACTCCATCGTGTTTATCACTAGAGATGTGATTTGCTGGCATTTGCTGAATGAATTTCTTTGAGGGCAGATGAGAAAAAATGAATGATCAGCACGAATGGAAAAGAATTTTTATTTTGCCGAATATTGCTGAAAGGGGTATAAATGCCGAAAATGAGTCAAATGCTGAATAATGCCGAAATAGCAATCTTCATACGAAAATGGGATACAATTCATACTTTTGTGATTCATGAATCATGAATAGAGCTCTAATAATCAGTTAGAAGTACCTATAGTACAACATTACTCATGAAATCAGTGACGTAACGGAGTTCATGATAGAACAATGGGCCAGTAAATACTGGAAATCGTTTATCTGATAGTAGCCAAAAATTATACTAGGTTGTTAGGATAACGTTGAAAAACAGTTGATAGTAACAAGCAATTTGTGTAATTTTTTTTTTTAATCTTAAAATTTGTAGTATCATGAATTAAAATTTGTTTTTGCTGAATAACGCCGAAATCTTTGATTTTAAATGCCGATATCTCTTTTTTTTTTTTTTTTTTTTTTTTGGCCGAAAATTCACATCTCTATATCACCCTCTCCTTCTTTAAGATTCCCGAGTATCCAAATTTTCAAGATTCGAATTATATTTTTTTGAAACTATTCTTTCGCGATATGTATCTACCAATCTATGATATCAATAACATTCATATTGTTCACCACCGCGGTTCTAGAACTTTCTTAATTTGTTAGAATAACGAAAGAAAAACTTTTACAGTATCACAAGCATCACCGACCTCCATTCTTCATCTTACTTTCCAATATATTTGGCCAAGGAAACAAAAATTTTATATGTTTTTCTTATTTAATGAAGATTTCATTCATACTTGGTGTGCAGTATTTGTATATTTTCCATCATCAAGGGCGATCGTACTTAGTGCCTTTTAATTCACAGTTTGAGGATTATTGTTTCGTTGCATAGTGGAAGCGTTATTGTTTAAGTTGTTACCTCTCTAAAATATATTTTCGATCTTACTTTACCTATTCCTATTTCACTTTCAATTTTAGAATTCCTCAAGAACAATTCATTCAATGTCTAAAAAAAGTGAGTGCACCCGTCTTGTTCCTAGTAGTGTACGCGCCAGTAGCTGCTCGCGCCTTACCGGATTTTCACCAGTAAGGTACGCGCTGTACCGAAGTTTTGTGCTCTACCACAAATTGAAGTGTGATCTTACCTATTTTCGTCTTCCTCTCCATTTTTCAACAGGAGTAGATCCAGATGGCTTTGGAGGGTGTATAATGAAAATCTTCTCTTCTTCCTCAAAATGGGAACTTCCGTATCTAACCAAGACAGTTCGATTGCGTGGGTACGAGCGCCAATGACCGCGTGAATGTAGTTCTGTTGATGGTTCACAGTCTGCAGCAGTCAAGCGAGCTTTTGTACGCAGGCCACTTGTTGGAAAGGATTGGGGACCCTACTTCGCGCTCCCTCTTAATAAGAGGAAGAGGGGTAACTTTGCCCCGTAGTTCAACCAAATTGATAAATCACCTTTTGTCAGACGTTGAGCGTACAATTTTGAAAGTTCAAATGCATTCTTATAGTCTCTCTTTCCGGATAAATTTATTTAATACCGTACTTGACTAGTTATGCGTACAAAAAGAATATTTTCATCTGAGGATTTCTCAAGAAATACTTGACCATTTCTTTCCAAAATTGCACCCACACAACTTCAGATAGCCCATTACATCATATAAAATTTCTATCTTTATCAAAACTTTCCTCCTTAGAAGGAAATTCCGGATAAAATTTTTACTTATATACGTACATACATGTGTATAATTGTGACTTTCTACCAATCGCGCTATACAATGATGAAGAACAGGTTAAGAATAAGCGAACTTTTAACACTCAAACTGTAAATACACTCAACTTTTGTACCTACCCTTCAAATACACTTCTACATAGCCGTATTCAATCACGCTCATGTAGGTGAGTTCAAACTACTGTCAAACGTAAATAAAAAGTTCTGTCACGCACTTTTCTTACCAACAATCCGGGTGTAATACCTCCTAAGGTCGGTAAAAAATGGTGAATGTTCACCGATACGTCCATCTTTCAAATAGTTGTCATACGCGAGTGAATTATTTTCGAATTCTTCTTATGAATCCTTTCGCACTTTCTTTTTTTTTTTTTTTTTTTTTTTTTCAGCGAGACTTACATGTTTAAAAACATTAAGACATTAATTATTCCATGTTTCCTAGCTTCGAAACTTGATGTTGCGTTCAATAAATTCGAAATACAATCTCATTAATTTTACAAGATATTATGGTTATACAACTAACAAATTTTGCGAATTGCTCGTATAATAAAGGAATACTGACGCGAAAAAATATGTATATTTTTCACTTAGAATGATGTGAGGCTTTTCGACTAGACTGTCATTATCAAACACAAAAACTGAACTGATTTAATAATGATAACGTAAGAGGAAATAGTAGAGAGATTCGCCAATGCGCTCGTGATGATCTCATCTTCAATAACGGAGCGGTTGGTTGGATCCTACGCGTGGTGACGTTTTACCTTTTTGATTTCGGTACTTTCCAGCGTGTGTTACCTATTCTCATTATGAAAAGTCATCTCATCTCCGCTTGAGTGTTGTTTTTCTAGCAGTTGTCTAACAAAGGCTGATTTAATGGATATTATTATTTTCAAACGCGCTGACATGATCATTCATTCTCACGTAGAAAAATCTCCGAGTCTCATCAACTTATACCGCAGGGCAGTCACGGCAACGAAGCAAATACACATCATTCTTCGATAAGGAGGGAGTCGAGTTTTCACCGTTGGAGAGGAGCCCTCTAAGTTTGGAAAAGGGGTAGAATACAAGGGTTCCATCGGTTGTCCGCGAGTTTTACCAATTTTAAAGGTGCGGTTGGGGAGGTAAGGAAGAAAGACAAACCTTTTCTTCTTATTTTTCCGAGGGGGAAGGAGGAACGTAGTAGTTCTCTGAAGAGCAACCTTAATTTCTTTTTTACGGACAAGGCCATCGACATCAATATGAATCTTGTTAACGTGGGCCAAATATTTCAAGATGGAAACCTTTCTCGCGGTCTTTGGAAAAATTACAGGCTGTTTCGCGGGCAGAACGTGGGAGTATAGATTGGAAGTGGATAAAAACGAACTATGAATACAAAGAATTTCACAATAAGGGTTAGGAAGCCATATTGTGGGAAAGGAAGGAGAAGTTCGCCTATTCTTAATGCTCACCGTTGAATTTCTTCGGATAATTTATTACAGGCTGACTGTATTCTTATTGGGACACCGCACCGTAATTTAGTTGTAAGCGGATTAGACTTTTGTGTGAGTTCTTTTGGAAAATTTATTCTCTATGAGAACTTGATCATGTTATTTCACCGTCATAGAATACATTTTTTTTTTTTTTTTTTTTTAAGACAGTATTTTGAAAAACTATTGGATACGGATTTTCATTATGTACATAGTCAGGGAATGACTTTTTTTTTTTTTTTTTTCGTCAAATACAGCACGTTGAAAAACTTATCATATGTATTTTTCTTATTTACATATTCTGAGAGGGAGAACTATTATGATAGCGACTGTTACATAATAAGCATTTCCTAAAACTAGCGTATCGCTTGGTTTGACACTGTAAAAAGGACGGTCACCGTTGAACATTTGACGGCATATACTCTCGAAAATGTCCTCAAATGGGGACATTATTAAAGTCATGGAAAAATGGGGATACTTCGGGGATATTTTACGTACATAATACCGGTATTTCTGTCTGCAATGGGGACATCAAATCTTCAACGAAATTTGCAATGACATTTCGAGGAACCCCGACCACCAATAGTTTTTGCCGCAGCTCTTCTCACTAATACGAAAAAATCGGTGACTAGACGACAACTGTGATTCACTCAAAATATATTTCAATAAAAACAGGTAAGATATCAATCAGCTGACTCGTTTTCGAGATATCGGTAACTAAATACTCGTAAATGTGAATATTACAAAGGTAACCTATTTCATGAAATGACCAGACACCTGGTCACCGTTAAGATACGTACTTTCTATGCTAACGGTCAAAAATAAAATGATCAGTTCATGAAATGACCAACACATCGGTCAGATATCGTAAAAAATCTTCATTACAGCATCTGACCGCCTTTTGTCGAATGACCGGGCTTTTCATAAAATGCTGAGTGGCTACGAATTATACAAGAGTCCTTGTTCCGGTTGTCCCTACTCATTGTAAGTGGGGGACCTCATAACTCCCAAGAAGAGAAGGAGCCAACAATAAGCATGGTGTGGAGAATCAAAATACTCGCGCTGCTTTAGACTCTCATTCTGTTAATATTGGATATAAATTTAATTTTGATCAGGCAACTGTTGCTCGTCGGGAAAATACATAATTCTAAGAAATGAAAAATGTTGGAAGTTACTTCATGTACTGAGACAAATGTAAATTTCGAATCTGACGTTTGGAATCTCACGAAAACTACTCACGCGTCACTCGTTTGCGAAGATAGAAGGTACCGATTTCATGTTCTATTTTGTTTTGCGTTTCTGTCACCTTAAAATTCAGTTCACGTTCCTTTTCCTCCTGATGATGACACTGGGTCGCGCTGAAACGTTGAATGTATTCGAACTGGGCCGCACTATAGCGGGGAGGAATTGTACGAGGTATGAAAAATATGGTTGTTTATGGGAGAAAAATGAAATAACTCTTGAATGAAGCGGATTTTGCTTCTCAAGTTCCCATGAAAAATGTTCATAGACGCACGGTTTACAAATTAGGTGGGATGATAAAACCTTCAATTCCGCTTCATTCAAGAGTTATTCTAGATTTTTCATTTTTCTACCATTAAACACCATAGTCTTGAATTGCGATTTCGGTGTAGGCACCATTAGCATTGACTATATACACTTCGTAAGCGTATATAGTCAATGCCATTAGTGTCGAACGAATCGCGCACGTTGTTACTGTTAGCGATCCTGGCGGATGTTCGGTTTTGAATGCTTGTGTCATTGTGACGTCCTATATAAGTTTGTCGATTAATTTAGTTTGTCACGGAAAAAATTTCATTTCAAGATAATAGAAGATTTTTCCAAGACTATCTTGGTCACTTTTGTCAGAGACTACAAAAATTTGAAGAATATTATACAAAAATAGAACTCGCCAAGAATATGCCTACAAAAATTCGAAAAATGTTGTACAATAATAATGACACAGCATGCGTATAATGTGAAGTCACAAACTATTTTTCGGTAGGAACCGATTATTTTTTTGGCGGATCCCAAAAAGATTGCTAATTTATTAGCAGTTTTTTCCTTGTCTTCATTTTTTTTGGCGGATCCCAAAAAGATTGCTAATTTATTAGCAGTTTTTTCCTTGTCTTCAAACGAATTCATTCTGTTTTAACAATATTCCTGATTCGATAAAATTGAACAAGTAAGCCTATTACCGAATTGACTTTCTGTTCTATACGCAAAAGATTTTCGAGCACTGGACCTCGCTTTATATTTTGTTGAGAAATTAGCGAATGGCGTGAGGTGACCCAACGAAATTTTTCGTTTTCGTAGACTATTCAATTCGGTAATCGTCTCTCGTCTGCGGTCTTCTATACTTCGTGTCGTATTCGTGCGTTTTACTCGAATACGTTCTTTACTTCCGTCCGGAGATAATGTCCAACTGCAACTATTGCGTCGCGTCGCGTCGCACTTGTTGATCTGCTCGACAACGACAAGCGGAAATTATGAACGGATCGATTGATGTGATGATAGCGAGACATGATAGATTAAAACTTATTGTTACGTATGTACGTACTAAAATCGCCGCGTATACTCACGCTATATTGATAAGAGGAGCAGCAGCGTGGGCCCCTTGCTCTAGTTTTAGCGAATTCTTCCTACAGTGCAGTGCAGCGTATTGATAAAGTCCTTAGGATTGTACGTAGGTTGTAATCGTACGAACTTACGGACTGATAAAGCGTGCACAGTGATGTGAGAATGATACGACGCGACGTTTGTACGAACATACCATAAATAATGTAATTGGTGTACAAATAATAAATTTAATTCTAGTCGATTATGTTCTCTGGTACAAGTAATCTGTAAAAAAATACCTAAATTAATATTGAATTTTCCTTCATCTTGCCGAGTGTTCGTCTTAAACTTATCCGAATCGGGTGTTGTTGCGAAAAGTGAAAGTATACCTACGGTATATACTCGTATCATATTATGTATGATTCGCATTATTTGAAAAAATCGGCGCGGTGGTGACACGGCGGCTAGCCAAAGGCGCGCTCTCGATGTAAATCAACGATAATGTTGAAAGACTTTTCAATTATGTTGAAGGACTGCAGAATTGGGCCAACCTCTTTCGTATTTTTCAAGCAAAAAAGTTCTACAATTTTGCAAATTTGGTTATTTTGGGGGCTTTGATTGTAAATAAAATTTGAAATGTCTATGAGTGAACGTCGATAAATTTTGTGCTGGAAACCATAATGGAAAAGCCAAAAGTATGTTCGGTTATAAGTTTCGATAACATTGTCCAACAGCTTTCCTGAAATATGAATGGTTTGGGGTGATTCTAGAACTTCTGAAAAAGATTCTGCTCGTCATTTTTTGCTAGCTTGCAAAGTTTCAATAAGATCATTTTCAGAAATTCATGTCAGTAACCAATTGGAACCATACAAAAAATTATCGAGAAAGTATTTTTTAACTTTCTTCTAATGTACTCTCACATGTATCTCAAATCAATTCGACAATTTTTCTTGAAGTTGTAAGCATTTTTATGAGAAGATATATATATATATATATATATATAAATAAAAATCGCATTAACTTTGAGAAACAATCGTTAAAATCGGACAGTCACCTATTTTTAGTCATTATGGCTAATTCATTGAATTTTTGCATTTTTCTTATGTTCCTGCCCACATTGTACGAAAATTAGGCGTGGTAGCAGAAAATGGTCGTTAGCAGTGTTTGTAGCTCGTATTACCGAAGAAAATTATCATTTTGCCGGGCAGTGTAATTTTACTCTTCAAAATTCTCACTGCATATCCTTCTGAAAATCTCAATAGCAGTATGTCGCGAAAAGCAACATCCTCATGTTCTGAATACACTATTTTTGTAAATCAATCTCTCTTTCTCTCTCTCCACCCCCCCCCCCCTGTATCCATCTTTTTATTATCATTTTTTTTCTTTGCTCTTCTTCCTATTTCAGTAATGATAAATAGCTAATCGATTTCGACGTATCATTCTATTCTGAAAAATAAATCTTTCATAGGTTGACTCTTATACTTGGACAAAAATATGTTAGGTAATGTACATAAAACAAAATTTAAAATAAATTCACATTGCTATCGTTAAAGATTAAATGAAGAAAACTGACTTGCTTCCGTACGTTAGAAGTCACCTTCCATAATTTCCTATTTTTCGAACGTTGGGTACGCTCTCATTCTATTACTATTTATTTGTGATAGAGCGTCGTGATTTTGTAAAAGTTTCCAGTTATCAGGCGGTCATTAGATTTTCCTTACCGATTGAAGGAACAAATCCACGATAAGTTCGATTAAACCGAATTAGAACCTTTCTTACAGATAAAGAAAGGAATTATTCTGATTGGTTTTCGGCGACTATTACACAAGCGTAGATTCAGTCTTCAAGTCTCCTTTGGGGGGCATTGTGTACGAAATATTGTTTACCATAATATAAAATTGAACTCTATATCGTTACGCTGTATTGGTGGGCCCCTTGTCCCTCCTTTTTCTGAATTCAGTCCTCCATGAAGTAAAATTCGCAATGTTTTATTCTGTCATATTAATAATTATTGTATTGCATTGTATGTGTTTGTATGATATTTATGATATGTGTTCAACTTTTTCAGCTAAATCATTTGAATGTGCTCTGTACGAAGATGAAAAATAAGTATAGCCTACAGTATTATCATGATATAGTCTCTTGGCTTTGATGAATGAGTTCTAGTAGAGAAAGATCACTGATTTTTTTCAATTTTTTTTTCTTTTAATTTTCTCTTTCTTTTTTTTTAGTTGCCGTAATGTCATAATTTTGCTCATTATAATATTTAGTACGAAGAAGAACAGTCGGTCAATTTCATACGTTCATTTCGTTTTTCTCTGCGTATGATCAATTTTATTGTCATTTTCACCCTTATCATGATCTTTTGTTGCGACATCGCACATACAATTCGACTACGTTAACTTACTTTTTGCTAAATATTTATCGTACTGTTTTTTATTTTTCTTTGTCGATGCTTATTATTTAAAAAACAAATATAAATAAATACATTGGCTTGAAAATTAGTATTTTTTCTTTATTTTTGACGTAGTTTGTGAGATCGGAATGATGGCGTTCGCACTTGCGAAGTATATTTTTGACTATCATTTCCACGCTTATTATTTATGGACAATATCCTGCCCTAAACCTCCATCATGTGACATCCTCTCCTTTAAACTTTTTCAATGCCCGGCTGGGGCTCATCCTCCCCTCATTCAAGCATTCTAATCTTCATCCAAAATTGGATGCATGTCCTCGTTACCGAGAAGTACCACAAATTTTGCACTGCTGGGTGCTCTTTCTCGATACGCTCGCAAACAAAGGTCACACAGACTTTTTCTGCGAGCATTTCGGAAAATATTTGCTGTTCCGTCCCATCACGTCAAGTTTCCAATGCTAGCTTTCGCTATCGTATGTTTATGTAAATATGATTTTACGCTTTTTTTTTTTTTTTTTTTTGTAAATCGGCACTTAATGCGATATAAATTACAACACGCTCTGGCGGTATCTTTTAATAAAATCAAACCTGGTGAAAAGTAACACGGTGACTGGTGTAAATAACGCCTTGTTTATGTTGTTTTTTTTTTCGCCTTTTATCATGCGTCATGTCGACGCGATAGGTCTGCTGCTGCTGCTGCAATGGCTGTAGATATTTGTACTCGCACTTATTTTAGATGTCAAGGTACTCGTATGTAAAATCTCTTCTCGCGAGCGACTATTGAACTGTAGCTAGTGATTGAAAAGCCGGCGTTTTCTTGTTCTTTGTTTTTTGTAGAATTAATTCAACCTCCTGTTGTAGTATCGGATGCGTCATGGGCGGACTATCAACGTCGGACTTTACTAGCCGAATATATCCTATACCGGCAAGCGGCAATGAATTGGAACGAGGAGGATCGCAGATTCGAGCACATACCTGGACTTTACCCGCATCCTTTGGATCCGACTTCCGTTCGTAAACATCGAGATCGCTCAAAGCAAGAATCTCGATGGGAATGCGACCGTTGCGGCAAACGTTACAAATACAGCCGAGGACTTGCAATGCATAGAAGGCTAGAGTGTGGAAAAGATCCCATGTTTCATTGTCCATACTGTCCCCAAAAATGTCATCAAAAGGGTAATATGGTGATACACATAAAGAAAAAACATCCCAATAATAATAATCAACCGCCCACTTGAGTTTTACCATTTTTGTTTTATTTATCCATTATTTTTATTGCCGTATTGGTAATGATACAATAATGATGATGATGATGATGATGATAATAATAATGATAATAATAATAATAATAATAATAATAATAATAATAATAATAATAATAATAATAATAATAATGATAATGATAACAATAGGTAATGATATTCATTATTATTATTATTTTATTATAAATATTATTATTATCATTATTATATTTATTATTACTATTTCTGTTCGTAATAATGATAATTTTAGTACAAATATGTATTATTATTATTATTATTATTATTATTATTATTATTATTACTATTATTATTATTCTTACCATTGGTAGGCCTATTCCCTATAATTTAATTTTCTGTTTGCGTTCTTCATTCTTTTCTTTTCCTCTCCGCCCTTCAATGATAAATACATTTCAGAACAGTCATGCTGTTGTTCAACGAATTTTGTTTCCTCTTGATTAAGAAGACTTTTTATAAATTCTGTATTCACCATGCGACTTCCATTATTTGAATTTTATGACAATTGTTATTGATAGAACCAAAAATAATAGCGTGCATTTTGAAACTTCTTCCACGCTTCTTCGCTTATTTACAAAATTCAAAAACTTTACGCTTTTTGTAGTGTACAAATACTTTTTTTCTCAAAACTGGTCCCCTATATCTTTCCTTTCTCTGTCTCACTCTTTCTTTTTCCTTATTTTTTTTTCCTAGAAACTGAGCATACCTTCTTTATCTGATGAGCATTTAAAACTTACAACATGCTGAGATATTAGGTTAATATTTGTGGCATACATTTAATGTCTGACGAAGATACTCGGCATTTTTTTCACATCAAATTTGGAACTCACTAAGAAGTAAATTTCGCGTGAAATGAAAAACTTCGCTCTGTATAATTTTTCGCAGATTTTGCAGGAAAAAAATGTATTTTCCCAGGGACCTATTTGGTACTTTGAGATTGAAGAAAATATGATTTGCTTGATTATTTTTATTCAAAATTAGTTACAACTCGTATTTAATTAGGACTAGTAAGAGTGTACTTGATTAGAACGAGCAATTTTTTTTTCTATGTACTTTTCACTTGGAGTTGAGGGAGGGGAGGGGGGCACGTGGTATTCCCACACGTAAAGTTGGTTGCACCCCTTCCTCCTTCCCAAATACTTCACCTAATTTGTGGACGCCTGCAAGCAGCAGAATTGCCACCGTTGAGCATTTAACACATTTTTTGAAAGTATAACTACTAATATAGGATTAGCGTAGAAACTATCTGACATGATTTGGAGGTAAAATATTTCCCACTTCAGTATGTTTCATTCAAATATACTTTCTAAATGAAGTTCCCTCCATCTTTTGCCAAAATCAAATTCTGGAAACCTTTCATATTTTCTTCCTCAGAACTGAGATTTCTGAATCACAAGCACGCTCAACTCACAAATATGGTTCAATTAATTATGTTCATTGATTTTCCCAGTAGCGCGCTTGTCCTGTAGAATTTTTTGTTATACTTGCAGGCGGATCTCAAAGAAATTAGACAACAGTATGAACGAACTGACTTTGCAAATGAAGTCCATTGACAAAACCTTACTTTTTGTTTGAAAGGTGTTCTGATGACATTGAAGATAATCTAGTTTTTCTCTACAAAATATTGAATTACTGTTCAACTAAACTTGTGGTGTTGAAATTTTAAATTTTCGACCCAATGTGACAGGTGTATGGAGTTTTGTAATTAGGAAAAAATTTTTAAATGATTCAATAATTTTTGGAATCTTTTTCAGCCTCATCGATATTGTTCTCCTTTATTTCAAACTCAATGCCAATAATAATCCTTTCATTCTATTTAGGAGATTTCTTACGCCAAATCTTTTTGAAGTTTTCTTGTTCGTCGCTACAAAATTTTATTCAATTCTGTTTGAGATAGAAGTCACATGATTGACCAATCAATCTCTTGCTTTGTATGCACCTATGAACCAAATTTGCTAAGTTTTGTTGACTTACAATTTCTTTGTCATTCAGTTTATTCCCTCCTTCATTTTATTAATAGCCTTCCGTTATCATTATGATCATTTCTTTTCTCACAATCAATTTACTTCAATAATCGATTGCAAATTTTTTAATAGTTTTAAACATAACTTCAACTATAACATCTCAAAATTTGGTTTGCCAAGTATAGGAATTCAATTTTGACCCATATTAGATCATTGGACTAAGATGATGTTTGTATACAAATAATTTTCTATGTTATCACTTTATCTGATTCCCTCATCCTTCCTTTCTACCATTGCCAGTTTGGAGACCAGTTGTATACTTGGCTTTGATATTTGATGATAATACTTCAATCTTTCTCTCTCTAATTTGATATCAAAGTTGATAATATATATACCTGTAAATTCATTAAGATGAGCAACAAAGAAATCATTGGTACATAGGAAATGGAAGTGAAATTTTCAGAATATAAATCTAAATTTGACTTTTTTTTTTTTCATTCTTGTTGGGTACATCACACAATTTTTCAAATTGTAGCCCCAAAAATTTCAATCAATTTCACTTTGTTGGCCAAATATTGACTATATTATCTTAATGTACAGTTTGAATGTATGACAAATTAGTTTTCATTCATTTTCCTTCCGTTCATTTACTTGCTCAAGAGAATATGGTCCTAGAAAACAAGTAGGTTACAAAACTGTGTGCAATAATGAAAAATTGCCTAGAATAATTCATAGACAATTTTTTACAAAAAGCAAAAATCATTGTGCAATTGATTTCAAAGTTACTTGTCTGTATTGGAGTCTTTTATACATTCTTCAAAACCAAAAAGTATATGATTTAGAACCAACAAACTTTACCATAGTCAGAATGCAAAGTGATCCAACATTTTTTCTGACCAGTTTGTACTTAACTTTATTTGTTCATTATAATAATAAATCACATGGTAGCTTGTATAATATCTGTTGTTGCAATATAGTGATTGTTTTCATGAACTATAAATATTATTGATTTTATTATTAGAGATATCTTTATTACTACTATTCACATAGCCACAATTTTACTTTATTTATGACTATTACCTATTATTATTGTTATTATTATTATCATCATTATTATTATTAGTATTATTATTATCACCACTAGCTGTTTGAAATGCTTTCATCAGCTTATTATTTTTTATTTTTTCACTGTAATTGGTGTCTAAGTGTATATACTTGGATGATGTACTAAGAACGGATATGCATTTTCAATTCACTTCATTTTGATCACTTTTAGAACTGTCCTCTAGATTTTCATTTTCTTTGATTTGAATTTGATTGTGTCACCAATAGCATACATTTTTTAATGTATAATCAGACACCATTAATGATTCTAAATTCGTTCTTTATCCATTTATCAAGTATAAAGTTCACACCTACTAAAAGTGTTGACTTTGGCTTGTTAATGTATTCATCAAAATGTTTATTTCATTGAACTGTCTTAATTTGCCGTTATTGGTCGTCTCTCTCTCTCTCTCTCTCTGTATCACTTGTTTCTTGATAAGTTTCCATTGTTCAAAATTTTCATGTTCAAAATGGTCCCAGTCTCATACGTCTTCCTCTCCAAAATCATACTAAAACAAATTGAGAATGAAACCAGTCTTCCAAACTAACTGTGATATGCATTTACAACAATGTGTAAACCTCATTAAATACTATATTATTGGACAAATCCCTAAGTTGTTGGTACTCGATTAAAAAATACTCATTCCAGGAAGTTTTTGTCTGCTTGCAGCAGAATAGAAAAATAGTGTTTAATATCGCGCACTGTCCCTCCCTCTGCACATATGAAAAAAAAAAAAACATTTACAATTACAATATTTGCCTACTGCCGGCCCTTCCAAAGAATGTTCAACTGAATCAAAAAACCATTTATGTAGCGCAATTCAGACAATATGTCTTCTGAGTTTACTCTTTTTTCTCCCTTTTATTTTTCTTTTCTCTTTCTTTCCTCTGTACAAATTAAATTTATTAATCATTTTAGGGTAGATTTGATGAATAGCACCAAGTGCTGTGTGTAGGGGTTGTACTTGTATGTATTTTATAATATAAAGCGTGTGTATATTTTTTTTTTTTTGTTTTTTGTTTCTTCTTATAATGGGAAATTAGAACTGTAGTATACATTTTTTTATACCTATTGACAAATAATATATATGTGTATATTATTCTGAAGGAATAAGGTTTATGTGATAATCATATTGATAAAATCTAATTTCAGATATCTGTCAAATCTGTCAAGTTCTAAGAAAAGCAAAGAAATGTGTATTTTTTTCATCAAAATTTTTATGGTGTAAACCAAATAATTTCTAAACACTGAAACAATAATCATACTACTTTTGTAAAATAAAATTAACTCAATTTACAAGAGATACCAACATAACAAAATTTCGAGTATGCCTATAAATCTGATGAAGATGTACACAACTGGTTATCTTGTTCTTACTAACACTTTTTAGCCAACATGTTTCATCAAATTCTGCATTCTAATTTAAATTCCGTCCATTTTATCGCTATTTTATTTTATTTTACCTCATTCAAACAAATTTTGATAATAATGTTGAGGACTAGTCTACTTGGACGTTTTGCCCATAGTTTATTTACTGTTGTTATACAAGTAAAAGTATACCAGAAATATAACAGTCTCAGGCTCTGTTACCATCCAAATGCGCAATCAACGTTTTGTATAAAATGTACTATACAAATTTTGATCTTAAAATAGGTTGAAAAAAATTTGTGGCTGCGATTGATTTCTTAAAGAATTTTTTTGAAGTATATGTTACTAAATTCAATTGTTGCGTGTTTGGATGTTTTTTGTGAAAGATTTGCGCTGTATTATTCTGATATCAATTACTTTGTATCTTTTGTTTTATATTAATTTTTATTTTTTTGTTCTTGAAACTTCTCTTTTTTTAAAATGCCAGTATTGAGGGTTTATTGTTGACATTTATTGTTAGTAACTTAGTTCATACATTCTGTATGTATATGCACTGATATTTACCAAAGATGTAGCCTGTTGATTATGAAGAAAACATGTTTACAAGGAAATTGAAAACATTTCTTTTCAATGTATGACAATACAATGTTTTTTCTTTAAAAGTTTATTTTTGTATGATGTTATTTGAGTTTGTTTTTCTTATCTTTTACTTTTTTTTTCTCTCTCTTTCTAGTTAGTTGTTTTTTCTTTTGTTCATATTTGATTTTTTTATTATATTCACCAACCTTTAATATATCTTATCATTATTATGCAAATTTTTCTATCTATTATTTGTAATATGTGCTGTGTATGATCTTTCCATTGGAAGTTGAAATTCATTAGTCGTTTGTAAAAATCTAATAGAATTATTAGATATGAAGTGTTTTTTTTTTAATTTTTTTTTTATTTATTTATTTTTTTTTAATAATAATTATTTTATATTTGTACATTGAAGATCAGTGCAGAGAGGTTGCTAATAACTGATATCCATCAGAGTTTAATAGGTAGTTGGTTGCTTCTTTTAGTTTCAATTAGATCCATGATAACTAAGGTAATGACAATATATGCATATATCTCAGGTTCTTAATATTTTCATCACTTATTTACTTCACTCAAGTTTCGCAAATAGTACATTCATTCATTTCATGTTCATTATTCATTAAAGGTGGATTGAAGGCAGATCTACTTTTATCTATTTTGCGTGTGCTAAAGGTTTCAATCCAATAGAAGACAATAGAATTTTGTTATTTCAGAATGATGCAATAATATTAGAAATCAATCTAGAAAGTAGTTTCGATTAACCATATTATTCATTCTTATTTATTATTATTATTATTATTATTATTATTATTATTATTATTATTATTATCATCATTATTATTATTATTATCATCATTATTATTAATAGTATTATTATTATTATTATTATTATTATTATTATTATTATTATTATTATTATCCTTAAAGAGTTTATTTCTGTGTCAACAGTTACCGTTGTTTGAGATAATTTAATTAAAATAGGAAATTTTTTCTTGTATTTAATTTTTTTCTTATTAGTAATTCAAGTTTTTGTGTTTTTCAAAGAATCAATAAAAGTTTTCTAGGGATGCAAAACTCATCGTGTGAATTTGAACTTTAAACAAGTGAAGTTGAAAACAATAATTGAAAAAATAGTTTTCAGCATTACTAATTGTAAATTATTATTTTGTTTTGTATTCTTGTATTATCACTATTGTTTACCATTGTTGTTTATGTCGTTTTGTAGTACAATATTTTATAATATATCTCATCCAGAAGAAAAGAAAAAACAATCTGTATCTAATATGTAACTTGCTGTTTGAATTTTATTCTTCTCCCATTTTATTTATTTACAATTTTGCCAATCATTTTGTGGACTTCTGCTTCTAGACATTTTTTGAGGAACAGCAAACATAGTATATTCAAATAATACTGTAGTATTATGTGCAATTTGTAGTATTAATGAACATATTTTCTTATAAAAGTAATTTACATACACCTAGATTTATTAAAATATTTTCTGTTACTCACCTGGTAATAAAAGTGATATTTCTTCAGGATTAATTTGATATGAAGTACCTGCTCTGATTTTGATGCGTACGCTTGTAGATGATAATTATTTCCTAAGAACTTCAATTTTGTTAGATAACTGGACAATATTAGTCTCATCATCACTCTTCATTATTCATCCTCATTTCAGGAAAGCCTTTTTGTCATGAGTCGCAATTATGTTATTAATGACCAAAGTTCTTTTGTTTCAGATTTGAAAAATATGAATTTTCTTGAAGAATATTAAAAGAAACTTGAAGCACGCATCAAGAATTGAACAAATATTCTTTGTAAAGTACAAAGAAAAGTACACCTTCATCTCAAAAATGTTTTCTCTTTTCTTTTAGAAGAGTGCAAATACAAGCCATAGAACGCAATGTTTATCATGAATTTTTGAAATAAATTTTTCATTCTTTGAAAGATATTCTTCAATAAGAGTGATTCTCTATGTGCAGTGACACGTGTCACAGGAATACAGGAATAAAGTAAATTGAGAATGAGGGGATTATGTATTGAAAGAAACCAAATATCCTGCGCGGACGTATTTTCCTAATTGTTTATTTTTCTACATTATTGCGTTTCCCCTTACGCAGTCCTGATGATCATAATTTTTTTCTTCTTTAATAATTTTCCTTCATTTAGCTGTGCTTTATTTGATCTTGAAATTTTGCGTGAAGTAGTTGCAACTTTTTTAGCAGTTACTGTGTCAACCACTTGTCTAATTTTTGGATGTGATTAATGTGTGTTAATTCTAGCTCAAGGAGCAGGGCCAGTTATTCGAGTGCGGTCGGATATACCAAATTTGAAGCCACTCAACTTTCAAAACTCGACCACTTTTGCCCTGTTGAGCACGACGAATAATTTCAATATGCAAAATTCATCGTCAGCCGCCTCTAATGTGATGGCAATATCGCAGCACTATCTCAACAAACTAAATTGTTTGCGAATGTCGCCATCACAAAACTGGGTTTCCTCCTCTTGTGACATGTACGACTCAAGCTCGGATACATCCATTGTGAGCGGGGATCATCACTTGAATGCAACACCGGCAAATAACGGTAATGACAACGGCAACGGTAACCAACAGAATGATTTATCAACGCAGAACAATAATGTGCACTCCGGTCCACGTAAACATAACCGCGAAAAGGAACCGATTTTTGCGTGTCTCGATTGCGGCAAACGTTATCGTTCAAAAACCAGTTTAAGTCTACATAAGCGTCTGGAGTGTGGAAAAGAGCCTGCGTTTCAATGTCCTTTTTGTCCTTTGAAAACCCACCAGAAAGGTAATTTACAAGTTCATATAAAAAAGAAACATAGCGATCCGCGGCATTTCATCGGACATCAGATGTCGTGAGCATTTTATCCAAATTTAAAGAAATTATAACAATCTCGTTGATATTAATGTTGTTCCTCTGTCGACAAATTTTTTGGGAATGAATACATTCAAAGCCTCTACCTTGTGAATCCTTCCAACGCACTCTTGAAAGTGCAATCACATGGCCTTTTTCAGAAATTTTGGATTAATAATGGAGGTACTTACCCAGTTCTACCTGAACTACAAGGAAGTCAAATGAAACTAATCTATCTTGCCCCGCTTTCCTATTCAAAAATAACATAGCTTGTTTTTTTTTTAATTATTTATCAAAAATTTGCGGAAAAGTTTGAATTTACTCTCTTTTGAATTATTTGTGAATAGTAATACCTATTCATTATTCTACCAAAATCAACCAACAAAAAAGAGGAAACAAGAGAAAAAAAAAATATAGCGATGTGAAGTTGATTCTTGAATCTGGCAAGTTTTCATGAAGTGCCTCCCTACCAACCAAATTCTTATTATTTTAAAATTGATTCTGTCGAAGATTACTGACTTTTTTATTTTTATAAATTTCATTTCCTCCCCCCTCTTTTTTTGTTTGTCCGGTATCTGTTTCTTTATTATTAATTTTTTTTTCTCATTTCCTTGGAATGTAGAATTAACAGAATGGGCTTGCTATTTTTTTTGCGTGTACATACAAAATACGTTTGACATACCAAAATTCTGAAACTCACATTGCTATTGTCAAATGATCTTTGCATATCGATGGTAACATTATTGTAAGAATCATTATTTTGTGTGTACCCATTAAAGAACGAGGTTGTTAGTTTTCCAAGTGTACCGTACCTACTTTTTTTTTTTTTTTTTTTTGTGCTCGCTGTGCATTCCGTACAGGATAGAAATTTGAAAAGTGCATTGAAGTGTCCTTAATAATTTATACTATTGTAAGCTTGTATTTATTCACGACAGAATGTGAGTATTTGTTCCTACGAGTTTTTTCTTACTATAATTTATGCTTACATTGTAATTTTGATATAAGTTACTATATTTTATCCCCATAAGACTATCCAGTGAATATTATAACGTTTGTGTTCATTTGAAAACTAATGAGAGGCCTCTCTTTTCGTGAAAATTTTTATATTGTACGTATATTTAGTATTTATTCGTATATTACATCGGTTTCCTCTGTAATGTTAAAGACTGGAAAGTTCCCGACCCATTGTCGGTATTTGCATCTCAAAATTTCATGGGTTAGAGTATTCTTGCGTAAGTTAATTGCGCAAGTACCGTTCAAATGATATTTTAGACATTTTTGGGATTGAATTTCTCAATGATGATAAAAGAAGAACTCCAATGGAAAAGAACATTTTTTTGTGATCATCGTTTATTCATTTTATTGTTTTTCCTTTTCTCTCCCCGGATTCTTCTTCCTTTTATTTTCTTAATTGATTGCGTTTTTCTCAGGAATTTTTGTGAAAAGATTATTCTATTTATTATTAATACTTCTTGTATTATCAATTATAGCGTAACGGTGGCATTAAAAATAGATTACAGTCAAAGGAAAAATTGTCTGGATATACGTAATTTATCTTTTAAAATTCTCTCTGCCAAGTTCGTGTTTCATTTTTTGTATACTGTACACGTACAAGACTGCTTATATTCTGCCATCTCTTCCAGTTTTAAGTATTATTATTATTTTTATTATCAATTATTATTATTATTATTATTTTTATTTTTATTATTATTTTTATTATTATTATTATTTTTATTATTACTTGTCGTATAATTTATTCATCTTACATTATAGTAGTATGTAATCACGGATGTTATGTTATCTGGCACTATTTTAACCAATCTTGGTGTATCTCTGTAACTCTTATTAATAGGTATTTGTATTTAGGTAACGCCAAATGGTTTTTTTCACCTAGTTCCTTGATCCATTTGAATGTCTCGTGCACAGCGTTCATGTGAAAACTTTTTCGTGTTTCTTCGAAAATATCGCGCATAACTGATGACCAGACGCGCGTTCTCCCATATTTGCTCTCTCTTTTCTCGGCAGTCTTATTATTTGGTCTAGCAGTGCCCCCAAAGTCTAACCGAAGGTCTATGCTTTTATATTCTTTTAGGATTTTTCCGGTTCATCTTTTTTTTCCTCTCTCAAATCATACTTCTTGAATTCGGGATACCACTCGCTCGATTTCAAGTATTTTTGTTATACTTCTATTTGAAGTTGGGAAATCAAAGATCTAGAAGTGATTGAAAAATGTGAACTGTTGAAATGATGCTGGTTGTATACATAAAGTGAACACACGGCTGACGGCTGATAAAAATAGACAATTTGATGCAATGGGATGACGAAGCGGTGTCAAAAGTCCCGGACAAACTGCCTAACCAGCCTACTCTGTCTCATCGCCTATCGTCTTCCACATTAGTATTTAATACATAATTATCAAGAGATTCGTTTCAGGCTACACAAATGGTATCCATGATTTATTTATCTGATCATCTATCTAATCGACAACTATCCCTTGACTTGAGCCCAAACTTTCTACTTTTCGGTATATCCTGTCTTCTTTTTTTCGAAGTACATGATGTACGTCTACATATTCAGTATATTATCCTCCTATCCTATCTTTCTTTTCCTACCTTCTTTTTTTACTAGTATTTGTTAGAATTTTTATTGTGTTCAATACTCAGTATTAGGTTTAATAATTTTTCTCATTTATTATTATTATTATTATTTATTTATTTATTATTTTTTTTTTCTTTTTCTTTTTGCTTTCCTAAATAGACTATTCTTTCGCGATTGCTTGATTCTTATTATCCATTATTCTTTTTACAAAAACAAAAACCAAAAAAACACTGTTGTCCATCGTTCTCTATCCTTTCTGTCAGTATGGATACAGTGATGATATGAAAATTTCCTTTACCTGACTACGTGGCGACTTTTCTGGAGAACCATTTTTGGAAGCAAAGCTTGTATTTTTCTATTGAAAATTGTGTTCATCTTGGCTATAACATAACAATTCACAATCGTATTACACTATTTTTTACAGAGTGTACGCATTATCAGTTAATTCATTTTACTGTCTCGTGTACATGTATACCGAAGTAATTTCTTCATTCATTTTTATTGCTCCTATCTAAGTTTCCTGAAAACTCGTTGATTTGCCACAGCAAAACTATTACGCTGCCTCAAATTTTTGTAATTCTAATCGTTTGGCGAGTATCAAATTTTGCTGTAAATTAGGTATAAGGCCTACATTATGTTCTGTCGTTCTCGATGATCTCTTTTCCTCTCTTTATTGAAAATGTATTCAACGACAAAGATCAAATTAGAAAACATGAAAACATCTAGATAACTGGTTTCTGTGTTTCCAATCCTTTCATTTATATGTGTTTACATATTCGTTTTTGTGAAATTCCCGCTCACCTTGAAACAAAAAACGTACTGTATCCGCGCAAGTATAACACGCACCATTTTTCAGTTTTTACAAGTTCAAAATCCCTACTGTGTGTTATACGCGAAAGCGTGCTATACGCGCATCAAAATAAGCTTCTTGCCTAATCGGTGAAACATGTTGCTACTTATTTACCTACAGTTCCAGATTTGCCCACAATTTTTGTTTTTGTGATGATTTTCAATATTTTTTATCTCACTACGTTATCAAAATTCTATGCAATGAATAAAATTTTTACTCTTTCGATCATATCTCATAGTGCGTGTTATATTCGCAACCAAAAAAAAATTTCTCAAGGTGCACTTGTCAGATCTTGTGCGTGTTAAATCCGTATGCGCGTGCGTGTTGTACTCGCGCGGATGCGGCAATTGTTTATGCGCTAGTTGTGCGGAGAAATGAAAAATAGACACTCTAAAAATGGTTGAATCGATGTCCTCCAGTGAATGGTAGAACTTAATTTTTTACAATGTGCAAAAAAAGATGGTTAATATAGGTTAATTTTGATCTCGTCAAATTATCCATTTTTTCCCCATCTCAAAACACTCCTGTTAAAATAAGATGAATTTCACATTGATGCATTCTCGTTTGTTCGCTTCATTTCATTTTTTTTCTTAGTGAGGAGATGATTGGATGTCATTGTTACACAAAAATAGTTTTAAGTAATCTCATTCTGGGACAATACTTTTGGGACTGGGGATAATTCTTAATTTTCCATTCCTTAATGTGTAGCTGCAACTTTCTTGCATTTTGTCAATATGAATTCTATTTTATGTTTTTGATAGTATGTTCATTTTTGAAAATCTTCAATTGGTTTTATTTAAATTTCTTTTGTCACAGTTTGTCAAATTCAGTTTACAAGCTTGTCCCTTCATCTCTTCTCATCTAAGTATTTTATTTAGTAGAATGAACTTGTTCATCAGTTTGCGCTCCATCAGTTCGAGTTTTTGGTCGTAGAAAAAGTTTCCAATATTTGGTCCTCACCACTTTGTTTTCTCTGTTGTTTCATACCAACAACATCTCATTTACAAGCCTCCAGAACGTTATCCATGTTAGAACTCCCAACTTTCATTTTGTCTACCTCGGTAAATACGCTTTAATCTAGAATTAAATTGTTCCCAATATAGGTACGTTACATGTATTCGATTATAGAAACCTATTACTTCTTAATTGTAAAACTCGAATTCCTTTTTTTTTTTTTTTTTTTTTTCTTTACTTATTATTTTCACTTGTTTACATATTTGAAAATATCATCTATTCTCAGTAAAGAATACGTTTAATGGTCGGTAATTTACCACCTCATTGAATTTGTCACTGCCAGCATTATTCAATCATTTTCATATTTCTTCTCCTACCCTCTCCTCTTTATGTTTCTTTTTTGTCTCGAATAATTATTTACTTTCAACTTTTGTACTTGATGGATTTTTGTTTTTTTTTCAATTATTCTCAACCAGGAGAATAACAACACCTTTTAGTCAAAGTAGTTTTAATTTTCTATATTCTATTCATGACATGGTAAGTGTGGCTTAAATAAGTTCCAAAGATGTCAAAGAAAAAATAAAGCGAGAAGGAATGAAAAAAAAGAACAAAATTAAAGTAGGCCTACTTCGGTGTTTTATAAACGTGAACATATTGAAGGGCGGTCTTTTGTCATGGTTCAGCAAACAACTTTTCTGAAAGGAACATGCATTTTGTAGAAGGGTGAATACTACTTTACATTACAAAAACTTTTTACATTGTAAATTAATGTACAAATTGGAGTATTTTTCTGTCTGTGTATTACTTATTGTAAACAGTCTGTTTGTAAATTTAACATATTTTTTCTTTTTTATTAAAATTTAAGCGGAATACTTTTTTCCTGTTGTATATATATATATATATATATATATATATATATATATATATATATATCCCCTTTCATCCTGAACTCTTTGTACAATTCTGAAACTGAAGTGATTTATTTGTTTCCAATTATTTTTTCTTTTCATTTCCAATTTGCGCCTTCTATTACGTAGTTATTTATAATTTTTGTATTATTATTATTATTATTATTATTATTATTATTACTACTACTTAGAAGTAATTTATTATCATTATTATTTGTATTATTATTTTTGTTTATTCTGTTTCTTCTCGATGTAGCTATACTTATTATTTATGATGTTCAATCATTTTTTCCCCTTTTTGATTCTCGAATATCGATTTGTGAATCTCTTGAAAGATCTCCAAATTCCCGTGATGCAAAAAACAACAATAATCTAAAGTTTTGACATTGAGTATATTTCTCGTTCAACGTGTTTTACTCTGTGTTTTACTCGTAGAATAAGATTTTACCAACTTGACAGTATTTTCTTTGTTGTTAAATTTTTATTTTCATTTGTACAGAAAATGGAAATTTTATCTTTTGTAAATTTTGTTTAATACAGAGCACACAAAAGTTTTCTAATAACTCCCAGCTCTTCTATGTGCTGTACATAATATTCTCTCACTACATTATGCATATTGCGGAGACAAGAAAGAAAGAAAAAAAAAATCCGTATACTTGTACAAATGCACATAAAAAAGGATACTTAAAAGAAGAAACAGCTGATGACTTTTTCTTGTACCTACTCTGGACAAAGTTTGCCCTAAACAGAACACTTGCTGAACAGTTATTGATAGAGATACTGTGTGTTTTTCGCCTTATAATCTGATTCAATAAAATACTTGGGTGCTTTGCTGAAAAATAGAAACTTCGAGTCTAATTTTATATCCCATTCCTCTCTTCTACACTCGCATCAGGCCACTACTGTAGACGCGCTAGTGTCGTGGACGAAAAGGTGATCACATGAAAATTTACATAAGAGCGTATGTTATTTCAACTAGCTATATCTCTGTTGATACTAAAAAAAAGTACCACTTATAATAATGACCTTTTTTGACTCTCTTGACTAGTAGAATAGTATGAAACTCATAAAAATAAAAATCTCACCAATTATCTGAAACATCACCTTTTCGTCCAGTTTCCACAAATGGTCGCTATAGTAAATATAGAGGGCGACTCTTTTGGGGCCGGACGCGAATAGGTACTTGTACATTTTGCAAATGTTTACCTATATTGTAGACAAGATGTTGATAACAATTGAGACTTGGATTTGGTAACAATAAGTGAAATATGCTTTCAGATATTACCAGATTGAATAAGGTACCTGTTAATAAAGTACCAAGTATGTGTACTTTGAGTTCTTCATGCTGACATCACAACACCAATTACTATGTAAAATATTGATCTTTTAAGTGTTCAATATTTCCATCACAAAAGTAGACAATTTTTTTTGAACGTAGGTAAATTTCTCCTAAGAAAAAAACGAAACACGAGAGACGATCACCACACTCATGTATCACAACCTTTATGTTCTGAGAGTGAATTTGAAACGTTCATTTACAGAAAAAGTATTTTTTTTTAACACGTACACGAAAAGTATGACATTATGCAATTGATTTGCGTGGTAAAAGTGCGACTTTTTTGGTGAGAACATAAACAGTTGAACAATCGTCTCTGACAGTGAAATAATGATTCATTATTTAACTGAGTGAAATAATAATTCCCAAAATATAATACAAACACCATTTTCGGCAACATAGTGTCATACTTCCGTGTACTTGTATAAAAAAATAGCATATAGCACACGTATGAGATGTGCGCGATATGACTCGTCTGTTCGCTTTACTCGCCGTTCCGGCTCGTTTCGCGAATCATCAGACTCATCAATAATCGCGCACTTCTCACACTAGTACTATAATATACTATTTTTTTTTTGTTTTTTCATTGAGATCCAGATCTGAATCTGAATTATTCCAAGTATCTCTGCAGAGTACATAGGACTAGCAGGAATGTTCTCGAAGATAAAAATGGGAACATAATTTAAATCGATTAGCAAGCATGGAAGTTCTCACAAAGGACTAGCAGGAATGTTCTCGAGGATAAAAAAGGGAACGTAATTTAAATCGATTCGCAAGCATGAAAGTTCTCACAATTTTTAGTGCTTAATACACTTTCTTAAAGAAATCAATTCTCGCGTTCGTCCTCAATAAATATCATGCATTTTCGGTTGTTGTTCTACATTTATTCCGCAAAACGAAAGAAAAGAAAGGTTTCACTCAATAGCAATCACTGATAATATTGTATCACAATTTGAGAAACTATTGGATTAAGTATCAAAGCAAAATATAAAACTGAGCGCTATTATTATGGAATGCAAAATAACTAATTCTACTGCGAGGAACTGTAATTAATGTAAAGATGAATTATGATGTAAAAGTAAATATGGCGGCCAATGTCCTCAAATGTATGTGTTTACAGGGCTTCATAAATTGTAGGTCTGTTGCACCAAAATTTAAAAAACCTATCTACATTAAGGTACAATTCATAATATGTGAGGATAGTGAAGTGAACAAATTCTAATATTCTTATTCTTTGAAGCCAGCATCCTTTTGAAAAATGTTTTGAAAAACCAAGAATTAATTTGTTTTTGCAGAAAAATCTTGAATAGTGCAAGTTGATTGAGAGGAGATAGCCCTCATTGCCAAAACTATGCAATCTTTAGCAATTGAGGTGATCTAGTATGTATTACTGAACCAGTGGGAAAAGATAGCGGTTTATGAACAAGTCCAACGTTTGCAAAAGAAGGCACAGCCGAGTGAAGCTACGCACAAGTTGTACATCACTATCTTGACCACAAGTTTAGTATTCTATTGGTCCAAATCAACATTATAGGAAAGTGTTTTGTTTTCCATATATTTTTCTTTTGGTTGGCGTTATTCGTAGGTATAGTACCTACGGCTAAAAACGTTATCCGTAGGTAGTAGTTGTATACCTACGGCTAAAACGTTATTCATAGGTAGTATCCTTACGGGTAAAACGTTATTTGTACTAACTTCTCGCAGAACCAACACTTGAAATAGCATTGGACGAATATCGGAGTCTGATCTAATCAACTTCTCCATCTCCTTCATGGTTGCCAAGTATGAGTTGAATTGCTCAGTGCCATGACACGACACCAGGGTGGCTATGTTCATCATGACGGGTGAGATCAAATTGAGGAGTTATCTGTCAAAAGGGCGTCCTTCGGTCAAAACATTGATTGAAAAAATCGTTTTGAAGTTTCAATGTGAAATAACTTTTGATGGAGTGATTTATTGTAAAAAAGTTATTCTTTGAAATCTGTTCAGTTTTTCTCTATGAATATAACGCTCAATTATCTTCTTTGTAAAATGAGTAATATTTATTTAAAAAGGTTAGAAAGTAGAGTACCTCGGACGCCCTTTTAATCGAAATGAGGAAATTTAGAAAATTTTTGGTTTGGGCGGCCATCTTGTTTTTGTTATCAGTCTTTGAACGCGTTACGCTCTTTGAAGTTTGAACTTCCAACAGCTCCTTCATTATTGTCTAGTTTACTTCTTTTTGAGAATATTTTTAAAAAATACATATAATCCTGGGCGGCGATTTGACTAACAAAACTTCAACAAAGTACGCACGCATTTCCATAACTGAATAAGTACCTATACAAACGGCAGTTGAACAAAGTTCGCGATCTTTGTACCTACTTCATCAAAGTTTATCAGTGGAATATTGCCACCCGCGTCGTATTTAAATCTTCGTCTGCGTGTATAATTCTTGAGTATTTTTACCTAATACCTGACCCATCTCCTTCATTCTCACATCTTCCTCATTAATATTATAATGATGTAGATGTTGGATTAGCAAGTTCTAATATAATATATTGTTCTGAAGCTCTGGTTTGTTTATACCTATTTTTCAATAGGTATTCTTTGAGTTCCACTTCATGATGTACATTTATTTCCGTATTTTAGCAGATATGGGGGTTCAAATAAGATGTTTTGAAGTTGGAATATAATAGTTTGAATCATAAGGAATTCAAAAATTACAAATTTCCAAAAAAGGGCGTCCGCCCGACAGACGCCCTTTTGACAGATAACTCCTCAATTGTAGGTACTTCTCGTGAGTATTCAAGGTTCTTGGCGCGCACGAGTCTACATCATCTAGAACTACATCATCCACAACATCAGCATCAAGGGAGGGTGTTGACTGGCTGTTAGAAGCATGAGTACTCTTGTAATATCGTGGGTGGAATTGAGCCTCGGAAAACACAGAACAAAGGGAGCCAGTGTCGTGTTCCCGCTTCAGCAGGATATGTCGGCATGGTGTTTGGCGGTTGCAAGAAAATGTATAGGTGCGCTGCGTGGTTCGACAGTCATATGTGCAAGCCTCAGTTTCGTACATCTCGCGAACGCCTCCATCTGCAATACTCATGTACTGCCTGCGTTCTTGCAGGGCCTTCAAGCTTTTGTGAAAGAGCATGCGCATCCACGCTCATTGAGCTTCAGAGACGCCGCGAGAAGTTACTACCTACAAGATAATTCCTGCTTCGTACTTCAATACAGAAATATTTGTCACAAGACATGATAATATAGGGCAACAAGATAATTCGTGAGTCATTGTACTATACCTAGGAATAACGTTTTAGCCGTAGGTAGTATACCTACGTATAATCACTTCCTTTTCTTTTTTCAGAGGGCTGACAATTTTTCCCACTGAAATACGTCATTCAATGATGTCACAATGTAGAAATAAAAAGATCGGTTCCATAGTCTATTCACGTTGAGAAAGGGCTCAAAGTAGTACGCTGAGAAAGGGTAGCAGAAAGTAATTTTCTTATCACCATTTTTTTCCCATATGTAGAACATGGTGATAAGAAAATTACCTTCTGCCATTCTTTCTCAAAGTACGTACTTTGTACCACTTTGAGCCCTTTCTTAAAGTGAACAGACTAGACACCAGTGGAAAAAATTGATAAGAAAATAGGGCTCTTTGTTCATCAACTTACTGTGGAAAAGTTTGCTTTCCTACACGTCAATAGCCCAGGTTTCTCTGACGTCAAACAGCAAATAACAATAAGCAAAACTACCCATCTTGTTGATCCAACTGACAACTGATAAGGTGACTCCTGTAAGAATAACATGACGAGCAAAGATTATTATGTAAATAATTTCGAATAAGATTTAATTAAAAAATCAGATATATATATTTAGAATCTTTAAACTTCTCAGCATTGGATCATCAACCTCTAATTATTAAGAAATTCCTTATTCTTAATCAGGAACACAATGATCTTAGCTCCATGTGTTATTCAAATGGGAGTGAACATGCCAGTTGGATCAAAGTTGGGTAGTCTTGCCAGCAGTCATTTGCTGTTTCACGTCACAGAAACCTGGGCTTTTCAGAAAAATATATTGACTAGGCATCAAGGATATCAAACTTATTTATTTATACTTTCATCAGCAATAAGAAAAATAATCCGATCCTCATGTGAACCAATTCATCAAGTTCCAAGATATAGGTATAACCATTAATGATACCCACGGTATAAGATGAAGAGGTAATGACACAACGCTAAAATCGTGTCCGCAGTTTTGAAGTTGTACGTACAAACTTCCGCTAGGTTTGCAGCGAACACTCGGGCTGTTTCCCTGTTCCTTCTACACCCCACCTGCGCCGAGACGTTACCGTTGGTACCCTAGTATTGATGAAATTTCCAAGGATTATAAAAAATCCAAGAATTTACTTAGAAGGATGATTCTTTCAGAATTTTATAGAGTAGATTAAATGGTATTTTTATGCCAAATATGAAATGCATCGGCTGATTCCTAATCCTGCAATAAATTTTTGAAAGTAGCGGCGTTCCCATAAGACTCTGTACATTACCCATCACTTTCATCACGAGCGCTGCGCTCGGAATGTTCAGAACTACTTCAAAATCACGGACAGCGTTTACCACAGTCAGAATACGTTCGTGTCACTACCTCTTCATCTTATACCGTGATGATACCACAGTACGCTAAAGAGGTATTGACATTTGCTTATGTTCACCATTATTAATGCTGTCACGAGAAATGATGTACGTGAGTGTTTTGCCACTATGTAGCGCCTATAGATACCTAAAAGAGACAAGATAGCTAACTCTCCATTGGGATGTTAACCCAAGTTGCGTAAGTTGGTAGCCGTGCTCGAACATGTGGGGGATAATTTTAACGTAGGTACCATGCTTCATGATGGGGAATTTGCAATTTTCAAATACGATTTAAATTATTACAATTTGTAATATCAAAAAATTATGTCCTATAAATCGTTTATACACTTCAAGAGAATCGATAACTGAAAGAAGTAATTCTAATGGTGAAGTATTGAGTCATCTACGACTAATTGAAAATCTCGTTTCTTATGGCCGAATACATTGAACGTAAAATCGTCACCCAGAAATTCAAGCGAGTGCGGCGAGAGAAGAAGGCGATTCTAGCGCTACCAAACATAGGTTAACATCCCAATATGCGCCGTGTTAAAATCCGGTACCCGATTTTTGTCGAGCTAATTTACGTGCCGAGAGATAGCGCCACTGTATTGTAGGGCTAAGTTAACATTGCGCTTATGGACGTTTTTTAGTATTCATCAATTATCTCGGAAACCGTTTATTTTTACGAAAAAATGAAAAGAACAAAATTTATTCCCCTTGTAATTTTCTATCGTATGAGACCTATTTCATATTTTGAAAAAAAAAAATTCAAAGTAGGTCTCATTTGATAGGAAATTACAAGGGGAATAAATTTTGTTCTCTTCATTTTTTCATAAAAATGAACGGTTTCCGAGATAATTGATGAAAACTGAAAAACATCCATAAGCGCAATGTTAATTTAGCCCAAGAATACTGTGTCGCTGTGTTGGCGTGCGGTGGAACACTAGAACTAACGAAGTTGGCTATCTTGTCTCTTTTAGGTATCTATAGTAGCGCCAATGATCTGTTCCCCGGTTATATGTAGAGTCTTATGTAAATTCACTGTTTTAAAAAAAATTGTAGAAGAGTCAGAAATCAACCAAAAAATCTGAAACTTGGTGCAAATAGACTACTCATTATGCTCTACATATCTCAAAAAAAAAATTATTCTCATGTGTAAATTTCTTGATTTTTTATAACTCTAGGAAATTTGTCAGTACTAAGGTACCTCCGGTAAGGTAACAACGCCGGTGGGGTGCCGGCGGAATGCATTCACAACGGCGCAGCGAACGCAGCGGAATTATGTATGAACTACATTATTTTGTGACGAGAATTTTGTATAGTGTCAATACCTCTTTAGTGTACCGTGATGATACTAAGCATTTAAAACGCAGTTTAGGATAGGTATTTACAAAGACTCTATAGTATACCTGGAAAAGATGAGATGGCGTATTACCTTTGTTTGAGCGGTTTTCTGTACGCTGCGCTGGAACGACTTTCCGCCAAAGTTGGGCTACATTAATTTTGAGCTTGTAGATATTTTTCAGTTTCCAACAAATATCCTAAAAACTATCAATTCTTAAAAGTGAAGCGAAAGAGTAAATTTTATTAGAGCTGGTTATTTGAATATGTGAGCACCACCAGGAATGCTACCAAGCACATGGACGAAAATGCGATTTAAAAAAGTTGTTCCATTTAAAATCTGGGATGATTTCAGCAACTCTGTTCTCGTTATTATTTGTAAATTTTTAAAAGTGAGATACACCCAAGGTGTTGCAGTCAAACAATACGGCTTAGGCTTTTGGCTGAAGCTGATGACCTTGAAAAATCCAGCTTAGGATTTCGGCTTTCCATCAGCTAAAGCGATAGAGCTTGCTTTCGGCTGATTTTTGAGTTTGGTATCCTCTTTGACTATGTGGACTGCGCTAAAGTGATCTAATTTTTATCACCAGTATCACTCAAAACGCGACAGTGAACGCACAATGCTGTTGGTTTGCAGCAATTCCAATTCATCAGAGTCATTTTATGATAATACCTTACAGAATTTTTCAAGGTTTGTAAGGAATCAAGGAATTTGTTGAGACAGATTATTTTTTCAATATACTCATTCTATGTAATTATACAATGAAACAACTTTTCATACAGTTTCATCTCTCTACAAGCAATTCATTCCAAATTCCTCTTTGATTTTTCAAGTCAATGACCGCGTCAGTGGGCCAATTGCCCAGCGTTTAGAAGCTAATAATGAGAAAAAAAAAAAAACAAAATTAAGGGGATAAAATTATTGAAAAAACAAGCCTGAAAGCTAAAATTTGAGCGATTTTTGATTCGCTTCTTATCCCTGCTCAATACTTTGTATAACATCCCTGTCAACAGGTTTGGACAGTACTATGTATATTTTCTAATTAGAATTTCAATAGGACAACATTCTACACAATAAGGAATTGAGGATAGATATGCTTCAATATGTTTACAATGTATTGTGTTTGAAACAGATATAGAAGCCTTGCTGATTATTCATTATTGACACAGGTGCGAAAAACAATTCAAAAACGATTATGATTGCACATTCCATATTATGATAATGAAAATCAAAAGTCCTCGGCAGTTTTGAGATATGGAAAGAGCATGGATCTTGCGTAAAAATATTGATGAACCGCAGTATAAACGCGGTAGATTCTTGAAAAGCAGCTGCTTCACCCTTTGCCGTACACCACAGTGTATACCAATTCAGACTTGACAGCAATCGAGCGCTAGCATCGCTACGTGTATACCAATTACCGTGTACAGTAGTAGTAATTGGCAGGTTGATAGTTGAGATGCATTTTTGTTACATATGTTTGTAAAATAGATGTGGGAAATGAAGTCAAGAAAATTGCCAATAACTTCTGTTATAAGTTCTGAAAAAGTATGAAGGTTGTTATTCCTTGTAGCTAAAGGTCACGAGAAGACATCTTAATGATTTTTAGTTCAATAGTACCTACTGCAATCTTAAATTTCTTATGAGTTTGAAAATTTTGTTTTCGCTATAAGAAAGTATTGTGATTCAATCACTCAATCACCTTCTTGTGCCAAGCTTCCATATACTGCCACGTGCTGCGCCTCATTCGCTGAAAGTCCGAATTCAATGAGACCAGGATGAGACATTGCTTTGTTTGATAAGTTTGGCAATAAGAACTTCCATGTTTTGTCCGACAATTTGATTGGGTCAGCATAGAAGTATCAGCAACAAAAACCACCACCTCTAAGAAGTCTAAATGGGTTCAGTTGATGCAATTCTCCAAGTTGGGCCAAACATAATGATATTATTTCAAATAGGATATTCTAAGGAATAAACTGACGTTCCAAAAACTGCAGAAAGATTCTTTCAAGTCTGAATGGGGTTTGAGCGCGAGCAAAACAGGCGTTCAAAGATTTGACGACAGAAAATATTATTTTGGCAAGATAATTCCTTTATCAAGTAGCAAATCCTTCAATTTGGCAAGTCTGTCTTCCACATGGAGTTTGAACCAGCCGTGCTGAACCACAAACACAGTCTCGAATCCCAAATTTTTCAATTGTCTCGCTTTTGCTATTTCTTCGCCCAGTAAAACTGGTTTGTAGTCTGCGTATATGTTTTTTGATACAAGGAGTACAACATAATAGTCCACATCTGAATCTAGGAGTGTGTTTTGATGATTGAATGACAATTTTGAAACCGCTTCCAAGGGCAACGGACGTGGTTCCTTCGTTCTCCTGGTACAGAATAGAATATTGGCCTTGCTTGAGTGCGGAAACATAAAGCAAACGCGCGTATAGTCAATGGAACCACCGAGAAGATGATTGAATAGCATTCTTGCTGAATACAGAACGCGATTGTAAGGCGACAGCTCTCTGGGAGCCTTTTCGTTTGTCATATGATCACTAATAGAAGTCAGGACTTTTGGAAACGATAACCTATGTTTTCTCGCTTCAAACCTAATGAGATTGAAGCCAATTTTACAACCTTTGTAATTTAAACATTCCAGTCTCATTCCTCCAACTAACAAACGTATTTCAGGAGGTATATTATATTTGTTTAGGTTTTTATAACCACTTGATAAAGTTTTTTTTGAGAAATTTAAGCTCAACAGATTGTAAGGGTAAACGTTGACGAGGGACAGAAGCGCCAGTATCCGACAGAGTACTTTGGGTTCCTTACGCAATCGAGAGTGCAGCGGCTCCCGACTCATTTGGCGCACTAGTTCCTCGTACATATTCAGGTGCGTATCTGGTTTACCAGCGACTCTGACTTGGTTTTGATAATTGCAGGACGCTAATGCTTCTACTATCGTTTCGAGATCGTATAGCTCCATCGTTCTCCATGAGTCCGTCAAAAATTTTGACGAAATTTTATCTAGGATACCTTCATCAAATATCATTTTTTTCAAACAAATAGATGCGACCACAGCTACGCATTTCAAATCGAATTTTTCCAGGCGTTCTTCTATTATTTTCAACACACGTATCAGCCATGGTGTAATAAAAAGTGGATTTTTTGAATCGTGCCCGTGAAACAACGTCAAAAATTTGCGTACGACCTCATCTGTCAAATTACCCGCTTCCTTCTCGAACCACATGCACAAAGATTTCTTCAGACGATCGTGGCTCAAGTTTTTCCCGCACGAAGATAAAAGCTCGATGAACAAGACGACTTCGTCCGATCGAAGATTATGGAAATTCTTGTTCAGGACGTACTCTAAATCATGCCTATTGAATCTCGCTCGACGACCAATATCTGTACCAACAAACTGAGAGAGAAAATTGACGACGATTGGTAACGAACAACGATTAAAGATGAATTTCGAGCGACTGCGTAAGGCGTACGCGGGAAATTTAGAATTCCGAATGAAGCCGACTTCTCGATACTGTTTGAAGAATTTCAAGAACGTTTCAACATCCCATTTTCCAGCTCGACGGATACATTCATTCTCCAAATAGGATTCGAACGAAAGTAGCGAATCACTAACAGGCACTCGATTTGAGCCAGCGAATAATTTTAAAATCTGATCTTCGCTCAGTCTTGTTCCAATAAGTGTGCAGTTTGACAGCATTGCCTCGTCCCATTTCGTTACGGGTACGTTCTCCATATTACGAAGGGTATTTTCGATGTTTTCAAAAATTTCCGTATCCGATGACGAGTCATGCGACGTACTCAAATTAAACTGAAGTTGGCCATCTACATTCCCATTATAAGGACGCAAAATAGTTGCCTCCGTACGGAAATGGATGCTGCTTTTTACAGGGAAGAAACGACTTCCATACTCAGAAAATTCATTTAAAGCTACATACTTTCTTGCGGTCATACGCGAAGAAGGAACGGCAATAAATTTGAAAAAGTTCATTGTAGTTGGATTATATGGCATTAAAACGCGCGCCAGCGACAAAATTCAATTGGAAAACATGCGCTGCTCATATTTGGATTTTGAATTCATGTTACAAAATGAGAACAACTCATGCTGCTGCAAATGCTCATCTTTCATGATAATAATATGAATATGATCACAATCATCGCAGACATTTCATATCACTGCCGGTAAAAAAATTGTTGAGACAGTAGAGAAAAAGATAACATTTTGGTGATAAGAATCGTCACCAATCATGACCGCATGCGGTGGGAGAGGGGAATGATCATGGCGCATTTACACCAAATGTTTTGTTGTGTTGCGACGGATCCGATTCCATTCGGTTTTATGGAGAATGTTGTGTTGTGTTATGTTGAAAGATGTTTAAACACTCAGTGTAAATGCGCCATCAAGTTCATGAACGCGTTCACTCGTTCACATACGAGAGGATGTGCGAAGTACTAATCGAAAGTCTTCTCGTGCCACATCAATTTCATTCGTCGTATGCCATACTCGGAGTAAGAGGCACGTAAGAGTGATGCTGCGGGACTTTAAAACGTTTTTGTACTTCTTGGACTTGTAAAATTTTTCATTTTCAATTCTTGGACTTGGGAATATTTTCAACTGTTGGACTTTGAAATATTTTCATACTTCTTGGACTCAGAATTATTTTCCAAATGTGGGACATTGACATATTTCCAACTGTTGGACTTTGAATTATTTTCAAATTGTGGGACTTTGAAATATTTTCATAAGTGGACTTGTAAAATTTTTCATTTTCAATTCTTGGACTTGGAATTATTTTCCAATTGTTGGACTTTGAAATATTTTCATATTTCTCGGACTTGTAATATTTTTCATTTTTGATTGTCTCCCACAGTTAAAAATATTACAAAGTCCGACAATCAAAAACTAAAAATTTTACAAGTTCAAGAAGTATGAAAATAATTCGAAGTCCAACAATTTGAAAATAATTCCAAGTCCAAGAAGTATGAAAATATTTCAAAGTCCAACAATTGAAATTTGAAAATATTTCCATGTCCAAGAATTGAAAGTGAAAAATTTTACAAGTCCAAGAAATACAAAAATATTTCAAAGTCCCGCGGCATCATTCTTACTCGCCTCTTACTCCGAGTATGGTATACGGCGAACGAAACGAATTGATAAGGACAAGCCACAAGGAGACTTTTACTTCGCAGATCTTCTCATGTTCAAGTCCGTGATGCCGTACAAAAAATAAATGACGTATGTCACGAAAATTTCAGAATTTTGGATCACAATAAAGGTGTTATAGGCCTAAATGTATAATATTTTCTTCCATTTAAATTAAAAATAAATAGAATTAGGGTCTATGGATGAATTTCAGGAACTATTTTCGATGAAGAATTTGATATTGAAGTCAGTTTGAAGATAACAATAATATTCGTTCTCTTGAAAACTCGATGAATGACATACGTCCATGATATAATCTTGACCTATGTCGCGGATGTAGGTCGCGGATTTACTCACAGATTGATCCGGTGCATACATGCACACACACGCACATTTACGAGGCCAAGATCTCATTTTCCAGATCGTTACAGAGCGAGAAAAAGCAACATTATGTCTGTCCAAAATAAGACGGCCTGTTTATAGAGTGCGCGGGTGCTGAAGATGGCGGGGAGAGGGGACTTCGACACTGGAACGCAGTATTTACGGTATTGATACAAGGTTTGTTCGGGTGTTACCAGTTTTTACAGATTCTGGTTGTAAAGAGCAAGGATGGTAAGCGATTTGATTTTAGGGCTTAAGCTTAAGATTTGAAATATTTAAAATAAGATTTCTTTTTGCTTAAGCTTAAGGCTTAAACTTGAAATAGAATTTCTTTTTGCTTAAGTTCAAGATTTAGGAGTTCCAGCTTAAAACTTAATTAAGACTTCTCATCAGCAGGGATGGAAAGTTTAAGCCGTCAATCGCTTAAGTCAAAGCCTAAGCTGATTTTTGAACAGCTTAAAAGCCGCTTAAGCCTAAGCTGTTCCCAATATTCATTAAGCCAAAAACCAGCCATTGAACAACAGCTTAATGAACTTGATGGATCTTTTTTTCTTTTTTCAATCAGGAGAAAATGATGGCCCTTTTCGAGGGAATCATGATGCAAAGTGCCCATTTCTCTAGATTTATATTTTGGATTGGTTCTACTTTCTGACAGTAGTCAGTACTGCAGCCTGAGGCTTCACAGCGGGCGCTGCAGTGCTGTATTTGTATGTGTGGCCCTGTTAATTAACGAGTGTGAATGTGATTGATTAGTCGATTTCATTTTGAAGGGGGAAAAAATCAATTAAGCTGTAAGCTGTTCGCCGCTAAGCTGAGCCAAAAGCTAAGCTGTTCAAATTCATGGAACATCTTATAAGCCTAAGTCAAAGCCTAAGCTGTTTGCGAACCGCTTTCCATCCCTGTTCATCAGTTTCAGCTGAATCGCTCAAGACTTAAGCTTAAAGCTGAAAGGACAAAACATGTTTTTGCCGAAAAAATACGTTTTTGCCTTTTTTAGGTTTTAAGCTTTTGTTTTGCTCATTAAGTCGCTTAATTAAGAAAATGGAAAATTGTTTCGCTTATTGAGTCGCTTAATTAAGCGAATGAAAATCTTTTCACTTTTTAAGTTGCTTAACTAAGCGAATGAAAATTTGTTTTGCTTTGGCTTATTTACGACTTAAAACTTGAGCTTACCGCCCTTGGTAAAGAGTAAAAACGGGCCAGGTTCGCGTTCGCGCGCTTGCACTGTAAAAAACTGCGGTGGAGCTCAGCTCAGTCGAAGCTATTAGCCGTTAGCTGAGCAATTTTCATTAAAAATTAGCTAGCTAATGAAATCATGTTAGACGTTGGCCATTCAAATTGGAATTACTAACGGCTAATATTTCTCCTTCCCAACACCTCACCCCACCAAATTGAAGTGACCGCCACCCTTACTTTCAGCTTTTAGCTCTTAGTCATTAGTCAATCTATTTTTGTCCAAAACTAGCTAGCTGTTAGCTAGACAATGAGATTGGGTTGGCCGTTAGCTGATAGCCGAAGCCAATCAATTTGGAGGGTTAGCTTTTAGCTAAGTTTTTAGCCAATGCAATTGGCCAAGCACCATTCGGACCGGGCATATTGTAGGATCACCAGCGTCGCCTATGTAAAATACCTAGAAAGTACTGATAAGCGAACGGTGGTCGTGACTTGAAACCAAAGGTAATTTTTTAGTTTTTCTTAAATTTCTCCAAAAATAATAAATTTAGGCGTGTACTCGTAAGGAACGAATCTGAAGAGTGGAAAATTTTCTTTCAGATGATCATATTTTTAAGAGATTTTAAAAAATTCAAAAATTTTTCGCGATGCTAGCGCTGCCCGGTCCGAATAGGAAGCTCTTCGCGCGTCATACCACGGCCTACTTTATATATGGCCGGAATATAGCGAAGTCACAACGTCGCACTTCAAAATCAGTGGATACAGAATTACATGGATGCTTATGGGAAAAAATGAAAAAATTCATTCGTATGCTAATAAAACGCGGTTCTCGAAAAAAATGAAGAAAATTTAATTTGAAAGCAAACGATTTCCGATTTTTTGAGCCTGATTTCAGTACGATTGGTGTGATATATAAAGAGTTATGATCAGTTGAAAATTAAAAATTAGATAGGGGACAAAGTGCGGTACAACCTTCTACAACCTCACCGCACCGTCCGAACACCGAAACGTCTATCGCGAACGAATGCACTGCACTGTTGCAATTTCCTACATTCCGGCCTTATATAAAGTAGGCCGTGGTCATACTATTAAACCAGGAAACTGTTTTCTGGTATGCCAGACGCCAGCGTCTTAAGAGGTCCTGGGGGATTCACAGAACTGATTTCATCGGCTGACAATTTTTTAAACTGCCGAGATTTGTTGCTGTATGCTGATAGGGTTGTTATTGTCACGTATTACAATAATATTTCTAATCAAGTAAAGTGTTCGGCCGTTTTATAGTATACTGTCAAGAAGGTAAACAAGCCGCCAAGAAGCAGGAACCTGGTGGTATGCAGTGCTGTTAACGCTTAAACAAACCTACAATCACGCGCCCAGTCTCTTCATTGCATCATGTAAACGAGTCTACAGGTGCCCTATGAGAGTTATGGCATTCTTTTTTTGGACAGATATTACGTCTTCTATTTGCGATACAAAAAAAATTGACACAAAAAAAAATTGACGTATGTAACACACAATAATAGTATCTTTGGATCTTTCTTCTTTGAAAAAATACCTGGATAAAGATGAAATATGGAATACTAATGATTTTTTGAAGCTCTTTCCAATGAACAATTTCATACTCAAGTTACTTTTAGGATAGCAAGGTTCATTTTTTCAAAAACTCAAAAGATAACATACGTCTCAATAATGTCTCAATAATTTTGACGAACAACAAATTTTTTAGACCAAAGATCCTATTTTGCAAATATTGTTACTCGTGATTTACGTCTATTATTTTTTGTACGGTGGGGCAGCGTGCATAAAGTTCATTTTTTTGAATTGAATGTGAACTGAACCTGAACTTAATGAACACCGTTCATTATCATTTTTCACTTGAAATTTGAAAATAAATTGAAGTATATGATAATTGATAAGACAATCGAGCAAGACAACAATAAATTGACAGGAAGAGATTTGTCGGTCAAAGTTTGTGAAGGCAGAAGTGCTTTTGTGTATCCATGATTGAGTACAATTTTTTAGTCTTCATCAAGTGTACTGCGAGATTGTCTTGGTGGCTTCTTCCCTAATTTATTATTGATTTGAACATCATTTTTTTGTGTATACATTATTAGTAGTATACATATGTATGATCTGGCGCAGTCAAGCGCATAGACTAATTTCTCTCATTTTTCATTCAATCATCAAAATTCTGAAAAGAAGCGCAGGGATCAATTTCTCTAGTCTTTTTACTCTATTTAAAAGAAAAATCCAAAAGAAGCACTGGGTTTCATTTCTTTTATTTTGCTTGTATGAGCTAGTGCAGTCAAGCGGAGACTAATTTCAGTCATTTTTTCATAAAAATCCCTAAAAGAAGCACAGTGAAACGCAGGGCTAATTTCTCTAGCACATTAGGCGCATAGCAGAGGTAAATTTCTCTCATATTTCATTCAATTTTTAAAAACTTGAAGAAAAGTATAGTGAGGAATTTTTCTAGCGCAGTGAAACGCAGGGACTAATTTCTCCCATTTTTTCATTGTTTAACACAAAAAATCCTGAAAATCCTCTTATTTTCAATACAGAATATTTGACTGTTCTTGAAACAAATGTGGGTCATTTCACCCTATTTTTCTTCTCTACTGGTTTGAAAATTTTTGAACATTTGTATCAAATTTCTATCGTTTTTCTCTTTTTTTAACCCTAAAAAAATCCAGTCTATGTATGTTCTAGCACACCTGGCTTTTCTCTGTCGCACCAAATTCGCACTTTTTTACATGATCATGTTGAAAATTCTTCCTATTGCAGTTGACTCTATAGCAAATCTGAAAACAATCCACAATTCCCAACACGATAATTTTAAGCGTAGGTAGTTATAGAATATTCTGACGCATTATCATTTTCTTACCATTTTTGTAAATCACAAATTTCCCTGACTAGAAATTAGTATCATTTATTACAAAAAGGAATAATTGTGAACCTAGTATTCTTCAGACCATATAACCATTCAGTGAACGTGCAGACAAAAATAATGTGATTATTTTACTTTTATTTCACATCTTTTATACCACCTGCATGTCATTTTCATCAAGGTAAGTACCCAAAAAAAAAAGAATACATGTTATCGAAATGGTAGTAATTCTAACATTGCTCTTATGGGTGTTGCTGGATTGCATACACATTTTCATTGTGGAATAGTTTGCCATAAGAGCAATGTTAGAAATACTACCATTTCGATAACGCGTAGGAGAATACGTATGCAATGCGCCGACATGGAAAAGCCTTATACATGCTCACTCATAACGCATCTTGCACTCACATCTCACATTCATGTTGCTGTTTACACGCCAAAAGCTTAAAGCACGCTTGTATGCGTGAAGTTGCTTCGCGCTGTCGTGCCTTTATTGTGATCGCTGTCATTATTATCACTCCGCTGTCTTAGCTAGTTTGAAACTGTTGGATTTTCAGTTAATCGAAAAAGAACAGCAAGTGGCTAGTAAGAAGTATTACTTGGAACAGCATTATAATTCTTGAATGAAAATATTATAATAATTCCAGTTCAGTATCAGTTCGGGAGAAATATGAGTCACGATTCATGAGCCTTTGATTTCTCATTATTAACGCGAAAGATATGGGATATACCACGAATGCTTGCCTACTCTTTTCGAAACCATTAACACAGCTTCATCGCGTTTGTTCCTACCTGGAATGTCGTTATCTGCCAGTAAGCCAACGTTTAGTTCGTCGAACAATGTTAAGAAAGCTGATTTCGTATTCGAAATTTTACAGTCATATTACGGCGGAAACAACTAGGACGATTGCGTCAATAGCGAACTCTCGGGTACTAAGCGGAGCGTCTCAAGATATTGTAGGTATATTAGACAAATTAGAGGATATCGTAAAATGTGACGATTTTACCAAAATTACTTTCCATCCAGTTTTCGACGAATGTATCCGAGTGTTGCCGTACATGAAAGAAGAAGAATACTCAAAATTTATAAGTGTTCTTCTAGTAATGAAAAGTAAATTCAATCACTTATATGTTTGCGATGATAAAATGATTCATATAAGCGAGCATCTTGATCCTATACTCCGAAATTGGTTACAATCTTATCCGCGGGAGAAAATCCCGAAACTATTGAAATTCTCGGAGGTGCTTATAGGACGTCCAAGTTTTACTTTCGATGTCATAAGAGAACTGAAAAAAGCGCTCAAGTGGCCGACGTCTTTGATGCTACGTTTCATCGAGCACATGAATAATAAAAATATGTGGCGTGTGTATTACGTCGATAAATACAGCATAGAATACGCATTTTTGAAGCATTTTCCGCATTTACACATGAATGAAGCAGCAATCATGTTACAAGCTATGGACAAATTAAATATGACTCTAAGTACTCCGGAATTGCCTAGAAAATTGCTTGAGCTTTTCCTTGATCAATATCGTTCAGCTGAGTCACCGACGATAACAATATTCCTTAAATTTTTTTCTCGACTTGATCATTGCTTTCGTAATGACCGGTACGACGTCAATTCTCTGCTTCCTTGCATCGTGCAAGTTGTCAATGAACATGTCGATTCGTGGTCCTTCGGGGCTATCATTCACGCAGCTTCATTTTTCAAAAAAACCGTTTGCTACGATCCTATATTTTTTGGAAAACTAGCTCGTAGAATGACGTCAGACGATGTATTGCTCTTGAAAATCTGCGAAATTGACCAACTTATCGCGACAGTTGCATTCTTCGACGCAAAAAGTGACTATGAGAAAGAATTGTTGAGACTGATCGAAAAACTGAAAACTGACCCTCTGTACTCTATCCTCAAAAGTCATCCTAAGAGGCTAGTCAGCATAATGTACAGCTTGAGCAAAGTTGGTATCTATGATGAGTACTTCCTCCACATCATCATGTCATCAGGATTTCTGCTCGATACTTATAAAAAATTGGACCCACACTACGTTTCAATGAAGGTGTACTTGTTGGATAGGAATGCGGAAACCGAGTATTCAGATTACGTCGCAAGACCATTGGACGAAACTCTAAAAAGAGATTTCGAAAGATTATGGTGCTCCAAAATGCCGAAATTGCTCGCAGTACCACAATCCAGCGAAGATAATAATCATTACGAGTATTGTAAGAAGATAACCGCCCATCAGCGATTAATTCATGAAATGAGGTCTATATTGGAGAGATTACTCGGAGAAGAATGTTTACTTGTATGTGCGACGGATCCTCAAACATCTAGTTTCAATATTATATTCGCGCTCCAAAATGGTGTACCTCAGAAATTGGACCAAGTTATCAGGCAAAACCATCGTCTACATCCTCATATACTAGATGACTCTTTTTCTTGGTATGCGTTCATGTTCCTCGCGTCAAACAATCTTCCACCAAACGAACCTCTACTACTTCATAATTATATTACCCATTGTCGATTACTAACTAAGATGGGAATTCGCCTGATTCCCTTCATTACAAAAAATTGGAACAGAATGGATGATCATGAAAGAACCGGATATTTGAAACATTTGATCTTTGGAAGACATCAAATACCTACTCTTTTTCCCCCTTCTATTCAACTGTGAACTCTAATAAAATCGTTTTTCTGTTTCCTCGCTTCTTCATAAGATAAATGATAATCAGGTGGGAAAGTTGACTTGATGCATAAAGAAGGCAAGTTTAGACTTGTTGAAGTGTAGGGTTTAACTCTTACGAGACTGAAATGTTGAGCCTATCTATTCAGGAACTATGGGAAGAGTACGTTCAAAATTGCATCTTATCCCATATTCTGCTCCAGCTCTGTAAACAATGTTTGCTGGGTATAATTTAACAAAAAAGTGAAATTGTGAGAAAAAGTACCCAAAAACTCTGAAGTTGCACATCATCTAAAAGATATTACGAGAGCTACATCTTTCATTCTGTACATTTTTCTAAAATTATACTTGAAACAATAATCAGGGCACTGGAGTTAATTTTGGGGAATATCAAACTGCACGACAAAAAAATAGAAAATTGACTTCTGCAAATGAAAGGTAAAAAAATGGTTATAAGCGACTAATTAAAATAAAACGCATCACTACGATGTTTATGAAATTTAAATGAAAAAGAACGATGTCGAAACATACATGTACCTACAAAAAAGGAAGCAGGCTTATCACTATGTAAAAATATACGCCCGACATAAATATTATTTCGTTTCCCCCGTTTTTTTTTGGAAGTGAAGTTCATAAATTTTATATCAAATCATTGGTGTAAAAATTATGAAGATTCAAGATTGACAAGTAATAGCGCGAAGGATTACTTAGGTAATCTAGATAAGGACTGCAATCTAGATTTCGGTTTCTTTGTAGCAGATTATATCTCAATGTCTTGGAGAGCTTACCTTTTTCTCCATCACCACAGGTTACTGAAAAGTACTCCCCGATGATAAGAATTCGCGCATAATATACATATGGATTCCCTATTTATATACCTTGCATGGAGATTTTGTGGGCACATATTGCTTGTGTTGCCTACTTTCATTCAAAATCGTACAGTGAGTTTGAATCCCTCCAAGATGCAAATCAGGAGGTATCTGTAAAAAGGGCCTCCGCAAGGAAAGTTTTGAAATTGAAAAATGAATTTGAAGTTTTGGATGAATATAACTTTACAACAATAGGTTTAATCAAAAAAAGTGTAAGAACAAAAATTGAAGAGCAACTCTTTTTCTATAAAATGCAATAATTAGATTGTCAATCTGTTGAATAGTAAATTCATAAAGAACGGAAGAAAAAAAGATGGCGGAGGCCCTTCTTGTAGAGAAAGGATAAAATCCCATATAAGCCCATACAAAAATGAAAAATTGAAAAAGATGGGCATTGAACTGAAACGTCCAAAAATCATGATCTCGGTAAAAAGGGCCTCCGCTCGACGGAGGCCCTTTTTACAGGTAACTCCTCAAATGTATTCCTATGGGTAGGAAGCAGAAACGCGGAGGACTCTATAGAGGAGAAAAAATAATGAGCATGAAAACATGTTATCACGCGATGCTAGCACGCCGCTCACGATGTAACTTCTGAAGATGGGAAAAAACCGGTATTTTTGTATAACCGCTCGGGTATATGAAAGTTCTAGCTCCGGTTAATTGGTTATTTCCAAAATAAAATACCGGTTGAGCGGTTGAGAAACGGTTTTTTTAGAAAAATTTCTAGAAATTGATTTTTGGCTCAAAACAGAATGGAAATTGGTCATCATTATAGATACCTAAAAGAGACAAGATAGCTAACTTCGTTAGTTCCAGTGTTCCACCGCCCGCCAGCACAGCGACACAGTTTTCTTAGGCTAAATTGACATTGCGCTTATGGACGTTTTTCAGTTTTCATCAATTATCTCGGAAACCGTTTATTTTTATGAAAAAATGAAGAGAACAAAATTTATTTCCCTTGTAATTTCCTATCTAATGAGACCTACTTAGGATTTTTTTTTTTCAAAATATGAAATAGGTCTCATACAATAGGAAATTACAGAGGGAATAAATTTTGTTCTTTTCATTTTTTTGTAAAAATAAACGGTTTCCGAGATAATTGATGAATACTGAAAAACGTCCATAAGCGCAATTCTAATTTAGCCCTACAACACAGTAACGTTATCTCTCGGCATGTTAATTAGCTCAACAAAAATCGGGTACCGGATTTTAACACAGCGCATATGAAGAGTTAGCTATCTTGTCTCTTTTAGGTATCTTTAGTCATCATTAATTCACTATTCAGTTATTAACGGCAAACCATTGACTATACATTAACCAGATGTACAGTCCTATTGTTATAATTATAAACGGTGTCGTTTTGCTGGATAGAAGAGCGCAAAGAAAAAGAAAAGGCGAAAAGTATTATTGATTACTGATATGATAATTTTTGTGAAAATCACAATAATTTTCGGTTCACATGAATAAAAACGCGTTCCTTCGGTACTTCGTTGTAAGACGCGAAGCCGCGTTTTTTTACTTTAGGGCTCGAAGAGTTAGGTTGCGCGCATGCGCGCATTTTGCATGCGTGTTCTTGGTCTATCTGATCTTTTAATAATTTTAAATATAACACTCGAATTTTTCCTTGTGTTCATTAATTGTAAGAAAATTACAATTTCGTTATTCTATGTGTGTTTCCATCAACAATGTTATGATGCTCTAATAAAAAAGTGAAAATTTTAGTTATAGATCATCTCGCATTTGCGTTTTTATTCGTGTGAACCGAAAAATAGCGTACGCCACACGTGAACGGAGGAAAGCGATATACTCGCGCTGCATGGCGGCCCTCGCCGCGGCTCGGGTCGCCAAAGCGCTCGTATAGAAATCGCTCTCCTCCGTCCCTTATAGCGTAATATACTATTGTACTTCATTAGTTCATTCCTCGTTCACTTAGTTCCAAAAGTCTGTATCCGACTGGTGCGCGGCGCGCGCTATTGTCATTTTCTATATTTCGGCCTTGTATTTTTTCATTTTTAAAAGCACCAGTTTTTCTCAAAAGTACTCGGTTAACTACTCGGTTTTGTTTTTGAACAACAATACCGGTTATCAAAGGTTTTTATGAAGGAAAAAAACGGGGGTTCAAAACAGATGCAGTGGAAGACTTACCTTGGATCGTTGTAGAGCGCGGTCATTGCTATAGTTACACTACAATGAGAGAAAGGATCCCCCTCCTCGCTACCCAAAAAATGCTGTAAAGATTTTAGGCAAAGAGAATAAGTAATACTGATCAAAAGACACCCAATTCATTTATAAAAATGAGTACAAATAGAGAGATCCTGAAGAGTGATAAAACAACTAAATATATTTAATTGAGTTGTGATGCGCAGAGTATGGTTGGAACCATCGATCGCGGGCCTTTATTCGGAAGCTTCCTTCTTCCCTTTTGCAGGAACACCTAACGGACAAAAGAATACATACACATGTTCGTTAGTCTCAAATAAGTGACATTCCTGAAAAGGATAATTAGTAGATACCGCGGCATCGGTATCATTATCCCTTTGAAGAAGTACCGCAATTTCCCATCCGCCACTCGATGATTCCTACCCATCGAAATTTCCTACCTGAGAGAATCCCGACTTAACTTTTTCTAATCTACCTGAACTACTAAGTTTCTGAGAGCATTTTTGAATTACGAGTATCACGTATAAAATGATCGCGATCATGTATAAATATACAGGAAGAAATCACTTACGTTACTCAAATTTTCCCCATCTTTGGCCATGCTGTGTTAGTACTGTAATTACACAAGGAGTTTGCCGCAATACATTAATTTACTCCACTTTCCCAATTTCACCAAACAGAGTTTATAGGAGATATTACAATTCTGTAGCCGCACTCAGTCTAATATAGAAATATTCAACTTCTGGATTTCTGCGTATGAAATGAGGAAATACTACTCCACAACAATTTGGAAATAGCGACGCAATATTTCGTCAATCGGATCCGGTTCCAGGGTTGGATGACTCAACCAATTAGGACAGCTGGAGAAGAATACTTGTCTGATATCATCTTTAGTATTGTGTAGCATCATACTATAGTCCATATGACTACTAGTGTCACCTAGGCACATGAATTAGTCATCACTTTCGACCCCACCCCCCCCCCCACCACCACAAGGTGACCAGAGAGATGGTCATAAAGATACTCGAGGCATCCTATGAGTGTTGTTGGATTGCATACTTATTTTCATTCTGGAGTAGTTTGCCATAGGACTAGGAGCAATGTTAGAAATACTACCAACTCTACAACACGTGGGAGAATGGACTGGGTTTTCGTGACGTCACAAACTCCACATAGCTTACCCTACAAGGCTACAATCACGCTGCATGCTGTTATTTTTACCCTATCTTACTGCCGTGGTTTGTAAACATGAAAAATGCTCCATAAGAAATTCACAGGAACGTTTCGATCTTATGTTCAAATTTGAAAACCAGAAATAAATAAAGAACCGCAGGTACATTTTCAAATACTTGAGAACTTCCTACTTTTGAATACAAATACGTAATTGCTTATTTATTTCCGGTTTTTAATTTGAATGTATGATCGAAACGTTCCAGTGTATATCTTATGAGAATCGATAATGTGATAGAACCAAGAACGATACAATCAATCACATTGAAGGGTTTTTGCACAGAGTAAACAGAGGTCGTCTTTGCTAAAACGAAAACGAGCGTCATCCAAATTCGTCGTTTTCCCACGGGGTTCCCTAACACGTTAAGTGCGCGTCAAGATCTGCATATGGCTGTACACACGCAAATTGTCAGTGTTGTAGATTTACCGCTCAGTCAACTGCGTTAGGCGAACCCTAAACTACAAATTTAGATGATGCCCGTTTCTCGAGCTCTCTTGGACGAACTCTGTTTACTCTGGGGGTTTTCGCGTTGTTGGTAGGGAGGGAGTTTACGATGACTGACGTCACAATAATTCAGTCTATACGTATGTAATTTGGAATATTGGAAAAGCCTTATATTGAGTTTACATTACAAATCGAAGAGTGTCATAGATATTATAATGGGTGGGTGTCCAACATACATATGCGTATACTGCCAGAACCCTTAATAAATTATGCGGTACGACAGGTAGGAAGGCTAGCTAAAAGTGTAGAAGTTGTGGAAAGTTGCTCGCTCAACATAGAAAGCGAGAAGTTGAAAGCATAAAGACTGAATGTCAATGAAAATAGATAATAGCTAAAAGCTGAAGAAAAGTGGAAGGGTTCTGAGATCTGTGCACGAGGGAGATGGTAAATTGCACACACATGCATTCAGGGCACACTCTCCGTCAGTGTAAATACGTAGTACACACAATCATGTATTCTGTACACACTCTCCCTTAGCGTAAATAGCACGCATGTATTCTGCACACACTCGCACAAAAAACGTGTATACAGGTATGCTATCGACACTTATTTATTAATGACATGTAAAATAAGATGACCTCAGAGAAAATAATGAACTGAAAAAAGGAAAGAAAAAGGTAATAACTGGTACATTTCAAATATTGCAGCCTTGATGGTACCAGCCCGATACTTGTGGATGATGGCGTCAATTCATGATTGATTTTGAGCGTAAATATTCCTTATTGTATGTAGAATGTCGAGACTTTGAATGTCCACATATATGTCAACCAGAAATTCTGTCAAGCGATCTACAAAAGCAAATAAATCCAGATGCGCCTTATAAAATGATTGGTTGACGCGGCTGTGGAACGTCTCGCATGCATTGGTTGTTCTTTGAAGAGAAGACGGCATTGCGGTTCATATGGAAATTTTGCGTTGTCAGAAATATAATTGTCCGGAAGATATTCCAAAAATTTTTGAAGCTTTTCATTGTCAGGCAAATATTAATTAAATCTTGCAAGAAAGCTGGAAAGATTTCATTCGGATTCAAGTTAATAAATATATGTGCAGTTTACCTAAGCATTCATTGTGTGCAGATTACTGACGCCCGTGCACGAATTCCTTCCAGCTTGATACAGGGTGCTTGTAATTTCATGTTGGCAGTCATCTTGAGGAGTAATTTTTTTGTAGCATTCATAACTCACCTGTTGTGATCTCACTTTTTTGCAGGGTGACTCTTTTATTTACATTCAATTTTATTTTATTGCAGTGAATTTCATATTTTTGTCGGGTAAATAGTAAATTACCGTTGAAATCTTTTTCTTTCTCCTTTTTGTCGTGATTATTCTTCTCGTTGTCGGGCTATTAATTGGCACTCGTTAATTTTACTTGTATAACCTTGGTCTCCCATACCAAATATTATTCCCACTTCAATCTTGAATCATATAAGAAATAGATCAAGTATAGGGATAAATGAACCGCGTTATGCAAAAGCCGTCCAAGCGACACTTCATCGTTTTGGGGAAGAGACCTTTAAATGCATTAAGACAGTGTACCCATTCGCCAGATTTAAAAAATGTCGCTTGGATGGCTTCTGCATAACGCAGTTCAAATATACTGCCGTATATCCAAAAGATAGGTTTTGAAGAACGGGTCTCTTGTATATCAGAGTTCAAGTGTAAAAGCATGTAGCTCACCGTAAATTTAATCGTGTTTCAGTTAGTTTGACACAACCGCCAGTAAGCTACATTTATACGGGCGTCCAAGTCGCTGCAAATTAAAAGTCGCTAGCTCGCTAGCGTCTAGTCGCATACGTTGAACATGTTCAACTCCGGTGGATTATTCGCACAACTCGCTTTGTTCAAGTCCCAAATGTCCATAGTCGCATTGACTTGGTCGCTTGTGTAAACAGTTTTGAGCACGTTTGAACATATGATTGTTTCATCATTATATGATTTCAATGTACAATTGTACGATCTTCTTCACTATTATTGAAGAAGATTGTACCAGGAATAGTTTCCGCAAATAGTCCACCTAGCACTTGAAAAGGATTATTAAAAATGTCACTCACGTTACTGATACAAGTACTTATAGCGAATGATGGATATACATCCCAGGATGAAGGACGTATATCTACGTACGCCGATATTTTGTCATAACTCAATGAAGAAACATTTAATTGGAAAACCAACTGGAGTTTAAACTTTGAGTTGGAGAGTTGGTAGCCCTGACGAAATTCACCTTTTCATTACATGCTTTTCAAATGGAGGTATTTTGATCGCTATAATTAATGGGATATCATTTTTTGAAGTAAATACAAGCATAAATCTTGAAATCCGTAAAAAAATTATAGTGTTAATGGTATATTGAAAAAAAAAAAGGCTGTTTGAAAATCAATGTAGAATTATATTTACATAAGTTCTCTTGTTCAAACTTTCAGTAGCGCCCTCCAGTGAAGGTTTAAATCCCAATACCACCACTGGTTATTTTGTTGCAAATAGCGTCAGATTGAACGGTTTTGATATGTGACCTGCAATGAGGAAAGATTGCCCTTTGACGGGAACAGGGATGCGCAGCCAATCAGCATTGACTTAAACTTCAGCGTTCGCTGACAGCTAATACCAATAAATTTATTAGCTGGATTTTAGCTTTTTCAAAATGGGTTAAAATAATAGCTTAAAACTTAAACTTATCTATAATGGCTTAATTTTACCTGCAACCAATCAATACTTTCTAATGACTGGCTATTGGCTGAAAAGCTGATGTCTCAAAATTCATTGACTGTCTTTTAGCTTTCTTAGAAATGGTCAAAACAAGAGCTTAAACTTAAGCAAATAACGGCTTTAGCTGCGCATCCCTGGACGGGAACACCATTTCTATCTGATTAGATGTCCAATCAGAAAGAAATGGTGCTCTTGCCAATGGGCAATGAGCATCCTTTTCTCAACGCAGGTTCGCAGGTCACATTTTGTTATCGCTTCACAGAAAATGAATAAACTCCTTGCCGATCGAAGTTCTGGATATACGTCCTTCTCACTTTGTATGGCAGCATTGGACCTCTATTGGGCCGCGTGGTAGCTGCATGGTGTGTTAGCATTGCAGCCGAAGGTTTCAGCTTCAGCTTTCACCTTAAGCTTACGACCTTGAAAAATATAGCTTTCAGCTATTAGAAAAATTCATGTGGTTTTTGGCAAATACACTATTCGCATGAGGACACAAAGTAGGCGCCCTCTATGAAAACTGCGGTGGCCATTTTTGGAAGCCGCCTGAAAAGGGGATGTTACAGAAAATTGTTGAAATCTTAATTTTTTCTTCTTTTAGGTTATTCTATGAATGAAAATAATAAAAAATTTCTCTTACTACTTTTTTGTATTTTTCAATATTGACAAAGATACAGCCCGTTTTAGTTTTATACAGGTATATGGTAATTTTTGCCGAATCCCCTTTTCGGGCACGACTCTAGCGCACGTACAGTTGTGTCCTCATGCGAATAGGAACAATACCGGAAACTTGGGTGTCATTTCTGAACCATTGCAACTAGCGGCAGGGATTGGTACTCATGCTGTGTTTAGTGTCGGTGTAGTAGTAGATGTTATCATAATATTTTAATGTCGTTCGAATTTCAAATACAATATTTCCGCTTTTCATCTCTTCATTTGAAAATATATATTATTTCTCGGGATTATTGAACAATTGTGAACTGGTTAAGGATTATATGACCGAAAATTCGAACGCGAAGAAATTAGCCAGCTCAGTGTACAAAATAATTATCGAGAATTTAGATTCTTTAATTGAAGCAGATTGTAAGAATGCCAATAAGTGTCCAGTGCAGTGTCAAAAAATCTTGTTGAAGTTTATTTCAGTAAATATTATAAAAAGTATTAACGAGAAATCTGTAAGAGAAATTGTTCAGAACAAGAGATTATGTAAAACGGTTTTGTACATTTTTTTATGTAACTATGTTGTTCTTATTAAACTTTGGGAAATTTATCAGTAAAATAAAATATTATACTCAGTATTTGTAGACGGAAATTTGTAAAAATTCAGAGTACGTTCGAGGGAGAAAAACGTCTACCATAATAATTTCTGATGCCTGATAGAGTCAACTCTATGCAGTATATATTATACTGAAAATATTTTTTTCCACATGGTCAAAAGATGTAAAAATTCGAATGGACTGTGTTATTTGTGATAACGCAACATGAGTGTGAGTGCAAGATGCATAAGTGTGAGTGAGCTATTTCTGGCAGAAGTACCTATTCTGCTGAAAATTTGTCCATTCGGCATTTTGCTCCCATAAGAAATACATGCGGAGCAAAGATGACCATGGTATTAATTTAATATGAGATATTAAAATTTACAGAAACGATGATATTTCAAATTTATCAACTTCTTGCTACTTGTAAAAAAAATCTCTTGACCGTATCATTTTTTATATTCAATTGGTAGCGTAGTGATCTCTGCTCCACATGTATTTCTTATGGGAGCAAAATGCTAAATGGACAAAATCGATCTTTTCATCCATGATATCGATAGTTGTGACGTCACAATAACACAGTCCATTCGTTAATTACGTTTCCCCTTATACAAGTCAGAATTTTTTATTATTTTCCAAAAATGACGTTTTTTCCGTAAGCGTAATGTTTTATCATTGTAGGGACAATCCCTGACGAAAGAGCGCGCTGGTTTCCCTGGGTTAACACAATACCACCTAAAGAGAAGGCCTGGACACTGAACGTGAAAACAACGATGACGTCACGCTCCGTAGTCCATTCTCCTACATTGCGTATATGGAGAAAACACGTTCTTCATTTAAAGATAACTCGATAAATACTAATTTTAACAAAAAATCACAAGAGACAAAATATGTTCTCCATAAAATTTTCTTTCTAGTCGTCAAATTGTCATAATTTTAGCATTAACGTACGCGTCTTATTTTCTTTATTACCGAAAATGCGCCGAGAAACACAAATCCTCTTTGAGGCATATTGGCAAAGATAGAGAAACAAACTGCATAGTCATGGACTGCATACTTATACTCCGCTGAGTGCTGATATTGGACAATGGACATCACTCAGATTTTTTCCATTTTCCTATTGTGCAAAAAATCAAAAATATTTATTGAAAAAGCTGGAATAATCGGCTTATTTCGACTTTTGGCTCAGGAAATTATAAATAAAGCTGACTTTCAGCTTCTCTCTTATCAGTGAAAATTAGGCTGAGTACGGCTTTCGGCTGACTGCAATGCTCTGCTTCTCCAGCTTTGACTCTATATTTCTTATGGACTGAGCTAAGACAATGTTTACCCGTGGAAAGATATTATAAGAAAATAAAATGTGGAGGGCTCATAATAGGCGACGCGGTTGATTGCGGAGGGAGGAAAAGCTGTTACTCCCCTGCGCACTCGACCGCACTGCCTACGTTGGAGTCCTCTGCACGCTATACATGTTTCCACGTTTGTTCAACATTGCACTATATGGACAAAGCTCAGTCCATAAGAGGTATAATATAGTCAAAGTTCTCCAGGCATTCACTTGCTCCAACCATAAATTTGTAAACAATGTGCTATGATCCTCATTTTAACCGTAACCTGTTGTATGGTTTCGGGTGAGTAATTTAAAAAATGCACGCCCCCCACCCCGGTTGCCGTCCGGAAAAATGTGAAACCATGGAATTTTCTCAAGCTAAGTTTGATAGAGCGGGACTAGGAAAAATTTCAGCTTTCAAGTTCAACTCCTAAGGTGGTAGGAACAAAGTTTAATCTTTATTCAGAAAAAAATTAAAAATAAAGACTTCCATAAAACAGGTTCTGTGTTTGCCTCAATTATCGCAATCTATGAAGGTAACCAAGAGCAGCTAATAAAGTCGGCTGGCTGCCAGTGTTTCATTATAACATTCTCTTGTTAAGGGTGTGCAACCTAGAATACCAACTACAACTTGAAATTAGCTTCATATTTTATGAAACTTGGTAGATCGAAATTTGAAGGTTCTAAAAATAACGCAAATTAGGTTATGATCTAAAAAATGTTTCTCGCGTTATTTTATTGTAAGAAGTTGAGTTCCTTTGTATTGATAACGTAGGAATAATAATGCTTTTCATTCAATTGTAATTCAAATAATAAATTAAAGTATTATGAGTAGATTCTGAAATTTCATGAGATTTGGAGCTAATTTCAAGTTGGAATTGCAGAATATTTTCCCACAGAGTACTGCAGGTTGCAGAGTTCTAAGTAAATACAGTGTATTTTATATGTTAGTGACTAGGTAGAACCTGCAGTTAGCATACATTTGTACGGCCTACTTCTTCTCCTATATATAGTCCAAGCTATGAGTTTCATTCACGTAATGTAATGATGTTTTGGGTCGAACTTTTACTTATTTTCGTCATAGCATTGGTAAAATGAAGTATTTTTATCACAACCATTGACTGTCTGAACAACTCAATTTTTTGACATGAGGATTCAAGACTTGTACTCACCATGAACTTTTTTTGACAAAGTTTTGCCTGACACTTGTGTTAAAAAAATGACGTCATGATTAACCTTGACCTTTCAAGATTCAAAAAATTCTAAGTACCTTCCAGAACAGAAGCGAAGTTACCCTGAACCAAACCTGCTTCTATATCCCCTCCAAACGACAATACCAAGCTATGTGAGACAAGGCGCTCCTCCTCAAACTTCATATGATTGACAAAGATGTAAAGTTGATATGATTGATAAAAGTGGAGGTTTTCTAGGTAAGTATACGGCTCCAAACAATTCCTTCTCAATCTAATTTTGTATGAAGATATCCTGATAAATATGAAGAAAAACATATCCATGACCTCTGATGTTCTACCAGGAAGGGAAAATCCCCAATAATTTTTTCATGGGAATCGGAATGTAAAATTTGTTATAAATACATTTGGCTTTGTAACACAATATTGAGTGTGACCATGTATCAAGCTCAGGGAAAGGGGGTTGCAACAACAGCAATGTTATATAACTTCACTGGCAAAATTGTGCATCAGTGGTGCGCATGCTCCGGTTAGTAACCGGTTGATCCGATTTTTTTTTTTTTCTTATAATAACCTCCAAGTAATAACCGATATTTTCGCATGAAAACAGAACAGAGTAGTTGACTGAGTACTTTTGAGAAAAACCAGTGTTTTCGAAAACAAACAAAATTCATAAGAAAATACCTCTTTGCCCGCGCTCTTGAGAATAATTTTCCGTTTTTGGTATGTATGAAACTGTGACTGTATTTTGTTGACTTTATCCGCACCAATTTCACAGTTCAGAGCATTGTGATTTCAAGACTTTCACAAAACTCATCACCAATACCTAATACTATCCACGCTGGTGTACCTCAGGGCAGTGTATTAGGGCCTACACTATACAACATGTACACAGCTGACTCACCAGTCAGTGATAACACCGTCACCGCCACCTTTGCTGACGACACAGCCATCCTATCGACAAGTAGCAGCTATGAAATGGCAGCGAGTACTTTACAGCTCCAGGTTGACAGACTAGTGACATGGACCAGTAAGTGGAAGATTCAACTAAATGGGTCAAAGTCTGTAAAAGTCGATTTCGCTCTGCGCCAACACGGCCTCAGCCCAATAACAATCAACGGCGAACTCATTCCCGAAGCCGAGTCAGCGAAATACCTGGGGGCTCACCTGGATAAGAAGATGAACTGGAAAATCCATGTAAGAAAGAAGAGAGACGAAGTAAATATGAAACTTCGGAAAATGTACTGGTTCATGGGTGCAAAAAGCAGACTGAGCCTCGAAAACAAAAGGCTGCTGTACCTTACGATGTTGAAGCCAATCTGGGCTTATGGTGCTCAGTTATGGGGCTGTACGGCAGACTCGAACCGGGAAATCATTGAAAGGACTCAAAATAAGATACTGCGACTCATCACGAGAAGCCCGTGGTATGTTCGAAACGACTCCCTACATCACGACCTCCAGATAAAAACGGTGGAAGAAGTCATAGGCCAGCTCGCTGTCAAGCATGAAGATAAGCTCCACAAACACGAAAATGTCGAAGCCATCCAGTTACTCAACAACGACGAAATACGAAGACTTAAAAGGAAAAAACCCCAAGACCTAATAAAATAAAATGTAATATCGGTAACTATGTAGATGCTTGTGACGCTGACTATTATCATTTACATTAATCATAAGATGTCTAGTGCACACCAGATCACGTAGGCGCTGGCCTACAATCTGTAAATTCAACTCTCCCTCTACCTGTATCGTGATATTTATTTTGTGAATGCTAAAATTAGCAGTACAATATAGTGTTCAATGAAAAGAAAAAAAAAAAAAAAAAAAAAAAACCAGGTACCTAATGCTTTTCACGTTTTCTCTGGTCAACAAAGAAAGCACTGCTTCATAATTCTCAGGGAAAAGTACTGTTCTTCTTTTGTTTCATAGTACTTAAATAATGTGTTGATTTTGTCTTGAGTCCCATTTGAACCAAAAAATAATTTTTAAAAATATTTATAGTAATACCAGTCATTAATCGGTTAACCGGTATTTTATTTCGAAAATAACCGATTAACTGGTTATTCAAGAATACCGGTCATCTTAGACCATATATTAATAAATGGACATGTCATACTGATGAGAGAGATTGTAGATGGCGTTCATTTGAGATTGTGAACTTTTTTTTTTTTTTCTTTTTGATACCGAGTATTATGTTTTCAGGATATTGTGAGAAGAAAATTGAAATATGTAGTAATTACAATCAAAAATCATAATTGTTATAACCATTTCAAAACTACCGGTCGTGGCCAAAAATGGAATTGTATGTGGTTATTACGGTTAGGGTCACACAATGACTTTCTTTAACGCGGTTATCACGGTTATGGTCACCATTTTCATCCTTAATTTGGTTATAGCAGTTACGGTCAAGATTGATTTTTTGTATTCGGCGGGGTCATGGTCATAAGCCCTAGTATTTATAGGGTACTATAGAGGGGGGGGGGGGTATGGCAATACGCCATTTTAGCAGCAAAAAGAAATGGCACAATATCGCGAGAAAACGAACGTGACCGATGTTGCCCGGCCCTGCCGAATATTCCGCGACACTGCGCGAACGCGTTCGTGCTTGAGAGCCTTCTTTTTGCTGCTAAAATGGCGTATTGCCATACCCCCCTCTATAGTACCCTAGTATTTACAGGTGTTTTGAGAAATTCTTGCTTCATTAACAACCTTGACAAGAGTTTTAAACAAGCTGCAGACAGCGCTGAAGGCGCGTCCTGTAGACAAAAAAACTTCAAGCTTCAAGTTTACTTCAAACATTGGCAGCTCTTCATAAGGACTGATTCTGTGGCCAAATATTCTGTGAAAGGATTATCAATTTACAATGGAATCAAAATTCAGAGCAGACCTATTCAATTAGCGGCCCGCGGAGCTACTTCGAGTGGCCCGCGAGAGATATCAAACGGCATTCAAGGGTATGCTTTACACAGGAAAAAAACACGTGAATAAGTATACGAAAATATAGGTTCCGATGCGACTAATTACTGTTCACAAAATGAACCAATTGTTATGAAATCTTTCGAAGAGTTGGACGAGTGTTTGATACAGGTCTAAAATTAATTCAAAACTCTTAAGGGTATGCTCTACCTTCGATGAAATGGTAACTTGGAATACCTCTCAGGAGTCTAATATTGCACAGAATGCGATGAAACTTTGGAGTTTTATTGTTCAAGGTTATAGAAATACCGCTAATTAGTTTACAAGTAGTGTATATTGGAAATTGTAAAAAATAATTATGAATATTACGCGCTCAGAACCAATTAGCGGTATTTCTATAACCTTAAACAATAAATCTCCAAAGTTTCATCGCATTCTGCGCAATATTAGTCTCCTGAGAGGTATTCCAAGTTACCATTTCATTGAAGGTAGAGCATACCCTAATATGATTTAGAATTCGTGTTATCAACGATCGAAAAAGCACAAAAGGTACCCCTTTTTGATCGTCAATAACAAGAGTACTAAATAATATTACGAGTTCTGACTTAATTTTAGACCTGTATCAAACACTCATCGAACACTTTGAAAGATTTCATAACAATTGGTTCATTTTGTGGTATTGTGGACAGTAATTAGTCGCCTCGGAACCTATATTCACCTGATTTCACGCGTATTTTTTCTGTTTAAAGCATAGGTACCCTTAAATTACATTAAAAAAGTTAGGAAATACGCAGATAAATACAAATACACAGTAAGTGTACACTGTACAGATGGCATTGATTCATAAAAGTCTTATCTGAACCTGTCCATATATGAAATAGTAGAGCTATCACGGAGAGAAGTTTTCATTGTGTTAGTAGTATGGGTAGTGTTGTTGTAATCAGCTCGTTGTGAAATTTCAGTATGGATTCACGTAAAAAGCGCAGATTTAGTACTGTTCATGAAGAAGACTGTGTCGATATTCTTGTAGAAATGTTTCCAGAAATAGAGGAGGCACCATTACAGTTGGAAATAATAGATTTAAGGGAATCGTCTGTATTAAAAGATAAATTTAATGAATGTATTGATGTGCAAAAATTTTGGATAGACTTGGAGCGCACAGCGTACCCAATTTTTATAAAATGTAGTATTGATGTATTAACAATGTTCGGCTCAACTTATATTTGTAAGTCAGCCTTTTCCATAATGAATTTAATTAAAAGTAGGTTTCGAGCAAATTTAACGCAGCAGCATCTCCAAGATTCTTTACGCATAGCCTTAACGACAAATGAGCCAGATTTTATCAAATTATGTAAGAAAATGAAGTGTCATTTCTCACATTAAATGATTAAATGGTTCTAATTCATATTTTTATTTCCTCTTCTTTACTTGCGGCCCGCGCGCCCCTCAAACCACAAAAAGTGGCTCTTGGTAAAAACTAATTGAATAGGCCTCCTCTAGAGGCTTACTACATACAAAAAACTGAACAACTTCTTCAAGAATGTTTACCAAAAATTCATTCATCATAGCTCATTTTTGGACAAAATCCGTCAGATGAAAAGGATGTCATGAAGAAATTTCACAAACATATCCTAACTGTACACCGTGGAACTCCAGGTCTTTTCAATATTCTCAGACAAAATAACTACTTATGGTTTGGAATGAAATCGGATATTTGTAATATTTTTGTCAAAACTTGTGAGCAATGTCAGACGATAAAAATAAATTGTCATCCAACGAAATTATCTACGGAAATTACGGACACTTCTTTGTCACCTCTTGAAAAAATTGCCACTGATATTGTTGAAAAAAAGTTTTCCAATTGTACAGGTCTACTTTATTAGTTGCTTTTACAGGAGTACTTTCTGGTGTTATCCCATCATCAGTTGTGTTGTGTACAATTGGAAAACCCCTTTTCAATATTAGTGCTCTACTTACACTTCACTCACTCATTATGAGTTCCGATAACAGATATTGTTGCTAGGGTCTCAAACACCAAGGGCACTCGACAAAATGCCGCCCCCTTCCTTTCCAAAATTTACCGTACCTAATTTTTTCTTCAAAATTTGCTGCCCCCTTTAACCGTCAAAAATTGGCCCATGTTGCCCGTCCGTAAATCCGCCACTTATTGTTGGACCACTTCCACTCACTGTAAATGGAAATTGATTCATTATCTCAATTCAAGATAATCTCACAAAATTTCTCTACCTCAAGGCTTTACTTATTCACACTGAACCTTCAGTAGCCAAACTCTCGACAAAGATGGTCAATCAAAGGAATATCACGCAAAATTGTTAAAACCTTTTTATTTTTCTTCTTAATCTTTAACTCATTCATGTGTTTCTCTACCTCAGATAAAGAAATCATCCGACCTATCCCTCAAACAAGTGGAATATTCTTCCAACATCTTTGAAAAAATTATAATGCCACTGATGATTTTCTTCTTTTCGATACTTACAACCACGGTACACTAAAGAGGTATTGACACTATACAAAATTCTTGTCACACAAAATAATGTAGTTCATATATAATTCCGCTGCGTTCGCTGCGCCGTTGTGAATGCCTTCCGCTCCCCACCAGCGTTGTTACCTTACTGGAGGTACCCTAGTACTGACAAATTTCCAAGGGTTATAAAAAATCAAGAAATTTACACATGAGAATAATTTCTTTTGAAATATGTAGAGCATAATGAGTAGTCTATTCGCACCATGTTTCAGATTTTTTGGTTGATTTCTGACTCTTCTACAATTTTTTTAAAAGTAGTGAATTTACATAAGACTCTATGTACAACCGGGGACCAGATCATTGGCGCTACATAGTGGCAAAACACTCAAGTACATCATTTCTCGTGACAGCATTAGTAATGGTGAACATAGGCAAGTGTCAATACTTTAACCTAACAATCATTTGCTCTAATATTAAACAATTTGAAAATGAGTCTGGTGGATAGAAAAATTGGGCTGGCACACGAGTGGCGCAGAAAAAATACTTTATATCTACTTTGACATTTTCAGCAGTTAGCAAGGCAATGAGGACGTTTGCCATTAGCTATTAGCTGAAACAAATCATTCGGAAACATGAGCTTTTAGCCATATTTTTAGCCATCATAATTGGCTGAGCAGCGAGATTGATTATTGTGTATCCAAGTCAAACATTAATAACGCTACATAAAAATAAAAATGAATAAAAAAAATTGAAAAATGCATTAACAAAATTATATAATTCCAAAAGTATTTTCGACGCTGCTCACAATGCCGTTGACCGTCTTTCAAAATTGGCTCCAATTGTTATTGAGAAATGATCATGTCAAGTTCCCTCAAATTGTTGCAACACGCCGCTTATGTTGTCCAACTCGCAAAATTTGATAGCTGGGTAACATGCACTGCTGCGCGTTGCTACAATACACGGGAACTTTATGATCATTTCTCGATAACCAGAGCAAATTTTAAAAAACGGTCAACGACATCACGCACAGCAACATTACTACTAGTCTGCCCGTGTGAAAGCATCTGGGTTCACTCTTTGACTATAGTGCTTTGTAAGGACCGACTTGACAAGGTATCTGAGGTTTTGACTATATTTATGGACTGAGCTTTGTCCATATACTGCAATGTTAAGCGAGCGTGGAACCATGTATAGCGTGTGGAGAACTCCAACGTAGGCAGCGCGGGTGAGTGCACGGAGGAGTAACGGCTTCTCCTCCCTCTGTAATCAACTGCCTCGCCTATGTTGAGTCCTCCGCATCTCATTTTCTTATCATACGGGTAAACGTCGTCTTAGCTCAGTCCATAAGGGGTACATAGTCAAAGATCTGCGGGTGAGTAGAATGACGCTGACATGTGCGGGGAGGCAGAGGGAATACACATGTTCAGGGATAATTTTCGAGCAGGTTGCATTCCCAATGTAACACAATTTGTCAAGGGTCTATGGGTTTGCTGTCAACGCTAGATGCATCCTCCTTACTTATATCCTACAAATTACCCAGGGGCGGGCATGGATTGGATTGCAAACCGCCCGTATTTGGATCAATTTTTTCCTGCGCTAATTAAGTACAATCTGGGTCATTTCTTCATTTGAAATTTATTTGATCCGCACGGATCAAAGTTTAGTGAAACTCAATTCTCCCCAATTTTAACACTACAATGACCGCATCAACGTGCGCGACCACTGGACAAGTTTCAAAAAGAAAGATCGGGATTTTGGGATCCTCGAATTGCATGGATCAGTGAATTTTCTATTCTTTCGATGATCCGCGATCGGTGAACTAAAATTAGAACAAAATTCCCCTCGATTTGTGATCCGTATTAGAATCACTTTTACATGCAAGATCTGTGGTCTGAGATTGATCCATTCATCAAAGAAAGTATCCGCAATCCATGCTCCGGATCAATTTTTCGAAATCCGCGACCACCATTGAAGTTACCTCCCTTGCCGCACAATAACTGCTTCACTGAACGCGTTAATTGTATCAGTCTATACTAGGGCTTTTCCATATTGGCGCATTGCATACGTATTCTCCTACGTGTTATTGAAATGGTAATATTTCTAACATTGCTCTTATGGCAAACTACTCCACAATGAAAATGAGTATGCAATGCAGCAACACCCTAAGAGCAATGTTAGAAATACTACCATTTCGATAACAGGTAGGAGAATACATATGCAATGCGCCAACATGGAAAAGCCCTATAGTAAGGCTCTATAAGTACGTTGTCAAGTTTCTGTTTACTGTAGTCTGATCGCAAATCCTATATTATAATAAAGCACACTTTGTAAGCATTGCGTATACGTCTGTCAATGGGTCGGTCATGGCCGTCTCTGGTTACAGGCCAGTAGACTAAATCTGTCAACGCTGCAATCAGCCTCCTCACATAGACGATTCGGGTTGCGTGCGGCAAAGTGTTACAGTACCGCACTTCATCCGCTACCGCGACTCTTCATTTTCAAATGATTGTCGTTTGATTAGGAGTGAACGGATTTCAAAGAGAAAACCCGCTAAAAATAAGAAAATGTTCGTTCTTTAATTTGAGTTCCCTTCACTTTTTCTTCAAAATGCCCCCTATTTGAGAAAATCGGGTATTTGAAATCTTTCTGGTATTTCCCATAAGCGTGCATGTAAACGTCGTTGTCATTTTTCAGCCTACCGGCCTGTAACTAGAGACGGCCATGGGTTGGTGCAGGGCTGGGCACGGATCGGATCGCGGATCAAAAATTGGCAATCCGTGATCCGTATTTGGATCATTTCTTTCCCGCGCTTTGTGATCCGCGATTGATCCGGATCATTTTTTCATTTATGGTTGATTTGATCCGAATCATTTGCATTGATCCGCGGATTGCGTTTTTTTTTTTCTTGCTCCAGATTGAAGTGAAAAGCTCTAGAACCTTACAATTTTTCACGTTGCAAAACAACCACATTTTCCATGGAGAATGAGAAAACAGATTTACCTTCTATTTGAGTAATGATTCGCGGATCACTGATTCCCGGATCAAATGTTTTGATCCGCAGTTGATTGATCCGTCGGATCGTAAAGAAATGTTACTGATCCGTGATCCGGATCTTTTTCAATGAACGATGATTGATCCGCGATCCGATCCGTCAAAAGACCGATGATTCGCGATCCGGATCAAATTTTCGCGATCCGTGCCCACCCATGGGTCGGTGTAATCAGTAAACTGTAATGTGGGAACATCAGGGGTGCTATCAGTCGGCCATCGCCATAGTCGATACTTTTTTCTTATTGGTCTAGAAAATTTCTATCATCATCATCAGCTGTCTAGCGCTCTGGACTGCGCCAACGTGTATAAAATGAGCGAAAAACGCGCTAAAAGTACATTACACACAAAATGGATGTCCATTTTACCTGCTCTCAAGCTCCTCAATTGGAAGCACGGTATAAGATGAAGAGGTAGTGACACGAACGTATTCTGACTGTGGTAAACGCTGTCCGTGATTTTGAAGTAGTTCTGAACATTCCGAGCGCAGCGCTCGTGATGAAAGTGATGGGTAATGTACAGAGTCTTATGGGAACGCCGCTACTTTCAAAAATTTATTGCAGGATTAGGAATCAGCCGATGCATTTCATATTTGGCATAAAAATACCATTTAATCTACTCTATAAAATTCTGAAAGAATCATCCTTCTAAGTAAATTCTTGGATTTTTTATAATCCTTGGAAATTTCATCAATACTAGGGTACCAACGGTAACGTCTCGGCGCAGGTGGGGTGTAGAAGGAACAGGGAAACAGCCCGAGTGTTCGCTGCAAACCTAGCGGAAGTTTGTACGTACAACTTCAAAACTGCGGACACGATTTTAGCGTTGTGTCATTACCTCTTCATCTTATACCGTGATTGGAAGAGACTGTAGAATTGTATAATTTCGTTCATGCATTTTTCAATTTTCTTTCTTTATTGTGTAGTGTGATTGCTCTTCCAACTTGATATCTCCAGTGTTGCAAAAGAGCCAAGTGGTTTTAGGTTGTGGTTTTGTAGAACTCGACTCACATTCATTTTGAAAGTAGAAATTTTCGCAAGAGAAAAAGAAAAAAAATGAAAAGAACCAAACCTAATCCTTTTGTTGTCTCACCAATAAAGGATAGTAAAGTACCTAATTCCTAAATTATTAAAAACAACATTTTCAACTTGATCTTACTTTGAAATAGGCTACAAGACAAATAAGGCTACCATAACAGAAGTTCATATTATTTGGTTGGGTTTCACTAAAAGCCTATGCAGGTATGTTGCTTGGTTAGTTGCTACTGTATATTGTATGGAAGACCTCAGTTGATTTTTGAATTGTTATTACTCCCTGAATCTTGAGTTTAAGTCTTCCAGTCAAGTGCACCAGATTCTACTCATCAAGCACTTTTTAGTGATATAGGCCTGCATACCTCGAGGGGCGGGGGAGAAAAAATTTCACTTGGTTTGATTTTACTCAAAGGGGTCCAGTTGATGAATGAAATACGAGTAGATAAGAAATGGAGTATTTCAATTTAGATAATAATTCATTTCATTTATGATTTGTCACCCAAATTTGACGATCAAATTTGAACCTCAATTTTTTTTATATATTTCAAGATTGGAACCAAAAAGATTCCTTTTTAAGTTTTCTTCTCTTTCCCAAGATCTGGAATCCAGAAGATTCAGATCCATTTTTTCTTCAGAGATTTGGAACCCAAAAGAACCGCATTTTTTTATTCTCAAAGATCCAGAACCCCAAAGAACCACATCTAAATCCAGAACCCGAAAGAACAGAATTTTTTTCCTCAAAGATCCGGACCCCGAAAGAACAGCATCTTTTTTTTTCCTCTGGGATCTGGAACCCAAAAGAACCCAACTGTAGAAAATAATTGTTAGGGTTTTGGCTACCATAGATAATTTTGGTTTCCTTATTTTCAAGTCAAACTACAGAAACAAAATAAATGTACTTGTAAACAAAATGGTTTTACATGAGGATTCCTATAAAAAAAATTGGAATTGCTCAATCCAGTTGGAAAATGATCTGATGCTTAAAGATCTTGGTATTTAGATTTATGAACAAAAGAAGGGGCAAAAGTCAAGTCACTCACTGCTGCACCAAGCTGAAACGACAATCAATAAGGAAGCGCCAATTGGCTGTTCTCAACAATAACATGCAGCTAGTAACTTGAAAGTGACCTAATTGTGAGCGTGGCTGCGTGAGGTTGAGCAGTCGCTCAAGTAGACTTTTGACAAAACAAGTACAGCTCGCTCAGTTATAAGCTCGATGTTAACGTCACTTCAGGTTCAGAACAGGCCCTGGTTCAGAACCCAATTTGAAGTCGCATGTCATTCCTAGAGTCCATTAGCAGTTAGTACAACTGCCGTGCAAAAAATGATACGTTCATCGGCTAAATTTTACTGATAATCTTGAGTAAATGGTCTAATTCCAATGAGTTATTTCTTCGTTATCACAATTATCATTGAATTGAACATAATTCAAGTCAAACCTCTTCTCTGATGGATCCTTGTTTCTGATGACAGGGCTCACATAGGTCAATAATTTTTCCCAATGTTAAGAAGTTGAACTGACAGCAAAGCTGCCATATAAAGTTAAATTGACGCACATCCAAATTGACGACCAGGGAAACTAGGTTTTGGACGATAGAGCGATTCCCCGTGACGTCACCATCTTCAATTTTGATTGAATGCTTGTTCTCTGGTGCTAGCTTTGGGGCAGCTATTTTAGAATCCCGTAGGAATACACAAGGAACAATGGAGAGAACTTCTAGATTCTAGATAGAGATCTCTAATACATTAGGAACATCTTGTTTTTAAATATCTGTATGTGATCAAATCGTTTCCTATGTATTTCTATGGAAATCCATACCATGATTTGGGCCCTACAACCGCTAGGTTCGCTGTAGTCGCGAAAATGGAACTGGGGTGAAGGAAAAAATTGCATTTGTCTCAATGTAATTTCAATTTGAAATATCTTTGGAAAGAAGCAATTTTTGGAAAAATTGAAAGAACTAAATTTGCCGATCATAAAATTTCCTTTCAAATGAAATTATCAGTTTTGAAATACATTGAAATTTTATGAAAACAGTCACTACCCGCTCACCTCGATACCCGCAATGTCTATTATGTACCCGGTTGCGTTATCAGCGAGGCCAGCGCTGTTGGACCCAAATTGGACCAATAATTGTAACATTGATTACAAATATGGGTACTCTTGAGCCAGAGATGTTGCACAAATTTCTTTGATTTTCATTCTGTTAAAACAACCGTTACTGAATTTTGTTTCCTTATTCCGGCCTAAAGTAAAATGCATTGATTTTGCTCAGACGATCTCCAATCTCATTTTGGTATTTCCTTTTTTCAAAATTGAAGCGATGGATGGAAGAAGGGCATTTACTTCATAGACATGTTCTTTATAGACAGTAGAATCAATTTTTTTCGATAAAATAATTTTCTTCTAAAAGGGCCTTAGGGCCCTTCTTCCATCCATTGCTTCAATTTCTGTTGGAACAAAATTATTTTCGTTATTTTTACTGTATTCCGTTTTGTTACTTCAGCCCCAAAAATTTTGGGATTCATTTTCATGTAACATCTCTAACTTTGACATGGATACGTCCGACAAACATTTTGGTTCCAAAAGCTTTATTCATCCATAAGAACCTGTGTTAAATTCGGGTATTTTGACGACAAATAACTAGAGACCGACTGAATTCATATTCTTAAAATTATACTCGGAAAAAATATTTAATGGAGAAAAACTTTTTTCTTCGGAGTATGAATAATAGTACAGTACCCTATTAAATTATTGTATAGTGGTTCGGTAATCTCGTCAGTTGGAGCATGAGCGTGCTGCACGTCGTGTGAAGTGCTTAATTTATTTTTCTAGACAAATCAAGACATCCACATCAGCCAATCATAGCGACGTTACAGCGCCGCACCACTGTTTACTCGCGTGCAACGTAAAACACAACTTACATTCGCACAAACAGTGATGTTACAACGTACTTACCAAACCACTATACAATATAATAGTTGAAACGCGCTTTTTCGACCGAACGACTACGATCACCGCTCGTTACGTGAAACGAAGGCGTTCGGTCAAAAAACGCGTTTTAATTGATTACTTCAAAAATAATGCTTCTAGGGAAAGATCGAAGAGGAATAATCTACTTCAAGTCTTGGACTCACCATAGCTCAACACTGTGACGTCACCGGGGAATCGGTCTAAAGGGCTTTTCTATGTCGGCGCATTGCATATCTATTCTCCTACGTGTTATCGAAATGGTAGTACTTCTAAACATTCGCGACTCTATTTCCAAAACCTCGTAAGTCCATTTTTTTTTATCAATTTTGGGATTTTTGCATTTTCTTATTTCCTACACTGTTCTGAATCAGTTGAGACTGGTAGAACAAATTTTTGATTTTTTGGACTTACGAGGTTTTGGAACTAGAGTCGCGCATTGCACTTATGGGTGTTACTGGATTGCATTCTCTTCATTGTGGAGTAGTTTGCCATAAGAGCAATGCTAGAAATACTACCATTTCGATAACACGTAGGAGAATACGTATGCAATGGCGCAATGCGCCGATATGGAAAAGCCCTATCTAACATTACTCTTATGGGTGACGCTGAATTGCATACTCATTTTCATTTTCGATAACACTTAGGAGAATATGTATGCAATGCACCAACATGGAAAAGCCCTACAATGGAGAAACATTCTGATTTACACAGGCATTCTCAGTCGACACTTAGACGTTGAGCGAACTTATAATTGTCACGTGATCCCTAATTGGGATGTTAACCCAAGTTGCGTAAGTTGGTAGCCGTGCTCGAACATGTGGGGGATAATTTTAACGCACCATGCTTCATGATGGGGAATTTGCAATTTTCAAATACGATTTAAATTATTACAATTCGTAGCATCAAAAAATTATATCCTATAAATCGTTTAAACACTTCAAGAGAATCGATAACTGAAAGAAGTAATTCTAATGGTGAAGTATTGAGTCATCTACGACTAATTGAAAATCTCGTTTCTTATGGCCGAATACATTGAACGTAAAATCGTCACCCAGAAATTCAAGCGAGTGCGGCGAGAGAGGAAGGTGATTCTAGCGCTACCAAACATAGGTTAACATCCCAATTGACCACTTAATTACATGAAATGGTACCGCCACTTTTTCCTTAGTGTCCACTGAGAATACCTGTGCTAGGAAACTAAAGCTTGCTTTCACATAGGATGAACACCTACTCTGAATTGTGTTGAAATGAACGTTGGGTATACATCAGAATTTTGAAGTACATCCAAACCACGACCCATAAGGGTCAATATCGGAAGAAGGGATGCTTATATCGGAAAATCAATAAGACAATTGAATTTATCATCGAAAAATCTCCTTGGTAACGTAAATTCACATTTCAAGGAAATGGAACCTCTTCCCAATTATCGATTTGAGCCGTTGAGCGTGTTTCACACGTCGCTTGACCGGCTTTTACAGTTCGTTTCCAAAACGCTATGAACGCCGCAATCAAGTTTAAGGGCATGCTCTACCTAGTCACTCATACCCAGACACATAATATGTATCACACGTTGCGATTTTTGCCCCGAGATAACTGATTAAATGAAGTATGAAATATCTTGAAACTTTGTATTCATGATTGTAGACAAAACTTAGGAAAATACCGAATGAATTTTGTTCATCAATTGGAATTCAACGATTCAAAGATAGTCCCTTCAGATATAGGTTCAAGCGTTTCCTGAAGATCATTCAGAATATTTCGCGACCTGTCAACTAATCCTCTTCGTTTACGCCTACGTCACAGCATCGTTGTATTCAAAATAATTTCGAATTAATTCAGAATTCGTTATTGACGATCAAAAAGTGGCCTCGAGACCTATATTTTCGTATATTTACGCGGTTTTTCCTGTGTCGAGCATACCCTCAACATGGTTCAACTTTTTAGCGGCGACGCTAATGAAACACGCTCTAGATATACGTCAATTCAACTTCGTACGGTCCTGACAGAAAGCGCTTATATAAAAATAATAATAAGGACCTAAAATTGAGCGGACGAAACTGCTGCAATTCTATCAATGGACGGAACTATCAGTGTTGGCACGTTTGGATTTGCCCCACTTCGAGCAAATGCACCCGTTTGAATGTTGCGATATTTTTACTCAACTTGATGGAACCACGTACTACCGACTCCCATAATAAATACATGGAAACGTTTCGATCATTCATCATGATTACAATAGAAGAAATAAGAAATACGAAGTTTATGATTATTCAGAATCAAACGAATCACCGAAACGTCCCTATATATTTATGGAGTAAAACTTTCGTAGCATAGTGAACTCGTGATAAACGGACCAGCGTAGACTGATTCTTTTCTTCCTGGAGTTCGTAATTGTTCTCCAATACGGTTGAGAAACTTCAAGACTATAGGTACTCTACTCAATCACTCACACGATATGGCATGTTGCGGGTCACGATATTTGCCAAAGAATACCTCTAAGAATGGCACTCATTTCCAAGACTTCAAGACGAGGAATACACGGCTAATCACTCCGATAACTCGTCAGGAATCGTTCGAATTTACGTCTTCGTGTATACAAATTAGCTGTATACTTCTAAGGGGTCCGCTACAATGAAACGAAGTTGGCAACGAGCAATTTTGAAACGGTAGTGGTGTGTAAAAAACAAGCAACCGAATCAAACTAATTTGTTTCGGTTGCCCGTTGCTCAGTTTGTTTCATTGTAGCGGACCCCTAACCTTCATGCAGTTTGTTTCATTGTAGCGGACCCCTAACCTTCATGAACAAAAAATTCGCAGTTGCGAGTCCATTCTATTTACCATTTAATCAATTACTTGCGGGCAAAATTTGCAATAAGCGATTATGAATCTTGTGTTAGTGAGTAGGTAGAGCATACTCTGAACACTCACAACTGAAATTGTGCTTCTCTATCATTGAATGTAATAAAACTGAGTATACAACCGAATTTAGAAGATTGTACATTAATAAGAATGTATAAAATTTTGAAATTTCTCAAATGATCTGCTGACATATTCGAAGACAAGCAGTTCGGATCTTTTCGAATAGAGTAATCGAAATACTGAAAATTTCGAGGACTAGACCACCAAGTTTATTCAGTTGGGAAAAAAAAATGAAAGAAATGAGAAATATTGAAATGCGAGTCGTATATATATATAACACACTTCGAACAAGTCGAATAATCTTTGTGACAAAAGTAAGATCTCATATTGCTTCAAGAGATACACGTCATTGTCAGTCTAGTTACCGAACCATGATCGAGAATCAGATACAGTTAGTGTACAGAAAATAATTGACGTATATCAAGGGTAACTACACATTAAAGATAGGATTCAAAGGGCTTCGTGAATTGATAAGTGTGTGAGAATCAAATATGATGCCTTGTAATTGGTACACTATTCATCAAGATTTTTTTGAACATGTTACTCACCCTGAACCTAAGATAATTTTTTTCATAAAGAAAAGAGGTATTTCTATGGGGTCGAAAAGGTGGACGTACGTCAATCATTCTTTGTCGGGCGGAAGAGGGAAATCAATTCCAAGGATGAAGATAATTTCATTTCAGAGCAAATAGGAAAGAAGAATCGCTCATGTAGTTCGAACTCGTAATTCCATACAGCAAAATCGGACAACTTGATTAAGGAAATTGTTCAATACTGTACCTGGTGGTGTACTCGGGTATGTTTACACGTCTTGGTATATACCAGCAAGATCGACCAAGAATATTTTCAAAAAAATTTAGATGTTCACCAAAATCGATAGAAAATATTGTACAACTTTCAAAGACTTCTTTGCAGCTTGCCGTCAACTTGTGATCAAAATATCCATTCTTTTATTTTCTCAGCAAGATGAAAATTTTCTGAGTTTGAAATTTCCTACATTATAGAGGGATGATTATCCCCATCCTTTACTCTGAATGACCGGTAACACCTACTACCTCACAACAGCCAAAAAATTCCTGATGATCGAGTTAATCGGTCAATATTGATTCAGTTAAGTCGACTCTGAATTCACCTAGTTCTCAAGATTCGATAATCTTTGTATTCAGTTCTTATGGAAGCTGGTCTAGTAATTTTCTGAATACGAGTACCCACATTGTACGATAACTGATGATGCAACTTCATTGATGATAAAGATTTCTTCGGTGGAACTTCTCGGCAGAGTGATACCAAGGGAAAAATCCAGGCGACGCATGCTGAAAAAGAACAATACCTCTCCCCCAATACTACTAGCAATTTCAATGGCCAGTTACATTTCTTAGGTCCTCCAAGTTTCACACCATAGAAGTTATGAAAAAACAACAAACACCTCCAAGAAGTTCCTCACGCGAATCAAGACTTCAGGGTATCAAAGACACTAAAAATAAATATACTTCGAGAGGCCACAGATAGTAGCCTTACTCGGCGTAACAGATTTCTCAAATAAGTATTACTACGTTATAATAACCGCGCGCAAGCGCAGCGTATCCATCAATGAACTACCAGTAATGTGATGAAATAATGAATATTTTGCATACTTACATTGATAGAAATGCCGAAGAGCTCATCACTGCCATTGAACACAAAAGATCAACGAAAATAAATTTCACGTAAACACGATAAATTGATGTTTGCGAACGATGGAAAAGATGGAAAATTTTGGTAAGAAAAGGTTGAACGAAAAAGAAGGACGAATAAATGAAAATTGAGGAATTTCCGTAATTTGAAAGAGTTTCGAATGGAAGGAATACAGAACATACACAAACTTCAACTACAAAATTAACACGATTGTAATGATTGATGTATCTGGATAGGGATACTCATATATCCAGATAGTTCAACTACACACAACAAATCAAAACTTGCTCGCTGACATTGTCGCATACAAAATTTGGCGAGAAAAATGTTGGAACATGTAAAATATGAACCAAAAAGGAAGGAAGGAAACTGAAGACGATTCTTCGAGGAAAACAATCAGTAAGAATTTGCTTATCGAAGTTCAATTTAAAAGCAAAACCTTTCGAGGAATCCCAACCGTCAAAAACGAAATTTTTACCGTACTGTGCAAATTTGAATAAAAAAAAATCCAGAACTGATTTCCGGTAAAAAATACGTTAATGGTTTTAGTAAGAATAATCGAGACCGTTAACACCAATATAAAGTAGCAAAAGGTTATCAGATCAGTACCATAAATGTTCAACGAGCGCGTTCGTCTTTTCACATTCATATAAAAGAAAAAGAACGCGTTCGTCTCATAAATAGTCCTAAGATCTTTGCACCCTCATTTCTACCCAATGAATTAAAAACATAAAAATGATAGAAGATTGTAAAAATACAAGAACAGAAGACACAACACAAAAAAATATTAACCCTTGTACCAGAGTATGGAAATAACCAAACCCCCAGAAGAGGGGGGAAGAAAAAAAGAAAAAAAAAAAGAGAAAGATAAAGAGCGCTTAAAACTAAGTACCAAGGCTGGGAACAAACAGAATTCGCTCGAAAATATCGAATGAAATCGTTCAAAATTTTTACAATTCTGTGTGATCCTTACCTATGAGTACACAAGTCAAAAATACATTCAAGTTTCAAATAAAAGTAATACACGATCGAACGACTCAATACCAAGAACACGAGGTGACTACGTACTACTTTCAACAACAGTAAAAGTTACGAGTACACGTTCAATAAAGTAATATCAACGAAAATTTGAATCGAATGCTCGAAGGCAGAAAATTTCAGTTTCATTATTGATTCGTTGTGCGATCGCGTAGAACCAAAGATACTTGATAAGAACATCGACGAGTGTAATCAGTGTTCTTATTTACGATCGGTATTTCAGCCTTACCTTGCGAGTCTCGGTGTCCGCCATCAGCTGGATTTAAGTAAGCGTCATCTTGTCGATCACTAGCCATCTGTTGCCACGCTGCATAATCTGAAAAGAAATTGAATAAGAAATTAATCGCCATATGAATATTACGTTCCAACATCAAAAACAAGAAAAAACTGCCAGCTAGATGACGATCGTTGTTTTCAAGGTAAAAGGGAAATATCAATTGCTATTTCAATAATGACGGTAGAATAGTTATCTCAATGTGAAACGCAATAAATACTTGTTCGATAGCAATGTACAAAAGAAACGCTCGAGTATTTTGTTGATGTTCTGTGATAAGTGGAGTCATTTTCAGTCAAACATGATTGTACGACAAAAAGAATGATTATGAGAACGCTTTACCAGCGACAAAAATCCAACATATCAGTGTTTAGATTCAAAAGGTGTTCATAGAAAGTGCCTACTGAGGAACATGGACGGAAACATCATAAAGTTGAATTATAATTTAGATTTCAAAAAAAAAAAAAAAAGGTCCATTCACGTTTCAATTAGACTGAATAACTAGAAAGTTACAATTGTCGTCTACGAGGATGACGCGAGTCAGAAAAAAGAAAAAAATATGGACAAGAAGAATAAACTCGTCAAGAAAAAACTCCATAAAATGAGGTCATAGGTCATTTTCATTTTTGAAAGAACGTTTGAAAATATATACTCACTCTCATTTGGATTATTTGAACCATGCGACGGTCCAGCTCCACTTTCAATCATGCCATCGTAATCATCGTCGTCGTCTAGGGTCAAATCCTCGACGCTATCATCGTTATTCGTTTCATCCATATACTCAGTCTTAGGTTCAAGAAGCATCTCGGATTGAGGTTCAATTTTCTCTTTTAGAAGGCCTTCAGGTAAACCACTTAATCTATCGGATTCTGGGTTTTCGGAATCTTCATCCGGAGGTGGAGCTTTCGTTATGGTACTTGAGGAACCTGAAGATAGAGCTGGAATGCTACTAGGAACGGACGTAATCGACATAGATTGCGACTGCATCGGAAGATCACAGGAATTATCGGCGTGGCCGTCTTCTTCGCCTTGCGACAGCCTCCTTTGTCGTCTTCGTTTTCGTGGCGTTGGAGACGTACTACCCTCTCTTGATCTGATAGGACTTTCAGGTTGCGATTCTGACAAGTGCGTAGGTAATGTTCTTTTACTAGGTTCGATCGTTAAGCCTGGAATCGAAATAAAAAATATAAACTCGTGAACAACCATCAACGAAAACACTGCGAGCTCAAGATACACAAAATAGCATTCGTCCGAGCCTTACAAGAGGTGTATGATGAAAAAACGTACGCACATTTCGAATGGTGGTCTCACCGAAGTGAATTTCAAACGAAATACCGGGTGGACCGGAAAGATGTTACCAGTTGAATGGAAGTTTGCACTAAATCTGTCGTAAAAACGCAGAACGTTAGATGTATATTTCAAATCTATGAAGATCGCATCTAAATCAATTTGTGCTCCTACTCAATTTTGTACAACTTTTTTGAGCCGACTTGTGGAACAATATGTCCCGAAAATTTACAAATTCGCCAAGATTTCTGAAGCAAGAAATTGAGAATTCCCCCACTTTCAAGCATCATGGGTTATTCAGGTATTTTTCTTTTCGGAATCAGCGTTCATTTTCAAAAAAATATGGAAATTTAAACGATTTTCAATTTTTGAGAATTTTGTCAAATTGATCATTTTTTGGCACATTTTGGTCCGTAAGTCGGTTCAAAAATCTTGTAGAAAGTTAAAGTTAAGTAGAAGCGCATATTGAAGATAAAATTGAGATGCATATTTTGTAGATTTGGTAGTATATATCTAACGTTTCGTGTTTCGCGATGGAGTGAATTTCGCCCGAACTCCCCATTCAACTGGTAACCTCTTTTTGATACACTCGGTATACATCTTGAAACGGAAAACAAGTGCTTATTCGGTCAGACTGAATTTCAGAGAATAGCAATATTACAATAGAGTACTGAAAAACGTACGCACATTTCGAATAGCAATTTCACCGAAGTGAATTTCAAACGAAATATACATCTTACAACGGAAAACAAGTCGATACCGTAGAACAAATATCTCGTAAGCCATAAAAAATTGACTATTTTTTTCATTATTTTTAGATTGCGGAGTATGAGAAACGTGTAAAATAGCAGTTATGTCGATATTTTATGGTGGCTTACGAGGTATTCGTTCTACGGTGTCGAAGTGCTTATTCGATCAGATAGAATTTTAGAGAAGAGCAGTATTTCAATCGAAAACTATCTTCTGAAGGTAGAGAAGTCTAGTACAAAAACAAAAATCTAAAAACTCAAGACAGCGAGTAGTTTTCCATAAAGACGAGCGAAATATAAGTGTGCAGAAAAAGTTGCAAACTTACCAGAAGTGTGAGGTGGTAGAACGACTGGTGATCGTGACTGGTTATGTGGTATAGATTTTCTGACAGGAGTGGGCTCATGTCGTTTCTGAGATGTAGAACCTACATCTCTAGTATCACCTTCACCGCCTCCTCCATCCGTCAGGCCTTTGATTTGTAACGACTCGGCAGCTTTTAAAAACTGTCCTAATTGGTCCTGAGATATATTGACTTCACCCTTATACATGTAATCCATCATCGATTTGAGCTCTTGGAACTTAACATCCTTTAATATGACTATTGGATGCTTCTCGTAATGCTGACTTAATAACGTCTGAAGAGAAGATGAAATGTTCTTAGTATTATACAGGCAGAAAAGTTCGATGAGAAATTTGGAATCAGATAATTAGTAAGGGTAGGGAGATTAACATTCGCACCATTCGGACGAGTTCAAGTGAAAGGAGTCGTATCCAACACTCGCGAAGGTGGTTTAAAAATATTGAAAATTGAATTTCAGAAAATGAAATCTCGTTTCAAAAGATTGAAGGACAGATATCGGAACAATAAATTGAAAAATACTCACTTCTAAATACGGACTGCACGCGCAGAGGACTACTTTATGGGCGTGTAGATATTGTCCTTCGGCTGCCAAAGTGCAATCGACGAGTACCCCGCTAGATAACAAGTTGTCGATTACTTGCACGAGGGTACTTTGGTGATTATTCCACCGAAGACAGAATTGTTGGTTATCCGACATTATCACAGACCTGAAAAAATGATACCTCGTTTAGTCAGTAAAACTATGAAGTGTCGACGAACTTGGTTAAAGAAAAAAAAAAAAAATATATATATATATATATATATATATATATATATATTGCTTCATAAACAAATCTTCGATCTCAATCCCGAGTTGATTTATTGGTACGTACTATCAACACGAATAGAAATATTCAAAGCCCGAACAAGTGAAATACGTTCTGAAGCGAGCTGCGAACGCAGGCAGACATGAAAAAAATTTCCTTGGAATTTGAAAAAGAACCAGATAACGATCGAAAAGCTACGATCGACTATCAGCCTTCTCAACTCAATTCGAACACGAAGGTAACACACAGACGTTCTGCACCGTAAGTAACTGAGATGATGATTTTAGCCCGAGAGCACATCACTCAACACTATCTTTCAGTCTCTCAATCAAGACTCCCTGATCAAGAGTGATGGGCAACGTTTCATTCCATTCGAGGATTTTCCAATTTCTCTAGAGCGGTGAATGTGAGTTCAACACGTACGCAACCGGGTGGTATTGACGTGCGTTCCGAAAACAGTTCAATTAATCAACATTCGAGGCACAACGAAGAATGCACTTCCTATTCGCGGAACTTTCGAAGCTTCACACACAGTGACTTGTGGGAAAGAATCGCGATAGGAAAAATAAAAAAAAAGTAATAAACAATGCGAGTGAAATTGCTGGGAATATTAATTTTAACCTTCAAACTACCTCTCGCGTCAAATCGAACGTTCCGAGTATAATTCTAATGACGATTCCCAAGTCGGAATTTGAGAGCCACGCGAGAGGAGACCGATGAATAGGATTGGAGTACGTACCTTGGAAATTTCAACTCGATGAAACGAATTCAAAATTGACGGCGAGACTCATCACAAAAACAACAATAATTTTCTTTAACGCACATTTTATAACATTTTCGAACACTAATCAGAAAAAATTCTACCAAATTTACGACTTACAAACTATAATCAACGAACGAACAAAAACGTTTATTAGGTTATGGCCTTGTACATAAAATATAGATAGATTATTCGGATACGGAGTTGCAACCTTCGTCAGCAACGAACGGGTACTTGGGAGTTATGAAAATATTTTGCTGCCGTTGTGCGTCAAGCTTCCCTTCAGCAGGGCGTCGTTTATATGAAACAGATTTGGTGTACAATGAAAAACGGAACGTTCTGCGCGCTTCAAACGAGATGTATAATAATATCGACTCTGTACTTCAACGCGCACCACGATTCCTTGGTTCTCTTACTCTATCCACATTTTGTGTCGGCGTGATTCCTCCCTGGCCGTTATTTTTTCGTCTGTGAAGGAGAATGACGACGTGCGGTGCTACTCTCTCGCTGCTATAGTTTCTCCTCCTCTCTTTTCTCCATCGCCTCCACATGCACCGTACCAAACCGGACACGGTCTTGTGCTCATTCTCTTTCCCTCTCTAGTAGTCTCTTTCCACGTCATACTAAATTAGGGAGCAGACTGCAGAGTTTCGCGTTAATAACGTTATACACCATCATATCGAATCGAATCCGTTCTTATCATCGTATGCGTGTGTATTGTTAGAGCTTACGTGTGTTGTATATTACTATCTATTCGTTCTAAATGATTTGTACATGCTACAAACATTGTAACTTTCTATCTTATTATCCATCCCGATTAGAATTTCAACTTCTTTATCGATACCGTCTCTGAATTTAAAATATCAGTATTAATCGAATTACCTAAATTACAAAACTTCGAAGCGCACTACTTGGACTATGCTTTGTTCTTCTTTGTCTGGCAACTCACATTCCACGTTTTTTAACAATCATTACGTCAGAATGACTAGGTAACCTCTTCACTCCTGAAATAGCTCTTTGGGATACGTAGGGGGGAGTTTTTCCTTCCTTAACTACCGTGCAGGGGTCGCAAGATGAACCTCAAGCTCATGGTTAAACTTAAATTTAACGGGTATAAAGCTTAACTTGAAACAGACTTATTCGCGAGGCATGGCAAAGGCTGCGCCTTCTACATTTGCCGTGTACCAATTTGGAAGAACTGGACAAAAAGGGGACGTTTTAAAAAATTTTTGAAACCTTCATTTTTGTTTTTTTTTTATTCTCCGATGGAGAAGAAAAAACTATCACAACTTGTTCTTTATTTTCGAAAATAACAAAGATAGACCTTGCAAAAGTAATACATGCGCTTATGCATTACCATTCTTATACCTTTGTGAACATCAACACTAACGCTGCCTACTGGCTTACAAGATTATAACCCTACTGGCTTACAAAAATACAGCTTCCCCTTAAGGGTATGCTCTACCTAGTCACTCACACACAGAAAATACACGTGTATTACACAAAATGGTGTGTTGCGGGTAGTGATTTTTGCCCACATATAACATATCGAATAATGTACAAAATGATTCGGAACGTGGTGTAATTTATTCTTGAAGTTGAGGAAAATACGGCTAATTAGTTGACAGATCGCGAAATATTCTGAATGATCTCCAAGAAACGTTTAAACTTACGTCTGAAGGGGCCAGCGTTGCCAACCGTCCGGTATTTGACCGGACAATCCGGTAATTTATCTTTGCATCCGGTCAAATGGCGAGACTCTAACCGGACAATTTGAATAAATACCTACAAAAAATTTCGTTTTTAGTGTTTTTTTTTTTGCTTGCCTGAAAATGTCCGGTATTTTATAAGTGAGGAGTTGGCAACGCTGGAAGGGGCCATCTTTGAATCGTTGAATTCCAATTAATGAACAAAATTAGTTCGTGTGAACCAATTAGCCGTATTTTCCTAAGTTTTGTCTACGTAAATACGAAGTTTCAAGATATTTCATGCTTTATTTAATCAGTTATCTCGGGGCAAAAATCGCAACATGTGATACATATTTTGTGTGTATCTACGTGTGAGTGACTAGGTAGAGCATACCCTTAAGGCTTAAAGCTGCTATTTTACAGCTTATTCAGCTTTTTCTTACTTAGAAGTTGAGGCTTGAAGTATAAATTTTTATTTTCAATTTTTCATCTTCTCTTTGGTGAGTAAACGTGAAAATAAAGAGAAATTGATTCGGCAGACATCATAACTCTTAAAAGTGTTGAAACAAAAAGCTCAACTTGAAACGCCTTAAAGCCATAAGGGCATAAGCAGACATTTTACGGCTTAAAGTTTGAAGCTTGCGGCTTCCTCGACACCTCTGCTCTGCCGTACAAAAAACAAATTGAAAAATATGTTTGGAAAGAAATCAGATCAATTCTTCAGTTTCAGTTATCAATGTAGAATTCAATAACAACAATGATTTTCTCGATTCTATGGCACATCACAATGCATAAACGACAAAAAAATTGTCGTATACTTGTATTTGACTATGATAGTGGTGGTGGCTTCATTACTAACACATTTGAAACAAATTAACACATTTGAAACAAATTGCGGAGAAGACCTCGTCTCACACTGAAATAAAACACTCGTCGCCGGCAAAAAATAAAAAAATTAAGAAAACTTCTTTGACCGTCTTGACCAGGGGGTTTTAATACTTGTAAAACATGAATCTAAAACCCATTTTCGGGTTCGGAGCCCACTCCCCTCTCCACACATATTTACACATGTTTGGCAGAGAATAAATAAAGATTCTCTGTCAGAAAGATCGGTTTGAGGGTTTTTGGCTCCGCAGAACACATATCTGAAATCCATTTTTTTGATTTGAAGCCCTTTCCCTCAACTACAAGTATTTGATACTATAATTTATTATGATAATGATGTAAATAGAGATTCTCCAGTAGAAAGATCTATACCTAGGTTTTTTTAAGCCACGGAACACAACATTCATCCGAAGTTCATTATCCAATTGAGAGTCCCTTCCACTCTCCACAAAAGTTCAATTCTGTCGTATATCTGATATGAACCCCTTCGTTCACTATTTGATTTGTCACATTTATATGAATTATTGTGTGCCTCTGAAGGAAGTTTGGAAAAAAAGAAATTTTTCTATCATTTGTTAGTACTACCTATTTACACTTATGTTTTTTTTTTTTTTTTTTTTTTCAATTCTCATCATATAAATCTTCAATTGAAAAACTCATCGTTGTAGTCATCTTCTTCTTCTTCTTCTTTTCCTCTTCTTCTCCAACAGTTTTCTTTAACAATTTTGATACTTTTTTTAGGTGTTGTCAGCGTCTTCTCAATGAAATAGGTAATAAGGGCAAGTTTGGTAGTTAAAAAAATTATTTTACCGATTAAATATTTCCAATTCATTGCAATTCTCCACAACCCTCCCTAAATTTCAATCTGCAAGAATACAAATAAAATTCAAACGGGAAGAAAAATAGCTTGAAATCATCTTTTTCAGTTACTATTGTGAAAAAAGTTTTTCACTGCTCGAGTTTTCAACGAATCCTTCCAATTTTTTAGAAAGAGTCAATTAAAGACGGTATCAAAGCAGAATTGGAAAATTTTCTTTAATAAGTTTTTTATTTCACTTTAAAATCATTGAAAATTTGTCTATTTTTTGACGCTGTTGAAATTTTTTTGGATCAAAAATTTGGAGATCAAAAAAATTATTCTATAAATGGAGTTTTGAGCAACTTCTTTGTGAAATTTTGTGAAGTCGTTCCTTATAAAGACTACCTATGCACACCTGACAAGCGTCGCAGAGTAACTACTGGTATACCAAACCGTGTAGGGTACTTGGGGAGAATATATGCAATCTGTTGTACACCATTCTGGCCTTTCCCAACGGCCATCGCACACCCTTCAGGATGGTACTTTCTTTCATACCTTGAAAGAAATTCAAATTATTTCTTGTTGTAAGCCACATAATTATACTTTTAAAACCATGCTCATATCACGGCAAAATGCAAGTTAATGCAACAAGTGTTGATGCACGATTGAAGTGAACATTTTTGTGCGTTTGTTTGTGGTTATACTTTCTCGGCACATATTGGCATAAATTTTTGGCAGTCTAAAGAACTTACATTTTGAACACGTATGTAGTACTTACTGGCAATGCTTCATTCTGGCATTAATTGAAAACACAGCTAAAAGTCATTAGAACCACGTAAAAGAGCGTTAAAAATACTCCAGATTCAGTATTTAAAAAAGTACATGCCGATAAGTACGACACTGGTTCAACAGTGAGCTCTACAGCGACAGAATAACAAATCCCCGCACCTTCAACTCTCCCCATTATTCAAGTAACCGTAAGGCGTCACTCAATGCGACTACAGACTCTTCAATACGTGATTCAGGATTCTTAAAGTATTACAAAACAATGTTCAAAGTTACATTATATTTTGGCGAAGTCACTTTTTCAATTTTTTGCCGCCTAGATGAGCAATTCATCCCAATGTGCGTCTCAATAATCATTGTATTGCAGCCTAGCCTTCACCCGCCCTTCGTGCGGCTGTAGATGTAATACCTCAGAAAATATAAAATGTGTGAGGACGTGAACGCAATTTCATTGAATATTTAATCGACAATATAGCTATAAGTATACATTGATGCAAGACAGAAACATAATGAGTACGTTGAAGAACATGACTCAGTGGATCTTGCCACAAAGCTGTTTCTGTGTTCAACCTCTATAATTGAACCTTCCCCTTGTATGATCTTAAACTTATTACCGCTCCCTAAGCCTTTCCTCGTAACATGATTTCTAGTCTTCTTTAGCCTCCAATATGCTCCAAATCTATTGAAAAAGCTCCAATTGTACTTCAAATTGCTTACCAATACCAAAAAGTGATCCCCACCCGTCTCAGAAGGCAGATTATACCTGTTTCATCCACTCTTCTCTCTTTTTACGCTTCCTTCCCCCACCGTGCCTATACTACAATGCTAGCAATCTACCCGACCCATTCAAAACTTCTTCTCCTGCCCAGCTTTCAAAAATATTAGGTTCCGCCATACTGTCCCTCCATGTGTCACGGACTCCCTCTCAAAGAACCATGAGATAATCATTGGCAAGATGAACTACGAGTACCTTAGTTGCACGGTCTGTTTCTTGACACTATCTAATCCATGTTCATACTTATTGTAACCGCCGGCCCATTCCGAGCCAATAACCTTGAGTTTAGTTGCTGGGCTCGTTAATTTAATAGAAAGCAGAAAAAAAGAAATGAGAAAATGAATACACAAAAACTGAAGAAGTAAACGGTAACAAAATGAAAATTCTCTTCCATAAATATCGAGTTCTTTTTGCAATAAACTCTTTCATATTAACAGAGAACCTATTTTATTGGAAGTTACTTCAGAAAAAATGTGCGCCGTCCGCCGTCCGGCAACCTAACCTAACTGAACTATAAAAGGAGAACTTCAAAAAATAATTTCCAAGTCCTTCTCCCATCATTATATACCTCAGAAACCAGAATTTTTCAAGTTTCCTTTTATTTAATATTTATCATTTATACAGCTTGCAAATCAACATTTTCTCTATATCCCACCCCTGTCATACTCAGCTTCATTTTTCAACGATTTCAAAACTGTTGCAACAATCAAAATCAAACACACAAAATGATACATCAAAAAGGTAAAATAAATTCACGATTATTGGATATCACCTAGGCTACAACTTACAAAAAAAGTTTTCTCTCTTAACATCAAATTGAAAATCAATTCCGTAGAAACTTAAAAATATTCTAAATCAATTATAACCAGGTGTGATTATAACCAACTGTAATATTGTACCTAGATCAAAATCCTTTCAGATTCCACGTTTCTCTCAAAACAGGTTTCTGCATCCCTCGTTTAACTCCCCGGCGCGGCATGCAAAGATTTTTTCCATTATTATTGACACTTTGTGACAACTCGTCATAAGCCTCTCTGTTAGAATTTTCGTCACAAGTCCGACGGGTTGTCACAAAATTCAAAATAGAAAATATCTTTGCATGCCGGGTCTCTTAGAGCTTTTTTAAATTTCTCCTCTTTTTCCTCGACATATTGTAAGATTTTTTTTTCTGTAAGATCCAGTACAATTTTTTCCTTTCTATCATGTACTGTGCTTTCTATACTGTGTAATATAATTCGGATCCAAAAAAATCTAGATTTTTTTTCATTCTGTGAGATCCGGTTCCAATAAGATCTTGTCTGTTTCTATTTTGGTCCTTATCCACCCTTGCAACCGAGAAGGGTTGTTCTTCCCAAAATTAATAATGATGCCAATTCTGTTGATTAATTACATAGTAAAATTCTCATTTTCTGCCTTGGAATTAAGCTATACTGTCAATCACACTTTTTTAGTTTTTTGAAAGGCCGGTAATTTACAATATTTTGAAATTAGGTACTTGGTAAAAGGTGAACTTCTGCGCGCCTTCGCGAGATTCTCACTTTAAGCCACTAGTATGGAGAAATTTATAGAAGGTACAAATTCTGAAAAATTTGGATTGAAAAAAAGAGAGAAAAACAGCCGTTCACCAACGGTTCATAGAAATCCGAAAAAAGATCGAGAATTTCTTTTCTTCCGGTTCTCAGCCCTGATAATAGCTGAAACCACTATACAGTACTTGCATATAAAGTGCGATGCAAATGAATTAGGTATCCATTTTCGCGTATCTGAATTACATTCGTCAAATCTCTTACTATTTCATCATATTTCTTTTCAGAAGAACAAAATAAATACCTAATTTACACGAATTGTAAATTAAGTTGTTATACAGAATTTTCAAGATGCAACAAAAGAAAGAAAAGAAAAAAAGCTTGCGCAATAGCGTAACCATAATCGAGTTTTTACTTGGAACTTTCACTTCTTTTCCCAATCTCGAAATAATAAAAAACGACGGCTTCCTTAACAAAGTTAAACGAGGAACGCAGGGGACCTGTTTTATGAGTCAAATGGGATTTGGTATTGAAAATTCAAGGAAGCCAAGACCTACTATAAGCCTAGTATAATATAGTTTGAGAGTCTAAATTTTTCTCGAATCTCGAGCTATATATGATAGCTCGAGAGTCTAAATTTTTCATTATAACAGCTCAAGAGTCGAAATTTTTCCAAGTCCCCCTCCTGTCATGTATAGGTTGAGAGTCTAAATTTTTCAAGTTTTTTGCTGGACGGTGCACGGCGGACGGCAAATTTCTCAAAAAGCCCCCTACAAAACAGGTTCCCTGTTTAAAAAATAGCTTTTTATCTGGCGACAGAAAATAAAATAGAAAGAGGACGGATAATTTGTGAATACCAAATCACTCAGTAATTATAAAATATACACGGCTAATTGTTCAATCCATCGCTCACGCGCAACATTTGTTTAACATACCCAATAAACGTTAAAATTTATGAGAAGTTTTAACAGCCAAGAGGTGTAATTATGATGCATTACCATTGGGCAGAAGAACTCAAATAAATTGAACAAGCGAGATTTAGCTCTTATGGCTCTGTACATAATAGTGATGGGCACCTCTGGTAGTACTACTGGTGGTACAGGTTGTTTTTTCGAAAAACTACCGAAACCACTGGTTGTGTGATGTATAAAGAACTACCAATTGATATTTTTGATAAGCAGGTTTTTGCACGTGCAGACTGCAGTCATGCATTACACCAAATGTCAGCAATGCATTCAAATTTGCTTTTGTTTGTAAGAAACATTCGGTAGTACCAGTAGTTTTTCGGTAGTATCGGTACCATCGGTAGTGTTTTTTTGAAAAAATACTACCGGTATTCTCCGGTAGTACCGATAGTATTTATTGCACCTCGGACCTCCGGTAGTTGAGAATTTTGATTACCGTTCTACCGGATGTTTGAAACTACTGATGATGACCGCCCATCACTAGTACGTACTCATAGTTTTAGAATTACTTAAGAACCACTCGTTCAATTGATAGGCCTACCAAAATTACACGGCAATAACATCAAATACTTTTTGACGTTAATCCAACAACATAAAGATGATAAGATTGATATTTTCCAAGATACAACACTAAGAAATTCGAAGAAAATTGAGGATTACTGAAGTACCCATCCAATCTAAGCAATAAATGCGCATTCCCAAATCCAGATTATTCCCTACAACTTGACCAAAATTCATGAGAATTTAACCACTAGTTTTTGAGGAGTTGCGTGGACAAAAAAATCTGATTAATATACATATAAATAAATATAATTATAAGGAAACTTGAATATTTCTTTTCAATCCACAGAATTGGGCGTGTTTTTTTTTTGCTCAATCACTGATAACAACAGCATTACAGCATCATACTGCTAGGTTCTAAACAAAAAGGTTTTAGACCTACATGTTATTTCTCCAAAGAGAAAAGAAAAGAGTTCCTATTTCAAAAACAAGGAAAAACTAAAGACTTCGATGCGTATATTCATAAATTAGAAGCTTCTCTCTTCCTTAAGAGCGTTTATTGTCGAAATTAGTTAAACCCTTTGACTATATACCTATTGTATCGACTGCGCTAACGTGTATAAAATGAGCGAAAAACGCGTCCACAGAATTCTGCCGTACAAAGTAAATGGAATTATATACAAATCACCGACCACGGAAAAAATCGTTTACTCTTTAGAGAACGATCAACCAAGTTGAAGATCACAACATCCACTCAATTTTCAACCAGAAAAACGATGGTAATGATAGTTCCTTAATACAATTACGTGTTCATCAAGAATTTCAGTAATATGCATATACGTCCGAATCATATGTCCAAATTTGGACGTATATGCAGATGAACGGAAAAATTTTTACCAGTGTTATCGTTGATTAGAACCAAAAATTAATAAGAACAGAAGTATTCATATTTTCTAAAATCTGTCATCTTGAATTCTTGATACGTAATGAACCAAATACATCTCAGCTTTGAAAAATAAAGTATTTTATGTTCACGAATCACAACCATTGAGATATCTATTAGAAAATATTTCAAACAAGCGAGAATAAACATTTTCGGTTTTGTGCAATCTAGTTGTTGATTGAGCGCAAAATACTCTTATCGGCTGATCGTGATTTTGAAGATTCTTACCAAGAGACCCTTCATGCTGATCGTTATTTTGAAGATACGACCATTCTAGTACTTTGTAGGGCAGAGATCTGATAAGCGCAAGCAGCACGCACCACGTTTTGCGTGTATTTTCATACGACGTGATCGTTGCCGTCAATCGCGTGTTGTCTTACCTACGGGATGTCGTGCCGCATTACGCGGCGCTTAGCGCAGTCCATATAATATATAGTCAAAGGTTAAACTCTTGATTGAATAAAACAAGAACCTCTGAGTTTCATATAAAGATATCTTTCTACAGATCGTGTTGTAGTTCAACTTGTATGGTAAGGGGGGGTTGGAAAATTTCTAAGAATATTATGACGTCAAAAAAACACGTCCACGCAATCCTTTTAGGCAGGGCTGGGCACGGATCGGATCGCGGATCACGGATCAAAAATTGGCGATCCGTGATCCATATTCCGATCATTTTTTTCCCGCGCTTCATGATCCGCGATTGATCCGGATCATTTTTTCATTTATGGTTGATTTGATCCGAATCATTTGCAATGATCCGCGGATCGCGTTTTTTTTCTTGCTCCAGATTGAAGTAAAAAGCTCTAGAGCCTTATAATTTTTCACGTTGCAAAACATTTAACAACCACATTTTCCATGGAGAAAGAGAAAAAAAATTTACCTTCTATTTGAGTAATGATTCGCGGATCACAGATAAATGATCCGTGGATCACGGATCACTGATTCCCGGATCACGGATCAAATGTTCTGATCCGCAGTTGATTAATCCGTCGGATTGCAAAGAAATGTTACTGATCCGTGATCCGCGATCTGGATCAAATTTTCGCGATCCGTGCCCCCCCCCTGCTTTTAGGTGCTTTGTTGTACAACGCCAGGACGCGTTTCAATCTCTGTAGTTGAGTTGAGCGCATACCCACATTTTGTAGGCATTTGAACGTTGTTGAGGTGGCACTACAGACTGCGGGTGGCAGTATTCTATTCTATTATTCTATATTATTAAAACGATGTATCAGTTCCGTTCTTCTATTATCACCGCGTTATCACCTTCTTATCATCCGTTTTAGGACTACGCTGTATGGGACTTCGCCGGACGCGACCTACATTATGATTGTAATCATCATAGACTCCTCTTGGATTTAGTAGATCGATTCTTTTCTTTCTCTTCGTTGCCCGCAGTATTTTTTTTGCCATGACGTTGAATTATTAATGAAATCTGCGCTTTGATTTCGACTACCTTTGTTTGTATTTCGTCTATTCTATGTAGGCAATTCTATTTTCATATAATATACTAGGCAATTCTATTTTACTAATAATAGAAAATTCATAATTAATTCATAATAGATTTTTCTAATACTGTAGAAGATTTATCTTCGCAATCGTATTTCATTCATCCGGATATTCATTATTATCGATCTTGTAGATTTGACTGCAGTGTAAGACACCTATTTCTCCAGATTTCAAAAATGTGACATAGGTCAAGAGTGCATTGGGCCGTTGATATATTCTTTTGATGTACAAAATTTCTTCAATTTCAACTCATTTGGTGGTTCAATGTTTTCTAAGATCCTCTTCTGTCATCATACTTAGCATGATTCCCAATATTTGAAATGTTTTCAAATCTGACTCCTTTAAAAGTACAAATTTTTACTATCCCCTGTCTGTCATATACAGCTCAAAAGTCTTACTTTTTCCAATTTTTTCGAGTCCCTCCTGCTTTAGTTGGTTCAATTTTAGAAATTTTATCAAATGCAATCTATTTTTTGGGACTCAGATTTTGAATTCGATTCTCAATATTTAAAACAATCCATTCCATAGAAGAGGATCTCTGAATTCCTTGTTTGACTTTGTAAACGCCATTGTTTTTCATTACAACTTCCAATTCCATCTTTTTTGGTTGAATAATAGAATCTGTTCAAAAGCTTCACTACAACATTCATTTAGTCAATGTGATCTCTGCAGAATCGCTCCTTCTATTTTTCCTGAATACATGTCTCTTACATTAGGTTTAAGCCTATACTTCCCTACCCCATCTCTAAAAAACACACCCACATAATTCTCCATACTACATCATTTATCTAATCGTCGAAAACTTTTATCCTGATTTTGGTTGACATGAGTTATCCTATACCGATCAAACTGCTCACACGCCTAAAAACTTCACCCTCTCATTTAACATTACTGACTCCATCTTGTAACTACTTACAACCTTAAAAACCATTATTATTTCTTAATCGTAGCTCCTTAGTATCACTCACATGAAAAGAGCAACCATAGAACAAATTTGGAATCATTTAACGTAAGCCCATCCCTGATCTTCCTAAAACAGAAATTTCGACCATGAATAGATTGGGTCCGCTCACTTAGGACTGGTCATACCCAAATCATCAATTCTCATCTCCTCCTGGTCTCCATGCTCCACTGTCATGTATAAATATGTTAGTAGGAAGATAATTAATCTGACAATGTATCACCTCTTTTCATCATGTCCTGCTCTCCAAAATTGACATACTTAGGTTACTTCTCACAATGTGACATAAGTAATAACCTCTACCCTATGTAATTACTCAAAAACAGGACATGAGTAATAACCTCCACCCTATGTAATTACTCACAAACAGTTTCCAACTCTTTCAACTACCGGCATTACTCAATTCCAGCTTGTACATATCCGATCTTTTTTTCCCAATTAAAAATTTAAGCCCCTACACTTGGCTCAACTCTTCCCAATTCTCTTCCGTATTTTCGTTCTTTGTTTCCCACTCCATATCAGTTGTTTTTATATTTAACGTTCGCGGGCAGCCTACCTATATACGCACTATTTTGGTCTGAATATAGAGGAATTAAATTATAGAATCAGGCGATTATCTGATCCGCAGGAATATGCTGATCATACTGAAATACCTATGTGTTTTGTCGATAAGTCATAATATAGAGGTGTGGGTTTACCAAGAAACTTCATGTGGAATTATAAAACGAGTTTTTCGTGAAAATGAAGGTAATGAAGAGATAGTGAAATTGCTCTATATAAATGGTACCTAATCATTATAAGTAAATGCCGTTATTTGAAAATGATGAACATGAATTGAATTGTAATAGTTCTTTAGAGTCACCAACGGATCAGATGAATTATATCGATATTAGTCGTTCATCATTAGTGCATTTAGATCACTCTTACGTTACCAGTGATCAGTTTGGGTCTTGTTCAGAGTTGTTACAACATTTGGTACCGTTAAATGTATATTTTCCCAATGTTTCAAAGGAGTCTTCGGTACCTTTATCAGAACCACCGAATGATCATATGGATATCGATGAGATCGTTAGTTCGTTATTAGTACCTAACTTTAGATCATCCTAATGTTATGAGTGATCGTTTTGGATCAACTGCAGAAGTGTCTTCAAATTTGGTCCATACAGATCTGTGTAACGTCACGAACGATTCTCTAACATTGGAACAGGGTGATGGAGGAAATACTGTACCTCATTATGTAGGTCCCATGAATAATGAATGTACTTATTGTTATGCTTTGTATTTCAACAGTGAAAGAACTGGTCACCAAAAAATATTTACCAAATGTTGTATGGGGGGCAAATACGTATTCGATTTCAATTTCAATGTGCCTAAGTTGATAAAAGAGTTATTATGTAATGACCATCGTTGTAGCAATAATTTCGTTGAAAATATCCGACAGTATAATTCAAGTTTGGCATTTGCATCATTTGGTGCGAGTGTAGCAGTCGGTAATGTTCCTGGTGGTGCTTATTGCTTTAAAGTTCAAGGGGTTATTCATCATTTGAGCAGTAATTTGCGGGAAGAGGAACATACTCGACGGAAATATTCGCAATTGTATTTTATTGATTCAGAATTAGCTAATGAATGTAGGAAAACAAGATATTCTCGATGTTTGCCGGAATTATTTACTGAATTAGATACATTATTAAGAGAAGAAAATATTTATGCTACAACACTTCTGAATCTCCGTGAAGTTGAAGAACGTGAAATGAGACAATGTTATTATAATAATGCTGCCATTTCTATCGATTACAGTGTGTGGTTATTAAAAAAACCTGCCGGTAATAGTATTGATAGGAAGCGTTACAGTTTACCAACTTGTAATGAAATAGCTGCTGTATATTTTCATCCAGTGATGGATGTCCTCCTCATTTAAGGGATATAGAGATTCATAGCAAGAGTGGAAAATTGATACAGTTATCAGCATGTTCTCAGCACACCAATCCTATGGTTTATCCCATTTTATATCCATATGGGGGTGGGGGCTGGCATCCAGGATTTAAAGCACGTAGTGGTGAGACGGTATCATTGAGTCATTATATTATGCTTTTCTGTTGAGTGTTTGTCCGACGTTCGCAACATTCATTCATGCTAGGAAATTGAGTCAACAATTTATCGTTGACGCCTACTGTCAAATTGAATCTCTACATTTACAATATATTCGAACTCATCAAAAAGATCTGAGGGTTGAGCAATATCGTGGTTTATACGATTAAGTATATTAAAGGTAGATCTCAAGGAGAAAACTACCAAATTGGGAAAACAATAATATAGCCTTCTACCTTTGAAGGCAGTCCCAGAAACATGGCTCAAAATTATCAAGATGCCATGACTTTGGTATCGAGTGGAAAACCTGATTTATTTATTACATATACGTGCAATGGGAAATGGCGTGAAATATCTGAGAATTTAGATTGGTGTAAAAATCCAATTGAGTGCGCTGAGTTGGTCAGCAGAGTATTTAATGCAAAACTATCCTCGTTAATGAAAGAATAACCGATGGAGTCCTTGGTATTGTTATTCATTCCATGCAAGTATTCGGCTAGGGTATCTTTTACTTTGTTTTTTTGTTATTTGTTTTTAATCATTAATTTCTATATTCAATCTATTTTTTGGTAGTTTCACCATTCAGTTTGTTTCGGTATTTCACTTGAAAAAATATCGTGTTTTCGTTTTGGTTTTTGTTCTGTGCGACATCACTACCATGCACTGACCTACTACTGAGGCGCGCCATAGGCGCGCTGTCATTGCTAGTACATATTACAATAGGTACGCTGGACTGATAACAGCGAGACAAGTTTTTGGCTGTAAGGTTGCCTGCCGTACAAATAATGATTGACGAACTGCTATATATAGGGTTAGGAGAAACGGCATCAATGGCAATATTTGAAAAATTTTAAATCAAGTAACATGATACTACAGAGTTGATCCTGAAAGTATTTTTCACGCTGAATTCAATTGTGGTCTTCGCTTTTTTCACTTACCTTTTGTTTTCGAGTAATGTAGAAATATGCACGTTAGTCAACATGATATACTTTTGACAAACGTGCATTTCATTGTGTATCTCATCAGGGAAAGAGTTTCACTAGAAAAGAAGGACACCATTGAATTTCTCGTGAAAATTTACTTCGGAATTCGTCAAACAAGTATCATAAGATGTTACTAAATGTAACTAGAGAGATTATTTAGCAATTTTGTCCGTTTCTCCAAAACCAATAGAGTGCACGTTGGTCAATCATTCTTTGTACGGCAGTAGGGGAACGTTTTACGCAGCGTCGTGGAAACAGCGAGTCATGTGGGTACACATCGGTTATACACTAGCTGTCGCCACATGTTTGTACCTTATTACCAAAAAGTTGTCTCGCTCTTATCAGTCCAGCGTATCTGCCCAAAGTTACATAATTCAGTTGAGTCGACAAATAGCGTGAACGAAGGAAAACAATCAACTCGAGCTACATGTTGGCTTAGGTCGCCAAAGCACTTGAATAGATACCGCTTTTCTCCATCCCTTGTAGCGTTATACAAATACTATTTCGGTCTCACAGTAATCGAGGACATCTAAAACGTCGAGAAAATTGCTTTCCGGGCTTATCTGTCCAGGGTTTGGCAAATACCGTAATGATCGATTGTACCTATTAGGCAAGTTCACATGACGTCACAAACGCATTTCTGATATCTCACTTGATGGCGAAAATACATACGCCTTAAGTATGGCACACATCTTGTTTTTATCAATTTACTGAGAAACAAAGGCTCAAACTGAAAAATTTAAGAGAAAAAATTTTATTCCTCTTGTGATTTCTGATTCATTGAAGCTGAAATCAAAATTTCGAGGAAAAATTTTTTTGTTTTCGTATCAATTGTACAGGAAATTAAAAGAGGAATAAAATTTCTTTTATTCAATTTTTCAGTTTGAGCCTTTGTTTTTGAGTAAATTGGAGATGAGCGTCATAAGGCGTAATTTATTTTCGCCACCAAGTGAGATTTTCGTGATAAAAATTGTGACGTAAGTGAACATGCCTAATTGTTACCCTATTGGTAGGTTACTTACCGGTAACATTCCCCCTTCAGCCACACAAGAGATTTTTGGATAGTTACCGTTACCTGTTATTACCTATAGTTATGTTCCTTTACAGGTCACGATTGAGGTTCCCAACTCTGTATTCACCACACAACTTTGTTTTCCAAAACGGGCAGATTTTCAAAGCTTGCTAAGCATTATTTTTACCAACTCTTCTATATCAGTAATTCACACCCGAATACCCCCTACCGCTCCTGCATCGATGAATGGAATATCCATCAAAAATTTTCAATCATCAAATATGACGCCCACAAAAAAAAAGTACTGTACATACGTACGGACGTATGTACATGTATATGAATTAGAGCCGATGTTAAAATTGTAATCTACACACACTGAAACGCCGAGAAAACATATCCAACACCAAAAATTCCACCACGCGCAAGACTGCAATGCCTCCTAAAGTTGGTTACTCTCTTCATTTTCCATAGCAACATTCATTCTTCAAGGTGGGGTGGTTAACGAACTGACGTTCGATTAATTGCGCTCCAAATTTTTCTAAATTATCATAGAAAAATTTCATTATTATAGAAAAATCTCAAAAACTATCAATTCGATTTCCAATAAAATTACCCTATATTCTAGTACACATATGAAACTTCAATAATTCTCAATTTCATATAAATTGACCCAATACCAACTGAGGACATTTGTGCACAGAAAAAGGAAATATGTAGGTATATGCATAAGTATATATGAATTTAAGCCTGTGTTAAAATCGTAATCTACACATTTTGAAACGCCGAGAAAACATACCACACACCAGAAATTCCACCGCGTGCAAGACTACAATACCTCCTGAAGTTGGTTTTAAACAAGGCCAGATCGCCATACGCCTCAGTACCCGGATCTCTTGGGTTTTCTTTTCTCATTAACTGTTACATTATGGAAAATCATTTTTTTATATTTTTCAAAAGATCTAGAGTTTTTGTTCCTATCGAGATGTAGAGCTCAAGAAATCTAGATTTTTTCTATAATTATATCAAGGTCTGGAAGCTAAGAGATCCGCATCATTGTTCCACTTGAATCTGGAACCTGAGAGATTTGGTTCCTTTTTGCTTGTCAAGCTCCAAAATGCAAAAAATCCCGCAAATAAACATACGTATATAGGTAGTATGAATATTTCCAACCAAAATAATAATAGACAACGGGATACATTTGACCAAAGAGTATAGTAACAGTCTATACACGGCTGTAGATTAGAATTCATGCGGTAGGTATAATTCCATTATTGATATATTAAGGGTATGCTCTACCTAGTCACTCACACACAGAAAATACACGTGTATTACACAAAATGGTGTGTTGCGGGTAGTGATTTTTGCCCACATATAACATATCGAATAATGTACAAAATGATTCGGAACGTGGTGTAATTTATTCTTGAAGTTGAGGAAAATACGGCTAATTAGTTGACAGATCGCGAAATATTCTGAATGATCTCCAAGAAACGTTCAAACTTACGTCTGAAGGGGCATCTTTGAATCGTTGAATTCCAATTAATGAACAAAATTAGTTCGTGTGAACCAATTAGCCGTATTTTCCTAAGTTTTGTCTACGTAAATACGAAGTTTCAAGATATTTCATACTTTATTTAATCAGTTATCTCGGGGCAAAAATCGCAACATGTGATACATATTTTGTGTGTATCTACGTATGAGTGACTAGGTAGAGCATACCCTTAAGAAGAAAAAACTTTTTCGAAGACCGTGTGAAAATTTGAAAAATGCCCTGCAAAAATAAAACTCAAAAATTCTAGAAATGCTAAGCAAAAATAGAATGTCTCCTCATATATTTTTGCGGGAGAAAAAGAAGAGTATTTTGTCACTTCTCAGAGTCAATTTGTTTGGCTTCAACTTCATATCTTGTCTGTCCATGTATAATACTATGTATTAGTCGAAGCTCTCTTGAGAGTAAAAGAATCGACATTTTCCTCCCTCCAAACAGTGCAAACATGAAATTAACCTTACGGTCTTTGATAAAAAGATTAAAAATCGCTATTATAGCCATGATTTTATCCTGAAAAAAGTTTCTCTCTTTCACTCGAAATCGCTCATCAGAACTCTTTGTTTTACTCTTCTTAGTTTGGATTCTATTAGGATTGATAGATTTTTTTTATATTCAATTATTTTTAGTTAACAATATGAAAGCTTCCAGGGAGGTCGTATACAACTTTTCTTTCGTCTAGTAATGCAAGCGTCCATCATTAGCTCCGGTAGTTCTTAACGTGATTTGAGCGTATAGACCGGATACTGTAGGCCTATGTATTTGATATCTTGAAGAAATAAGAAAAGAAGAATAGCCCACTCAGATACATACATTTCAACACTAAACAAAGATTAGAGATTTTTTGAAAATCGAGGAAATAAAAAAAAATATTTTTGGCGCTGAGAATTCAAAAACCGTTTTTTGTTTTTCTACAAAAGATGCGTTTCCTTGTTACACTTATACTCGTGTGTGTGGTTACCGCATGTCAACACGAGACATGATGTTTGTTCTTGAACTTAAATCAACGTGAGAGCGTCTCGCGACGATAAGATGACGATACGAACGAAAATTTTCCAGGTTATCGTTCTCCGTCGTCGTCGAACTGATGTGAGTAGTGCGTCTACATGAACACATAGATATGGAAAAGCGATCAACTTTCAAGCACTCTGCGCTACATGAGTTCAAATGAAGGACATCCTGGACTCATTCTGAAGACTCAGTGACAATGTGGACGGGACGATGATTTACCTAAAAAGAAACGACGATTTTTCTAATACTGTAACAGTAAACAACAACTTAGCCCACAGTTGGACTATTCGTGGCCCGTCAACGTCGCTGTACGACTACGAGCACAATGAGCCGCAGCTCAGTCGTCGTCGCCGCTAGATGTACGCAACGCGCGTGGAGTCGCGCTTCGCGTGTTTGTTAAAGGAACACGTGCGTTCTCTGACCAACAGACATAGTTGCGTGCGCAAAACACGTCGACGAAGCGTCATTTTCTTACGCCATATTTGGAACGCCGACATACTATGCACGCGAGCATTGCAGCCTGTGATGAAATAATAATCCAGTCGATAGTGTTCGGCGTGTAAGCGCGATTTTGGTTCACGCTCGTTGTGTTTATCATATTGAAACGTTACTGTACCGTGGGCAATAGAGTTTGTTTTTTCGTAGTAAACGTCATCGTCATTGAAAGCAAATCATATTAGGTAGCGGCCTACCTGTTCTTTCAGAGATCGAGCTGTACAAGTTACTTTCAACAGCAATCAGCATTCACGAATTACCTACCTTTGTTATTGTTATGACGTCTTACGACGACAATTTATTGGCGGCTGTCTCGCGTCATCCAATACTGTACAACCACATGCGACGCGACTACAAAAATTCCGAAGCAAAAATCAGATCGTGGGAGGAAATCCAGAAGGAATTGGACGTCGACGAACGTGAGTGTTACAAACAGAAGCGAGTTTTTTTCCTCAATCTCCCTGCTACTTTAATTCAGCGCAATTTTGTCAAATTTCCACAACTTCCTTGTCTGTTAATTAAATACACTTGTAGAAATAGTCTACAGGATATCGGTACCAAAGTTTTGTATTTGTTGCTACGCTCTTGAAGCAATGCGACGACGCTAAGCAATGCTACCGCGTGCCACTCCTTGATATTTTCAGTGCGTCATCGTCATGGTAACCAGTTTTGCACCATTAGCGCGATCGATCCCCCATTAATCCAATGAGTAATATAAATATAATTGAACAAAATTCCTACTCATCCCTCATTCTTCACCGATGCCAACGCTGGGAAGCCAAAATTACCCAAATGCGCAAAAAAGGTTGACATATCCGTCACTATTTTGACATTTTACCTTCTTTTTGCCGCATACCATAGGACTATTCGCTTGGGTGATCAAAAGAGTCGCTGCTATACGGAAGTTTTTGGAAGGTGGATGAAAATATGATAGGTACCATTCCTTTAACACAGAATACTTGACTTTTTCTAATATTTCTCAAAAAATTCAAGTGGAAACATACTTGAAAAGCACTGGAATTTGGTATAACATACTTCATTCCATTATCATTCTGTATATCTCACTTTTTAAAATTAATGGAAATAGTACATTCCATGCCAAGGAGCGAAAGCGACGCTTTGAATGACGAGTTCGGTTCGTTGCCAAGCAAGCCAAACGAGTCATTCAAGTCGCTCGCTCCTTGTCTTGGAAGATATTTTTTATAACGAATACTGCGAAGAGTGCGCTTTTGGCGTGCTGATTTTAGAAGCGAAAATGCCGTCGTCGTTGTGATAAATAAAAACATGTCATTTTTTTCGTTACGTTATCTTCTTTATTCCATTATACTCGTCAAACTTCAATTAGGAACCGTGATGTTGGTGAGGGTCAAAAAAGAACAGGGAACCTGTTCTTTTTTGACCTCTCTCAGGAAAGCCGCGTCCTTTTTTTTTTGCATCACAAGTTGGACTTGTAAAATTTTAATATCAAACTACACATAATTATATGACAGAAATTCAAGAAAAATTTAGATTTTTTTGGGACTTCAATTTTTGATATCAAAACCAATTCCTTCCATAGAGGAAGTTCACTAAATTCTTCGTTCAACTTTAAGTAAGCTGTAGTTTCATTTGAAGTACTAATAGAGTATTGTAATTTTGCGATTTAGAATTTTCATTTCTATCAGATAAATAATTTCTGGTGATAAAAATCTATAGAAAAGCTACCTTTCGATGCAGCACAACCAAAACATTTCACCGCCGACACTTTTTCTTCCTCCTCGTTAATATGGCATTCAACAAGGTACCAAGTATTATCAATACTTTGTTCCGGACACATCTTTGCTTGAACTATGCACTCCTGTTTTACTCTCTTCACTTGTACCCATCCTATTGCGGCGTCAATATAGCTTGACCTCATTGAACTAAGATAAATTCAAACAATGGAAAAATGATCCCAATGAATTCAGTAATTAGTATATTACGCTGTAAGGGACAGAGGAGAGCGATTTCTATACGAGCGCTTTGGCGACCCGAGCCGCGGCGAGGGCCGCCATGCAGCGCGGGTATATCGCTTTCCTCCGTTCACGTGTGGCGTACGCTATTTTTCGGTTCACCCGAATAAAAACGCAAATGCGAGATGATCTATAACTAAAATTTTCACTTTTTTATTAGAGCATCATAACATTGTTGATGGAAACACACATAGAATAACGAAATTGTAATTTTCTTACAATTAATGAACACAAGGAAAAATTCGAGTGTTATATTTAAAATTATTAAAAGACTAGCGGTTGGCGACGCGCCTCCGGCGCGCCTGACCGCTAGCTGTGTGTTGAGTAGATATCTGTGTTTTATAGGTATCTGTATCTTGTAGGTATGTGTGTTTTGTAGGTATCTTGGAATTCAGATGAATTTTTAAAAAAGAAACAGTGGAAAGAGTTTTGCAAAATTCACAACTATTCAGTTCAAAAATAAGAAAATAGACACCAAAAACTGCGACTGTACTTATAAAAATATATCAAAGTTCCGAGTCGCACAAAAATAAAATCACCAAATTAAATTTTTTACACACTAATTTACTTGAGAGCTGACTTAACGCGTGAAGCCTGTATTCATCGCAGCAGAATACAGACAAATCCATTGACATTTTGCCAGTCCCTAAGAAAACACACGGACAACAGGTAAAAAAAAGGGTAATTTCCGCTAGCCCATGCAGTGCGCACCGTGTCTAGACATTGGTTCTTGTATGAGATACCGGATGTAAAATCCTTTATGTAGGTGTTTTTAAAACTGTGAATAAAATAACTTGCTTAGTATGGAAGTACAGCGAATACTGTAGTCACAAAATTTCCTCCTAAAAATCTGGAACCGGGCTCATTCGAAAGGAAATTACAGGGGCTACAATTTTTGTTCTCTTCAATTTTTCATAAAAATGAGTTATACTCGAGTTATCACAATAATTCAATTCTCGAAACTGCGCGCCACTCAACGCGCGTAGGTCTAACGTACATGGCAAGCTACACGACCACGTTTTTTTATATTGAAAAAAGTCATTGTTTTCGCCCTTTTTTGAAATTACTCAGCACCTCCCCGTCAAATTTTTATTTTTATGAGTCTATGTGCTGCTCTGGGATGAGGACAATATATCCTGAAAGTTTGAAAGCGATCGGCCCAGTAGTTCTCGAGTTATAAACGGACAGGACGACAGACGGACAAACTTTCTGCTTTATATATTAGATCAGATAGACCAAGAACACGCATGCAAAATGCGCGCATGCGCGCAACCTAACTCTTTGAGCCCTAAAGTAAAAAAACGCGTCTTCGCGTCTTACAACGAAGCACCACGCGTCTTACAACGAAGCACCACGAAGCACCGAAGGAACGCGTTTTTATTCATGTGAACCGAAAAATTTTTTTCATCTTCACGTACTTAGGAATCCTCAAAATCTCGTACCACATCTTACGCCCCAGTACGTTCTCCTTGATAAAATTATTGTACTTACTGTCCTGCTTTCCAACCTTTCACTTCGCTGATCGCTGATATTGAGATCAGGCGATTCTAAACAGAATTCTAATAACATCGCGACATCGACGTTCGGCAAGTTTCTTGCGTCTGCTTTCACAAAATCACTCATTTTATTGAAGAATAAATAATTATTTTGTCTCTCCTATTTTTTCTCTCACTCTTCACACACAAGAAATTGTCTGAAAAATTTTTAGAAAATGATAATAAAACAATAAAAATGTCAAACTGCGTCAACGTCGATTGACAAGCACAAACAAGCTAATAATGCTGTACGCGCGTACGGTATAATCGTGTTAGCGAGTCAGCGACGCGGTCTGCCGTACAAAGTAGAACGGACGTATATGCGAAAACAACGATCACCGAGACGAGGCGTTCGGATCAATGGGCTGTATGTGTGATGGTAACGAAGCTTCGTATTCACATACCACTACTATCACAGTCGATTGCATATCAATGCATATACCTCCAAAAAAGGACGTATATGCATCGCGAGGTGAAAAAATGTACTGTATCTGAAGATTGAGCACTTATTGAAGAAAATTATTAGAATTATCGAATTCTACGTTGAAAATTACTATGAGTGATCAACTTATGCGATCTTAATATCTTTTGAATACATTTTTAAATTCTTTTTGATACTTTTCCGTGATCGTTGTTTTCGCATATATGTCCGTTCTACTTTGTACGGCAGCGGTGTTCTGGCATGGTGTGACGTCACACACACTGTCTTGAAAAGAACTTCGCCTTTTCGCGCGGCTCATTTCTTGGCAACTTTAAATCAGTAATTCTCGGCTTCTATGGAAGTTTTTTGAACGCGGTTTTCACTAAAATTATTTGTTATATTTGTAGAATGGTAATTTAATATTTTTTAAGAACTTGTCCGGGACCCTAATAAAAGTAAGTGGCGAGGACAGAAAAGTAGCGTTATCACATTTTCAAGCGCTATAGCTAACGTGAGCGCAATAAATGGAGCGTCACAGACTACCTAGCCCGGGATATTTCACGGTGATATATCCCGGGCTACGTAGCTCGAGATATGCAGTTCACATGGCGTAGCTCAGGTGTGTGACGGGCCAAACAAACGTTTTCGCTTCTAAAATCAATACGCCAATAGCGCACTTTTGCAGTGTGAGTTATGAAAAATAGCTTTTAAAAATCAAGACTGTGTTATTTAAATGGGTCTTTTGTAGGTATATGTCTTCATCCATTTTTTCTCGCATGGAAAGTGGCGCTCCTAGCCGACGTCACTTATACAAATATGTTGAAATTTTTTCGTGAGTTCATATTTAAAAGAGGCTTTGACACTTTTTTGATCCCTCCCATTTAAAAGCATAGGACGCAGGTTGCAGACAGATGACAGTGACATTTCTTTGACACACTTTTTACGGCAAGATCATTAATGAAATAGAAATTTTAGTATCTTTATGGAGAACTGTTTTGGCCTTCACCTGGTCATGAGAAAGTGAAGATTTGTAATACAAGTACGCCAGCTGATTTTATTTGTGCTAACTATTCTGTACTTTTGATGCGGTTGATACAATTTGCTATGAGTCCTCCTCTTTTGTTATTCTACACGCAATTTCAAATTTTTATTTTGTGCTGTTCAACGGTTTGTGATCCAGATAATCAAATTGAAAGGACTGAAGGATTTTTCAATTACAAAGAAAATGAAAATGATTGAAATTCTTAAACATTATTATAAAATACTAAAACACTAATATAAATATTGAAATGCAGATGCTTACGCGGACTTTTCACCTCTGCCTGCAACCAAGCATTGCATATCTTTGGCACTTTAACCTATTTTATAAATTGTTCTCTCAATAAGACTAGCACATCCTGGCCGTCTTCCTCCCCTGTAATTCACTCTTGAACCTTTGTTATCCTCAACCGCTCTTCTCTTCATCCACTCATAAATTGTATTCACGCTTTCATTGCTATCTTCTATTCCAACTCCATTTCAATATTCTTCATGTGAGTATCTGGCTACAGGAGCATTCCAAGGAACTAAAAAATCAACAAAGCAGCCAAAAAGACAACCAATCTCCCATCAGTAAGCTCTCCAAACACACTAACGAATACATCACCCATGCCTGGTTCCTTCGTTGGTCTAACCTTGAATCTTGTTCAAAGAAGCTAGCCCAAATTAAATATGTGACCTGATTCCAAGAAAGGAATGTGATTGTCCAAATACCAATCTTCCCGTGTCTTGGGAAAGACCCATATCTTCAGATTAATATTTGTACGTGTGCATTCTTTTCTTGAAAACTGGTCACATATTGCCATCCCCAAGACTCCTCAGATCAACTCACTCGCAGAGAAGAAATAATAATCCTTAGCCTCAGAATCAGTCACCCTAGACTCATACGCACCCATCCTATGCCTCTTTCATGCTTTGGTGCCCTCCTCCCAACCATTCAATATAACTTTTCTTGCCCCCAGTTAGCGTCACTCCACAACTCTTTATTCATCCCTCATAATCACATAGAAGCACTATCAGACAATGCTGTCCTCAACACCTAATTTTCTCTCCTGCATTTAAACTCAACGACCCCGCCCAGCACATAGCCTTGATGACAGGTTCTTAGTAGCTCGTTATGAAAGAAAAACATTTAATAAAAATGAACCAAAAAAGTACACAAAAGATTCCTGCATTAATACTTAATACTACAATAACATACAACATTCATTCATGACAAACTCAACACAAACATTCCCTACGTGTGTGTGGATAAGGAGCTCGAGAGCGGGTAAAATGGACAACCATTTTGTTTGTAAAATAAATTTAGCATTCCTTTGGTTAACATTGGAAAACAAGATGGGTATCAGACAGGCCTGCGCTTTTATCTTGTAACAAAGCCGTCAGCTGTCAGTCAGTTACAAACAAAATGAATGTCCATTTTACCTGCTCTCAAACTCCCTAGTGTAAACAGGTAACCCAAAATATCTCGCTAGCGGATGACTGGTTTCCTGTTTGGCTCTTTGTCGATTTTTTTGTTATTTGTGACCTGCGATGAGAAAAGGATGCTCATTGATAATAGACCATTTTTGTATGACGTCATAATTTTCATATCGTTTATGAAAAAGGTATCTACATTAGATATGACTGTAGATACTATTTGAATGAATTTGAGTATACGTGCCCTGGTGTTCATTGGATCTCCAGATGTTTCATACAAAAAATGTTCATCATTAGCTCTACTTTTGTTAAAAATATTGCAAAAGCTTAACATTTGAAGGGTTCTTCCAATATTTATCAAAGTCTGCAAAATCCTATGTAAACAAGCACTATGCGCGCCAGCAGAGTAGCAGCTTGCAAATTTAAATTTCCCATATACACGTCATCACAAAAATGGTCTATTGGCGCAGGAAAACCATTTCTCTCTGATTGGATATCTAATCAGAGAGAAATGGTGTTCCTGTCAGTGGGCAATGAACACCCTTTTCTCATCGCAGGTCCCATTTGAAGTGCTCTAGGTTGATTCCTTGGTGACGTCAATGAATCAAACGCGCAAATGAGTCGCAAACAGGCACCTGGTCGCAAACTAAGCAGGTTAGATGCTGCTGCTGCCGTCTCCCTTCAAAGATGTAAACAATTTTTGTTGATGTTACTAGACTGATTTATCGTGGCGTCAGTCATTGTAAACTCCCTACCAACAACGCGCAAACACACTTCAAAAACCCTTCAATGTGATCAATTGTATTGTTCTTAATTCTATCACATTATAGGGCTTTTCCATGTCGGCGCATTGCGTATGTATTTTCCTACGTGTTATCGAAATGGTAGTATTTCTAACATTGCACTTATGGGTGTTGCTGGATTGCATACTCATTTTCATTATGGAGTAGTTTGCCATAAGAGCAATGTTAGAAATACTACCATTTCGATAGCATGTAGGAGAATACGTATGCAATGCGCCGACATGGAAAAGCCCTATTGCTTCTCATAAGAAATACATTGGTACGTTTTGATCATACGTTCAAATTTAAAAACCAGAAATAAATAAACAATTACATGTTTATATTCAGAAGTAGGAAGTTCTCAAGTATTTGAAAATGTACCTGCGGTTCTTTATTTATTTCTGGTTTTAAAATTTGAACGTAAGATCAAAACGTTCCTGTGTATTTCTTATGAAGCAGTTTTTTGTTTACAAACCACAGTGGTAAAATAGGGTAAAAATAACAGCGTGCAGAGTGGTTGTAGGGTAAGCTATGTGGAGTTTGTGACGTCACGACAATTCAGTCTATTCTCATAAGAATCACCAAGCATTTTCAAAAACATCAATATTTCAAAAATAAACAATATTATGTTGATAATAGATAATCTGAATATACAAAGTGAAATGTTTATATTTCATGAAACAAGACGACTTGTTTTGAACAAATTATTTATTTTTGAAATATTTGCATTTTAGTGAAATTTTATGATCCTTATGGGAAATGACACGCAAAAGTTCGTTTACTGTTTGAAGGGAGACAGCTGCAGCAGGCAGGTCTGTTTTTAGTACAAATTGGACAGAATCACTGTCGTTTGTACGCAATTATGTGTAACCTGCTGTGAGAGAAGGGTACGTAACCTAACCATGCTAAGTATCTTTCCCTCATAGCGGGTCACATCTTGTCACGGGGGGGGGGGGGGGGGGGATTGGTCTCTTGTGGCCAGGTACCAGATAATAGTACAAACAGTACTTTTTATAATATATGAAGTGAAAAGGTAGGCCTACAATTTAGAATGGTTATCGTTCAGAAAGAATGTTTACAAATTGTTTAAATGGCACCACTGACTTGATTTTCGCCCCTGGTAAACATTTTTAAACACATACGCCGAAAGTACGTTTATTTTAGACAGTGAAAACTGCATTTATCGTTCACCTGAAAACCAGTGGCGAAAAAACTCAAACAACCCGTGGCGAAAAAACTCAAGAACAATGATTCTCATTGGACAAAGACCTAATTGTTTGGAGAACGACTCCATTGATTTACAGATTCCGTGAATCCTAATAAAACTTGAAATTTTGGGAAAACAAATAATTCAAGTATTAAGAAATTGTTTTTGGCGTATGTTGTTTAAAAAACTATCTTACAGTACGAGCAGCGACGTAAGAAATATCGCAAATCATTTGATTAGCTCCACTCGCTTCGCTCGTGGTGCTATGATCAAACTCGTTGCGATAATTTTCACTTTCGCTGCTTGTACAGTAATATACTATATTGCCACGGTTCTGATAACGGCATGTTTCGCTACAAAAAACGAACACGATACGCTGCACTTTCCTTCATGTATTATAAAAAGAATATTAAAATTGACTTTGGAGATAGCACGGTATAATATAGAGATTTGGACACGCACATATCCTCACTGCAGTCAATGTTGTCTCCAGCATTGTGATAATTGCGCGATGTATCCCTAGAGTACGTTGCAAGTTAGAGATGGACTTGTACAGAGTCTTATGGCAATGCACTGCTTTTCTAAAAATTTACAAAAAACCAGGAATCAACGCAGAGAGTTGAGACTCAGCACAATAATTCAGTTTATTTTAACCTATAATGTTGAGAAAAAATTATATTTCTAAGTAAATTTCTTGATTTTTTATTATCTTTGAAAAATTTAGCGATACTAGGGTACCCGTTGTGGAAAATGCCGTCACAGTTGGGAACAGAGGAGACTTGTGACGCCTGTGACGGTAGTTTGTGACGGAAATCGCCCATTTAAAAAGCACAACAATCCCTCTTTGCGACCCAACTGTGACGTAAAAGTGCCCCGTCACAATCCCGTCACGTGACGGCATTTTGCACACCGGGTACCTACAGTAAGTGCTAGAAGTGGGGTGTGAAAAGATACGCTGAACTCTCTCAAGATTGTTCAACCCTAGCAGAGTTGTGCATCAACTATCACATTTTAGGAGACATAATTTTCATGTTGTGTCCATACCTCCATATTATACTGTGGAAGATAGCAATGAGAGCGTGAATTCAACTTATGAGAGGACAAAGAGAAGAGTGGCTGGGGATAACATTAAATGATGCTAGGGAGTTGGATATGATCAAGAATGAATTAGGGGGCGAGAGACAATGAGGATGTGTGAGCCTTATTGAGATTACAATTTACAGAATAAGTTGGAGTTCTGAAGATGGGATTTAAACGCAGTGAATGATTGCATGCAGAGGGGAAAAGTTGTGTGTTACTTGCGTGGCTGCCTAAGCATTTGTTTTCTTTAGATTCCTTTCTTTCCTTTTGTTATTTGTTCCCATGAAAATGACAATGAAAAAGAATGCTGATATATTTTGTTTTGGAAAATAGAAATCAAATAACCAAATGACAAATGAAAATGTAAGAAAAAATATATGAAACACGATTGAAAAATAATGACTGGAAAATTAAAAAAAAATAGAAACAAGAAAATCAAATCCAAATGAAAATTGAAGAATTAAACGACCAAATTAATGTGAACCAGTTTTGTTTTCTGAACTTTTTTCATAAAAATAGCATATATAACTAAGTTGAAATGAAGTAATTTACTCGTTTGATTGTGTCTCTGGCTGTGCTTGCTTTGCAAATGTTGAACTCCTTAACCGCTTATTTTCCGCCTTTCTTTGATGAATAAAAATCACTAAGACTCGCTGTTCATTTTTTCTAAATCCTGTATGCATTACAATCCCATAGATGGCGCAATTTTCTCTCAATTACTTCAATTACATAATAACGAGATTAACTTACTACATCCTATACATATAGCTTCTTTGAAAAGGATTGATGTCACTAGTTTTTTTCTTTTCCTTTTCTTTTCTTTTGGGAGGGGGGACTCTTCCCACGGCAAACCAAAGCCTCTATTATTCCGCAAAAAAAACAACAAGACAAGAATGAGTCGCCATTATACGCCTTGGTAACCCGGTCTCTTGGGTTTTCTTTCCTTTTTGTTCTCAACTGTAAGATAACAGAAATTCATCTTTCTATCATTTTCCGGAGTTTTTTTCTTCTGCCAAGCTCAAGAGATCCATGCCGGCCTAGATCAAAAATTCAACAGTATCCCCACAAATAATCATAGTATAAGTGTTCCCAGCCAAAATGATTACAGACAACTGAAGAAATTGAGATAAAAGTATGGTAACAGTCTTCACGGTTGTAGAGTACATGCTGTAAGTATATCACCATTATTGAAGCATTGGAAATATACTTTTTCGCTTTCCGCAATTACTTTCTGCCTGTATATTAACAGGTGCGGAAAGTAAAAATGGTCAACAAAAAGGTTCAACTAGCAGAAAACTGTCGTGGTATGACCCGTTTTCCGAACACTTATCATTAATAATATAATTTGACCGGAACTGCAGAGAAATTTGAAGAATGCCATACAAAAAAAAGCTCACGCAATAGCGTAAGCATCACCGACTTTTCAATAACTTGTTACAAAATGATTTACACATGCTACCCACATCTAAAATTCATTGTTTTTCAGTTATGAGCTGACTGTGACAATAATAATGTAAGGTATTCTACGTACTTTTCTATTGTTCAATTCGTGTCTAATCTTTTTAATAGGTACTTTTAGCATTTTTAAATACAGGTATTAATTTCTTTGGAGGCATCCAGTACTTTGTGGGGGAATTGTATTGCAATGTAGTTATTGGTATTTTATAACAACTCATGTTCTACTATTATCATTATTATTATTATCGCGTCATCATCATTTTTCTGCTATTTCTCTCTGCATGTGATCAATATAATTTAGGTAGCACTCGAAAATAATTAGGCTTTTTGTCTGGGGACAGAAAATAAAATAAAAAGAGAATACTGAGTCACGCAGTAATTATGAGATTCGATCACTCACGCGCAACATTAGTTTAATGTACTCAAAAAACGTCAATTTTTTTCAATCATATATATGACTGCTAATGAGAAGTTTTTACAGCCAATAGGTGTATGATACTTCATCACGTGGTAAAAGAATTCAGATAAATTGAATAAGCGAGATTTAGCTCTTTTGGCTCTGTACATACTCATATTTTGAGAATTACGCACAAACCACTTGTCCAATCGGTACAAAAATTATAGAGCAATAAGACTGAATAAACTATGACGTAATGCAGTGATATGAAGACAGTAAGACTGATATTCTTTGAGAAACAATGCGGAGAAATTCGAAAAAAATTGAGGATTACTCAGATACTCATCCAATCTCAGAAAAAAATGCACATGCCCAACTTCAGATAACCCACTACAACTTGACCAAACATTACAAGAATACAACCGGTAGTTTTTGAGGAGTTGCGTGGACAAAAAAATCTTATATATATATATATATATATATATATATATATATATATATATATATATATATATATATATAATACTCATCTATAAATATTTAAGGATACCTGAAATTTTTTCATTAGTCTCAGGATGATCTAGGACCTCTAAAACGTCGAGGAAATTCTTTCCCGAGCTTCGCCGTCACAATTGTGTAGGGAGTAATACCTGACTTTTCGTTCAAAAAGTCCGTAAAATAAAATCTGAGTGACACAGAACAGAATGGGCGTATGGCGGGTCAGTCTTGTTTTAATAACCAACACCTAAAATATTTGTATGTTTTAATTCAAAAAACAAATCCACTGCGCTGTTGCCTATTTTTTTATATTGCAGTCTTGTATGCTATCAACACTTTGAAGTAAATAATGAAGAAAAATAATCATGATCTAGCATTATTGTTTCTGCAGAAGAAGTTTAAGTTGTTTGCTTAATAGTTTTGTACCTAATTTTTTTGTGGTTTATACGTCTCATTGACTGCGGTTGTATTTGAGGAGGTATCGTTCGCTCAATGTTTTTTTATGGGACGGACGCGGACGTCCTCTTAAGAGATTCCTCCTCAATTAAACTTTGACCATAGGGTTCATAATTATTTTGCTTTAAGAAGAAAATTGACAAAAATCTACCAAGGATAATTTTATTGTCGACGTTTCAAACGCGTGGCTGTTCTTTATCACAATCAGATATTGAATGGGCACGTGTTCAAAACGTCATCAATGAAATTATTTTTTCGGTTCACATGAATAAAAACGCGTTCCTTCCATGCTTTGTTGTCGGACGCAAAGACGCGTTTTTTTACTTGAGAGCTCAAAGAGTTAGGTTTCGCGCATGCGCGTATTCTGTATGCGCCGGACATTTAAAAAATGATCTTTTTCATAACTCACACTGCAAACTTAGACCATACAACAGATAGACCGAGCATCGGCCATATACGCGTTGTATACGCGTGTACAACGCGTTGAACGGAAGACATGATAAGAAAATAAGGGGGACTGGACCTCAATGAAGGCAACGCGGGTGAACGCGCGGAGCAGTGAAACACACCGTACACCCGCGCCGCCCATTAAATTTGTAAACAGGGTCCAGTCCCTCTTATTTTCTTATGTGTATTCTTATCATGTCCTCCGTTCAAAGATTCATTGCTATGCTCGGTCTATCTGTTGTATGGTCTAAGACTGCAAAAAAGCGCTTTTGGCGTACTGCTTTAGAAGCGAAAACGTCTGTTTGCGCTCGCGATAGCTATAGCGCTTGAAAATGTGATAACGCTACTTTTCTGTCCTCGCCACTTACTTTTCTGTCCTGTTGTAACTTTCAATAATTGTTGCGCTGTTATCATTACAGAATGATCAACGATGAAGAATGAACGTACAAACATCACAGTTCCTAATTGAAGTTTGACGAATATAATAACAACAGCTTGTAATAAAGAAAGAATGAAATTAGGGATAAAGAAGATAATGTAAAATAATAAGTTTTTATTTGTTTACAAGTCTAATCTAGTTATCACGACGACGACGGCGTTTTCGCTTCTAAAATCAGCACGCCAAAAGCGCACTCTTCGCAGTATTCGTTATTAAAAATATCTTCCAAGACAAGGAGCGAGCGACTTTGAATGACTCGTTCGGCTTGCTTTGCAACGTGCCAAACTTGTCATTCAAAGCGTCGCTTCCGCTCCTTGGCATTAAATATACTATTTTAAACAACATACGCCGAGAACAATTTTCTGATACTTGAATTAAGTATTCGATGTACCAAAATTTCAAGTGTTTTATTACAATTCACGGAATCTGTAAATCATTGGAGTCGTTCTTCAAACGATTATTAGGTCTTTGTCCAATCAGAATCATTGTTGCTGAGTTTTTTCGCCACGGGTTTGAATTTGTTGATTTTTGCCACTGTTCCCATGATTCTTATTGGTGAACGATAAATGCAGTTTTCGCTGTCTCAAATAAACGTACTTTCGGCGTATATGTTTAGAAATAGTATATTTCACAACTGTAGCGGAAAGTGAGCGTTGTCATGAGTGCTAACGTTTGCGACATGAACGGAGCGAGTGAAGCAAGTTTGCACGAGTTATGACTGCTCACTCCGCTACTGTTGTGAAAGATATTTTTTTATACAAATGTAACGAAAACCTACAAAAACCGGATGCACTTCTTGAGAAAAATGATCTATCTCGCAACCAAATTGAGGATAGGCGGAAAAACCATCTTCTTTCCACACGCAAATTCTTTTTCCACACTGCAAATACTCTTTCCACCACTGTTATTAGAGCTTGAGCGCTCGTTGCAATAAACAGATTTTTCCACCGTCACATTGGTGGCGATATCATTAGTTTTCGTTACATCGTATAAAAAAGAGTATTTGCAGTATGGAAAGAGAATTTGCGTGTGGAAAAAAGATGGTTTTTCCGACCATCCTCAATTTAGTTGCGAGATAGATCATTTTTCTCAAGAAGTGCATCCGGTTTTTGTGGGTTTTTGTTTCATTCGTATAAAAAAATATCTTTCACAACAGTAGCGGAGTGAGCAGTCATAACTCGTGCAAACTTGCTTCACTCGCTCCGCTCGTGTCGCAAACGTTAGCACTCATGACAACGCTCACTTTCCGCTACAGTTGTGAAATATACTAATTCCACCACTGTTATCAGAGCTTGAGCGCTCGTTGCGATAAACAGATCTTTCCACCGTCATATTGGTGGTGATATCATTAGTTTTCGTTACATCGTATAAAAAAGAAAGTTATTAGGCCACAACTTGTACTTCATTTTCAATATTAGCAAAGATAGAACTCGCAAAAGTGACACCCTGATGCGTTATGCTTATGCATTGCCTTTTTTTATCCCCTTTTGATCATGGACATTAAAGCTACCTACAGTTGACGCACTTCGCGATTCTTTCTTTTCATTTTGGGCCTCATGGAAGAGAAAAGTGGTAGGTAGGTATGAGACAGTTTTCCCTTAAATATTAAACAGTTTTACACAAGTACAATACAATACCTACTGGTGTTGGACTTGAAGTTATCTTGTGTACCGCAACTTCTACAAAATTAGAATCTGTACACCTACAAGTTTAGTTCATTGACTTTCATTTCGCTTGTTTTTTGTTTCATTCTATCGTTTAATTTATTTTCTTTCTTCGTAGCCATAGAGAAAATTCGTCAAAGATGGAAATCAATTAGAGATTCATATGTCAAATACATAAATAAAACAAGAGATCGAACTATTTCAAAAGTTCGACCTTACAAATTTGAAAAACAGTTGAAATTCTTGAAGCCGTTCCTTGCCGGACAGAAAGATGGAATGGAGCCGTTTGAGGATGATTCCCATTTGGAAAATGCGGACCAAGTTTTGCTCAGAATAAATCCTTGCCATGAAGACTCGTCTGAAAGTAAGTGTACTGATCTTGAGTAGAAGCGTCAAGTTGACCGCAAATTCGAACAAAATTTAAAGAACTTTTTGTAACTGCGGGTGCCAAAATTCTGATATCATGGGCTCCATATTTGTTCTTGCAATTTTAATCATTCACATTGTGTATTTACAGGCTCAAAGCCTTGTATTGAGAATTTAAGATTGAACAATAATTATTCATACCATACGTACATAATATTATGTTGTTGCATTTTTCCGCTACTACAATCATGTCGTTGACTGTTGTTCTTGTTGACAACGTGGTAGTTGGTGTTCTTCTCCAATGCACAGATGTTGCACACGTGTTGCTGTCGCGCCTGCCTTGAGATTTGAGAACAACCTTTATGGCCATTTTACATAGAGCTCAGCATTGCAATTTTACAACAAGCAACAAACACGCTGATTGCTTCTGCCAATTCAAATGTAATGGATGTGCCTTCAAGCTAATGTTGCAATATTGCGGCTCATGTAGAAGGGCACTTATCCTAGTGTATGGCCTGTTTGCGTGATTGATATAGGAGCAAATGACTTCCATGTCCATAGATTCCCGCAATGCTCGCCTCTAGTTCTCTTTACTGTCACAATTCGCATTAATTGCAAATGGTCCATAACCACTTTTTCCACACACAGCTGTTTTCATCTTCTTTGAAAATTCTTAATTTCACTCAAGTTCAGCGTTAGTTCCAATTTGAGGTCAATTTTGTATTTTGATATCTCTCTCTCTGATTCAAATGCACTAAACATTTTTCTTTCAAAAATTTCGCATCGATCTATTTGGGACATGGAATGACAATTTATCTATCCTTTATCAATTTTGGATAGGTACCTATGTACTTTATTCTCAAGATACCTTATGAACCACCATTATTGATTTTTAGCTAATACAATCACTGGTGAACGCAAACGACCAGCCATTACAGAGCATTATGTCTATGAGAACCACGAAGCTTCGTCTATGGCTCCCGATTATCGTATGTTTTCACAAATGGACGATATCGATGTATTCTTTTACGGGTTGGCTCAAACTATGAAAAAACTACGACCACTAACTGTTGCAAAACTCAAAAAAGAGATGTGTAATTTAGTTACCGACGCTGAAATTCGCGAGCTTGAAGAAGTTGAATGTAACCAAATAGACGTTTACAAGAAAACTTGATTTTCAAAACTCTGTAACTCGGATTTATTTTTGTAATACCTTCTGTGTTATTTTCAGTTGAATTTGTTTTCTTCATTTTGTTTTTGGTAAATTGTGCCTTTTCAATTTTAACTGACTTATGATCTCTTTAAACTACTGAATTTTGTATCGGAATAAACGTGTTTATCGTTCTGCATAAAATATACGGTGAAATCCAAGCTTGTCAAAGAGGAATTAATTTCTTTAGCAGAAGGAAAAAATTCTGGAATCACTAGATCAAGGCTCAAAATTTTGTCGCTTTGGAAATTAGAGTAATATTTTTATTTTCATTCTTGATGGAAAAAAATAAAGAATCTTGACACTAAATTTAACCTCATAAAAATTCCAAGGTTTGAATGTTGTTTTTATGGTCCCCTATCTGTCTGGAGAAGGAAGAAAATACTCGCAGCCTACTTTGCTAGCTGCTTGGAGTTGCCTTCATCAAGTGTTAATCAGGCAAACAGGAAACCTGTTTTAAGGGAGTTTCTTTGTTTTATTTTACCAAGTCCTCCCTCTTATTGTATACCTATACATATAGCTCGGAGTTCAAAATTTTTTCAGGTCTCCCTCCTATTGTATGTATATGACTTGGAGGCTTTGACTATATAGTAATTTGTATGGACTGACACGACAAACGTGTTCAGTGAAGCAGTTATCGTGCGGCAAGGGAGGTAACTTGTAGGATAAAAGTAAGGAGGATAGCATCCAGCGTTGACATAGCCCCTTGACGAATTGTGTTACATTGTGAATGCAACCTGCTCAATAATTATCCCTGAACAAGTGTATTCCCTCTGCCTCCCTGCCGCACATACCGGCTTTATTCTACCCACCCGCAGGTGCCTTGTCAAGTCAGTCTATACTCCATACAAAGTACTATATAGTCAAAGCTCGGTCGACATTTTTTTCAAGTTCATCGTTTTGCCAGACGACGCCCGGACCCGTCATTTTTTTTCAAATTACTCCCTCCCCCCAGTCTCAGCGTGATCTCGTGCTAGTATCCAACAAACCGTCTACATTTTCAACAATGCGAATATTTGTCTGATACGTGTATAGTCAATGGTTGTAGGCAGGATTGTAAATTTTTATTTTGTCGTTTTCGTGATCATATTGAATTCACATTGTGATTGTTTGCTTATTGCTTCATCAGGATTTCAGAAACTTGAAAAGTTGAAACCAATACGGTTATCAGGTCGTTCTAAGAAATAATCATGGAACATATAAAAATCTATGAATCAGGAAAATAGGTACTGTCGCTGAAACCTAGACTCTTCATAGACCATAGACTGCCAATCGTGATACAAACATCGTTGGAACATACTAGGTCGGTACGGTTTCACGGAGTTAAATGTAGGTGAGCGTGGCATAGCTTACATCCCCAAACTGTCCATAAAAAACCTTACCGATTTACAGCAAGCCTCCTATTGTTGCGACAAGTCGACAACAGTTACTGATAAGGCAATTTACACAGGCTATCAACGACGGTTTATTGGGGTTTAAGCCTGCACTAGATAGCGCTGCAAAATTACCTGCGCGGGTGAAATTGAGTGATTGTGGATAGTTTTAAGCGGAAATACTGTCAACGTCAGGAGGGAAAAAAATAATGGAAGATTGTTCTGCGTAGTTAAATTGATTATAATTAATTCGATTTGTTAACAATAGAGCAATAAAATGTAAGATAAGTTTTCTTGTAAAATGGAAGTTCTAGTTGATTAAAGAAGGTTTGAATTTTGCCGTAGTCGAACGGTGAAATCATTGTAATCACTCACTCAGTAATCTATAACCCGCGGAGTGCCAACCTTTGAAACTCCAAGTTTAAATCCCAATATACTAGATGGTCTAAGCCAGTGTTTCCCAAACTCAAATCTACGTCACAAAATGTGCCGCGAAATTTTTGAAGGGTGCTGCCAGATTGTAAGGAAAAAATGAAAAATGATTGAAAAATAAAAAGGAGAAAAAAAGGGGAAAGGGGGAAAAAAGTGAAGAAGAGGGAAGCTCTTGTGGCTAAATCTTGCAGTGGTCCTTTGGAAGATGTGTTCAAAAAGATTGTAAAAATCATCAACTTCATCTAGTGAAGAAGACAACGACATTGTTGCACTTTTGTTGGACGACTCATTCTGCTTGCAGCTTGCTTATTTAGCAGATATTTTTGCTAAATTAAATGAGTTGAACCGTTCCATGCAGGGAAAAAATGAAACAATTGTTTCATCGTCAAACAAGATTGATTGTTTTAGAAAAAAAGTTGAGTTGTGGAAACAGTGTATATGCAAGAAAACGATTTAAAAAATTTCCCCGCCTTATCTAGTATGGTCAACGCCGAAGGAAAACGGTTCACTACTCTACTTATTGTCAAAGAGTCGATTATTAATCTCATTTCTAGCCTCGAATTCAAGCTAGATCGTTACTTCCCCTCTGTATCGCTGGAGAAAATTAAATGGATCCAGAATCCATTCCTTTTTTCTGAGGAAAGTGAAATATTCGATTTCAAAATTGAAGAACGTGATCAATTCATTGATATGTCGTGTGATATAGTACTCCAGAAGAAATTTGAGAAGGTGGAAGAATCACTGCCAACGTTGTGGCTTCGTGTTAAATCCTCAATCCTCGTATCCATCGCTGGTTGAAAAGGCACTGAACGTTTTACTGCTGTTTTCAACGTCATACTTGTGTGAGCAAGCTTTTTTATGTATGTTTACCCTGAAACCTAAAATTAGAAATCAGCCATAGTCATTATGCGGATTGCGTTGTCGGCGATGAGGCCAGATATTCAAAATTTATGAAAAAAAAAAAAAAAAAAAAAAAGCTTACCCGTCCCATTGATTTCTCATTATATTACAAATTACACTATTACATTATCTACCTATGTTCTCTTGCATATTAAAAAATTTTCCTGTATGCCGTGAACTTTTTCATTGAGGTTTACTGTGCCACGAGTCTAAAAAGTTTGCGAGACGCAGGTCTAAGCTTTCGACTCAGTCGAGACAGTCGGACTGTAGTGTGATACCGGTCTGTGGCACGCAACAGATCCCCCTACACTCCTGGAAAGAAGTCAGGTTACATTGTTGATTGTAGACCTCTTTTTCTAGATTCTACAAGCAAATCTTTTAAAGTGAATGATGGTTGATGGAATTGAAAATCTGCACAATGAGGATACTTGGAAAAAAGTAAAAACGTACATTATGTTTTTCATTTTGTATTTTATTTTATTTTTTTTTCCTATTCATACTGATAACATTTCTCTTACCGTTACGTTTCTTAAAAAAATGTAATGATAACGTTTCATAACGTTGTCGTTTCGTTACGTTTACATTTTTTTGGTTAGGGATACGGTTGGTTTTTTATTTACTGTTCATCCATTTCCTCAATCATTGCGACTGAAAAAATAATTAGCAATGAATTAGTTAGTCTCTTTTTTGTAGCAATATAGTCGTTATGCGTCAAGTTAGCTCTTGTACAAATCGGTGTTGAGTGCAAATTGGTTTTCACCCGTATTAGATTTTATAATTATTGTTTTTTATATTTCGCGTAATTTGATAATTTATAGCGTGTGACACATTCCACGCTCCCGTTTGTCTTCAACCTAAATGTTATTACTGGTAACATTGTCAGTAGTACCTAATTTTTGAAAAATGAGAAGCTAGCAATTGGGATGTTAACCTAAGTTACGTAAGTTGGTAGCCGTGTTTGAACATGTGGGGGATAATTTTAACGTACCATGCTTCACGATGCGGAATTTGCAATTTTCAAATACGATTTAAATGATTACAATTCGTATTGTCGAAAAATTATATCCTATAAATCGTTTAAATACTTCAAGAGAATCGATAACTGAAAGAAGCAATTCTATTAATGAAGTATTGAGTCATCTACGACTAATTGAAAATCACGATTCTTATGGCCAAATACATTGAACGTAAAATCGTCACCCAGAAATTCAAGCGAGTGCGGCGAGAGAGGAAGGCGATTCTAGCGCTGCCAAACATAGGTTAACATCCCAATGCAACCCCTAAGACGGAAGACACTTTTAAAATCCAAATATCTACTGAACATACAGCTGGCGGTCACCGCTAGTGATAATATTATAGTTTATACGTTGAGGCTGAAGGTCCTTTCCGACGGCTCGCACACAGATGGGGGTAAAACCATTGGGATTTTAACCCAAGTTGCGTAAGTTGGTAGCCGTGCTCGAACGTGTGGGGGATAATTTTAACGTGATTTTAACGTACCATGCTTCATGATGGGGAATTTGCAATTTTCAAATACGATTTAAATTATTACAATTCGTAATATCAAAAAATTATATCCTATAAATCGTTTAAACACTTCAAGAGAATCGATAACTGAAAGAAGTAATTCTAATAGTGAAGTATTGAGTCATCTACGACTAATTGAAAATCTCGTTTCTTATGGCCGAATACATTAAACGTAAAATCGTCACCCAGAAATTCAAGCGAGTGCGGCGAGAGAGGAAGGCGATTCTAGCGCTACCAAACATAGGTTAACATCCCAATTCCGCACAGAGGTTATGTGCTCTTGGAAAAGTTTGAATGATTGAATCATCCGGTAGACCAAAAATTGATATATTTTTTCAAAAGCCTCTCATAATAAACGGCCTGTGCATCGGAGAATGTTCGCTCCCACGCGGCACCTATTATTGTTATTAGAGTGCGTTCCAAATAAGAGTGCAAAAAATTGATAACAGTACAGTGTTGGCAGAGCCGTGAGAAGAGGCCCCTCGCAGACCATAAATTGGATCCCGCTTGACTCTTGCCTCTATAAATTTTGTGCACTACTATTTTTGGAATGCACTATAATATTATTAGTATTATAAATTTATTGAAATATTTAAGACAGGAGGTTTACAGGTGGTATTTTTATAATTGAGAAAATGAAAGAAACGGCACTGAACACCACTGCCGTTTCTTTCGTTTTTTTAATTAAAATATCTGTCCTTCGTCATTTTTTTTTCATTTGCGTGCGATAAGGAACCACACATTATAGTATGGTTAGAGTGTTGATATTAATTTATTGTACATCTCCCATCCGTCAGTACAGTGAGTGATCAGTGCAATAGTTTGTTCGTATGTCCGATCGACTCAACATTTATGCATTAAACGCGTGGAATCACGCCGAACCGAAGCATTTATTTTTGGGTGGAGCGTACATTACGTGCAAACGCGCGCGCACATATTGTGTGCACGTAACTTTCAGCACCACAGCAGCACTATTCATTTGCGCTGCAGTGGCAGAAACGAGGCGAGTTTTACGTGTAGCAAGTAAGAGTGAGTTGGCAGCTGAAACGAAAGAACGATTCACGAATTTCAAGTTTGCTTCAAATTCAGCAACCGAATCTAGTGTATTCACCACAGTCATGTTGTCTGTTGAGTGTCGTAAAAATAATACCTACTTATGAAAACGAACAGCTCGATTCCAGATCGGCATTATTGCCACATTGACCTACGTCTTGCAGTGCGTGAATGGGGTATGATTATGAAGTTGGGTTGACGGGGCAAAAGATGCTGACAGGATAGGTCTGTCTTAGTCTTAGGTATTATGAGTGTGATTCTTCAAATAATCAGGTTTGTTTAAATTATTATATTATCCTGAAAGAATGTGTAGAATACACATTTGATATGACACAATCAAGGTTGCTTGCTTAGTAACAACAGCGCAGTGTTGTGTGTTGTGCACTTGTGTGGTGAAGCGACGATAGCGATCTGTGGGTCGAAATCGTATTAGTGATAGTAATGGGTCTGAGAAGTGATACTCGATTTAGTTACGTTCGTGTAAAAAGGACCGACGATGCCAATGCGCCGTCGAAAGAGGCGTACAACCGAAATAAGGAAATAAAAGAACAACGAAAAGTCTGAAAAGACGAGCAAGATGATGAAGAAGTGAATAACGTAATATTGCTTATCCTCCTTCGTTTCGGTGTTTTCTGCGAGTGCCGATAATATAGTTGTTTTCTGGTTTCTCTTTCATTTCTTAACCACACTCTGTTCGAACAAATGTAAGTACTACTACGAGGTCCTTTTCTTCTTTTTCTTCTTTTTCTTTTTTCATTTTATTACGGATTCGTTCTATCCATCTTTGCTTTATCGAGTCACCACGTACTGCAGTGCAGTTCTCTGCTATTCGAATCCTACTTGGGCAAGGCGCAAAGCTAGATAGTGAGTAGACTGACTGCGCCTTTGACCTTATTTTCTCTCTCTCTTTCTCTATCTTTCTCCTGGAAAGGCTGATTTTTTATTCGCGTACACTTATCCTGCAGACATACGTATGTGGTTGTACGCCTCTTTTCCCCAGTCTCCGTTCTTCCCTCTTTCTCATATTTCTCCTTTCTCTTCGTGTTTCTTTTTCAATTTTTTTCGATTTTCATTATGGCCATTTACTATCATCAGGGAAGGGAAAATGAATCTGTACCTAATTTCTCTCTTCAAAAAGCATTACCAGTACTCAGATTGACGTTTTGTGCACTTTTATTTGAAATTCCTGGAAAAAAAGTTCGACAAAGGACAGTTGATTTTCTCCCGTAGGCGGTCAGTATTCGTTCTAGGATTCCAGTTTGACAAAATCAGGAAACCGATGTCAATTATTTGATGGGTTTTTATTTCTTTCAAGAAAAAACTGATATCAGATGGCTTTTTCTCAAAACACAATCCCATATCCAATACGATTACGTAGACCCAATTTGGATATACTTTTCGATGAGAATTCTTATTCTTACAAAAATACTGCGATGATTCTCATCCATTTTGAACTGTTTTTGATTTGCTAGCAGACCATGATACGATTCTCAAGTTATTCCGACGACACAAAATCCCGAGTTGACGAAATCTCTGTACCGGTAAACCATTAGGTTAGGCCCATGTATTACGGATTTCCAATTTGAGATCCGTGGTTTGTGACCGGTAATTCAATTTATATATTAATCTATACTTGCCATTTCTACAGCTTGATCGTAATGTCAGTGTGTGAAAGCGTGATGGTAGAGCTCTATAAATACAAGTGAAGACATCATTATCATCATTCTTTATCTTTGGAATTCCATTGTATTACAATTTTAAAATATTACAGAAAACTATTGGATTAGGTACTAAAGCGAATTACAAAACTCTGCGCTATTAGGGGATGCAAAATAACTCCAGTAATTGTACAAATTCCTCACCTGAACAGATGAATAACGACGTGACAACTAAATGAGGCGGCTCACGCCTTCACTCGTATTTATGAGGTTGGTAATCGCTGGTAATCACACTCTGTATTTCCGAGAGTCAACTTGCAGGAGGACGTATCTGCATTTTATGAATAGGAAGAAAATTATTACGGCTTTTATCACCACTACTTAGTATTATTTTATTTATTAAAACGACACGACGTTTCGATATACCACCGGGTATCATCTACGGGCACATACTCTTTAAAATCGTCACCACGAAAAAAAAAAAAGCCTTGAACTATAATATGATTTTTTTGGTAAGTTCCACGCTTCAGCGACTTCACGATTCAATTTTGGCGTTTAAAATTGACGCTGCTGTTCCAGTTCCACACAGGCTTTTAGTTTTCCTTGAGAAATTCAAGTGACCGCTTACTCAGAATCAGACTGCGTGTCACCGTTCTGACATCCCATAGGATGGAAATGCAGAGCTTACCACTGATTTCGTATGAATACTTCACCTTGCCTTGCATTCTGAAATCTTTTCGGGTTCATTTTCATTGCCTGATTGCGTTGTAGATATGTAGGCGTAGGCGTTAACAATGATATTTGTTATGTTTGTGAACAGTGGACTCAAAATAAAAGAAACCGGTAGTGTCGCATCAAAATGGTAACGATTGGACAACATTATTGTCTTCGTTGGAATAATTACCAATCAAATATGACTTCGGTCTTCTATCATTTACTGCGGACTGAGGCGTTTGTGGACGTCACGCTGAATTGCAATGAGAACTCGTTGAAAGCTCATAAAGTAAGCACCTTTATACATGTTCATAAATTTGATTACTGTTGGTTTTTTCAGAAAATGATCGTGTTTCATTGTTGAGTAACTCGGCACTAATGAGCTATTGAGCTCCTTATTTACTGAAGATTGAATTTATTTGTCACCCTCCCTTTTTCCACCGCCTCTATTTTTGAAGCAACTGTATGTAAATCAGCCAAGTTTGTATAGCGAGATACCTGCAGTATTTCATTATTGTCGATTACAAGGAAAATTTTGCTTTAAAGATCTGTTTGTTGTGATGGCGTAGTTTGTTGCAGTGTACATTCTTTTTCTCAAATGATTTTGTAAGCTGATTGATGAATCTAAACGCAATATTTTTTATTTTTCAAGTGTAATTAACTCCCAAGAAATTGTTATGGTGTTATAATTTGAAAATATGAGTCAAAGTGGGTGTATAATTATTTAAAACTTGGAAAATGTTTCAAATTTTGTTTCATAAAAATGTGGTTTCAGCCAACTCTGTAGGAAATCCCGGAAGAAGAGAAATCTATTCTACATCCCACTGAAAAATTCGCCTCATATTTTAGTGAAAGTTTACAGGGAAACCAGTTGAAAAACGTTAACCAAAGATTGGAATCAGAGTTCGTTCACTGTACCCTAATGAGAAGCAATGAGGAAGAGAATATTCAGGAGGATACATTTCCTGTACTCTGCAAAAAGATTAAAATAGGACTGGGCTAGACATTATTGTAGTATCGAGACAAAAAGAGGATAGATGGACTGACGTCTTAATTTGATGACGTCATGGCTCAGCCTTGTGAGGTCAAAATATGATGACGTCATAGATCTCGTACGTCAACATTTTTCAGATCCCATATATCCCAAAAAACAGGTTCCCTACCATCCCTCGTTCAATTCGGTTAAAGAAGCCGTGATTCTTTTTTTTAGTGATAGCTCTATCTGGGAACAAATATCCCCCCCCCCCCCATCACTGAATCGTACATCTGCGCCCCTGGTTGTATCTCATTTTTATCTGTAATTTGAGCATACACCAAACTTTTGATGACTTTTCTGGGCTGAGTTGTGGACCAAATCTGCCAGAAATTGACCAATTTGCCAAAGTTTTCAAAGTGAAAGTTCAAGAATTCCCTTATTTTGAAATTTTGGGAGGTCATATAAATACTTTTTTCCGAATCAGCGCTAAATTTAACTAGTAAAATAAAATTTGAAAGTTCAAGTGATTTTTTATCTTTGTGGAACTTTGGCAAACGTAGCATATTTTAGTCTGTAACTCGACCCTGAAAAGTCATAGAAAGTTCAGTCTGGACACAAGTTGTTGATGAAATTTAGATAGAATTTGTGTACATTGTATCTATTGTTTTGCAGTTTTGCGCTAGAACAAAACCCAAAATCTTATACACTCGTACCTAACTCTAAAGATTATTTTGGCGCCGGAAAATATTGTAGTATATTATCTTCCATGAACAAAACTTTTGGACTCCAAATATTTCGTGAAAAGTTTGCTCGATGAGTATGAAAATTTATCCCACTTGAATATTTTTCAAGAATTGTTTTCCAATTTAAAATAATTCTGTTGAGCAAAATCTACTATAAAAATTTTTGAAGAGCGATTGTACAACTTTTTATACTTGGTTTTCTTTTTGAGTAGCCTGAAATCTCAAAATAACCCTTGGAGCTCTTCGCTCGAGCCCAAATCTTATAGCTGTTGCGCCAAATGAGCCCGACTTCCACCCTACTTTTGTACTTCGATGTTAATTGCAATCCAATCTTCTTCCCTTTCTTAGCTTAATTTCAGAACCACTTATCCATTCCCCATAACTCTCAGATATGAGTCGTAGAAGAATAAGACAAGGTTATGATCCTTTTATATCAATGGTAACATTCAAAAATTGAGAATAACCTAGTTGAGCACTCGATAATTCTCTACAGAGCACGTATTTGAAAAAGGTAGCAGAATGCATCAACTAGTTTCATTTGAGCGAGGAACAGTTAAGCCGTTGTAGCACTAGGCTACCCACTTATAGCACGTGCTCAAAAAGGGCTGTATTCTGCTTCACTTGAGGTGCGTTCAAATGAAAGACAACTAGCCAATTGTAGCACTTGGGTACTTATTTTTAGCATGTGCTCAAAAAGGGTCACATGGGCTTTATTGAGGCTTTCTTGGAGAAAAAGCTAGAACTTGTAACCTTGACCGTAATCAGTACCCGTAATCGCCATGGCCACGTAGAAAAAACAATTCTAACCATAACTGCTACAACCGAATCAAGGAAATTAACATGGTAACCATAACCGCCATAACCACATAAAAAAAAAATTGTTGTCTGACCGTAACCTTGATAACCGAATTAGTATTGGGAGGGTTATTATTGTTCAACCTATAGACCTCTAAAAACACTAGATGGCTAACTCCGATAGTTTGTTGGTTCTGCCACACGTACAAAAATCTCTGCAGTCAACCTTCAGCACTTAAACACAGGCTCTTATGGAGAGTTGATCCTAAAACTCATTTTCCTCCAAAAATAATCAGTTTTCCAAACAATGTCGTTGACTCGTTGGTTCTGCCACACGTACAAAAATCGCTGCAGTCAACCTTCAGCACTTAAACACAGGCTCTTATGGAGAGTTGATCCTAAAACTCATTTTCCTCCAAAAATAATCAGTTTTCCAAACAATGTCGTTGACTCGTTGGTTCTGCCACACGTACAAAAATCGCTGCAGTCAACCTTCAGCACTTCAACACATCAGGCTCTTATGGAGAGTTGATACTAAAACTCATTTTCCTCCACAAATATTCAATTTTTCAAAAAAATGAAGGGATGTGAATTTATTCTGCATAAAATTTCCTTTCATATGCGTCTAACTTCGAGCGAATCCGTGAAATTTTTTCCGCCCATAAGAATACATTGAGTGCTACTGTGCGACATCTGGTGGGATAAACTATCAAAACGATTTCAGGGTACGAAAATTGAACACAGCGTAGATGGCGAGTTAGCGATCTTGTGTTTCTAGGGGTCTGTAGTTCAACCAAATTAATATTTAATCGGTTAACGGACAACGCCTATTATCGAAGAAAGAAAAGTGAAAATTAGGTAATATTGACAGTTTGACGGCACAAGAAAGCTAAAAATCAAGGTAATTGATAGTTTAGCGGCACAATAATCGGTGAGTACCCACCATTATTGTTGTGCTAAAAAAGAAAATTGATCATGTAACCGTAACCGCCATAATCGTGATAACCAATATGGCAAATATTTTTGTGTAACCATAACCGTGATAACCACATTGGAAAAAATATGACTGTAACCGTGACCGCGATGACCGCAATTCATTGATTCGGTTACAAGCCCTAGAAAAAGCTCATTACCCAGAAGAAGCCCTCTACTACCGGGGCTTAGGGTTGCTTGTATTAACCTCCTAATCTCGTGGTCAAGTTGACTTAAACTTTGTTCAATTGTACCGACCCATTGAATCCTAGTCTAACCACGCATATTCAGAGCTGAACCAGTCTCGATCTAACTGCTCAATTTTGATCAGTCAACTTAACTGTTGTTAGCTTTTTAAACTTAGCTCAAGTAGTTGGTACACTCTTAGAGAATGTTTCAAAGGGCTACAGAGGGGTAACTTGACTTTTTCCATGAAAGGAGGCGTGGGTTTCGCTGTTACCCTGTTGTGGTCTTCAACAGCCCAGGCTTCAACCGGGCTACGGTTTCTGCAATTTTCTTTACTCTCGTGAGTAATTTTTGCTTCTGCTTTCTAGTCTCGTGAGTATACTCTCATTATGAATACCCGGAGGATCGAATTAATTCCATTCGATTGTTTTCTAGCTTAATTTGGCGTGTTTTGCTGAATAATTTTTTGAAAAAATTTTTCCAAAAATATTAGTTAATAAAATAATAAAACTAAAACAATAGTTTTTAATTTTATTTTTTATTTAAAACTACCGTGTTTCTGTGATTGGCGTGTTTTATTGTTAAAAGAAGGGGGGGGGGGGAGAGAATGTCTCAATGTTGGTACATTCGGAAATTAAATATTATTTATGTCATGAAAGTCCCATACGATGCATGATAACACTTTTTTTTGAAACCTCGTTATGATAAGCCTGCTGACAAGTCGTGCGGCAACGCAGTTTAAAGCACTACACTATGGCGAACGGTCGCTCTGTTATCAGCACGTATTAACTCGAAGATACTGAAAACGTAAAGATCACAAAGGTGTGATATTGTTTTCTCCCCTCCCTCCTTATAAGACACTGGAATTAGCAAATTGTACAAAAATTGTCGTCGATTAGTAAATTGGATTCGAGTTGTGGGGTAAAAAGTTTACTGAGTGGTAAGTTACAGAAAAAATTTCATTGTTATATTAAGGCACTATAGTACGGTAGGTACGCTAGACTGATAACACAGAGACGACTTTTAGGCTATAAGGTAGGAATACGGCTCGTGTAACGTCACGCGACAGCGAATGTAACCGATGGGTACCGACGACACTCGTCAGTTCCGCGACGTTACGTGAAACGTGTTTGTACCTTATAACCTAAACGTCGTCTTCGTGTTATCACTCCAGCATACCTATTGTACTATATAGTGCCTTAGTAATATGTGTATCATATCAATCAGGGTATTCAAAGTCACCAAGTAGCAATTTTTCTTTCTGCCTTCTTTTCCATTTGGTTTGATCAAATTGTTCTACTCCTTCATTGTCGAAGGTATTTGATGACGTACAACAGATTTGTCATTTCATTTCATTTTCATACCGACATATGTGTACAGTATTTTTTCCTGCCAATTTCTACGTTTACTTTATAATAAGTTTAAAGAATAAAATTAATCGAACATACAGGATGTAAGTTGATTTTTCTTTTGGTATTCAATCTTTGAGCAAATGGTATTGTAAGAGCTCGACTGCACTCTGGCTCTGCTCTCGCTGGAAGTTATTCAGATGTATCGTTTTTTCTATAAAAATAATAACTGTAGATATTTCTTCTCGTGTATATGTCACCGGCAATTATACTTAATTCCGTCAGTTTATGAACATTGAAAAACGACCGACAAATTTCTGAACGAAATACAGTAAAAACACATTCAGCTATTTTAAATGGGCTTTTTGGCATATCTATACGTTCTAGGTATAAGGATAAATACGTTTGTTGGAAAATTAAAAATACACCTATAGTTTCACTCATGGCAACTACTGCCTCCATGACATTTAGAATTACACATTATTTTATTTTTTTTTTTTTAAGGTGATAATTTGTCGAACATTTTTTTGGCACAATTACATTGTATGAAGCAATGTCTATGATCGCCAACTTCGTCCGAGTGTTTTGTTGCTGCGGGCCGTAAAGAAATTGTACAGGGCGCAATGTCTTCTTTGGCGATGAATATTTCTTGGGATACAGACAAATTGCAGCTTGCATATACATAACTGAGTCAACTTGCCATTTTTTGTAGCTAATTCGTTGAAGCCAACTTCTGCTTCTGCAATGATACGAGCTAAAACTGACCTGAAAGTTTAAGTTCAATTAATTCGTCTTAAAGGGAACTTGCGTTGCTGCCTCAATAAATTCTTACAATACCTCGCATCAGTTTGTGCGCAATCGATATCGGGGACAGGTATATTTGAAGTGTTGCCCCAACAGGAGGCTCGGGAAACTTGGCGTTTGAACGTAGCTCCATTTTTTTTTTTTTTTGCCTGCTTGAAAAGAGGATCCTTTGCACATTTTCTTTCCCTCATGATGATATCGCTTTTTTTCTTCAATATCTGAATGGAAATTTCAGATTTTTCGTCACTGTGCTCATCTCGAATTGCGGCGCATTCTTTCCGAGAAGTCAGGGTTCGTCTTCATTATTGGCGCTTCTTCTTGAGTCTCGGCAAGCCCTTCTTTCATTCCTGCCATAGCTTTTTCCAAATTTTCTTCCACCTCCAATCTTCCCAAAATTTCTCGGGATAAACACATATTTTTGGAGCCATCACCGGTATTCCAAAAATAGCTTAAGGGATTCATTGTATGCTACAACAAAACACTCTATTCAGCATTTTTAATTTTATAACAAAAGTACTTATATGTAGGACGTATAGATGTGCCGAAGCCCAAAATACTTATTAACAATGGACGATTGTGTTTTTTCTGTATTTTTCTGTTGTTTTTCAATGCCTAGTTAATTTATGAACCGTCTAGGCACCTTGTACACGTTCTAGGGAGTTTGTAAATGGAAGCGATTGATATACAAACTGCCGGTAGATCATGAATCGGATAGGTCGTTTATAAACTGACGGAGTCAACAAACTGCTGGTAACATATACATACATATACAGTACTATTTGCGTTCCTAAAGTTCTTTACTGCATAATACTGTACCTTTGAGAAATGGGGGCGTATGAGCGTGCACGCACGCCCAAAGTGGGCCCCGAAAAACTGCACCTCCGGCACCGGTATCCACCCCTTAGGGCATTGCGTTGGTAGTCCAGAAAACTCAAACTTGGAGTGGCCTGGCTCTGTTTCTTCTTGGGTTCCGCACGCTATGCAATGCCCGCCTCTGGATTGCGTTTACAAACGTTCGTTACCGAGTTAACGCAAAACGAAAAATATTGAAAAAATCAACCAATTCTACTTAACGCATGTTAACTTGGTAAAGTGCGTTACAAACGTTTTTTTCAATATTTTTCGTTTTGCGTTAACTCGGTAACGAACGTTTGTAAACACCACCCAGAGGTCACTACACGGGTCTACCCTACTGACCGAGGGAGCACTCAGCAATCAACCTGGAATTCGGATAGTCCGGTACCATGGACACACGTGTATCAACTCCTCCACCAGAGCTTTCAGTCACCACTGGGAACCCGCTAGGAGCTCACCAGCAATACTTCGCGCTTCTAACGCGGGGGTTTTTCCTCCTCCCCCTCCTCCTCTTCTTCTTCTTCTTCTTCTTCCATTATACTGCATTGTACTTGTAAACATTGTTATCAGAAAATTGATTTGGCGGCCTATAGTATTTAGGCTTCTGGGTGCTGAATAATATAGAACGCAATAAATATTTAATTTGTATAACTTGCGTAAAATATGACTTCTGTACCCCCATATGTTGTATTCTTTTCTTTTAAATGTCCTTTCATTTATTTTGGTAGGTAGTGTTGTCCGCATGCTCCTCTTATTTTCAAAAACTATTGATGGATAATCCGTGTAAGCATCCTACTATAATACTACCGCGGGAAATCGATTTTAACGATTTAAAATTTATAATTGAATTTGTTTATCGCGGAGAAATTGATGTTTCACAGACCGAACTTCAAGTAAGTTTCTGACTTCATTTTTTTCTTATTAAAAAAAAAAATGCTCGTCTTTGTTTTAGAAATAGGTTGAAATTACTTTGTTAATAGTCTATTAAGCTTACGCTGGTGACCGATCGCCATGCAGCGCGAGCTCATCACTTACTTGTTCTCGTGAGACGTACGCTATTTTTAGTTTTTGGGTCTGAACGGTATCATGATGGGGCAACGTTAACGCTAAATTTTCTCATACAATGGGAGAATTTAACGACACGTCAGCGTTACGTTATTATGATGACTCGGTAACATAAAAGGTTGGTTTTTATGTGCAATGCGCATGCGCGTCTCTTTTCTCTAAACCATGAAACGCAATTCCTGTCCCTACAAGTGCAACAAAGTACGGGAAGAACACGTTTTTATTCATGTGAACCAAAAATTAATCACTATACCTGTAAAAAATATACCCAACATCTATCTGATGGATAAATGGTGAAAACTTCTAACCACCTAATTCAATATTTGTCGTAGTTCTTCCCTTTGAGAAAAGTGTTAATAACAACATAATCATTCTGTTCTAAATAAGAGTAACATTTTCAGAAGTTTTATTACAAAATGAGAAGCCATCAAACAGGTCTCCAAACGACACTCAGCCTTATAAAAACACTAAAAATAAAATACTCAAAAGTACTGTCATTGATATCTCAGTTGACTACAAATACTTGCACACAAGCACTCTCACTTGAGCTAAAGCAACACTTTGAATTCACAAAAATAAACCACATAAAAACTCATATAATTTTAAATCACGCTTGCTTTTAAACTCTCACTATCATTTTTTGTACAAAACGCACGACTTATTTAAAATTTACTTGCAAAACGCGTCACTATCAATAATAAATATCTTTTGTGGACACGCGTCACAGTGATTATTATTTGGTTACTGAGTTTAGCACTATACTCCGACCGGGCAGTTCCTTTGTTAACAAATTTCACTTGTATTTTGCGCTAGTACTTTGCATTAGTACATGTTTGAATCGGGCATAGACCAATTCCCCATGACCAGGGTTGGGTCTGTTCGCCACTCATTCTGTTCATTAAAAGAAAAATGAACGAACGCTGAACGCTTAGTAGAAGTTTGTTCATTCCAGTAAAAATGAACGTGAACGTTTATTGAACGAACGTCCTTGTTTTTGCCAATTTCTGTTCATTTTGAATTTCAAATTTTATCTGGAATCCAAAGAAGAAAAAGAGTTGAATAAAGTCAGAAATGTGTTCAGGCAATTGATTGTGACCATGTTTGAGTTTTGTTTGAGTAACTATTTAGTCGTTTTCTATTGGAGGGCTGCGCAGTGATTCCAGCAGTCAGCGGCAGCAAGCCACGCACGCTACTTAGGCTCTGAGAACATAACAAATTTCATCAGCAGAAGGTTTATATTGTGTGTTGTGTTATGTCACATTGTATTATTTTGTATCCTTCCTGCTTATTTTGATTTCTGCCCAAAAGTGACTACTTTGTAAGCTCGTCTAAAAACACGCAAAAAATTGTTGTCCCAAATTTTCTATCTTTCAGTTTCAATATTCTTTCCGTCAATGTCTTATTTTCACAAAATACAAAATAAATTACATTTCTTTTCTTAGTACTTATGGCAGATGCAAAAAAAAAAAAAAAAAATTAGGTGCCATCGCAGGATTGCAATGGAACCCGCTGTCCCGAGTCCCCTAGAGCCTAAAGTTTTTCCAAGTCCTGAAAATTAGACGTGACAACTTGAACGCGCTGCAATTTCAAGGAAGCCATCGTCATTTTAAGTCCCCCTCCCACCATATATAGCTCAGAGGCAGGAAAGGAAAATGAACGACGGAAGACTTTTCCATTGTTCAGTCCCTAAATTCTAAATGAATATAAACGGCGTTCACTTGCCCCTCCCGCCAAAAAACTCGTTCCTGTTTTTGCGTTCATGAACTCAAACGTGAGTGGAGCAGACACTGCCCTCCCCCAATTTGGACTAAAAGCAGACCTGCCCGCTGAAATGTGAACAAACTTTTCCGGTGATAATTAGTTCCCATAAGGATTACCATTGACTATACACCTATCAGACAAATACTTGCATTGTTGATAAAGTTTTCACTTTGCTGGATACTATCACCAGAGTGTGCTGCGTGTTGAGAGAGAGGGAAAGATGTTCCGTCTCTTTTACTCTGCTGTTTAACACGTAGCACGGTCTGGTGGTAGTATCCAGCAAAGTGAAAACTTTTCTAACAATGCGAGTATTATTTTGTCTGATACGTGTATAGTCAAAGGGATTGCCTGTAGTCCGTTCACGTTAAGAAAGGATAGAAAGTAGTTCAAAGTATGTACCTCAAGAACAGAACGCCAAAGGCAATTCTGATCTGCCCAACGTATTCTCCTCGAAAACTCTCTCGTGTGGATGAGGCTTAATGAGTAGGTAATATTGACGAAAAAGTTGAATAGTGAATTTGTGAATAAAATAGGAGAAGGCGCTCTCTACATTTTCTGTGACGGTCATTTGCGGAAGCTTGGCAAAAAGGTGATGATCTTGTAAAATTCATCCGAGATATTTGAAATTATATTCACTCGACAGGAAATTAAGAGGACTGCAATTTTTGTTCCATATATTTTTTTCGGGAAAAATAATATTTTAAGAAGATACAGTTGGTGCTGTCTTATGGTGAAAAATGCCATGATCACCTTCTCGACATCAACAACAGCGCCACTACAGATCGTTTTATATGCGAAAATCTGGACAGTTTCATGTAGACAGAGTTATCCCAAGAAAATTGTTATTTCCAGACAGTGTTATCCTGAGAGTTTTTATCATTTAACCTGAGATAATTTTATCCCGTGACTTTGTAGGTTCTTGCTTGTAGGAGTCAAGAACCACTTGCAATCGCTTCTTTTTTTTTTTTTTTCTTTCAGCACAGTTCGAGTTCCAACCTTTAAGAGTGCTGACGGCTGAATGTAACAATGCGAATCTAAGGAATCTAAGATTACACACTGCCGTCCAATTAGAGTTTGCAACGGAAATGATTTCAAACGGTTAACGGTTATCGGTCAAACGGTTAATGAACTTTTTTTGTTTCGGTTATCGGTTATAACGATAGTGTAATATTAGTTTGAGGGCTTGGAATACTATTTTCTTATCGTAATTATCTTTTCATATTCGCGTATGCGATCGGTTTCTGATAGGTTCATTATCGGCAAAGTAGGTTGCATCACAACACATTTTTATGTATTATATTATTTGAAGAAAACAAGCAAGAAAAATATGAGAATGTGAATAATCGCAGAAAACGCAAGGAATGATAATTATGAATGTAGAAGTGTGGAGTAGAATAGGACAATATTAAGTGATCAAAGAGGAGTACAGATGTCTGAAAAAAGTGAGTCAATGAAGTTGAGAATAAACTGAATAAACTGTTGAGAAGAAAAGTGAGTATTAGGTACCATGGTTATTGGGTGTTATTAGGTACCATGGTTATTGGGTGTTTGTTTCAAGTTACTCATTACCTATACTTAGCAGTGACTGGAACTCGCATCAAGATCGAGAATAATTAATATAATAAGCTAAGAAATTGTTGAATGTTTGTTTACTTGTAAACAATGGATGAAAATTTCTGCGAAGGGAGATAAGTATTATCTAAGAAATCAAGAACAAATTTTAGAACGCATAAAGCGTTGTGGGAAGAAAGCTAAAAGCAGAAACTCAGAAATAAATCCCAACATTGCAAGCCAAATGACAGAATTTTGATGGGAGAAACTAAAAGCATCAAGCTGAAAGCCAAAGAATAACGTGTATTATTTTAGTGTAGAAATTAGAGTAGGATGACAAGTTGAAAGCTTAAAGGTGTATATTATAGAATAAGAGCTAAAACTTGGAAGTCAAAGGCTGAGTCGCGTCAGAAAGTCAAAAAGCTTACCAAGAACCTCTTTCAGCCGACCAGCAGTCGGGTGCTTGTCATCAATTATCTGGAGATCCTTCAGAATAAAATCATTTTTATCCAGAGAGTGTGATCTAAAGGAGTTTGATTCATTATCTTGAATAATAAAGCGTTCAGTTATGTTTGGGGAATTGTTCAATCTGTTTTCTAAGCCTGAGTGTTAATCATTATTTGCACTGTGCAAGTGAGAATAAGTTGTACAAAGCCATTGATATTTCATCCGATGGCAGTTGTATGTTTCATTCTTTCTTGTACTCATTATTTGGTAATAAGCTACTTTTGAAAGACTTGAGATTCTATCTATTGAAACCTAATTAAAGACAAACCTTGATACTTCTACTCGATTTTTATTCTTTGAGACGGGTGAGTAAGGTCAATATACTCATCGTTACTCAATAGGGCCACAAATTTCTCATTTTGTTGCAAGGGAGTGTGAGACGCTATCTTTTCCTGTTTTTTTTTTTATTTTTTTATTTCATCAGCTTTATGGAGGGATTTTACTATTGTTTGCTAGAATTCTTAAGTCACCTATCTATGTAAAACATTTGAGAAAATTTTTTCTTCTTTTTTAAGCAAATTTTCCTGTATGAAGGACTAATTTTACATAAGTTAGCAGATAGTTGCTGACGAATTTTATGAATAAAACATTCCGACCCATACGTAAGAAAACAATGGGAAATAAGAGACAGCGCAAAAGTTCTGAAGCAAACACATGAAGTCAGAGAAGAAATTCGAATAAACCAATGCAGGAATTGAAGCAGACAATAGCATGTAAAGAACTAAGTATTATATTTTTGCTACCAACAGGAATATATAGTCGAAGAAAAATTCTTTCCTATTGAGTATTTCTTATCCGTTGGAGCCACAATTAAGCAATATCCAGAGAGAGTTACGAGAGAATTTCATGAAAAATTGGTAAAATTTAAATGGTGAGACAAAAAAGAAGCAATAATGAACCGTTATTAAGAATAGGCTGCTCGCGAGCGTTAAACATAAGAACAACTCAATTGGAATGGGAAACAAGAGGGATGATAGGAGGATAGGGAAGAGAATTGGAAGGAGTAAAAAAAAACGGATATGTACAAGTTGGAGTAATTGAGTAAAGCCGGTACTGTTGAAGTATCGATCAACATTTGGCTCTGCTTTGAACTCCAAATATGCGTAATTTATTAACAGTCACCTAGATAGTTTTGTGGGAGGTTTTTTCAGCATGGTTCCAGTATTCTTAATACAAACGGACAAAGTGACGAGTAGAAATTATTACCTCGCTCCAGTGAGAAAGATTGTTTTGGGCTAGGATCTAGGTCCTTTGAAAGAGTTGGAAACTATTTTCAAGTAATTAATTACATAGGATAGATGATGTGATTTTCATTATTTACTGAGGTTATTAAAAATTATTCCTCTATTTACATGATTTCCAAGAAAAATTTGTTTTGTCTTTTATCAGTTATTCATATTGACAATAATTCCTTACTTTTTCTGTTTTGTTATAAGTGATACGTAGTATGAAGAATTATTTGAAAATTTAGATGACACAAGTATCAAAAAAAGAAGTATATATTTTTTAATTCCGAAAAATAAGGAGAAATGAAATGTCTAAATATTAAAATACGTGACAACGTGAGAAGGCGCGCCTAGTCTTGCTAGTTGCTAATAACGCGCGCGTTTTGTTCAATGGTAATAGTCATGGTACAATAAAGAGGTTACACACTATACAAAATTCTTGTCACACAAAATAATGTAGTTCATACATAACTCCGCTGCGTTTGCTGCACCATTGTGAGTGCCTTCCGCACCCTACCTGCGTTGTTATCTTACTGGAGGTACCATATATAATATGTATTGACAAATTTCCAAGGGTTATGAAAAATCAAAAAATTTTACCAAGTTTCAGATTTTTTGGTCGACTTTTGACTCTGCTACAATTTTTTGTGAATTTACATAAGACTCCATGTATAACTGGGGAACTGATCATTGGCGCTACATAGTGGCAAAACACTCAAGTACATCATTTCTCGTGACACCATTAGCAATGGTGAATATAGGCAAGTGTCAATACCTCTTTATTGTACCGTGGTAATAGTAAGGCGCCATAGGGCTTTTCCATGTCGGTGTATTGCATACGTATTCTCCTACGTGTTATCGGAATGGTAGTATTTCTAACATTGCACTTATGGGTGTTGCTGGATTGCATACTCATTTTCATTGTGGAGTAGTTTGCCATAAGAGCAATGTTAGAAATACTACCATTTCGATAACACGTAGGAGAATACGTATGCAATGCGCCGACATGGAGAAGCCCTACAGTAATAGTACTAATGTATTTTTGTCAAATAGGTATCTCATATATAAAGCAGAAAGTTTGTCCGTCCGTCCTCCTGTCCGTTTATAACTCGAGAACTACTGGGCCGATCGCTTTCAAACTTTCAGGATATATTGTCCTCATCCCCGAGCAGCACATAGACTCATAAAAATAAAAATTTGACGGGGAGGTGCTGAGTAATTTCAAAAAAAGGCGAAAACAATGACTTTTTTCAATATAAAAAAACGTGGTGGTGTAGCTTGCCATCGAACGCGTTGTTCCAACGTTCAACCGTTCAAACGCGTTGAGCGGCCCAGTTATAAAAATTAAGTTATGGTGATAACTCGAGTTTTACTCATTTTTATGAAAAATTGAAGAGAACAAAAATTGTTGCCCCTTTAATTTCCTTTCGAATGAGCCCAATTCCAGATTTTTAGGAGGAAATTTTGGAACTATTGGTATTTTGACTGATGCGTATTTAAGATCATTGTGTTTACAGAGAGTGAGCATTTAAACCGGTTGCTCTGGATGAATCTACAGAGACTATTCGAGTTTTACGTATCCAATTTTCGATTTTGAAAGGAGATGTTTATGTAAAACTAGCGGTTTGCAGGCGCAGGCGCGCCTGACCGCTAGCTGTGTGTTGAGTAGATATCTGTGTTTTATAGGTATCTGTATCTTGTAGGTATGTATGTTTTGTAGGTATCTTGGCGGAATTCGGATGAATTTTTTGCTACGTTTTTCAAAAATTTAATACTGTTAAGCCTACTTCATTTTCACCGAGAATGATAACATACATTGAGTAAAGAAAAAGAGAAGGTTGAAAAAATTGAAAAATACATACGCGTAAGATGTAAGATGAACCATTTCCCTCACATTTTCATTTTCCAGACTTGGGACTGGCAGAATTCAACATACACAAACTGTATTCTGGTATGTTTATAAATGGTTAGCATGCAAAGCGCGAAAAAGAGGTTAAAAGTTTCCCATAACCAAGAGATAATAAATTATTAAGAATGGATCGGAGTCGCGCAAAAATTAAAATTACCGAATTACATTATTTTTTTTTTTTCTGTTCAAAAATAAGAAAATAGACACCAAAAACTGCGACTGTACTTATAAAATATCAAAGTTCCGAGTCGCACAAAAATAAAATCACCAAATTAAATTTTTTACACACTAATTCACTTGAGAGCTGACTTAACGCGTGAAGCCTGTATCGCAGCAGAATACAGACAAATCCATTGACATTTTGCCAGTCCCTAAGAAAACACACGGACAACAGGTAACAAAAAGGGTCATTTCCGCTAGCCCATACGCAGTGCGCACCGTGTCTAGACATTGGTTCTTGTATGAGATACCAGATGTAAAATCCTTTATGTAGGTGTTTTTAAAACTGTGAATAATAGTATATTACGCAACGAGTGAAATAAAAGCGGTAAATGACTTTCGAGTGCAAAGTTTGCTGAACGAGGCGAAGCCGAGTGCAGTAAATCGCACGAGAAGTCATTTACCGCTTGTTTTCACAAGTTGCGTACGATATTTTACTGTATAAAGGGCGTTAAATTTTCATTGCCGGGCGGTAAATGCATGCAATAAAATAACTTACCTACTTAGTATGGAAGTACAGCGAATACTGTAGTCACATAATTTCCTACTAACCGGACTCATTCGAAAGGAAATTACAGGGGCTACAATTTTTGTTCTCTTCAATTTTTCATAAAAATGAGTTATACTCGAGTTATCACAATAATTCGATTTTCGAAACTGCGCCACTCAATGCGCATAGGTCTAAGGTACAGCGCAAAGCAGTTTCAGTACTCGATAATGCCCGTTGTCGATAGGTGAAGGCGTTCATACATACAGATATACATACATACAGACAGACAAACATTCTACTTTATATATTAGATAATTTCTTGAAAATTTGCTCTTCTTTTGTGACAAGTAACTATACATTAGGTAAATAATATTGTCGTCAGAGTTTGAAACTACCTAAGAAAAGGTACTGGGTTCGAGAAAGAATTAAGAAAATTACATCCGGTTTCTCATATAGGAAACGACTCAGTTCGTCTCATGCCTCTACACAGACTGATGTAATGCTTCGGGGATATGGCAGGCTTTTTACCTACTGTCCATCTATTTCCTTAATCATTGCGACGGTCCATGAATTAGTCCGTTTTTTGCTGCAATACAGCCCTTACCTGTCAACTCAGCTAAAATCGAAATATTTACAAAACACTGATATCTACTCAACACACAGCTGGCGGTCAGGCGCGCCTGGCGCGCTGCCAACCGCTAGTCTAATATATAAAGTAGAATGTTTGTCTGTATATCTGTATATCTGTATGTGTGTTCGTCCATAACTTTCGAACGCCTTCACTTATCGACCTGGAATTTTTTTTGAAAAATTTCGTTTTTTCTGGGTCAGGTTCTTAAATACATTTCGATGTTTTGACTCCCTGAAGGTGGAGTAGGGGGCGACAAAATTAGGAAAAACGGGCATTATCGAGTACTGAAACTGCTTTGCGCTGTATGTTAGACCTACTCATTTTTATGAAAAATTGAAGAGAACAAAAATTGTAGCCCCTGTAATTTCCTTTCGAATGAGCCCGGTTCCAGATTTTTAGGAGGAAATTTTGTGACTACAGTATTCGCTGTACTTCCATACTAAGTAAGTTATTTTATTCACAGTTTTAAAAACACCTACATAAAGGATTTTACATCTGGTATCTCATACAAGAACCAATGTCTAGACACGGTGCGCACCGCGTATGGGCTAGCGGAAATGACCCTTTTTTTTACCTGTTGTCTGTGTGTTTTCTTAGGGACTGGCAAAATGTCAATGGATTTGTCTGTATTCTGCTGCGATACAGGCTTCACGCTTCAAGTCAGCTCTCAAGTGAATTAGTGTGTAAAAAATTTAATTTGGTGATTTTATTTTTGTGCGACTCGGAACTTTGATATTTTATAAGTACAGTCGCAGTTTTTGGTGTCTATTTTCTTATTTTTGAACAGAAAAAAAAAAAAATAATGTAATTCGGTAATTTTAATTTTTGCGCGACTCCGATCCATTCTTAATAATTTATTATCTCTTGGTTATGGGAAACTTTTAACCTCTTTTTCGCGCTTTGCATGCTAACCATTTATAAACATACCAGAATACAGTTTGTGTATGTTGAATTCTGCCAGTCCCAAGTCTGGAAAATGAAAATGTGAGGGAAATGGTTCATCTTACATCTTACGCGTATGTATTTTTCAATTTTTTCAACCTTCTCTTTTTCTTTACTCTATGTATGTTATCATTCTCGGTGAAAATGAAGTAGGCTTAACAGTATTAAATTTTTGAAAAACGTAGCAAAAAATTCATCCGAATTCCGCCAAGATACCTACAAAACATACATACCTACAAGATACAGATACCTATAAAACACAGATATCTACTCAACACACAGGTAGCGGTCAGGCGCGCCGCAAACCGCTAGTTTGCATATAAAACAATCTGTAGGAGCGCTGTTGTTGATGTTGAAAAGGTGATCATGGTGTTTTTCACCATGACACAGCATATTAATAAAATCTACTGCACCTTCTCAATTATTATTTTTTGTGAAAAATGCATAGAATAAAATTGTAGACCTCTTAATTTCCTGTCGAGTGAATATAATTTCAAATGTCTTGGGTGATTTTCTAAAGATTGTTATCACTTTTTCAGCAAGCTTCTACAAACAACCATCGCGGAGAACATTGAGAGCGCCTTCTTTGATTATATTTGCAAATAGAAGAGTTATCTATACCTACTATAGCTGTTGTGAGACGGCACATTGAATAAATTCTTCAAAATAAATAAATAAATACCTAAATATTATTATAAATAAATTACGGCAGTGTATGGAAGAAAAATGAAAAATCTGGTATAACTCTTGAATAGTTGAATGCAGCCGCATTGACGGTCCATCTAATTTATAGAATGTGTGCTTATGGGCATCTTTCAGTTGATGTCTTACCTGTTTTTATTAAAATCTCGTATTTACCGTTTTAAATCAATTCTTCCCTAATAACGACCTCATTGAAAAGTTTTATAAGCTTCGTACCGACGACTTATGATTCATCTTTGTTTTCTCGTCACCACCGGCTTTAATTGTAATAAAACTTCTCTCCTTTCCTATTCTCTTTGTTTGTTCTTGTCAGTTCGTGTTCTTCTCTCTTGATGATGACTATTTAGTCGAAAGACCTTGGTATAAAATTTGTAATTTTGTGCGGGTTGTAAAATTCTATCAGTAAACATGTCCTGCAGTACAGTTGCCCGAGTTAATCAAATATTTTGTATTCTACGACGATGCAATAACATAATAATTTTATGTTCTACCAAACAATAAATTTTCCAAAAGAACAAATTTGAATCATAGTCAACTTTAAATTTTCCATTCGACTAGCGCTTCATGAAATAACTAGATTTGGTCCCCTCACATATTGCTCTTCTTACATCACTTGACTAATGTTGAATTCACGTTTCATGAAATAGCCTAAAAATTGGTCAAATACCGTAGAAAATCTGTTACAGCATCTGATCGCAATTCATAAATGCCTAGCTAAAAATCTCGTGACTCCACAATCTTAGGGTGGAATTGGTAGGTGTTCAAGAAAATCGACTCAAATGTAATTCACAAATGAAACTTTGCTAGAAAACGTTAGTTTAGAATAATGTGAAATGCAGTTGGATAAAACGACAAAAAAATGAAGAGTACGTTGAACATTGAAAGGTTTGGTTTTATTATTATGAATTACAATTTTGCAGCACGTATCTACAAGGAGGCCGGAATAGATAACATTTTTTTGTACTAACATGGTTACCGTACAACTTGTGTTACTTGCAGATGAAGAGAAACTTGAACATGCTCTGCAAAGTATGTATGAACCAAGCCACCATAGTGAGGACGAATCTGATGAAGTACTTGGCGACCACCATCGAGGGGGGAGGGGGGGGGGGGGTTGTTGGTAAATGAAAAACTTGTGTGAAAAATCTGATCACCTCGTCGGGATCTAAACCTGAAACCTTTCGCCTGGCGGGTGACTGCTCTAACCGCTTACGAGGGCCATCAAATCTCCCGCGAATTTTTCCAAGTACCAACGACGAAAACTTGTTCATGTTTCTTGCGGAATCCTGAACGCATGAAAATTAATGAGAAAAAAGAAGTTGCAAGAGACAGTCTCCTTCCACAAGCAAAACGGATGAAGACAGATTCAAATGCGAATTTCCCACCTCCAGAGGTTGGTACGACCGTGCGTTCACCCGTATCTGACATTGATCAGGCAAAACCAGATGACAGATCTATTTTAGCTTGGGTGTTGCAGAGGACAGACAACAATCTGTATCAGTTGGGCACAAAGAATGGTCGATTGCAACAGCTTTACGCTTGATCCCAGTTGACTGTTTATGCAAAGAACTTAGATATCTTACTTGATTTGAAAGTAAAATTCAACACTGATTACGGAAAAAATATCTAAATAATCCTATCAAGCTTGAAAGTGGGGGAAGATGAATTTCATTGTGGATTCGTTACTATGAATCCTTATGGGAAATGGTTCCAGGACAATGAAGAATGATATTTAAATATATATTTCGTGATATCACAGCACTGATAACGGTAGGCAAAAGTACCCAAAAAGCAGTCCATCAGCTTCAATTAGTATGTATAGGAATAACACAGGAACAGTTAGATCATATATTCAGGCTTGAAAAAAATAATGAACTTACGGATAAGAAGTGCATTTTCATACACAAAAAAGCTTGAAGATTGTGAATATAAACTTTTTATTCTGAACTTTGTGATGATACAAAGTTCTATCACAAGCCAGTACTCCGTCCAACTAGTTCAGAGAACGAAAGTCTCGTTGTAGGACAAACTGGGGACAGGGGAAGACCCATTTTTTCAGACGAACGAAAAAGAAAAAAAAAGAACTACATAAATTCCCCTCTTTGAGAATACAGTTTCCGAGTCATTCTCCGACCAGTACAGAAAATCTATCACGGACCCCTCTCCTCTTCAATTATGTATACTAGTTAATTCATCTAATTAGGTTGACGTATCGAATGAGAAATAGAACGATGATGATTGAAAATAATCCCAGCAGTTACACGGACATGGTAAATTTATTTCTTGTAGATTGACCCGAAACATATTAAGGTGGCCGCGTACAAGAACGAGAATATTATCGAACTTGCCAAACTGAATGATAACTGATCAAAGGGAAGACCATGTCGAGCAGATAACATAAGATACCTAACACATCTACGCAAGGCTATTTAATCACTTAAGCACTCTTTCGACAGAACCTGCACTCATTCAAAACACTCACGTCATTCGACAGAGATTGTCTCATCACAACTTATTCTCCTTTTTGAAATGCTGATGAATGTTCCAAACGTTCCTGTCGTGACCTTATCAAAGTTGATATAACGTTTGCTGAAATATTCATGTTATTGATAGATACTCGTATGACGTTTTAAAGGAAAATCGGTCTAGATTGCTAGTGGTCTCACTAAGCTCCTTAGTCTCACCGCTTGAAGAAAACACGCAGTCGCGTGAGTAGTACACGACTTTTCTTCTCACAATGCAAAACTCATTGAGAGAGTTACTCCCTCTCTTTAGATTAAATACCAATGACTTGTCAATCAAGCCAAATATTTGTGGAATGAACAATAAAACTCAGTTTATAAATTCTATCACTATGACGTCACATCAACTGATAACAGAGTAAAAATACCTATAATCCAATAAGAAAACCTGAATTTTGTTTTAATTTAGGCTAAGAGTCATCTAAAACCTACGAAACGTCTCCAGAAAAACCACTCCCCTCCCCCTGCCCAAACTGCTACAATGCCATAACAGTCGTTTCTGCGATCTTTGCAAATTGATAATTCGATTACTCCCAATATGATTAACCGTAACCTACAGAATCGTATTAACTCAATTGGAAAAGCGCTGAGGAATTTTTATCGATTAATCATCGAAAAATTGTTGGTGCCTATCTTCTGATTGAGACTATAACTTATCTAAGTCTCGAAAAAATTCATCCAGTCGTTTTTGGAGATCCGCGGACAAAAAAATTTATTTAATCCTAAATATAAGCCTATAATAAAGAAACCTGATTTTTTCAGGCTGGAAGTAATATAGGGCCTCTCAATTTTTCATCACCCGCGGTTCCTGGCATCTGTTAATGCTATCTCCAGCTGATATTCCTCTCATATACTCATAAATTGTGTTCACGCTATCATTACCATTTTCTATGCAAACTCCATTCCAAGATTCTTCATCTGGGAATCCAGCTACGAGGAGATATCGAAAAAAATCGATATCGAAGCCAAAGAAGCAACCAATCATCCATCAGTCAACCCCTCAATTCTTCCCTCACGCTTCAACATTTCCAAAGGTATTAAGAAATAGGAAAAATCTATCGCACCCTTGGTCTAACCTCAAATCTCACTCAAAGTAGCCAATCCAAATTGAAAATGATATTCCCATCTCCTGAGACACCTCAAACCAACTATGAACCACTATAATTAAGTATACATGAAAAAATGACGTATAAATCAATAATTAATTAAGAATGAAGTCACCAAGGTAGTCTCGCAGCACACTTGATGAAGACTAAAAAATCGTGCTCCACCATTCAAACTCAAGGTTTTCACTATCGAGTATGACTAATAACAATAAAAAAAAAAATGAACAAACCGCCATTGCCACTATCCGTTCAAAAACAAATTTAACGAAACAAAAATTTAACAAGACAAAATTCAAGGCTCTTGGTACTGTGGGAAGCGAGATACAAGGGTACTAAATTTCTAGGTGGGAAGAATGAATAAAATAATATATTGAAAATAAAATTCATATACTCGCATTAGTGAGAAATTTTTCAAAAAAATGAAAATTTCCCGAGAACTACTCATCTGATCCTCAAAAAAATTGTAGGTGCACATCTTCAGATATAATACAACAATATGGTCAAGTTACAAAAAAATCTATCGGGTAGTTTCGGAGGAGTTCCGCGGACAAAAAGAATAAATAAATAAATGAATAAATAATAATAAATATATAAGGAAACCTAAAAGGACGGGTGTAATATTGGAAAAGTTGGTAATAGATGGGCGTTGTAATTGCTCAAAACCGTCTCCAGTCTGTTGTGATCTCGCGTGGTAAAATGTGTTTACCTCCCACAACCTAGTCCGATGAATAAGTTTCATGAAATACTTTTTTCACAACACTAACGGTGAAAACGCAACTTTTCGCCACTTGAAACGATGGCCAAAAAGGGGTTTTATCACAAGTAGTCCGTAGAACTGTGGTGAAAAATAAAAACTGTAGTGAAAAACGAAGAACTGTTGTGAAAAGTAAGTGAAGGCGTGGCGAAAACGTAAAACTGTAGTGAAAAGTAAGAGAACAGTGGCGAAAACGTAGAGATGAAACTGTAGTGAAAACTGAGGTCAGTGAACTCCATTCTCTCTGAGGTAGGTACGATGGTACGATGAACAGTGTTGTAAGAACTTCCAAAAAAACGCTGTGAACTTCCATTATTCTTCAGTGCAGCCAGGTTCCTATTATTTTATCGTTTTCGCCATCGTTTTCGTGACAAAAAGTTGCGGTTTCACCGTCAGTGTTGTAAAAAATATAATACTCGACAAGCGGTGAGAACTCGCGTTTCACTCGGAGTTTCAGAGCAACCAATCACGCTCGCTACGCTCGCGTGATACTCGGTTGCACTGAAACTCCTTGTGAAAACGCTCGTTTTCACCGCTTGTCGTGTAACATACTATTCAACATTCCTTCAGATTAAGCACTTATTCACATTTTCCATTTTCTAATTTTTTTCTTTTTTTTAATAATAGTTTTCATGAGATCAAAGTTATGTGATGAACGTGTACATTGCAATTGTTGACGATTCCGTTTTAAGATATTGCTTTTCAAGATAGGTAAAGAAAATTTTTCATTCTCGGTTTCTTCTTCTCAAACATCATGTTTGTACATCATGTTTGTCGACCAACTTGCCGGCACGTGTGGGTTTTGAACAGCCAAATGCCGCTTCCAGATTCTCAGGTTAATGGTTCAAATCCCGCCGCGCCGTTTTCGAAATGCCGAATTTTGATGATACCTATGACGCAATCATAAAGATATTATACTGTCAACACGTATCGCAGCATTTTATACTTGTGACCTGTCTCAAGAAAACCCTCGTAAGCGTCCAAAAAAACAATCGTGAAAAAGAGACTGCGTTGCCAACCGTCCGGTATTTGACCGGACAATCCGGTAATTTATCTTTACATCCGGTCAAATGGCGAGACTCTAACCGGACAATTTGAATAAATACCTACAAAAAATTTCGTTTTTAGTGTTTTTTTTTTTGCTTGCCTGAAAATGTCCGGTATTTTATAAGTGAGGAGTTGGCAACGCTGAAAAGAGTATATTTCAATCCATTAAAAGTATAGGAGGATTATCTTTTTTGGGCTCAGATTGGAGTATTCCCGTGTCGGATCGTTGGGAGACGATTTTGATGAGTTGAAAATCAGCCTTTCCCCTGATCAATTTTTCGGACTCTTAGGGGGTTCTCTTGTGAGAGGTCACATTTTTCTCTGTATTCTCCTTAAATTTCAGACTCTAGATAGATATTGTATTTCTCTAGTCGCTATTGAAAACGGCCGATCACTTGAAGATCAAAGGTTTATGCGAGGTGTCCGAAAATGATGAAAACAACGTAGAAAACAGCGGCGAAAAATCGATCATGGGCGCGACTTTCATTGGCTCCCAAATTTTACACGAAGACAGTGAATCGGGTAAACATCCAAAATTAGCGTCTCGTTATCGATGTGGTAAACACATTGCCAATACTGACCAAACCCAGTCCCAGAGCCAGACCCAAACTAATAATATGAAACGTAAACTACCCGCAAATACGTCCGTGTCAGGACAGGAGATGAATGGTGCACGTAAATACAGCAAACCTGTCGACCATAGAACAACAGGGATACCGGGGGCGGCGGTGACGACGACGACTACAACAACGGCCGCAGCGGCAGCAGCAGCCGCCATGCAGTTGATACAGACAAGTACTATCAACGCGAACGATATACTGGGCACGACGACGACGACTACGAGTACGAGTAGTCATCAACAGGTGAGTGTGAGTTAGAGAGTCGTTCGCTGCTCGGTTGCAGTCGCTGACTGTGGCTAGTTTTTTCTTTCTTTTCTTTTCTTTTTTCTTCTCTTCTCTCTTTTTAATATAATATTGGTGAAGTATTCGACATTGTGTTGTTAGTATGGATTGTCTGTGAGTACAGCATACATTTGTAGAGCTGTCTCTTAGTGAAATCATATCATGTAGAATCAGAAAATTGAAAATCGAGTGATAGAGAATTAGCGATCAACAAAATCAAGTACAAGTCGTAGGAGATTAGTTGACTATTGTAGTCGCAAATATGTACATGCCGGTAGTGAGTATGACGAATTTTACATCTTTCTTTCGATTAACGATAATGCTCTAGTCTAAATTTCTCTCTCCTCTTCAGTTCGGACTACTCCGGACTGGAACATGGTGCGAAATAACAAATAACATGTACCTGCATATAAATAATTCATTTTGATTTTTCAAATCGAATTGAAGTTCGTTCGCTCAGCTCGATGATAATAATATTTACCATGAAGAACTAAAAATGAACGCATGTTATTTCGGTGTTGCGTACCGAAATCGTGACGTGACTGAGAGTGTGTGATATTAGTGACTACTTGACTAGTGTTGTAGTCGTTCGACAGGGTTGATGAAGGTTGATGATCTGGGTAAATGAAATAGTGAACCCGATCTCAGTAGTTCGAATAATAAGAATGAACATTGTCTGGTAAGGTAACGTATGAGTGTGTGTGTGCGCGCGCGTTTGTCTGTAATCTGGACAAAACAAAGGAATAGTTGAAAAAACTATCGGGTTCTTGAGCCAGGAAATGAGAAAATGAATCGTAGTTCAAGTCCTGTCTGATTGATAAGTAAATTAAAGTATGGTCTACCAAGTAGTGCGGAGGAATTTATGATAAATTTAATGGTGATGATGAATTCTTGCACAAATTTTCGTTTCTCATCGGCGTTGTTCACAGAAAATTTCATCGGTTTCGAACGATTGATCGTGACGAAAGAGTCTTCACGTTAATGTTGAAAAAGAAACGAACAAATTTAATATGTAGGCTATGTTATTTACGACGATATTACGCGGATATTCCGTTCGTTTGTCAGAAGATTTTCTTATTATGATTAGAAAAGTAATGATTTCATTTACATTTGTTCTGGCAGTATCATAACTTACAACCGGCTGGTTCTGTAACTGTGGCCACTAATACGGATGAAGATGAAAAAGATCTGAAACCACCTGCGAACTTATCGGCAGTTGTCCTGTTGGATGGTCGACATTCGCAACAAATGACTGTTTCTTCCTCGATGCACTACTTGAACCATGAAAGTAATTCGTCTAGACAATGTCAACAATCAGAGAAACTCATTATGACTGGCTGTTCCCCTATCGTAAACTCATCCTGTACTACTTTGACAACCTTACAACCTCAACCGGTAAGTATATGTGAGCAAAAGGTTTGATGTATGTAGTTTGTTTACAAATGAATACATACGCTCATTCTGTGTATTTTTTTATAACGAAGGCGAGGTCTTAAGCGCACCTGCCTTTGAAGTAATTTGTTGATCGATTTGGATTCTCGATCTTGAGTAACTTACTTTGAAGTTAGAAACTACTTTATCGACCTTATGTAGAGACTCAAACTTAGGATTCTGCGTACCCGTTGAAGAATCTGAAAAGAAACTAATCGTCCTCATTTTTAATGTCTTGATAACGTTTATCGTTGACTTTTTCTACCTACTGTGTTAGGTTGAAGCGTTTTGTCTACCATCTTTTTCAGTAAGTACTTATTTGGAATAATTTCTACGCACCTCGCGTAAGAGGCTTCTACAACGTTGGAAATATTCCTCCAGTTTCAAATTTCAAGTACTTGAGTGTGAGATCACTATTCTCGAATATTTTTCTTGAAATAATAATACTTTTGGATGGAATTTTTCTACTTTTTCAATCGGCGTTAGATACCTCTTGTGCTAGAAATGCGAATTAGACTCTTATTAGTAAAAAAAATGATCTTTCTAAAAAAATATTCATTAAGACGGAGGAAGCAGTTACTGACTTGCACACGTTTCATTAGACTAATGCGACCGGTATCCGCTCTACTCGACGCGATAGCAAATTCACCAGTTGAGGTTGATCATTTATTCGTCATCTCATTTATTTTTCGCGAACAAAGATTTTGAATCCATATTTGTTCATTCTTGCAGCCTCTTTTATTGGATCAGAATAGTCATTCACATTTGAGTCAACAGAGCACAGCTTGCGAAGACGATAAGAGAGACGTCGAAATGATGTCCGAAACGCAACCATTAGGTCCCACTGCTACTCCTGTTCATTGCCACTCGATAGAGATACAACAGCACAGTCCTACTCATCGTGACATCGCGGGTAAGCACATGTGTTTCGAATGAGTGATTTTCTTGCTAGATTCTTGTGAAAGGAAAGTAATTGAAGTAAAAAAAAGCTTGTCGTGGCGGTTCAATTATACGTAGACGAAAATAAAATTCAAGTTTTTTCACGGCTCTGCCGTCGTTTATTGAGTGATGGATTCGATGACCGACGTTTTGGAGTAACTTAGATACCACCTTCGGGGTCTCGGAACATACTAAAAAAATACGTGACAGAAATTCTACTAAGTACAATCAGGAGAGCAAGGGTGGACGTAAGTGCGAAGAGAAGAAAAATAAGAGAATGTATAGAAAGTATGAAAACAAATACTGTAAATTTTAAAACAGATGTTGATGGTATTAGTCGTACCTATCTACCTGTCATCGATAGAACTCGTCATCTTCGAGCTAGCTCACTTCCATCGTTGCTCTCCTGACTGTACTTAGTAGAGTTTTGGTCACGTGATCTTTTAGTATGTTCCGAGACCCCGAAGATGGTATCTAGGTTATACCGAAACGTCGGTCATCGATTCCATTACTCGATAAACGACGGCAGCGCCGTGAAAAAACTTGAATATTTTATTTTCATCCAAGTGGAAAGTAATTGATTTTCTTTCAATGTTCTTTCTCTTGGTCGTACTGATATCATTTCTTATCTTTACAGTAGATACGTCGAGTATGCCACCAGAAGATATAAAAGTGAAATTTGAAACATTACGTACCATGGATCAAACATCAGACAGTATGGATACCATGGAAAACCATTTGTCCGAACATGTAAGTTCAAACTTTGTATAATGGAGCCAAATTTTTCTTGCTTGTCTACATTGTATTCTTGAAAAATTGGTTGTTTGAAACTTGTTACTAGAAAGATTTCGGGGATTACTTCTTTAGTATCATGTCGAAATCGTGAAAAATTACTGTAGGGCGATTCTTCTTTTGTCATTGGGTGAATTAATCGCTGGTTCTTTGTGATGAAACGTCCCGTCTACATGAATTCACGTATCAATTTCAACACAATCGTTCCCGATGACGTGACCGGAATCCCACATTGTGCAATACCCAAATAAAGCCGTTGAAGATTCTTCTATGAAATCCTTGAAAGCGTTTATTTGTGGATGTCATCAGTCTAATAAATTGCATAAAAGTTTCGACCTTTTTTCATACCCCCATAACACGCAATCACGGATTATCGAAAAAAATCTTTCAGTTTATAGTAAAGAAAGTACGATCTCATTCTCCCAAGTTCCTCACGATAGATTGCTCTTAAACTAGACTGTTTCTGTTGATCGAGTAACTTAACCGGTCGTTATCGCGTCCTCTTAGAAAAGGAATAAGCTGGATAAAAATTCGTGCATATATGGTATCCCCCTGCTTCAACGATCATTTCTTGTTTTTTTCGTTAATTCATTGTAAATTTACATACAACACCAACGTATGATGAGTCATAATCAGAGACATGAACGAATTTTCTTAATTAATATAAATATGATTTCTGCTGTATCTACAAAAGTAAATTATCTGAATCAATGATCTATGAAAAAACTTGAACAATTTTGTATTTTATATTTTTGGCCAAAAATACAACTTTCTTCATTTATGATGGAAAAGTGCCTCATAGCGTGGTAAAACATGAGTCATATCGAACGTGGTTTTCATTTCCCTCCTAAAGAGTTTTTTTTATTTTCATTTTATTCCGAGGCAGGTTTTTCATTTTCATTTCGCACCTGTTTTTTTTTTTTTTTTTTTTTTTCTTTCATTTCGCACATAGGGAATATTGACAAGCTATCATCTATCTTGTGATGGCCCCAAAAATCCGTTTGTCTTCTACTTGTTGATCGTAAATGAAGAAAAATCTTATGAACATCACAATTAGAAACGGCCATTTTTTGATTTGTATGAATTATCAAGAAATAACTCATTTCGAATTAAGGAACGGGGTTATCACTCACGTAACAAAGTTCTATTCAAGTCAAAAAATTTTACAAAGTTAAAACAAAAGATTATGGTCATAAATCGAAAAAAAATAATAATAATAAATAAAATACTGTTATATGGTCATAAATCGAAAATGAATAAAATAAAATTTCCTACGATGGGGAACAAATGGAAAGATTTCGGATAAAAAATTGAATTTTTGAGAATATAAACTTGAGGCTTGAACGTACGACCGGTTTCGAACTGCTACGCGGTAGGTGGGAGATTTTATTTTATTCATTTGACCCTAATCATTCCTTTTGACTTCGTAAAAATTTTTGACTTGAATAGAACTTTGTTACGTGAGTGATACCGTTCCTTAATAATTAATGAAATTTACACGTACTTACGAAGACTTCTCTCAAACTCATTTCTAACCCTTGTAGCATAAATGACCATTTCTAGGTTATCAATCATTTCTGTGGAGAACTTGGAACAAAAAATTCAACAAAAAGTTGAGTTTTTCATACAAGCACTAATATTTACATTTTTTAATTTAATCACCATAGTATTTGTCGTTCGTTTTAACATTATTCAACAGTTCACGAGTTACAAAGTGGGTTTTATGTAGTGCATTTGTGCGTTTATCGTTTATCAGTGGTTTAGCTTGAATAGATAAATACGTTAGCCTCCGGCTATCGCGTTCACGCATCAACATGACTTCTGGCACCTCTCAACCAAACAACAGCGCATCGAAAACTTCTTACGCAAAATCCGTTCAGAAAAAAATAATTCCGATCATCAGTTTCGACACTCCATCCGAAGAACAGGGAATAATTTTCCCACACAAACCAGAATCCCAACTGAAACAATATTTAGTCGCCCTACGAAACAAAATTGGTGATGCTAAATTCATCGTAGCCGCATCAAGAATTAGCCAAGATAGAATTTTAATCTTTCTCAAATCAAAAGACCTCGTCGACACATTTTTCAATCAAGGAGCTTCTATTGACATAGATGATGAAATTATCAAAGGACGTCGCCTCAAAAATCCAGCGAAAAAAGTGATTTTTTCCAACGTTTCAGCTACCATTCCAAATTCAATCCTACATTCACATCTAATAGAAAAACTCAACTTCAAATTAGCGTCTCCTGTAACAGTCTTACGAGCCGATCCAAATGATGAGGAATTCTCACATATAATTAGCTGCCGCCGACAAGTCTATATTTCGAATTTCGAAGAAGTATTTAAACTGAGCAGTTTTACTCTCACTTACAACGAGCATGATCATCATATCTTCATCAACTACGACGAACCAACTTGTTTCATTTGCCAATCACCCGATCATAAATCTGCTAATTGTGAAGTTTCTTCACAAATTGATAAGCCACAAGGAAAATTACACAACCCCCTCCAACCAACCGAAGAAGATAAAAAGACATTTCAAGATCGTATTGTTAAAGCTCGGCAAACTGCTCGAGCTAACAAAAATCCTTCAGACATTATTCCTGTCTCTATTGAGCCAAACGTCAATACTACGGAAGCTGCTACAAAACCCGGTAATCCCATGGACCGCGACTCTCCGAAGGATTCTTCGCCAGTAGCTATAACTACCGCTACAACCGAGAACCTCAACACTCCAAACAAATCTGATACAGTAAACGTGCAGCCTGTTATTCCGACAGGCATCAACAAATCTAATATGCCGGCTGATCCTAACTCTCTGGACAAAAATAAACGACCTCTCTCTTTGTCCAGCTCTGTACATTCTGCTACCAATACGGAAGTGAAGAACCCCACCAAAAAAATCAAAGAAAATTCTTTTCACAAATCTACGAGTAAAAAAAGAGACTCATTAAGTTAGAAAACAAGTATGTTGAATCTTTTACAATTATTTTCTATTCTCTTAATATTTTTATGTTTTGCGTTTGTATTGATTCCCATTTTTTTGTACTTCCCCCTTTCCTATGAAATATCCTTCGCTTCTTACTATACACTAATGTCTCATCAATTCTCCTAATGACTAATCATTGATGGCGCACACAGACGTAATCAATATCTTACAATGGAATTGTAAGAGTGCACGTTCCAACAGAGAATCAATTCTTCATCTCATTCATCAAGAAAATTTACATGTTTTGGTATTATCCGAGACTTGGCTTCACCCTACATCTCATTACTATATCCCTAATTTCCAGGTATATCGAGCCGACCGTCCTGACGGTTACGGTGGATCGATGATTCTGGTACGGAATGACCTACACTCTAACGCACACATTACTCATCCTGTACCTTTGATTGACAATACTACTTCATCATTTATCGCTGTTCAAGTACACCTCCAAAGCAGAATTCTTACATTGGGTGGGGTGTATATCCCCCCTTCAGCTACTATCACTTCTCAACAACTAGAAAATCTTCTTGACGTTCAACACAATTTGGACATCATAACAGGTGATTTCAACACCCATTCCCCACTTTGGGGTAATTCCGGCTACAACAATAACGGTCAACTTCTTGAAGACGTCTTACTCAATTCTAACACTTATTCTATAATCAATACCGGTGAACATACTCGAATAGGACGGTACTCATCCTCAGCTATTGACCTTACCCTTTGCAAACAAAATACAGCATGGCTTTGCACCTGGCGAGTTATCCCTGATCTTTCAGGTAGTGATCACCTTCCAGCTCTCATTCAGCTACACCAAAACATTCTTCAAGATACTTCTCCTCTCCATTTATCAACCTCTCACAACATTTTTCATGACCTTAATCTAAAAGAGTTGGACTGGTCTAAATTTTCGTCACTATCTACATCGTATATAACAAACATTACAAACATTGAGACTCAAACTCTTGAAGCTTATGAAGCCTTCACGTCTTGCATAACTTTAGCATTGAAAAATTCGGCTCCTCCACGCAAAAATCCGACCACAACTTCCAGCATTAAACGTTCCCCACCTATCTGGTGGAATAACCAATGCCAAACGGCTGTTCGAGATCGACGCAAAGCCCTCCAAGTCTTTAAATATGACCCAAGCGAACAAAATTATATTAAACTACGCCGAATGAATGCTTTAGCTAAGAAAACCTTCAAAAAAGCTCGTAAAGATTCTTGGCAATCCTTTACTCTGTCTTTTAATAGAGAAACCCCTCTGTCTGAAATATGGAACAAAGCCAAAGCTCTCAGATACAGGCTTAACAACTCTATTTCGTGCACCCCCTCTAGGGAACAAACAGACACTTTTCTCTCTTCGATCAATCCAGCTTATCCTCCCTCTTTTGAGGAAGTCACCACACAGGAAACTATTCCGTGTTCTTCCCATTGGTTAGAGCATCCTTTTCTCCTGGAAGAACTCACAAACAGCCTTCACAACAAGGAAAACACTGCACCTGGTACCGACTGCATTTCTTATAAAATGCTAAAACATCTTTCCGTATCTTCAATGGTAATCCTATGTAGAATTCTTAACGCTCTATGGACACAATCACTGATTCCAGATATTTGGAGACATTCCAGGGTCATCGGAATCCCCAAAAAGAACACTGCCAAACTTCGACCTATAGCTCTGGCCACTTGCATCCGCAAATTAGTGGACACCATTCTAAACAAAAGATTGATTCATTGGCTGGAATCAAATTCCATCCTACCTTCCAACATATACGGCTTTCGCTCAGGGCGTAGTGCGATTGACGCAGTCAGTTCTTTAACGACCGAAATCCACAAAGCTTTTGTGAACAAAGCTCACCTCATTGCCACTTTTCTAGATATCGATTCAGCGTACCCAAACGTTCACATCCCCACATTAACAAAATTACTCATCAAAATTGGTTTACCAGCTCATTTTGTACAATTCATCAATCTCCTTTTCATTAACCGTCGCATTTTTTATTACTCTCCCAACGGAGTCTCACAACAGAACTCATTCCTTGGCCTTCCTCAAGGTTTTCCATTATCTCCAACACTCTTTAATATCTATGCGTTATCTCTCATACCAAACATAGTCGAAGTCAAATCCGTTTTTTTTGCTGACGACATAGTCCTCTTCTCAGCTAACAAAAACCTTTCGCTCGCGGCCAACCGAACTCAATGTGCTATTAATCAAATTGCCGCTAACGCAAGAAAGCTGAATCTTACCTTCTCTTCTGCTAAATCAGCTACGATGGTTTTCTCTCTCAAATCCTATAATCCTACAAATGCAATACTAACTATTTACAATGACCCACTTCCTATAGTGTCGAACATGGAATATCTTGGCATTACTCTTGACCCCAAATTACTATGGAATCGTCATATTTCCAAGCTCATTTCAAAAGCTGGCCCCTATATAAACCTCCTAAAAATGCTATCCCCTACTAGTTGGGGTGGTGACCCAGTAATATTAACACTATTCTATAAGGCAATAATCCGCTCTAAACTAGACTATGGCTCTACACTTTACGGTTCCGCTAGCAAAATTCATCTGAACAAACTTGAGATCTTTCAAAACAAATGTATTCGTCTTATAATAGGAGCCCTAAACTCCACTCCCATTCCAGCTCTCTGCGCAGAAACTGGTATAATACCGCTTCATTATCGTCGAAACTATCTAACTGACAGATTTCTAATCCGTAGTATCACATATCATAACTCAATACTCACCGAGAATATCTCATACCTCCTTCATCATTGGAGATTTGTCTTTTGGCGACTTCCTCTAATGTGCAAAAGAGCTATTATTATCTTTCGGTTTCAGAACATCATAATTAATATTCCATCCTACCACCTCTCGTCCTTCTCATTTCAGGAACTTTTTAAACATATAAAAATTCATAAACTTCCCAAAAATCCGAACTTCACTTCTCAAGAACTTTTCGATTCGTACATCCAACAACACTTTCCTCTACATACGCAGATTTTCACAGACGGCTCGAAGGACCATGAAGGCGTCGGTATGGCCTTCTGGATCCCTTCAATGCTTCTTCATTGCTCTCTTGCATTACCACCTTTCTCATCCATTTTTCATGCAGAACAGATGGCCATTTTCCAAGCTCTTTATTATATTAAACAAAACTTCCAAATGGGACATTTTCTAATAATTTCTGATTCTCTCTCCGCTCTTCAATCTCTTTCTTCCGTTCCGTTTCGCATAAATCCATCCTTAGCTCTATCAATTATATCCTTAATCCATTCTCTCTCCCCCATCAAAATTGATTTCCTCTGGATCCCCGCACATGCGGGAATTACTAACAATGAATTTACAGACGAGAAAGCTAAATTAGCACGTCTATCTCAGGTCTCATCAAACCTTCTTCCCATGTCAGAATTGTATTCGCTCACTAAACGCTCCACACGGGATGACTGGTCTCTAAATTATTCAAATTCATTTAACAATCAAAATTCTCACTATTTACTTGTGCAACCCTTTCTTCCGACATCTCCTTGGTATCAGAAATTTCACGACATCTCTCGTTCTCTCATTGTCAAAATCAGCCGTCTTCGCTTCGGACATAATCGTCTCCCTGTCCACCTCAAACGCATAAATCTCATAGAATCTGACGCATGCTTCTTCCATCCAGATAACCCTTTAAAAGCCGACATCAACCACTACTTTTTTGAATGCTCAGAATTACCAAATTTAAGACAAAAACTCTATTCAGAATGTATGAATTTAAATTTTCCAACCCCTCTCCGAGCTATTGACCTTCTCTCATCCGAAGAATTATCCATTTTCCCTCATATCTTTCATTTCCTTAAACATCTTCCGGAATCCATAACAATTTGACTGACATAATTCATAACTAATTTGTTAAACGAGGTAAGGCCTAGTTGCCATCCTCCAACACCCTGTTTTTTTTTTTTTTTTTATTATCATTATTTTGTATTTTTGTATTTTTTTTTTTTTTTCTCTTCCTTCTAAATTTCTGTAATTTTGTTTTTCTCTTCCTTGTTTTGTAATGTTTATCTTTTTATTTTCATCTTTATTTTTTATTTTGTTTATTTTTTTGTTTTTTTGTTTTTATTATTTTCACAATAAAGGGTGTATTAGAAAAAAAAAAAAAAAACACATTATTCAAACATCGAATATGGATTCTCTACTTTGGAAATAGATCCTTAAATTCTCCGATCATTTTTCTAAATGCATACGGCAATAGCGCTAATATTTCAGATAGCGAAAAACGCGTTTAGCGCCATTGTATAGTGAACGAAACGACAATAGAATGCGAAAGAATGGGGAATTTTACTGCTGAAGATCGATAGTAGCGCACGTGGTTAGAAATGTAACTCCGTGGACATACGAACGAATCAAGTTTACCTTTGAGACAATGTTATTAAAAATCGAACCAAAAGTAGGCAAAACAACAACGAAGAGTAAATTTCTTTTCTTGTAGCAAAAGAAGAACGACGGTCGTTTTATCTATCTAGTGTTGATTTTGAAGGTGCCGCGAATATATTATTGAACGAATAAACACAAATAAATCTTATGAGAAATTTGTGTTTGTCCGCATGGTTCACTTTTCTATCCAGCGCTGACTGTCATCTCACGTGAAAAGTAAAATCTGCCAACTCTTTCGCCACGGCCCTGGCTTTCGGCGTTGAGCGTATGCTCTACCTGATCACACACACACGCGCGCATAAGGAACTGAAACAGCTCAATTTGGTCGTGTCAACATTTGAATGGGCAAAGTTGTCAACGAGTCACAATTGGATAATTGCGATCTCACCCTTCAAGCGAGCTGAAAATTCTTCACATTCAGAGTTTTTTCCTCTCGACAATCAGAACTCGAGAATTTCATCGACGTGCTCCATCATCGAAACTCCTCTTGAATTCAGATGATTAGCCCTCTCTTCGTGTCTTCAGATCAAACTTAATGATACCAGCCTTTTTTTTACATTCTTCCTGGAAATCACCTAATCGTATTTTGAAGTACTCGGGCTTGAGTTGATACTTTTTTTTTTTTTTTTTTTTTTTTTTCAACAGGGAACCTGTTTTATGGGGAGCTTTTTGAGAAATTTGCCACGCGCCGTCCAGCAAAAAACTTGGAAACAATTCAACTCTCGAGCCATATATGATAGGAGGGGGACTTGGAAAAAATTTCGATTCTCGCGAGCTATATATGATAGGAGGGGGACTTATGAAAGAAATAAGCGCAGATTCATCGGACAAAAATCAAATAATAATTATTAAGCTAGATTTTGGCTACAAAATCACTTACTACAAGAACTCAAACAAGGGATCGTTGAAATTTTAGTCGATTTACTTAGGAGAAGATGAGAATGTTGAAGCTAAGAAAATCTGAAATACTACTTCTTACACAGTTTACAAGCAATCTCGATTTGTACTAAAAGTAGGTACAGTAATTATTAAAATCCCCTTTCAAAATTACCACTATTTCAGCACTTTTTTTCGTATCAATAGCAGATAATCAATTCACTCACCTGACCCTGAGTTAGAGTCACATAAGTTTTAATTTCTCACAATAGGAGGAATAACAAAGGTGAGCACATTCAACTTGAGGACCAGCCTACAAACTCTAAAATGACCTACCGAATAGAATCACAAAATTACACTAGGTATGAAGAAACATTTTTGGTTGCCAATCGAAGTCTCTATTTTGTGCCTAAAGTCATCAGATTTTTTCATGTTATTATATATTTATTCGCACTATTACTCTAAGGAGCCTTGGCCGTCAACAAATTAAGTAATGGTTGCCGTTGCCCAGGACGCACCACGTGGAGGTGGCTCCAATGCGTCCCAAGACACTAAAGATCCTAGTCCTACTCTAAAAGACCAAAAAAAAAATGACGATGCCTTCAATTTTAATTTCAATCTGGAAGAGAAAATATTAGTAGATCAATTTGAGCCAAAAAGAAAGAGGTCGCCATTGACCAATACCGGTCGTCAAACAGTAGTCGTCGGTTTACACACTCATATTTCAGAGTGCAACAGCTACTCCGGAATAACGGGTGGTGTAATCAAGCCCTAAAAATGATTTCGGTTGAAAGAAATTACATTTTCTAATTAGTATTATAGGTGTGATTGATGGTAGCACAATATCATCGAGATCATGCGCTCAATGTACTTCCTGCAATCCACCTGTAATAGCGTGAACAAAAATGAACGAAACTTTTTGTCAAAATTTGGAGTTGTCGTGCCAACCGTATCAATTCGGAATGGAACGGCCGCTAGAAGTTGACGATGGTCTCAATTTAAATTTTTGTGAGAGAGAGAGAGAGAGAGAGAGAGAGAGAGAGAGAGAGAGAGATATGTTTAGGAACATGGTGCAATTTATTCTTGAAGTTGAGAAAAATACGGCTAATTAGTTGACAGTTCGCAAAATATTCTGAATGATCTTCAGAAAACATTTAAACGTCTGAAGGGGGGCCATCTTTCAATCTTTAAATTTCAATTAATGAATAAAATTAGTTCGTGTGAACCAATTAACCGTATTTTCCTGAGTTTTGTCTACAAAAATACAAAGTTTCAAGATATTTCATGCTTTATTGAACCAGTTATCTCAGGGCAAAAATCGTAACATGTGATACATATTTTGCGTGTGTCTACGTGTGAGTGACTAGATAGAGGGTACCCTTGAGGCGCTATACACGATGGGTACGGTCCGACGTACATTTTGGTTCCAAAAGCTTAATTTGTCCTTGAAAGCCTGTGTTAAATTCGTGTATTTGGATGATTGATAACTCGAGACTGACTGAATTAATTTTTTAAAAATTATATTCATTGGAAAGGAAATTTTATGGAGAATGAATCATCTTTTCTTCAATTTTTCTTTAGAAGCATCATTTTCGGAGTAATCATGTATTAGTAAGAATGCGTTTTTTTTTGACCGAACGCCTGTTCAACAGGCGCTTAAGATGGATAGTATCCTCATGGATACGAGCCATACTGATTTGAATGAAGAAGAATATACTGAGGCACGTAATTGTTACGTGCCTCAGTATATTCTTCTTCATTCAAATAACAGGCGCTTGGTAAGAAAGAAAAACGCGTTTCAATTACGTACCGTATCGATTATTCCGAAAATAATACTTCCAATGAAAAACTAAAGAGAAGATGATTTATTCTCCATAAAATTTACTTTCCAACGAGTATAATTTTAAGAAAATTAATTCAGCTAATTTCGAGATATCCGTCATCAAAATACACGAATTTAACATAGGCTCTTAGGCACAAATCAAGCTTTTGGAACCGAAATGTACGTCGGATGTACCTGTCATGTATACAGGGTCCGCCCAAAAAATGACAACTATTAAATGGGGATTTGGAGTAAATTTGTTGTAGCTTAGAAACACGGAAAGTTAGATTAAGGACTGCAGGAATGCGCATCTTGAAAGTAAACAAACGAAGTGAGGAGTGCGTAAGGAGTTTGCATCGAATGGTTCCGAGATTTGAATCATTTGAACACGTCGAATGATTTTTATGACATTAATAATAGTTAGTAATTCAAAAATAAACTAGGTATAATATCTTGAAAAATATTCGAAGTCCAATAATATTCTCGGACTTGGTCGTTTTTTATCTCAAAGAATTTTTGAAGTCCAAACATATTTTGGTACTTCGATCGTTTTTTTGAGTAGAATATTATAACAAAAAAAATTTTCAAGTCAAAAATATTCTTGTACTTCGTGTCTTTTTCGAGTACAACATTTTGGAAAATATTATTCGAAGTCCATACAGACCCACAGTCCAAAGCATGAATACAAGACGTAATACCGCGCAACGCGAGCGTGCGAACGTAAAAAATTCGAAGACTCGCGGAATCAACTTCCCTCCCAGTGTGGCGTGAAATACCGACTCGTGTTCTTAGAGAGACAAATATCACAACACAAAAGAGATGAAAAGAAAAATAGTGATAATACTGCCCTAGCTTGCCATGCTTCTAAGGAAAACCACAAATTTGACTTTGGAAAAACTTGTATTTTAGCCTATGAATCGAATACTCGTGAAAGAAGAATTCGTGAGTGCATCGAAATTATCAAAAATAATACGGTAAATTTTAAACGTGACACGCAGAAACTAAAATCGACCTACTCTCCAGTTTTAATTACTCATACTTCCTGATTTTTCTTGATTTTTTCTCTCTCTCGATAGCGTGTCGTTCTTGTACTTTTTATGTTTACTTTTACTCATTTCGTTCCGAAGAAGACGTCTCAGCACGTCGAAACGTCAACGATTTTCGTACAGTTTTGTACATTATTTATATTGGGCGAGCAAAGCTTTTTCATAATTTCATTTTAACAAAGTTTCTACTTGTTCTCCGAGTCGAGTTATGGACCAAAATGTCCCAAAAATTGATCAATTTGCCAAAATTCTCAAAAATTAAAAATCGTCCAAACTTCCATATTTTACTTGATTTGAAATTGATATTCCACGCTGATTCCGAAAAAAATACTTGAAAAATCCTATGAAGCTTGAAAGTTTTTAAAATTTTTTCATTTATTATTTATTGAGGACTACTTTTATAATTATGGTATTTACTTGATCTATAAATCAAGTTTACTTGATCTATGAATCAAGCGTAAAAATTGATATTCTACTTATCAATAGGAGATTAAGTTTTACATATCATATGCTAAGTATAATCCAGCGGGTAGGTACGTTTCAAAAACCGGTAGCGCTCTTCAAGAAGAAACTACGTTGAAAAATAGATGAAGTCGATAATAGTACTCAATATTATTGTATTTTTAGACCTAAATTTCAATTGGAAAAGCAAAACAGTAATACGAAATGAAAAACACAAATTACCTTGCAATAAGAATCACGAAGTTACCTCATCAACTAGAATGGTCGTCGAGTAGATTTGCAGTTACAGCTATGAGGAAACTGAGAGAATGAGGTCAAATATTTTATATAATTTATATTTCTTATAGACTGAGGGTATTTGAACTATAACGTTTTCAACAATTTTTAGCAGAAGGTTCAATACTTCTGTTCATATATCGCACTCTACGGAATTCTGAATATTTCATCGAAAAATACGTCGTTCTTAGTACTCGGCTATGTAGGAGCTTTGACTAACAATATAGTCTAAGAGTATCAGGTCAATGCATAGAGGGCAACTAAGCAACAGCAACTCAGCAACCAGACAACAAAGCTTGCACAACTTACACGTTGGTGTGCGTAAATTGCCTCGTTGCCTGTTACCAAGTCGCCTCTTACGGAGTAGACGAGTACTTGAAGAGGTTTAATTAGTGACGAAGTTTCGTTACTCGTACATATTTGTTAGTGTGTGGTTAGGAATCGCGCTGTGGATTTGTGAAACTGATGAGATTAGAAAAAAAGTGTTTCGGGGTGATAAACTAGTAATCCCGTTTCCTATAATTTAGCCGGACCCTCTTCCGCACGGGGTGCTTGTTCTTGATCATTCTATGTAAGAATTTTTCGAATAATATAGAATGGACCAACTTTTCGATGTTGAAAATCGGTCGATACATCCGCGATATATTTCCATCAAGCCTAATGGCTCCCATAAGAAATACATGCGGAGTAAAGATCATTATCTTACTGATTGAAATAATTAAGAAATGAAAATTTGATTTTGAAATACTTATGATTATAAAAATTGAAATATTATTGTTTCCTTTTTTAAATACTCAATATTTTTCATTGGTGATATGATGATCTTTGCTCCGTATGTATTTCTTATGAGAGCCATTATATTCGAAGGAAATATTTTTAATACTTTCACAAACAGCAAATCAGGTGTATCGACCGATGTTCAACATCGAAAACTTGGTCCATTCTGTGTTGCAGATTTCAATAAGACTTATTATACGGTTATTTTTCCATTCATTTTCAGAGTATCAATGATGATGAACATACAATGCAAACGATGATGATTACTCCGGAATTATTTACTTTGATGCCCTCAACTTCATCAGCGACGCCGTCTGGTAATAATGCGTTTCGTGCTTGAATATTTTTCGTGATTATTTCCATCGCGAGTGACATAGTAGTTAAAGTTTATGAAAGTTTGACAGAAACTTGAACACTTTTGTTAAAAATAAGCGATATGTTGGAAATTCAAAAAGAATAGAATAGCTTTGTGGTAGTTCGGATACGGAAATTTTTTGACATATTTCATATCTTTTCTCTCGCCGGACCCCGATTTTGAAATTCGCAAGTACACCCCCCCCCCCCCCCCCGGTCAAGAGAGACCGTGCGCGTGAAAATCTCTACCCGATATTCGATTCAGAAATTTGCGAGTACATCCTGCGTGCGCGTGCGATATTTCTCGTACCATTCTCATACAACAGCAACGCGAGTGAGCCCCACAAAAGCTAATCCGCAAGTGAGCCCCACGAATTCTTTTTCTTTTTTTTTTTTTTAAATTTAGATATTTGATTTCTAGCAAAAGAGAATGTGTTTGGAACCTCGATTGTGAAAGGGAGACGAACTATTTTATATCGTAATGCTCGTCATTTCTTATTCAATGTTTGGAGGCGTGCTTGTTTTCATACAACTGAAACTCGTCGCATTTATTCTACGTGCTATCTGTTGTTGTCTCTCGTGCATCATATCTCCGAAGAACAGACATTAATCATTCATCTTTTTAGTTCGATATCGAGTTCGAGTTCGTGGCGCTGTCAGACATCTCTTAGCTTCTTGGTTTTTAGGCTCTTGCTCGTTCTACGAGCCACAAGCCAGGTGTACTCGCTTTTTCTTTTCTTCTCCACCCGCAGTTCAAGGGACAGTCGCTTATATAGCGCAGAATGTAAGAATACGAATAAGTGTGCTTCTGCAAGCCGGTGAACTGATGCATCACACTACATGAAGTGACCATAACATAACTTCTACGCACGTTCATGTAATTTCATGTGCCGAAATAATCAGTACTACTGCACTCAAAAGGGTTTTCTTATAATAGTACATATAGAAAAGATAAGAGCGTAGATATCGTATATGCGTGCAATAATTTATGTATAATGAGAATTTTCTCTAAGGGTATGAGAGACCTTCGATGAAATGGTAACTTGGAATACCTCTCAGGAGTCCAACATTGCACAGAATACGATGAAACTTCGTAAATTCATTGTTCAAGGTTACAGAAATACCGCTAATTGGTTCTGAGCGTGTAATATTCGTAATTATTTTTTACAATTTACAAGATTCGCTACTTGTAAACTAATTAGCGGTATTTCTGTAATCTTGAACAATAAATCTCCGAAGTTTCATCGCATTCTGTGCAATATTAGATTCCTGAGGGGTATCCCAAGTTACCATTTCATCGAAGGTAGAGCATACCCTTAAAGTACAAGCAAAAATGTCCTCTTACTGCTCATACGAATTTCATTCACTGCTTATATATGGATTTCTTTACTGCCTGCAAATTACTATGCGTATGCTTCCAAATTACTATAGTCATACGCCCATTTTTACCTACGCCTGATTTACTGCTGAAGATTCTATTTTACTGGGCCAGTTATTTATCCCTAAAACGATCCACAGATACGATCAGTGAGTGTACGATAATGGCGTTCAAGAAACTCTCTTCCAAAGACCCGTGTTACACGAAATTTCCGAAATAGAAGTAAGGAATTTCATTTTATTTATAACAGATGAAGGTCACAAGTTGTAACGCGTTTCAAATGTTTTTGAGGAAGCTTCAAAGTTTCTGTTCATATATTATATCCTACGAAATTATGAATATTTCATCGAAAACGTATGCTTTAAAGTTGACGAAAAATACATTATTTTTTATGAAGTGTTTTCTCGTGAGAGCCAACGACGACTTCTCCCGAGTGGTGACAGAAACGCGTTGCGTATATGTGTGTTGAGAGGAGTCGCCCTATGTTATTGAGATAAGAGATAGAAGAGAAATATTATCAGGAAAATCGAGAACAATTATTATCTGAAAAGAAAAAAAAGTCGAGGAAATTGAGAATAAAGTTTTTAGAAGAAAAGTGAGTATTATGATATGGTCATTGGATGTTCGTTTTACGTTATTCATTTACTTACTTACTTACTTAGCAGTGACTAGAACTCGTATCAACATCTAAAATTGATAAGTTTATAGTTGAGCGCTCGTTTTTTTCTCGTTACAATTTATGTTTGAAGCACTTAATACTACATGTTTGTTAGATATTCAATCTAAAGAAAAGTGATTTTTGCGTAAGAAACAACGTTTTGGTCGTTTTTTGCTTATTCTTCAAGTTTTACGATTGTTGTTCTCTGATCTTAAGCCTGTTATTCTGTGATTAGAAATTATGACGACATTCCTGCCGTACAAAGTTTAATTGACGTATATTCTTCAAGTCAACGATCGGAAAGAAACATTCTTTTTTAGTCGTCAGAAAGATACAGTTCGCCTGATCGTTGATCTGGATGTACGTCAATTCAACCAAATTCAAATTTCTACAAAGATCGAGGCACGAACCTCTTCCTATCTGCTGCAGGCTACTTGTCTTGAATTCCTAGACTTTGAACGTCGCGTTGTGCGAGTGGCAAAAATCAGTAACTTCGTTCCCAGAAGGTTGTAACCTAATGACTTACCTTGTCCTGAAGAACTGTAATATCTTATTCTCGGTCCGTAGTGACGTTAAAGGAAGATGGTAAGTGACCTACTTTCAGATTTGAAGAAGTTTGATCTGCGGTTGTAAAGAGGGGAGGAGTGGAAATGTCCGCACTTTTAATTTTGCTCAAAACTTGATAAAAAAGGTTCTACGCGAGAGAAAAATGTTACACGATCTTTATTTTTTACTTACGAAAAGTTTTTCTTATTCCCACTACTTTCATCTTCTATTGTGTCCGAGTCTCTGCGGGTAAAATTTTAGTTTTCTTCTGAGTGCAGTGTCGATAAAAGTTTTAGTACACTTTTACCTCTCTTTGGTTAGAGAAAATTAAGAACAATATTGATCGTACGAGTATTACCAAACGATACAGAACAACGGATGTTCTTCGCTGGATTCAATCGTCGCTTTCTATCCAGTTGAGGCTTGATAAATCAGTTTTTTCTTCTTTTTTTTCTTTTTCAACAATAAATAAGAGAATGAGAGGATAAGAAATAAATTTTTGTTCAGAATAGGACTAAAACTGGTTCGGAGTTTTCATTATTCTAATACAGGCCCTACTTCTTGGAGGAAAACAAGAGAAAAAAAGAAGAAGAATATGACCTTGTACATAATCCTGCTTATTTTCTTTATGTAAACCCGGCCTCCGATAGAGTTTGAAAGTCACGTTGTCTAGTTTTACTGACGTGTTGGAAATTTCATTGCTCGACGGATTCTCCCTCCGAATCATTGGTTAATGAAGAAGATTGTTTTGGTTTTTGTCCCATTTAATTGATTTTCGTCTCCTTCTCTGGGACATACTTACACCTTGTGTTTTTCCAGAGAAGAGAGATTTCATTTGTTGTAACCCTCACCTACAGTATCTCGCTTTCCACAGCCCCTAGAGCGTTGAATTTTGTTTTGTCAAATTTTATTTGTTTTGTTAAATTAATTTTCGAACGGATAGTGGCAATGGCGGGTTGTTCATTTTTCTAGCTATTTTTCAATATTATTAGTCATACTCGACAGTGAAAACCTTGAGTTTGAATGATTAAGTACAATTTTTTAATCTTCATCAAGTGTGCTGATGCGAGACTACCTGGGTGATTTCACTCTTAATTAATAATTGATTTATTTGTCATTTTTTCATGTATGGGTACATAATTAATAGTGGTTCATAGTTGATTTGAGGTGTCAAAAGAGATGGAAAGATTATTTTCAATTTGGACTGGCTTTTTTGAGTGAGATTTGAGATTAGACTAACGAGTAAACCGGGCTTGAGTGCTATATATTTTTACCGAATTTTCTAGCTAGAAAAGTGAGGTATTTTGTTAATACGTTTGGAATGGTTGAAGCGTGAGGGAAGGAATGAGGGGTTGACTATTGGGTGATTGGTTGCTTCTTTCGTTTCGACATCGATTTTTTTAGTTTTTCGGGATCTCGTTGTAGCTGGATTCCCAGATGAAGAATTTTGGGGTGGAGTGTGAAGGCAATTTATGAGTGCACGAGAGGAATAGCAGCTGGAGATAGCTTTAAGAGATGCCAGGAATCGGAAGTGATAAAGAATTGAACCACTCATCCTAATATACAGTATACTAGACTAATAATATGCTAAGAATAAGGTATGGGAAAAAATGATTGTAGAGCTCTTTTTTATTAGAAACAACTGTTATAGCCTCGTAGCAGTTTGGACAGGGGGAGGGAGAGTGGTTTTTCTGGAGACGTTTTGTAGGTTTTAGATGACTCTTAGCCTAAATTATAACAAAATTCAGGTTTCCTTATTGGATTATAGGAGGTATCTTTACTCTGTTATCTGTTGATGTGACATCGTAGTGATAGAATTTATAAACTGAGTTTTATTGTTTATTCTACAAATGTTTGACATGATTGACAGGTCATTGGTATTTAATTTAAAGAGAGGGAGTGACTCTCTCAATGTTTTTTGCATTGTGGGAAGAAAAGTCGTGTACTACTCACGCGACTGCGTGAGTGTTTTTTTTTTATTTTTCATTATTCCGTATTATTAGTCATACTCCACAGGGAAACCTCGAGTTTTAATTTTTTAGTACAATTTTTTAGTCTTCATCAAGTATGCTGCAAAACTATCTTGGTAATTTCATTCTTGAATTCATTATCGATTTGTACGTCATTTTTTCGTGTGTACATAATTGATCGTCGTTTAAAGTTGATTTGGGATGTCTCAAGAGATGAGAATATTACTTTCAACTAGCGGTTGGCGGAGCACCGGCCAGCTATATGTTGAGTAGATATCTGTGTTTTGTAAATATATTTTCGATTTTACCAGTAAGAGCTGAGTTGACAGGTAAGGGCTCTATTGCAACAAAAAAGGGTCTAATTCATCACTATTTTACCAGTCGCAATGATTAAGGAAATGGATAGACTGTAGGTAAAAAGCCTGCCATACCCCTGAAGCACATTACATCAGTCTGCATTAGAGGCATGAGAGGCACTTAGTCGTTTCCTACGTATATGAGAAACTGGATGTAATTTTCCCAATTCTTTCTAGAGCGAATTCTCAAGAAATTATTTTACATAAACGTCTCCTTTTAAAATTGAAAATTGGATACGTAGAAAACTTGAATAGTCTCTATAGATTGATCCTGAGCAACCGGTTTAAATGCTGTATCTGTGTGAACACAATGATATTGAATACGCATCAGTCAAAATACCAATAGTTCACAAATTTCCTCGGATTGAGCTCATTCGAAAGGAAATTACAGGCCTACAATTTTGGTTTTCTTCAATTTTTCATAAGAATGAGTAAAACTCGAGTTATCGCGATAATTTAATTTTTAAAAAACTGCGCTAATCAACGCGTTTGAACAACGCGCGTACGTCTGAGGTACAGCGAGAAGCAGGTTCTAGTATTCGATGATGCCCGTTTTTTCCTAATTTTTTCGCCCCCTACTCCACCTTGAGGGAGTCAGAGGTCAGAATTTATACAAAAACCTGACCCAAATAAAACGAAATTTTTCAACAAAAGTTCCAAGTCGATAGGTGAAGGCGTTCGAAAGTTATGGAATTACAAACATACATACGTGCAGACAGACAAACATTCTACTTTATATATTAGATTGTCATTTTTCTATAATTATATTTTTGGGGGTCTTCTAAATTAAAAAGTTTATTTTTTCCCCTCAAGAATGAAGTATTTTGCCGTTGGAGCACGTTTTTTCATTCGCGGTTACATATTTTATCGGTCATTATAGATGATAATTCTGAGCATGTTAAAATTAACACTGCTGAGAAAATTTCTCATTTTGGATCATGACCTGATGAATCTTTCTTCTTCCAATGGACGTGACGTGATCGATTTTATTAACTGAGTTTTCCTTATCATTCTGAAGATATCTGACTTGATTGATAGGTGGTTCGTATTCATTCTGAAGAGAGGGAGTGACTCTCTTAATAAGTTTGAATTGTGAGAGGAAACGCGACTGCGTGACGGTTTTTTTTTTCGTAATTTTGAAAAGTAAATGGATATCGAGAACAAGTCTTCTAATTCGAGCATTTATATGTTACAGAAGTTGGCAGTGATAATGGCAAAGGGATGGGAATGTCCAAAAAAGAATGGACTCAAGAAGATATGGAAGCGGCCTTAGATGCTCTACGTAATCATCATATGAGTTTGACCAAAGCATCGGTTACCTACGGTATACCTTCGACAACACTTTGGCAACGAGCTCATAGATTGGGGATAGATACGCCGAAAAAAGATCCAGCAACTAAAGCATGGAATGAAGATATTTTAAATATTGCCCTGGAAGCTCTTCGTAACGGAACATTATCTGCCAATAAAGCTAGCAAAACTTTTGGTGAGCATTTTTCATAGTGGCCTATTTTTCTTTGTCCCGCTTTTTTAAAGATATAGTATTCGCCATTGGGTTTCGAACTCATACTTGTTCTTTATTAATCAAAGTCGATTTTTCTCGTAGGCATTCCAAGTAGCACACTTTACAAAATTGCTCGACGAGAAGGCATCAGACTGGCTGCTCCATTTAATGCCGCACCAACTAATTGGTCACAAGATGATTTGGAAAGAGCGCTTGAAGCTATCCGTACCGGACAGACTACTGTCCAGAAAGCAGCTACAGAGTTTGGTATTCCTACGGGAACGTTATACGGACGTTGTAAGCGTGAAAAGATCGAATTATCTCGAAGCAATCCAACACCTTGGTCACAAGATGCAATGAGCGAAGCTTTGGAAGCTATAAGGTATTCTTTTCCTTGCCTCGCGAATGGTGCAACAGTTTCTGAATATTTTTGCGAAAATTTTCCTCGAGTTTTGACAATTCCATTTCTTCTCTTGCGCAAGATATACTCAACCTTGTGAACTACTCGTCAAATCATGACTTCATCAACTATTCACAGCTTGAAATTCTGCTCTTGGTTTCCGGATATTGTAAACATCGAGTTAGAAAATATTGAAAACTTGGAAAGTTCAATTCTAGGGGAAGAACAAAAAATGTATCATTTTCAATATATTTCACTATCGAACCTTGTGAAAAATTTGTCTAACTTCGGCAAAAGCTTTCTATACAAATGGGTTCATAATAGTATAAAAAAGATTGACTCGAGGATGTTCGTCCAGGAGATTTTAGATTATGATGAATTACCCATTTTTCCCAGAGTTGTCATCCTCATCTAGTGTATCATGTAGAAAGTGAGAATAGTAATGTTGAGGTATCTTCTAGAAAATATTCTTCGTTTAGAACATGGTCTGAAGTATTTCTTATCTGAATGAAAAAGAAAGTTTCAAAAATCGAGAACCGTTTGTTCGGATACGAAGCAAACTTTTTTGGGCGAAAAATCAGTGTCGATACGATATTATAGTAAATTATCACTGCGTAACAATTTAAAAACTTTTTGAAAATTAGTTGAATAAGAATAAATGATTCTTGAAGTATTTTTTACACTGAATTCAATGCCCGTTTTCCGTTTTTCGATAGCACGTCTAGATTTATTGTAATCATTATCTTTACTTACAATAAATCGTCGTGTGTCGTCGCGAAACGTAATGCTGGTTCTCGTGCTGTGTAAAAAATACTTCAAGAATCATCTTAGCTTATTCAACTAATTTTTTATGTGTTACGCAGTGATTATTAAATGTGACGCAATCTGAGAAACCTCGTCACTTGTCTTAAAGTTGATTCTTCCGATTATGATAAATTTTCTTGACATTTTGCAAAAAAAAAAAGAAAGTCTCAATCGGATGAAAATTTTGAAAATTTGCTGAGATATGAGGCTTCAAAGACAGGGAAAGAGAAAAATGTATTTTGAGAAAAACGTTGATAAAGTTTTTACACTCATTTGTGTGGAATAAGTATGATTTTTTTTCTCGATTTTCTTTCGCTTTGGGAATGGTGATTCTAGAAGTGATTTTTCATGCTCAAGATGATGGAATCGGCAAAAAATTTTTCTAAGTCATAATATTGAATGACAACGTCGTCACTTTTTTCGTTTTTTTGCTCTACTGTAAAATTCGGTTTTCCGACAAGTGGCGGGGTTTCTCAGATCGCGTCACAAATATAGAAAATTTCAATAATATTATGACCGACATGAAAAAAAACAAAAAAACAAAAAAACTTTGCTGGATATATCGTTGAGAAACAGTAAATTAGAAGAATATAGGCACCAACTATCACGTCGGCTTGCTCGCTCTTACACAGTAGTATACTTAGTTTTTTCTTATTCAGTAGAATCATTCTCCAGTCCCCGTAGGAAAGTTTGCGGAGGCGGTGATTGATTATTTTTGATGGAGAGTTCCTCCCTTCCCCTCTTGTGTTATTCTTGTCCATGATTGTACCCCTGCTTGTTTCTTACGTGTTCTTACGAATTACGCCGTCGATGTGTTGCAGACTTGGCCATATGAGCATCAATCAAGCCTCAATTCACTACAATCTTCCGTATTCATCGTTGTACGGGCGTTTCAGACGAGGTAAATACGAAGTCGACCATCCAGATACCGATGATGACTCTGTCGGTGTTGATGTTCAAACTTCGGCGCATCACTCCCTAATGCAGCATACTGCAGAAATACATCAAACAGAACTGCTGGAGCATCATCAGCAACCTGGTCCTTCACTGTCGCATCAATCTCAACAGCATTCGACAGTACCACCACAGATTATGTTACTTCAGTACCAGCACACTCCAGCCACTCATATTCAAATGTATCAACCAGCTGCGCCTAGTTGAGAAGAATTCAAATACTTGCATTCTTTGTAAGACGTGCAAGTATGCAATTACTTTAGTGTAATTGTCTTCGAAAGTGGTTTCGCCGGACTGCAATCATAATTAGAGTAGAGAATCGACCAGAAAGCTCACAAATATTTCGTACCTAATTCTTCCTCATTTTATATGTTTATATTCGTGTGTTTTGTATTTCCCCTTCCTTTTTTCAAAACTTTTCCTACTATTCGTTAACATAAGATTCTCCCTCGTAAATAATTTTTACTTTTTTAATTCCTACATCAATCAACATAAATTATGGTACTCTGTAATGTAAATATTTTTTCCCCTCTCTTTATTCTGTAATACACGAATCTTCGTTTTTGATTCGTAAAATCGCTTTGGCTGTGTTAAATATAACGTTTGAATATTCGATTTCTAAATTCAATTTCTATTTACTTTTCTTGTTTGAAGGATTATTGTGATTGCGATTGTGTATCTTCCGCCAGAGAAAATATGGAAAACTTGGTTGCCCATTGAAATGAAATGAATTAACAACAGGAAGCTAACGACAAACGGTAGAAAGTATGTCAATTGACGTTGAACAGTGTACTATCTGAGATAACATGAACATGAAAGAGTTCAACGATTGAAAGAGAGATTACGTTTCTCTATTTTCACACGACGTTCGTTGTGAAAATAGGTTTGAGGTTTACTGTGTTTTTCCCACGTAGGTAGTGTAATGCAGTGTTCGAAGAAGAGTTTGTTAGCTACCTACTTGCAAATGAAGCACAAGGTGATTGACATCAGGCAACCATGAGTGTGTTCAGATACAACAGAATAGTGGGAAGTCAAAATATAATGAAATGAAAAATTTGATCAACTTGAATAGATTTGGTAATTGGTACTGTCAATCGTCAGGAGCACTCACATTCCCGGGTCGCTAAAAATGATAAGGATGGCTGCGTGAGGGAAAATCTCAAATAAGCTCAAAAATTATTTTTCAAGGGTATTCAGAATACTGTAAGTAAACACTCGGAGCGTTTGTTACTTGAATTTTTAACTTATTGGGTGAGTCAATTTACCATATACAACAAGGTCCTACAACTGTATTTTATCTATATGCAAATGAGATTAAATCATAAGAACTGACTTAAGTTTATTTGTTCTAAAAGGAGGACAAAGAGCGCGATTCATATTTTTGGATTATTTTCATGTTCGTCTTTTCGTCCAGGTGAGTAATTTTTTGACATGCTCTATGTCTCCAGTTTCACCTTACACCAATTTGAAACCCTGCGAGTACACCCCCCCCCCTCCTCCTCCAAATTAAAAGATGAGTACCCTTGCACCTTGCTGTGAACGCACAAGAACGGGAAGAGTGTACTTACAAATTCCTGAATCAACGACAAAATACAAACACCCATCATATGTGAGGTGGAATAAGGAAATAGGGTGAAGGACCGAAAATTCATTTTTCCGTTCATGACAAATTCATATGGTACTGATTATAGGGCACGTAACGAACCCCCTTCAGAGTATAAACAAACATGCTTGACGCGTCTGTATGTTGTGGAATACCTGTCGGAATTTTCAACTCTCTGTTACGAAATTTTTTCTTTTGGTCGTTAACCCTATTTCTTGAATCCACCTCACATTTGCACGTGACGTAGACAAACGAGAGGAATGATACATGAAGACATGAAACATGATTTTTATTCATTTGGCTCTGCCAGAAAATCATAATTTCTCCTGTTCAATACAGGTTCCATAAACGGGAATTGCGCTAAAATATTCATAATACCTACATATTTGCATAGCGTTAAAAGAAACAATTGATTCTTCGATACACACATACCTACAACATCAGTAACCTCTAAGATCATAATTAACTCATCAATTTGTCGACATTATCTTATCCTGCGAGGTGAGAGATCGATTGGTGACACAAGGTGACATTGCCAATACTTATTTGATACCTACGTTCGTAAATGTGGGAACTTGATAAGCTACCTTATAAGCGAAAAAAGAATTGTTGGTGAATTTAATGTTCAAGTATAGGTACTTCTAGTGCACCAATTCATAACTCCAGTTTTTCCATCCCATCACGCGTTAATCTATCCTTAGCTTTATCAATCATCCACTTGATCAATTCTCCTCTCACCCCCATAAAGATTAATTTTCTCTGGATCTCCAGGCATGCAGGAATATTCAACAACGAAATTGCAGATATTTTAGCTAAATCAGTCCGCTCATCACCAGTTTTATCAAATCTGTTCCCTATGTCAGAATCTTTTTCCCATTCGATACTCCACGCGAGATGATTGGGCAACGTCCTACTCGAAATCTGCCAATAATCTGAAATCTCATTATTTCCTCGTTCAACCTCTACCTCCCGCATTCCCTTGATATAAACTTTTTAACAATATTCCCCGCTCTCTAATAGGTAGTTAAACTCAGTCATCTTCGTTTTGGACGCAATCGACCTTCCACTCACCCAAAACGTTTAAATCTTTCCGAATCTGATCTATGTCCCCTTCATTTAGACAATTTTTCTAAAGGCGACATCAATCATTATCTTTTGAAATGTTCAGAAATATCCAACATTAGACAAATATTATATTCAGAAGCCATCAGCGGCAGATTTAATGATTACGCGCCTACAATCCACTCATGAATTCGCGCCCTCAGACTGACCAAAAAGGGTACAAAAAATTTTATTTCGTTCTGAATTATATTTCATTAAAAAGTGAAATTTTACATCGTATATATTCGAAAATTTTGCACCTCAATCCATGGATTGTTTGGATTGCACGTAAATCCAGATCAATCTACAACTTTCTTTCCCTCTCAGAGCCGCTGACCTCCTATCATTCAAAAACCCTTCGATTTTCTCACACATTTTCGAATTTTTTTCTGACCTAAATACCTACCTCCTTCCATCAACATTTAAATTCAAATCAACTTTTCCATTTTTCCGTCGAAGTAAGGCCCAGTAGCAGTAGATAAGATATATTCCTTCTGGCGCACTTCCTAATTTCTCTAGCGCAGAGTACAATTTATTCATTTTTCAACCTCTTCAAAAATCCTAGAAATCTCCTCAATTTTCATCGTGAATATTTGATTGTTTTTAAGCTAAATATGAATCATTTCACTCTATTTTTCTTCCAAGCTAGTTCGAAAATTTCAGAATTTTTGTATGATCATTTTTGTATCAATTTTTTATATTTTTACCATAAAATAAATCTCTCGTGAGAGCTACATTCCAACTCTCCTAAAATACGAGAAATGTAAGAATTTTCCTTCTGGCGCACTTCCTAATTTCTCTAGCGCAGAGCAAAATTTAGTCATTTTTCAACCTCTTCAAAAATCCTAGAAATCTTCTCAATTTTCATCGTGAATATTTGATTGTTTTTAAGCTAAATATGAATCAATTCACCCTATTTTTCTTCCAAGCTAGTTCAAAAATTTCAGAGTTTTTGTATCAATTCTGTATCAATTTTCTATATTTTTACCATAAATATATATCTCTCGTGAGAGCTACATTCCAACTCTCCTAAAATACGAGAAATGTAAGAATTTTCCTTCTGACGCAGTCAAGCGCAGAGACTAATTTCTGTCATTTTTCATTGAATTTTCTAAGTCATTAAACATTTAACCCCTTAACTTTTGAGACTAATTTCTCTCATTTTTTCAACATTTCTAACTAACTCAAAAAATCCTGAAAATCCTCTAATTTTTCTCTATTTTCAACATATATAATTCTGGCGCAGTGAAGCGCAGGGGCAAATTTTCCTCATTTTTCATTGAATTTTAAAAATCTCAAAAAGAAGCACAAGGATCTGTTTCTCTAGCGCAGAGCACGATTTTCTCATTTTTCAACCTCACAAAAGTCATCAAATTTCTTAAATTTTTCAATTGTATACTTAGCTGTTTTTGAACTAAATTCACCCTATTTTTTCTTCCAGGCTAGTTTGAAAATTTCAAAGTTTTTGTATCATTTCTGCATCAATTTTCTATATTTTTACCATAAAATAAATCTCTCGTGAGAGCTACTTCACAATACTCATAAAAATGTAAGAAATTCAAATTTTTCATTCTAGTCATAGATGTAAGAAATTCAAATTTTTCATTCTAGTCATAGAACAAAATTTTTTCGAAACGTCTATATACACGTCAAAATTCGACGAAATGAAACTCATTTAATTTACTCATAATTTTCATCATTTTTCTCATCGAAAATGCGTAATTTTGCCAAGCTCTCCTCAACGAGCTCAATTCATGCTCTGTAATCGTTTTTTTCTTCTTCGTGTAGAATTTTATTCGAATCTAAATTTTTTTCTCAACACTTCGTCGAGACGGACTAACTCGTCCACTTGCTGATAAAAAATGTAAACACGTGAAGATTTTCGTTTATTTAATTTCTCCTCGTCGTCGATGCTAAATTCCAACTTTTCAATTCATGAGCTCTCGTATTATCACCAAACGGACAAACTCGTCCATTTACTGATAATTCCTCTCGAGAAGTTTCGACTCTAGAGCTCAAAATATGCGCTTTCATACTATCACTAAACGGACAAACTCGTCCGATTACTGATAAAAACCTTCCCCTCTGTGTTTCTCATGTACGAGTTGGAACGTACCAACGCTCACATTTAAAGGTTCAACACGAGAGTAGTGAAACTTCAAAAAAGAAAAAAATTTTATGATTCAAAAAATAAAAAATTTAATAATGATTCAAAGAAATTAATATGACCAATAATCTGCTCTTCTAGTATCACTTTCTAACATTTCGACTATTTCTTCTCGTCGTCTATAAAATTCGTCAAAGGAGATAGAAAGATGCTCCAAGCCTTTATACTTGAACCATATTTTACCCACAGTTCTCAGACGTAACGCATGACGAGAAGAAATATTCAAGTTATTCTGAACATAAATATTAAACGGTTCCTTAATTTCTTTTTTATACCATTTCTTTCGATGAAGATTAAACATCATTTCTAGAACATAACCATATCGACAATAATCTGAGAATAATTTCTTCTTACTGAACTTGAGAATATGATTATCATCGTCTTTACGAAATGATATTAATTCGTCAAAATTATGGTTTGAAAAATCAGGAAAAGGTTTAATATTTTGTCTAGGAATTATTACTTGTAAACTTCTTAGATATTCATGAAGCTCGTCACCATTCATCGGTGCCATCTTGTCGAGTGGTTTCACAATACCAAGAACTTTGAACACAATAGATAGAAAATCTTTCGGTATTCTCATCTCACCCGAAAGTATTTTACGTTTAATTTCATTTTTAGAATTAGAATCATATAATATTACGTTAAATATTTCTTCTTCAAGAAAATACATATTACTCAAAATATCCTTTATGTTATTTACTAGTACATTATTATTCACGACTGTCATGTTGAACCAATTTTAAGTGCGCAGATTTTTGGGAATACGAAAAACACGTAGTCATTCTACCAAGGTCAACTCATACAGTCTGAACAGATTCAACGCTTAAAAATTTTTACGATCATAGATTTTTTCAAACCAGACTGATGGTGTATCAATTTAATTCATGAATGGTATAAAACCAGGATGGATTACGTCTCATGATTTTTAATCATAATTCTATAATCTTTGACAACTACTGGGTTAGTGAAAAATAAAGATTTTGATTTTGATTTTTTTTCTTTGTATTCGTAGAAAAGATTTCATATTATAAAACCTACACTGGGTTCATACCAATTCATGCATTCTTCAAAATATGGCTTTCGTAAAAAGATGAAAACGTTCCCTAATTTGTTTTCATTATCAACTTTTTCTTCAATCGTAACTGCACTCGTTAATCGCTTATTTTCCATCTCTGTCGCGTAATCTATTATTTATCCAACTTAGTTCTACAAGAATGCTCTCGGTGTTTGAGCGATTCGATGATCCTTTCCTCAAGTCAGATCCAATTAAATCAACATCGGTTTCAACTATTTACATTTTAATACATTATGAGCTCATGAGTAACAAAAAGAGTAAATTTTATTACGAATACGGTCGACTGTACTTGTGTCTACAACTGAACGAATTAACTATTTAAAAAGGGAGAAAAATACAATATGTGTACTCTTCAATCACGTGATCATAGATTATTCCATAAAAGAGGAAAGATTAACTTCAACATTGATGAATTACGAAAGTATAGATGAACAACATTTTCAACAAATGCTTTTAAGAATCAAAGTGAGTCATCTCTTCCAAAATGAATAATACTAATAAAAATAATAAAGTTTGGAACTAAAATATTTAATTTCGAAATCTCATTCATCAAAGAAATTGTACGGTGAAGACCTTCATAAATATTTATCATTAGTGATTCGTTATGACTGTTATGAGCCACGTAACAATTTCTTTCCCAAAAATTCTGAAAATAATTTTGATACGTTGATAGAATTTCTTCAAGAGAAAGGTGAGAAAATTTTGAATTACAGTACGAAGATATTTTTGCAAAAATTAAGAAAAATGAAAAAATACGTTGTTCGTTCTATATAATAATTTGGATTCTGAAAGTAAAAGAGAATTTTTCACATCTGATTAAAGAAAATTGTATACATTATGTGATAAAACCTATTGCTTTCCAGGAAATTAGCTTACAAATTACTATCGATCTTATTTTATTCTGAGCTCTGAAAATGAGTTTTTTTCAATAGCATAATCAAAGTTTTCGCTTTTTCGGTCCTACCTGAAAAATAAGAAATAAAAATTCATGAACTAAACATGTTCAAATTATTACAGACATACGAATTCTCAAGACTTACTTCAAGACATCCCGCAAAAGAAACATCTAACCGTTCTAATTTTTCATAAACAACTTCTAGATGTTCCGAACCCGAATCGTATGCTTTGATAATGTCTTTTAGACATTCCCGTAGTACATTTTTTTCACTGTCTGTTAGGAGTCCTAAGAAAGAAAAAATGTTGCATGAATAATACCAATATTTATATTTTTCGAATAATATTGTAAGCACATACTATCGCCTCCTTCGTCAGACGCAACACTAGGTATTAATGACATCAAATTATCAAGGTTGGTTCTCATTCTTATTTGAATATCGTTGAGGCTGTCGTCGCTAGAAATCGCGGAAGAGTTCGACGAATTTAGATCAGGAAGAGGTGATGGTGTTCGAATAGGATTTTCGTTATCCGAGTTGTCTTCCAACGATCCTTCAGCGGTTACCCCTTCAGCTTCTTCATTTGATTCATTTTTAGATGGCTTTTCTTTTCGATATTCTTCTATTTGCGCTTGAAATCTGTTATGAAAACAATCTCTACTACTAAGTTTGTAAGTATATAATATTAGAGTAATTCAACAGGACTTACATTTCTTGAAATGATTCGATAATATCAATAATATCATTTATCATAACGATATCGAGAAAATTTCCGAAGATGGATGATAAAAGATTCGTATTAATACGAGTTCGGTTAATTCTAACACAAAATCTTTTCGTTGCTTGTTCCATTTTTCGTTTTAGTGAAAACTGATAACCAACCACTGAAAGCATTGCTTGTCAGCTCACGTCCCAAAACTGAAAGTTGGCAAGCACAGGAGTGCGTTCTAAAACCGCGTGAATTCGTTTTGTATGGACAATGGAAAGACGGAAAGTGATGATAAATTATCACCCGTCTTGTTTACCTTTATGAGAAAGTAACGAACCCTCGACCCTGTATTGTACCGTATCGTTTTGTCTCTGTCGTACAGTTCTTGATTGCTTCGTGCGCTTCGTGCTATGACGTATTAATAATTAATTAATGAGTTTGAACGTTTGTAATCTTTGTATATATTGTAAAAGAGTTGTTAATAAATCCATGAAAACGTATAAGATTTCTCACTTTACGCATCGGATCCCTGGACTTGTTCCTTGTAAAACACACGCGCGTATCAGACTCGCGAAGACTACAACCACGCAGAATGGACTGTGTTATTTGTGATAACGCAACATGAGTGTGAGTGCAAGATGCATAAGTGTGAGTGAGCTATTTCTGGCAGAAGTACCTATTCTGCTGAAAATTTGTCCATTCGGCATTTTGCTCCCATAAGAAATACATGCGGAGCAAAGATGACCATGGTATCACGGTATAAGATGAAGAGGTAGTGACACGAACGTATTCTGACTGTGGTAAACGCTGTCCGTGATTTTGAAGTAGTTCTGAACATCCCGAGCGCAGCGCTCGTGATGAAAGTGATGGGTAATGTACAGAGTCTTATGGGAACGCCGCTACTTTCAAAAATTTATTGCAGGATCAGGAATCAGCCGATGCATTTCATATTTGGCATAAAAATACCATTTAATCTACTCTATAAAATTTTGAAAGAACCACCCTTCTAAGTAAATTCTTGGATTTTTTATAATCCTTGGAAATTTCATCAATACTAGGGTACCAACGGTACCGTCTCGGCGCAGGTGGGGTGTAGAAGGAACAGGGAAACAGCCCGAGTGTTCGCTGCAAACCTAGCGGAAGTTTGTATGTACAACTTCAAAACTGCGGACACGATTTTAGCATTGTGTCATTACCTCTTCATCTTATACCGTGCATGGTATTAATTTAATATGAGATGTTAAAATTTACAGAAAAGTTGATATTTCAAATTTATCAACTTCTTGCTACTTGTAAAAAAAATCTCTTGACCGTATCATTTTTTATATTCAATTGGTAGAGTAGTGATCTCTGCTCCACATGTATTTCTTATGGGAGCAAAATGCTAAATGGACAAAATCGATCTTTTCATCCATGATATCGATAGTTGTGACGTCACAATAACACAGTCCATATCACTCGATCGGCATTGATTCTCTCTTACGTCGATAGGAGAGCTAGAGTAGATATTTTATGATAACGCGAGCGTGAGGTTCTGACTTTCCGACTTATTTTTTATTTCTGTAAATTTTTTTATCTGATTCATTCAAATTAATTGTTTCCCATTCATCACTTATGTCTGGAGGATTTTCTGGAAATTTTTTATTTTTAAAAATCTTTTGCTGGGTGATCTCATTTTTGACTCTACTGTTTATATGAGTTGTGTTAGTAGTTACTGTCTGATTAATTTGGCTTGATAAACAAAATTGACCTAATCTATTTCTAGGAGTGAGAATATTTCTCTTTTTTGTTGCATGTGGAATATTCCATAATTTCAATTTTTTCCGTACAAAAGAATCTGACACATTATATTTTTTAATAAATTGAGAAACAGGATTTTTTATGAAATCAAAATTAATCATCAGTTCTTTTATTTTCTCCAGTTCCATTTATAAATAAAAAATTTTCATTTATGGTATACTGTACATAGTATATGATATGGTCCATGGTTTGGTATACTGTATATAGTATATGGTATATGGTTTGGTATATAGTATGGTATACAGTTTGGTACATGGTTTTAAAAAATAAAAATTTCTTTATAATAAATAAAAAGCAAAATGATTCTCTCGGTAATTAATAACTACTCAATTTCAAAAGAAGAAATGGATTATGTCAATTTATTAGTTTCAAATTATCCTGAAATCAGAGAATTGAAAGATACAATAAAATCATCGAGTCAAACTATAATTAATCAATTACATGAAGTTTATAAAAAAAATAATCTTGATTTGATGGAATTTGAAAATGAGAAAATATGTATTTTGAAAGTTACAAATTTATTTTTCTGTTTTAGGGTATTAATGGCTGCAGTTAATAAAGCAGGGGGTCAATTAAAGAGATTATCCCAAGCTAATAATCAAGTAATGAAACAAAAAGATGATATAATTGAAGAAAATAATAAAAGAATGAAACAATTGAATAAAGAATTAGAAGAAATGAAAAAGGAATTGAGTGAAAAAGGTAAAAAACAAGTAGAATCTATGCAGCTAAAAAATAAAAAAATTATTGACTTGAAAAATCAAATTGTTGTGACTCCAATGAATTTTGGTAAGACTAAAGCTAATAGTATTGCAGAATTTACTGAAAATTTAGGAGTTTGCTTTTCTGATTTTAAAATTGAAGATGGATATATTAATGTTGATAATTCACAAATAATAGTAAATGGAAAGTATATTAATGAAAAGAAAAAAGAATTTGGTTTGAATGGTAGAGATGCACCAAGAGGAATTAAGGATAATGATGAAATAATTATTAAAAATAAAAAATAATTACCTAAGTTGATTCTATTTTTATATCTATTTTTATGTCTTAGGAGGTTTTATGTCTATTTTTTATGTCTTAGAAGGTTTTATGTCTATTTTATATCTTGAAAGGTTTCAGTCTATTTTGAGAAGGTTTTGTGAAGGTTTTATATCTATTTTGAGAAGGTTTTATATCTATTTTATGTCTTGGTATGGAAGGTTTTTTGTCTATTTTTTTCATATTAAATTCTTATTAGAAATTTATTTCTATTTAAATAATTATTCAACACAAGTTTCTTGTACTAACAACTTTGTGTAAATCTTGCAAGTAGATAACATGGATACTGATCATGTTTTATGTGATACTTGTAAGACAACTTTTGTAGATTCAGAGATGATAGGGTCAACTTTTAAAGAATATAGTGTTGATGAATTTCTAACAGAATTATCATCTATAATGAATTTATATGAAAGTGGTAAATATTGTACTAGATGTAAAAAAATGAAGAATATACACGAATTTGGTAGAACACCAAACTGGTGTAAAGAATGTAAGAATACCTCATCTAAGGAATATTATAAAAGAAATAAAGAAAAAATGAAAGAAATTATGAAAAATGATTATGAAAAAAGAAAACACCTAATGACATGTACTTGTGGTGCAGTTATATATTCTATATCCTATAAAACACATTTAAAATCAAAATATCATCTCATTGGAAAAAAATAAAAATCTTTATAAAATTTTTTCCTATTAAATATAATAAGAAAAAATGAATACAAGAAATCAGATCACTATAACTGTTATCAAAAATGGAACTGGAAGACAAGACTCAAAAATTAGTCAATGGATTCAGTTTTTCAAAGTACATAATTTCTATGCAAATAAAACTACAAGACAAATAGAACACTATTTAAGAAAGTATAGAATTTATATAGCTTTTAGAGGAAGAGAAGTAGTAGAAAAATTTAATGAATTATATTTTATTTTATTACAAAAATTAACTCAATCCAGATTACCTCAAGCAAATAGAATGCAAATTACTTTTACACTAACAAAAGAAGAAATAAATACATGGCTTACTGGAACTCCATTCAAGTTTGAAGGAAATAATGAAGATATATTTGGACCGAATAAGGAGAAGAATTTAAAAATTATACCCAGATTTGTAGTTGAACATTTTGGAAGCAGACATACTCAATTTGAAATTCAAAATGAATGGGGTATACAAGATTTGGAAGAGTTTTTAGATATTATGAAAAAACCTACTTTTGGACTTCTTAGAAAATGGATAAATTTACATAATGGAATTAGAGCTAATTTCTGTGTTACAGCAACTTATGAAAGAAGAGGTAATACAGAAGTTCTTGAGACTGCTGAAATGCATTTACAAACTGAAAATTACATATTTCTTCGTGAAACTAACATGAATGAAATGTATGATAATATTAGTGATTATATAATTGAAAGACATGAAAATATAGAGGATAGTTTAGAGAATAGTCAATGGACTTTAGTATCAATTGATAAATTCAGAATTAATATAAACAGATACGATCCAATGATAGCTAGTTCATATATTGAACTTCCTAAAATTTTAGCAAGTAAGAAAGCTATCATAAATGTTAAAAATGAGAATGATAATAAATGTTATTTATGGTCTATTTTAGCAGGTCTATTTCCAGTAGATAAAGATCCACAAAGAGTAAGTAAATATAGACAATATATGAACATATGTTTGATAAAGCTCTAAAAGGTATAGAATTTCCAGTTAAAGTTGATGATATTGAAAAATTTGTTAATAGAGTAAATAAAAATAATACGATTGAAGGAGGATTATCAATTAATGTATATCATCATAATAATCAGTGTAAAATTTATCCACTATCAATAACTAAAGATGAAAAAGAAAATCATATTGATTTATTGTTTTTAAAAGATAATAAAGGAAAGACTCATTACTGCTTAATTAAAGATTTGTGGAAACTAGTTGGAAGACATCAATTGACAAAAGATCATAAGAAGAGATATCTTTGTAAAATGTGTTTGAATAGCTTTCCTTGTGAAAAAGTATTATCAGATCATAAAAATTATTGTGGATTAAATAAACCTGCAAAAGTAATTTTGCCTGATAAAGCTGATAATATTGTTGAATTCAAAAAATATAAACATTCAATGAAAGCTCCATTTGTTATATACCTATGCAGATTTTGAAAGTCTTATAAGAAAGCTCAATAAAATGAGACAAATGAATGAAAAGATAGAAAAACTAAGCAAAAAATTAAATAAGACTAAAGAAGAAGTTGAGAAGTATGAATCTTATACAATAAAGCTTCAAAGACATTTTCCAATTAGTTTTGTCTATTATATTAAGTATGCTAATGGAGAAATTCAAGAAAATCTATTTGAATATTTTGGCTTAGATGCTCCAAAGAAATTGTATGAGAAACTAAAAGAAGATGCAATTTTCATTGCAAGAGAATATTTAGATAAGAAAATAAAAATGAAAGAATTATCTGAGACACAAAAAATTGAATTTAAAAATGTAAAAAAGTGTCATATTTGTGAAAGAAAACTTGAAGATACTCCACCTCTTGTGGAAAAAGAAATTCGAGTATTTAATAAGAAAATTGATATTATTCGTAATATTTTATTGAAGATAGAAAATGAAGATGAAGAAGATAGGAAAAGAGAACTTAATGGTGAACTATCAAAGTTAGAAGAACTATTAGATGTCGCACGTGGAAGTGAATTTGGTAATAAAATAAAAGTTAGAGATCATGATCATTTAACTGGAGAATATAGAGGAGCAGCTCATAATGTTTGTAATCTTAATTATAGAGTTCCTAGATTTATTCCAATTTATTTTCATAATTTCTCTGGATATGATGCACATTTATTTGTTAGAGAATTTGGAGAGGATTATGATAACATTAAATTAATACCAAATAATGAAGAAAAATATATATCATTTTCTAAAATTGTAAAATATGATTCTGGTTATAAAAATTCAAAAGGAGAAACAGTTAACAATAATATTGAGTTGAGATTTTTAGATTCATATAAATTTCTATCAAGTTCATTATCTGAATTAGCTAAAAATTTAAAAAGATGTCACTTCAAAAATTTAAAGAAATGGTTCAATGAAAAAGTACCTAAAAACTTATCTGAAATGGAAAGGAAGTATTTATTCAAATTATTAAGTAAAAAATTAGCTTATCCATATGATTATATGAATTCCTTAGAAAAGTATAGTGAAACAAAATTACCCTTAAAAGAAAACTTTTATAATCTATTAAATGATGAACATGTTGATGATGGAGAATATCATTATGCGCAAGAAATTTGGAAGTATTTTGATATAAAAAATATGAAAGAATTTACTATGTTATATAATACAATAGATGTACTCTTATTGACTGATATCATGGAAAATTTCAGAGAAACATCGATTAAAATTTATAAATTAGATCCAGTTTGGTATTACACAACTCCTGGATTTGCTTGGGATTGTATGCTGAAAACAACTAAACAAAAGTTGGAATTATTAACTGATGTAGATATGTTATTAATGTTTGAAAGAGCTAAACGAGGTGGAATTTCTCAATGTTCAAACAGATATGCAAAGGCTAATAATAAGTACATGGGGAAGAAATTTGATAAAAATAAGAATTCAGTATTCATTCAATATTTAGATGCAAATAATTTATATGGATGGGCTATGAGTAAATACTTACCATATGGTGGATTTGAATGGAGAAATCCAGAATATTTCGATAAGAATAGAATTTTAAAAATGAAAGATGATCGGGAAATTGGATATCTTTTTGAAGTAGATTTAAAATACCCAAAGGAATTACATGATAAACATTCTGATCTACCCTATTGTCCAGAAAATGTAATTGATAATAATCAACTTCCAAAATTATTCACTACATTATATGACAAAAAGAAATATGTTCTTCATTATTTAAATCTTAAACAAGCTCTTGAAGCTGGATTGAAATTGGAAAAAATTCACAGAGTTATAAAATTTGATCAATCCGACTGGATGAAAGTATATATTGAAAAGAATACAGAACTAAGGAAAAAAGCTAAGAATGATTTTGAAAAGGATTTCTTTAAATTAATGAATAATTCTGTTTTTGGTAGAACCATGATGAATGTTAGAAAGCATGTTGATATAAAATTAATTTCAGAAGGTAATAAATATACTAAATATGTTTCAAAGCCTAATTTTGAGAAATCAACATTTTTTGGAAGAAATCTTGCAGCTGTACAAATGAAAAGAACAATGATTAAATTCAACCAACCAATTTATGTGGGAGTAGCTATCTTAGATATTTCAAAAACTCTTATGTATGATTTCTATTATAGGCTGAAAGAAAGATATGGAGATAGAATAAAATTATTATATACAGATACAGATTCATTAATTATTTCTATAAAAACAGAAGACTTCTATGAAGATATCAAAGGTATGATTGATGAATTTGATACATCAGATTATAAGAAAGATAATATTTATGGTTTACCACAAGTGAATAAAAAGGTATTAGGGAAATTTAAAGATGAGATGAATGGAAAAATTTTAGAGGAATTTATAGGACTTGCTTCTAAATTATATTCTAATAAAGTTTTTGCTACAAATAATGAAATGAAGAAAGCTAAAGGAGTAAAGAAGAATATTATTAAAAATCAGATAACTCATAATGATTATAAGATGTGTTTAGAAAAGAAAATAACTAAGACTATTAAACAAAAGATGATAAGGAGTACAAAACATGATATTTATACTATTGAGCAGAACAAGAGAGGATTAACTGCATTTGATGATAAAAGATGTCTATTTAAAGATGAAACTGATACATTACCTTGGGGCCATTATAAGGTCAATGTAGAAAAAAATAATTTTATTCATCATTTAAAAAATCTCAATAAAAATGGAGTTATTGAAGAAAAAGTATAAAAATATAAGCAAATCTAGTCTACAGATGTTTATGAACATAGAAAAATATGGATGTCTATGAAGTTCATTTTGAACAAAATTCTGAAGAGTACATGGAAGTTATAAGAGCAATCAAAAGTGCAGAAATCATGTTTTTAGGTGGTAGACCATTTTGGGATGATATTCAATTTTATGATCCACAACCTGAAGTTGATCTGGGATATGAATCAGGGAATGAATCAGATATAGAGATAATCAATGAACCAGATGACAACTCACTATCAGCTAGCACATCTTGTGATAATCTTAAAAGAACCTATCAACCTTTGCGGTTGAGAATGTGAATAACTTGGGAAATAAATCTGATCAGGGAACAGAAAATAGATAAATGAATAAATAGTGATTATTTTTTTATACTAGAAATATAAGTTATTTCAACATCACTTTCTTATGATGGGAAGTATTACTTTCACAATCTTTTATTTCTTTTTCAATAATTCCAAATAAAATACCGGTACTTGCATGGTGATGATATTTATTATAAATTTAGTGTATTTTCTTTCTCATCTTTTAACAAGTATATGACAATAAGTTCTAAATTTAGTCAACCTTTTTTAAAATGATTATTGGAATTTTTCTATATAAATATAATGATTGAATTTCCCAAAATGAAGATATATGAAGAAGAATATAAAGAATATTACAATAAATGGAGAGATAGGGCAAGAGAGAGAACAAAAGAAAAAGATAGAAAGATAGATACACCTAATAATAACTGTGAAAAATCACCAATAAGAGAGGATGATTTTGAATCAGATATTGTCTCAGAAGAGGATTAATTTTCTATATAGTTTATCTCGACATCAGTTTCAAAATCATCACAAGGTAGGTTTAGATTTTTTATTTCTTTTTCAATAATTCTTGATAAAGCGCTTAAATGAGCGATAATATTCATCATGAATTTAGTATATTTTATTCTTTTATCTTCAGGTAAATGATGAATTTTATCTGATAAGGGATCCATCAATGTTTCATATTTTGGTCTTAATCTTGCAACTGGGTCTTTAAAATATGGTATAATATTTTTGAAATCAAATTCATTTAATCCAACAAAAGAACCTTCATAGACCTCCATTTATATTGAATAAATTTTTAAATAGAAAAGTTGCTTGAAAAAAGTTGGATGAGAACAATTAATTGAACAAGAAAATCTGGTCACGTTTTTTGGCAAAATAAAAGTGAAGAATTTTTTGAGCCTTTAAAAGTGAAGAAAATTGAATGAAAATTTCAGGAATCCATAACTGTTGACCTAGAACATGGAACTTGAGTAGTTTTGTGAATCGATTAAAATTGCTGAAATATGAGTGAAAAAGTAAAATATTTGACAGCTTGTAGCTATCATAAATAGAAACTTGAGGATCGAGGAAAAGTGAAGAAAGATGAGTAAAAAGTGAGAAATCTGGCTGCTTGTAGCTCATAAATGGAAACTTGAGGATTGATGAGAAATGAGTGAAAAAGTGAGAAATCCATAACTGTCCTAGAAATCCATAACTGTCTTAAAAATCCAGAACTGTCTTAGAAATCAAGAACTGTCCTAGAAATCCAGAAATGTCATAGAAATTGAGAAGTGTCTTAGAAATCCAGAAATGTCATAGAAATCTAGAACTGTCCTAGAAATCCAGAAATGTCCTAGAAATCCAGAGCTGTCTTAGAAATCCAGAACTGTCCTACAAATCTAGAACTGTCCTAGAAATCCAGAAATGTCTGAGAAATCCAGAACTGTCCTAGAACATACATCACCCCTCTACTAGTAGCCATCCTCTTTCCAACCTTTTTTTTTCATATTTTATGATAAACTTTAAAGAGTTTTTAAATCATACTCCCTTAACACAAAAATTCAAACTCGGCTCCAGTCCTTATAACGAATTGCTAAGTCAGAGTATTATTGTTTTCGCTTTTTTTTTTTTTTTTTTTTTCTTACATTATTATACAATTTTTTTCTATTCCTTTTTTGTATATTTTATTCTTTGTTTGTTTTTGTTTTTTATATTATACATCTTTTTGGTTGAATATAATGAAAAAAAAAAACTTCTTCTTTCGAATTTTCGAAAAATTTTTCATCAGTTTTTCATACCTTCATTCTAAATACGCTGTTATAACTTTATCCGGAGATTCAAAATAGGTACAAGTGTAGCTGTGAAAAATAAAATAGCCTAGAATACGTTATAAACAAGACTGAATCGCCCTGCGTCCCAGTATCTGGGTCTCTCGCGTTTTACCGACTTTTCTTGTTGGAAAAATGAGGTAGGCCAATTATTATTTATTAGGCTATTATTATTATTACGAATTTATTAATTAATTTATTTATTTGTAAGATTTTTTTGTTCGCGGAACTCCTCCGAAACTATCCGACGGATTTTTCTGTAACTTGCCCATATTGTAGTATTCTATCTGAAAATGTGCACCTGCAATTTTTTTTGAGGATCGGATGGGTAGTTCTCGAGAAATTTTCATTTTTTTGAAAAATTCCTCACTATTACGAGTAGCGTAGCTATTTACACGTTACAAGAAGCGGATTTTCCTATCCTTTTATTTGGTATCAGTTGTATTATAATGGAGAACCTTTTGTTTAACAGGTTCATTCTTGCTACCTGGAAATTGTGTCTCGCTTCCCATAGCACCTAGAGCCTTGAATTTTGTTTTGTTAAATCTTCAGTTTGAATGCTTGAGGACAATTTACTGCGTGAGTGTTTTTTTTTTCTCTCTCTTTTCGATTCAAAGAAACTCCTCATAATTTTTTCTTCCAAACCAAATAGTTTTTTTCATTTCCAATAACTTGAAAGCTTATAATTCAGCTTTGAAGCTAGTTTTTTCCAAAATTTTTTTAGCAATTCTTGTTCTCTGAGACTCATTCTCTTCACAATCTTGTATACCTTGTTAGTCACGCGATAAATGCAACGATAAGTGTAGTATTATTATCAATTTAGATTGATTAACGTACCAAAAATAAAAACTCCCGAAATTTGGAAATTGCTATGCAAAAATCAAATCTCAAATAACAAAGAATGTATAGTATAACTTGAGTAACGTCATAACACATTTTTGCGGTGAGAACTTTTTTTCGCGATTGTATAAGGGCTCTAGCTTTGCCAGAGGCAAGAGCCCCAAAAATATGACGTAGTCAAAATTCAGGGCTTTAATTTCCTCGTCAGAAAAAACTCGATAATTCACGCAAAAGATGGCTTATTTTCATCCGTATGTTCCAATTTTCCTATTTCTAGAGTAGATGTCAAATCTGATTGATACTTACTCATTAGTTACTAAACATTAACTTCAAATAAATATTCAACTATTCACTAAAAATTTAAAATTTTATATTCGTAGAAATACAAATGGTAATAGAAATATTGGCATTAAAAATTAGGTACAAAAGAAAAGAAAAATAAAAGTAAACACGTATACAAAAGTACATCATAATACAGGTACCGGTATTAGAAACTTTTTCCATGATATTATTTACAATCAGTATGTTGAGTAACAACAAGTTCAATTTTAACTTCGGGCACGCACTTGTTTCATAATTCATACACAAAAATTCAAGTGAAGTTCCGTACAAAGAAGAGAGACGTACAAGAGATAGCGAAAAAAGTAATATTTTAAACCGGAAAAAATATAATTGGTAATACTCGTAATGCGTACGTATACACCGGGTGGACTAGAATGGTATAACCATTTAAATAAGAGTTCCCGCGAAATTCATTTTAGTCCGCAACGTTAGATTAGGTTAGGTTAGGTTGTATCTCATATTCATCTTCACTTTGCGCCCCTACCCAACTTTCTACGACTTTTCTGAGTCGAATTATGGATCAAAATGTAATGAAAATTGACCAATTTGCCATTATTCTCAGAAATTAAAAATTGTTTCAACTTCCGCATTCTATTTGATTTGGAAACGAAATCTAAGGCTGATTACGAAAAAAAAAATACGCGAATAACTTAATGAAGCTTGAACATGAGGGAATTTTCAATTTCTTATTTCGGAAATCTTGGTAAATTGATCAATTCTTGGCACATTTTGGTCCATAATTCGGATCAGAAAAATGTGAAAGTCAAGTAAAAGCGAAAATTGAAAGACCTGAAGTATACATTAAGCATTTCGCATTTTTACGTTAGAACAGATTCAGTGCAAACTCTCATTTAACTGGTAAGTAACATCATTTTGGTCCACCTGGCATATTATATCAATATACTCTGTTGAAATTTCTTATAACACGCCGATACAATGTTGGACAATAATGTTCCGCAAAAAAAAAAAAAAAATAGAAATTAAGTTTCACACGAAAATTAAAATTTTTCCAACAAAGAATAAGATCAATCAAGAGAAAATTATCGAATAAAACTATTATATCACTAACAATTACGTATACTAGGATGAATTCAGGTTATGAAAACATTAAAAAATTATACGCGGACTATAACAAAGTCTAAAAGGTGGTTAGAATTTTTCAATAGAAATGCTTCGACACAACATTCGTATTAAAAACGATGCAGTTAGGTCTAATTATTTATTGAGAACACAATCTTCCCATATTAATTTTACAATTTTCACACTTAGCATTAATAAATAAGTAAGTACTATGAATATTTAACAAAGATAAATGCCGATAAACTGGAATAAGTAATGTTTATGAGCATTGGTAACTGACAACAAGAATGAAAAAAAAAAAAGAAAAGAAAAAAGAAAAAAAAAGTACATCTTCACGAGTACATTGTGCGGAAAATGAGGATTTCATGAAATTGGAAGAAAATAAGAAAAATATGTAATTGACTGTCGCGTCTGTGTTTAAATAAAATAAGAGCTTGACTCTTTTCTCTTGCACGTTTCGAGAGAGGAAATTGGGTGTTTTCCAACTAGATACAGGGAAGAGACGTGTTCCCTTAAGTTGACTCAAATCTAGCTACGTTCTAATATTGAACTCACCATACTGGGGTTCGAAATTATTTTACAAAAATTAGGCATCTCGTTCTTCCTTGCAATCCGAGTTACCGGCCTTCTTTACGTATCCACCTTGTACAAAAGCATAACGTCATATTCCGTTGCATAAAGCTCAACTCGATCAAGTAGTCTGAATGGTAGGACTTGCAAACAATTTTCGAAATATTTCCTATCCATTAATTATTTATTGATCCTCTTATTTTTATTAATGTTAGCAATTACCAAATAACTATTACCAAGTATTTTTATTCCTCATTCGTAGTCTATCGGCTGATTTCGTTCGAAAATTCGAGATAAAAAAAAAGAAAGAAAAGTCGACCATATTGTTTCTGTATTCGCTACCTACTTGAAGTACGGTTTCCCTTTTCATTTACCAGATTTTTCCTTTTACGCGATTAGATAGGCCTACCTAGCGATCGCTAAAATGAATTAAAAATTTGGCGTGTTGAAGAGGAAGAAGTTAATTAAACAGCGAGTGCGTCATAATAGAAGGAGACGTTTCATTTATTAATTTTCGACGTAATACGAAATGTAACGTACGAAGCTAAAATTTTGGTAACTAGTAAAAATAATCTAAGGTTTATACATAGACGTAAAATTCTATACACGATTCATAGATCACATTAAATTAATAAAAATACTCGATGATCATAATTATTATTCTTATTCAATTCCAAAACGAATTAGGTAATTCAAACGATAAACAATTAGCATATTTGTCCAGCACGCATGGTAGGTATAAGGAATTCAAACTGGGAAGTCTACGTACATTTAGGTAGCGGTACTTCTCACCGTACGGGGTGAAACTGAATTTTCAGAAATGAGCGTAACGATACTATAGAACAGGGTTCATCACTAGTAGTAATACGAGAGTCAATACGTTAACAAAAACTTGAAAAATTACATTCACAATATGGGCTAAGTAGATATAGCTTATTATTGTACATACACTTGCTTTATCATTACTGATTTCTCGCTAAAAATCAAGGGCGCGGAGTCGGAGCTGAAAGAGTTGGAGAAGCGCTCCAAGTTTAATTTTCCGACTTTTCCCAAGTAAAAGTGTCACTCCTTTCCGCAATGTTGGGGAGCTAAAAGCGAAGCCCCTCTAAAAATTTAGCCGGCTCTGCAGCCTCCCTGAAAATCGATTTGGAGTCGACTGTTTCCATGCATTGCATCGAGCATCCATGCTTATTTCATCAACAGAATTTTAGGATATTATACATCATTCCCTTTTCGTGATGTATAACACAGGATCTACTGTCAATAGGGCTACCTTTTCAAACGTTTATCCCATCTTACATCATTTTAATTTCTTATAACACTTTCATCAAGTACCTACCTAACATAATTAGACGTTTGTAAGTATGAAAATGAAAACTACGAGTATAAAATTATATGCGTTAGAATTGAGTAACCATCCAAATATTGTTTAAAAAAAATTATGAATGTTTTTAAAGTAACAAAAACACTACATAAACAGAATCGGTAGCAGACCTGAGTAATATTTATAGTTAAGGCCGCTCTAGACGATCAAGATTTTTGTCAATTTTCCCCCGTCAATTTTTTTAAAAATCGAGTTTATACGATTTCTTGACGTGGAAACTTAAAGATGCATCAATAAAATTCAATTCTGTTTGAATTTTATTGATGATACCGTCAAGAATTTGGTTTTAAACTCGATTTTTAAAAAAATTGACGGGGAAAATTAACGAAAATATTGATCGTCTAACCCGGCCTTGAAATACGGTAGGCCCATGACAAAAAGGGTGGAAGGAACCAATTCAAAAAGATCAGTTATTTCTCTATCATCTTCTTGATTTTTCTTTCAATCCTCTTCTGTTCTTCTTTCCTCATTTATAAAATTACTCGTATTTTAAATTACAAACAACAATAAATAATATGCTGGTACAAGGAATGAGAAGATAATATGCTTCTAATTTAAATGGCTCGTCGTACAAAAAAGAAGAAATGCTGGCTTGAAACTATTTCGCGCTTGCACTTGATGTAAGATGAAATACATTAGACGTACCTATTATACGAGGGTACGTGCGTGATCGGGACTGGCGTAGGGCGAGTACGGACACACACACGCATACATGCTCGAGTAAATCTATGTACAAGGTAACCTACAAGACGAAAAAATTAGAGGAAAAAAAGCCACTCACTCACTTTTCGTCAGACTTACAGCTATGACTAGATGGTCATCTCCCCACCCCCTCCCATTTTTCCTTTTCTCTTTCATTCTTTTAGGCGTTCGTTTTTCTGAAGTAGGTAGGTATTGAAATTTTCTCATTATCCATTATTCTTAAAAATTTCTACCGAGGAGCCACTCGTAAGGACGAGCGTATTCGAAATATACGAAAATATCTAATTGTACCCACCACTTCCACCCGCTTACTTTCATTTTCCTGAACACAAAATATACAAAAAGATTCGAATTTACATAAATTTTACATAAATGATAATAATAATTAATTATCTAGATGCACTAGTAATAATACGAGTAAGTATTTCAACGCTCACACTATACACGCTGCGCTGACCGGAATACTTGAGATCTTTTTTCTTTACAAAGAATATACGACAGTTATTTTGTACAGTATTATTAGAGAAAGGAAGCTAATACGAATATAATATGTACAATTTACATAGGTACGCGACTAAATACTTATGGATGGATGTGTGTGTGCGCGTGTGTATGTAATTTGTATACGTAGGTACACGCACACACACAGCGTAACATGTTAACAGGTAAATATAATCAAATGAAATAAAAATATAGAGGTTAACTAGACGTTTGTATTTAAAAAAATACGAGGTATCATATACACGTCTATACGTAAAGATAGATTTGTGACGGAAGAAATATGTGGCGGCGAGAGAAAGAGTTTGAAAGATATAGGAAAAGAAGTCTGTCTAACGATGAGCTAGATAGGTACCTGCCCGAGCCTCGTCAAGTTAAACTGGTCCGTAGTTATTAAATGCGGTGTGCATCATGTCCTCTTCGAGCACGTACTCTACGGAATTCTCGGACAGATGTTTCTGATCACTCGCCAAGCTCGAGGCAGGAAACTGTTGTCATACGTGACTTAAAGGCGCTTGCTGCGATTGCTTTATCATGTGGTGGTGCAAGTTCGCCGTACCCATCAGATGATGGCCACCGAGCAAATTTCCAGTAGGCGTTATGTGCGGACCAGAAAGCAAACTACTACTCGGCGCTGCTGGCACAGGAGGAATCGGAATAGACGGCGGCGGCAGTAGATACTGCTGCTTCACCAGTCGCGGTTTGCTCGCACTGTTGATCAACGAGGAAGGCTTGTGGTCTTTACCTCCGCCGAACAGTCGCCTCCATAGCTTTTTCCACGAGCCTAACGTTTTACCGGACCAAATCCACACGCCGGAAGTAATGCCCACCGCTAAGGCCATGAAATATTTCAACATAAGCACCGGATAGATAGGTTTTAGCCTGGCCCTGTATAGTTGAACATTATCTCCTCCTGCTGCAACAGTCGCCAGACATGGGCAGGTTAACGACGACATCCATTCGTCATACGAATAGTATTCGTATACGTAACAGGCGATTAAAACACTGGCGGGTAGGGTATAGAGTACGCTGAATATACCTATTCGTATCATCAACTTCTCGAGTTTGTCGGCTTTGTTGCGTCCGATACCGCCTTGATTTTTGAACACGGTCCGAATACGAAACAGCGATACGAAGCCGCTGAATAAGAATGATACGCCGATAATCACGTACACGAGCAACGGTATTAGCACAAACTTCAGCAAGTTATCCGGATTCTGATTGCCAACGCCGCATATACCGGCTACCGGATCACCGTCCACCCCTGACATGACCAACACTAGCACAGATTTGACCGTCGGCACCAGCCACGCTGTTAAATGGAAGTACTGCGAATAACTGGCGATCGCTTCGTTGCTCCATTTGAAGCCAGCGGCCAAAAACCATGTAAAAGTTAAAATTACCCACCAGATGGACGAGGCCATACCGAAAAAGTACACCAACAAAAAGACCAGAGTGCACGGCTTTGGCCCGCTCGCGCTGTACACAATCATATGGCCTTCGCACGCGACTTGATCATGGCCGAGAAACACTCGCACCAAATAACCGACGCTGACTAGAAAGTAGCAAGCGGACAGGAATACGATCGGTCTTTCCGGGTACTTGAACCTCTCCGTATCGATCAGAAAGGTGGTCAAGGTCATTACGGTGGCTACGCAACACAATCCCGACCAGACGGCTATCCACGTAGACGCGAATTCCTTTTCTTCCTTTGTAAAGAATGCGCCTTTACAGGGAAATGCGCAGTTCTCCACGCGGCCGACTTTCACACTGCGATTGAACCACGGCGAATCGCGATCTATAGGTATCAGCGGTAATTTACACCTACAAGCACATTCACGTCCGACAGCACCGCCACCGCCACTGCTACTGCCACCACCATTCGACGCGGACGACGAATCCGAACTGTCGCGACAATGTTTACCTCTCTGGCCGGGTTTACATTTGAGTGGAGGAATAACACCGCTGTTAGGCCGTTTCGCACCACCTCGTATATTGGATCCGGGCACTGAGTCTTGAAATTCCCTCGGCGGCTCCATACACATGGAACTTTCATTTTTCCACGGCAGTTTACTGCAATTCATTCGTTCCGGCCATTCAAACTTGTAATCCTGCATGATCGGTTCGCAACCGGCGCGAGCTCTCTCGCAAACGCTTCGGCACACCTTCAATGGATCGTGATAGTGATTCAGACAGATGGGCGTGTACATAGAACACAAGAAAAATTTCAGCTCGATAGAACAATTGATCTCAACCAACGGCCAAAATTGATGCACCTCGAAACCAGCTTCTTCTTGCGTTTCATGGTTCATGTCGTTCGGCATCCTTGTCATGTTGTATCCGATATTACGACACATCGGCACCGTGATCTCTTCGCATCGTCCTAACGCTGCGTCGTTCGAAGACGACGAGCCACTGACATCGGAACTCAATACCATCGGCTCCATCAAAGTTCCGGATACCCATTTCCAACAAAGCGTCAGCACGACCAATCTTAGTCGAATATCAACTTCATCGACACATATTCGCTTGAACATTTTTGGTATTTGCCCACTTTACCACACGTTTTGTGACATTTCTGCGTCAGTATGGATTACGGTATACGCCCGAATCTGAGAAGAAAATAGAAATAAAAAGAAGAATATTATTTTCTAGAATGTACCTAAGTCGTATTTAAAGAGATCTCGGTATACGAGTATCACCGATACGCAATAATAATACGAGTACGTATGCTACACCAGCCATTCCAGTTTCAACAATAATAGAGGGGAAATACTTCTACACAAGGTACTCTCATGTTGAACTAGAAATTCTCGACTCGTTCAATACAATAAGTTTACTTTTCTGCCGTACAAAGAATAAAAGACGCGTATGTCGCTCGTTTTTCGATATGAAACGATCTGGAAAATGAGATCTTAGGCTCGTAAATGCACCAGATCAATCTGCGTGTAATTCCGCGACATATACGTAAAGATAATATCATGGACGTATGTCATTCATCGAGTTTCTAGAAAAACGAATATTCTTATCTTCAAACTGACTTCACTTCAATATCGAATTCTTTATCGAAAATAGTTCTATAAAAGTCATCCATAGATCCTAATTCTATGTATTTTAAACGAAAAAAGATATTATAACACCTTTCTCGTGATCCAAAATTCTGAAATTTTCGTGACATACGTCAGTCATTTTTTGTACGACAGTTTTTCCGAGGTGCATTCCTACCAAAAATGTTTCTTTTGACCATATTATTTTATCATCAAAGGAAAGGGAAATAAATAATTTCTATTTGCAGTATTCATCATTCACTAACCGCTAATATCGGATCTTCTGAAAATCAGTTGTTATTAACGTAATTACTATTGAGTAAGTCGCCCTCTCTTCCCACTCGCTTATCTTCTCCAAAAATCCTCTTTCAGTTTTATTCGGCCTATAACAAGTTCAACGGAACGTTTCGGACCCCGAATTCCAGATATAGGAGTATAAATGTATGTTTTAATTTTTTTTACACGTATAGACGATCGGCATTATTAGAAACGAAGCGAATAGATAACACTAACGAATAGAGAGTATGGAGGGGTGCGAGTTTTTACTGGTGACGGTGGTCGCAAATGAAATTGCTTCAAGGCAGAGCCAGCATAAATCACACCGAATAAGATTAAAGGATACTTTTGTACTGCACTATAGTAGAGAGAATAGAAAATAGAAGATAATTGAAAGAAAAATGTTCATCACACTGGTTGACGACCGCTGGAACTTTTTGATAGTTATTACTATAGGTAAAGCTTTGAGTATGAATAGTAATGGAGAGGCAGAAATAGTAGTACTCTCGCAGGCATGATAGATGGCGTTGCTCAGGTAAACTCATGTGTTAACTGTTTTTTTAAGATTGAAAACGACTAAGGAGAGGAGAGAGGGTGTTAAATGTAAAACGCGTGCTATCTGTTCTAGTAAGATTGAAACAGCGCGCTCTATCACGCCTGCCACGCAACCTTCAAAAACGACGATTTCTGCCTCTCTATTACTATTCATACTCAAAGAGGCAAAGTACTCTTCACGAGAAGAGTTAAATGGAGAGCGACAACCGTAGCAAATTTAAGGGCTATAGCAGGCCTATTCGATTGGCGGCCCGTTTGGTCACCATGTGTATGATGCCTCCGAGACATCTTTAAGAAAAAATGGTCACCCACTGATTATGTTATTCATTTTCTTTTTCTTATTTATGACCCGTTTCCCCCCTCCCCCGGTAAAAACTGTGTAATTTCTCGACAAAATTCGCTTGAAATTCTACCATCGACCGACCAATGTCACCTTACGTTGATTGACAAATTGTTCAAAAAAAATTGAGGCTCCAGGTGTACTGGGAAGCGAAGCGAGGTCGAGGTCCGAGGTCCTAAAAATCAATAATAAAAAGAATGAAAGGTCCGCGGTAAAACAATATTTGGTAGTGTGCAACACCGGAAAAATTAGCCCTTAGGCAGGATTATAATACATTAGAAGAGGTAGTTCGCTCACTCATTCAAAATATAAGACATTTTTTCATTTAAAAATCGAACACCCATCAGCGTTTAGTACTGCGTTTTTCTAAAGCGGAGTAAGCGCAGGCTGTAGAAAAAATAGGTTTCATACTTTCACGAGGCCTCTTATGAGGAATAACGCTTTATCGGCGATTTTCTCTCAAGGTATGCGTTAAAATGCGAATATATGTCAGCGGTGAAATTGAAGAAAATTTTCTATACTTTAAATTCGTAAATTACTTTTTTAAATAAATTTTTCATCAAAATATATCATGTACCTATATTTCTTGAGAAAATGGCTTGTTAAGGGTGATTCTCCATAAGAGCCTATGTAAAAGTATGAACCTAAATGTTACCATCGCCTGCGAATGGCGTGAAACGAACATTTTGTTTTGCGCTTTGAATTACATGGCCTCTTTTAGTGTGTACACTATAAACAAAATATAGGGCAATGGCTGTTTTTGCGAATTTCATATTTATTCTCCTCGCGGTGAGCAATTTGGAGGAAAAATAACATTAGCTCTCACGAGAGAAACGCGCTGATCTTTAATTTGCGAGTAGTTTTCGATTCTGAATAGTAAAAGCGAGTAAATAAACATATTACCGCGCTTCGTCCCCCATCTGACTTTTTATTTTCAAACGATTATAACTTCGCGTAGTTGCAAATCATGTTGCTGATAACCACGTACATGTAATTCTGTTTTTACCAAGTTCAGTCGAGTTCCGAACGTTTTGTATTTTAATGAAAACACCGTGTTCTCAAGTGTCACTTTGTTTGTGTATCTTTACCGCAGATTTCATGTTGAGTATGTCATGGTTGCCGAAAATTGTGATTCCGTTTCAATGTTGTCTTTTCTACTGTAGTGCACTCCGACTGGTATGAGCATCGCGTATCACCGATAACCCTGTCCCGTTCTAGAGGAACCCATACGTACACACGTTTCCCGCAAGAAATACTCTACCTAGGTTTTTATACGTCTTTGGCTGACAAACAAAGTTGTATCCATAATATAGTGTAGGAGCTCGAATAAATTTTTACATTCAATAACACGGACATTTTATCTCATTCAAATGTAGACGGAATAATATAATCGCATTCTCTCTACTAAGAAGTGTGGAATCAAGTGTTGCCGAATTCGAGCAATTGGCAGCCTAATTCATGAAATGGGTGAAAAAAGAGCTGCTTAAATTACATAATCGGCAAAAAAAGTTGACTGTATTCATGTAGTCGGCAAATTCGTTGTGTATTTCATAAAACTTTGTAACAACGTCGTAGTCCGCACTTTTCTTTTTCTTTTTTTCACGATAATGGCAATTTGACAAACTCCGCGTAACATACGTACATTACGCAGTATGCCATTCCATTACTTGGTTAACTTTTCGAAATTTAACTTCGATACGCCCAACTCTATCGTGCGCAATGTATATCGGGTACCAGCTTTATTAAGCCTTGGCTATCAAGCCCGCTTAATAATGGATACCAAACTACAGCGGCCAACTGTAGCTTTGTGGGAATAAAATAATAATAATAATAATAATAATAATAATAATAATAACAGCCTTAATTACGCCAATTTTTGGCCAACGGCCTCACAACTACATATAACGAACTGATAGTGCGGTATACAGGTCTACACTTCTCACGGTGACCAAGTCCGGCTTGGGAAGGTGACGAATTAAGCGTCATTTTCATCCTTATCTCATTTTTCCTACATTTTATATTGCGCCAACTTATGTGCGAGATGGGGAAGGCTGGTTTAGCCGATTAACCGCGTCTTCTCGACGCTGAACCAGATCCACAACCATTCCGTCTCACACATAGGCCCGTTCGAGCGTTTTTAATACTGTCGGTAAATCCCACTCCTGAATTTAACCGACTCGATGCTGAAACGGGTTGATCGGCTCAATGACGTTAGCACGTAACACGGTGTTCGAAGTGAGCTTTCGTGAATAAACTTGTTACGGCTAACGCTTATCCGCGGCTGGTATCGAACCTCGGACCTTTGAATCACAAAGCCGAGATTCTACCGCTGCGCCACTGAGCCCCATAGTAGACATAAAACATGATCTTTATTTACTTGGTTCTGCTAGAGGATTAGTATTTTTTCTATCATGCAGGTACATTGATCAAATTTGAAAGAATTATTTCGATATTTATTCGAGTATCTATTTATTACAGTTGTAATTGAGATCAGATATTTTGATACGAGAATTATGACGACGAGCGCGGATTATCATTTTCGAGTCGCGATCGCGACTGACGATACCAAAGACTTGTCTTCCCTACATTGCTGCACGCTGCATCATCGATGCGATTTTGATGATTGGAAAAATCTTGCTTTTTCTTACTTTTTCACCTATTCGTACTATAGCTGCTTACGAATAGTACTTCTGTGCTTACATACTAGCGACGAAAATATTTAATACTTTCTCGTCGTAGTACATTTGTGTGGTATTTCTTTTTTTCTTCTTCTTCTTCTTCTTTTTTAATATTGCACTATTTTAAAAAGATGCACAAGCGCAACCGTCGAAACTTCTTATTACGAAAACAATTCACGAGCATGTGAACAGTACATATGTATGTATATAATATACACTCGTTTCAAATACAACAATTACCTATTACCTTTCAGACATACAAACATACGTACACGTTCAGTAGTGATTACACGGTCTACATCATCATTTTGTCAACGATTTGTCAGCCAGTAATGAGGTAAATGCTCATTTTTTATTCATTTCCTTTAATAACATCTCATACAAGTCTAGCATATGAAATGAAGTCGTTTGTCTCATTTATTCCCGATTTTTTCTTCGTTTCTTTTTTCTGTACATGATCAAAGTTCCTATAGTTCCAGTCGGTACAGACGTTACGCGAATTTTGATTTTTCTTTTCATGACTCGTTTCAACATTGCAATAACTTCTTCTAAACGATCTTCTTCATATCCCTTCTTCTTTTTTTTTCTCCTCCAGTCACGCACACAACCTTAACCGTAGGTCCATTGGTTTATTTTTCCTTTAGGTATACTTTTTTTATGCTGAGTTCCGCGTTATCATAATACCTAATAATAATAATAATAATAATAATAATAATAATAATAATAATGGAATCAACTTTTTACACGGTAACAATGATTTTTCGGAACACCTCCTTAATCTGCATGAGTTTTAATACCGAATTTTGCGCTTTTTAAAATGTACAATAGGTTCATTTTCTAAAATTAAAAAAAAAAAAAACTTTTCGTTCATCGTGGATCAATCGAAGTAAACGTTATATTTTTTTGTCAACAAAATTATTAATTCTAGGGAAGGTAGTTACGAACAACTTTTATTTTACGAGTAGTAGTCATTGAATTTGTATAACATCTTCTAATAAGTTTCACAAGGAAATTGACCTAGCAGAAAGTAAGGAAAATGAGTGGCATACAAATGAAGAATTGATGTAAGAAAGGAGCATCTAGAGAACTGCAATTCGTCGTATATTCGCGAATAAGACTTTAATACAATACGAAATACCGACCATATTGGGTTCTCATTCTTCAATCGATACTGCACGTACTCGTAAAAAAAAAAATCTCATCATAAAAATGAAGTCCTCCACTTGTGTATTGCATACACATACCTTCGTATCCGGCGATATAATATAAGTATAGGTACCTACATAATTATATAAAAAAAGCTACGCGTATTTGTGAGAAATTTTTCGTCTCAATAGAAAAACGGCGCGCAACGCAACGCGCGATACGGAGTTCCAGTAACTATCGGGAACGATTTGTCACGGCACGGGACAGAGAGACGTCGCGTCGCGTCGCGTCGCGTCGTACTCGTCCTACGTGCGTATATATGAACTCTACTGATGAAATTTTTAGAACACATAAGACGTACATATCGTTGTATGTACACGTACTTAGGTATGTTCTAGAACGCACCGAGCCTGTATGTGATTGGTCCTCGCTTCGGAAAACTGACGACAATCATATCTCGCATTAAAAAAGGTTACTAACCGAGTCGAATTACTGCCTCTCTCGTATTCTCAAACAATACTCGTACATATTCTAACTCGCGAAAAAATAATACGCTCATCGAGAAACAAGGTAGCTAAGCTATACCTAGTACATACGCAGTAAGTTATTAATTTCATTATCACATACTCTCGGTGATGCGTGTCATAGCTAGAAGTAATCTTTCAGGACGACGAATCTCATTGTGTCATCACGTAATTGAGGGAAGTAGATTCAAGGCGTTCTCATTCATTATCTCTTGAACCAATTTCGGAAAAATCCAGAAATGGCAGTTCTTGCTCATTTCCGATAAAGAAAAGGAAATAATATGAACTTGAAACATTGCCTTAAGATAAAAATAAAGGACTTGCGAACAATTTTTTTCAGAAGTTTCAGTACTTTTCACGACTTTCACGACCTGTTTTCAAAATTCATGACTTTTCATAATTTGAAGGACTTTTCAGCACCTATAGACACCCTGAAAAAGTATCACGAAAATGCACGACTCGGATCCAGTAGATACACTGACTCAAGACTACTGAGAATTACAACCTTTCCCCTTTCTCAAAACAATGTATTATACTATAATCCTCTCATTCGATTCGACTCGCTCTCGTTCGACTTACAATTCAAAACAAACATAAGAACAATAATAATAATAATAATAAAGCAGCTCCTTATTATGGCTTAAGAACGGTTATTCATTCCCAGAAACAGAAGGATTTATTATAGCCATACAGGAGCAGGTGATGAAAACGAAAAATTATATAAAATTTATCCTCCGTGAACCTGATGCAGAGGACGATCGATGCAGAGTCTGCGGAAGGAAGCCGGAAACGATACAGCATCTTACTGCCGGGTGTGAAGGGCTGGCACCGACACGATAATATAAAAAAAGACACGATAATGTAGCGAAAGTATTGCACAGCTTCCTAGCCAGACAGTATGGATTGGAAGAGAAGGCCCAGAAATTTTACGAATACAATCCGAGCAAAGTCTTCGAAAACGAAAAATGTACGATGTACTGGGATAGGACGTTACTCTCACACAGAAGACGATGACTCACAATCGCCCACACATAAAAATAATAGATAAGGAGAAAAAAATGGTCCAGCTAATTGATATTGCAGTGGTCAATGCCAATAATATAAAAACGACAGCGGAGGAGAAACGGAGGAAGTGCATTGAGTTAGAGGAAGCAAGTCAACCAACCAATAGTCCTTTCAACAACCGGAGTAGTCTCGCAAAGCACAGTGTACGCGATTAGGGACTTGGTTGAGGAAGAATACTGGCAACAGAGGATACTAGAAGAAACACAGAAGGCAGTAATATTAGCGACGGCAGCAGTGGTCAGGCGGGTAATAGCGGGCGAAAGCTAAACAGTATGGAACCTTGGTCAATTGTGACCCGTTCCATACTGTAAACACAGGGAGGAGAACTCCCTTGAAGGAGGAAAATAATAATAATAATAATAATAATAATAATAATAGCAAAAGATAGAAGAGCGTAAGCAATCCAGAGTAAACACATGGCGAGGGAAGGCACTCCACGGACGATTCTACAACGAGTTACACAGCCCAACAGTGGATAAGCAAGCGTCATGCACCTGGCTCCAGAGAGGCACAATATACCCGGAGACGGAAGGATTTACAATAGCAATCCAAGACCAAGTCATACCAACGAACAATTATAGGAAAGTGATAATGAAGGAAGCGGACGTAGAGGACCGATGTAGGAAATGCGGGAAGGCCAACGAGACAGTAGCGCACATACTGAATGGCTGCAGTATACTAGCACCGGAGAAATATAAAATGCGACATGACGACGTGGCAAAAATAATCCACCAGAAACTGCTCAAAAAATGGATAACCAAAGAGCCGCTGAACCCCTATTACAAGTATACTCCCCAAAGTGTGGTAGAGAACAACAAATGTAAAATACTATGGGACCGAACAGTCAGAACGGATAAGGAAGTCGTAAGCAACAGACCAGACATAATAGTATGGGACAAACAGAACCGAAAAGTCCAGATGATAGACGTGGCTATACCATTCAGCAATAATATGCAGTCAACCTACGACGAAAAAATTAGAAAATACAAAGAGCTGAGCCACGAAATAAGAAGGATGTGGAACGTGGGAAAGGTCGAAACAATACCGGTCATCATATCAAGTACGGGACTTATCCACAGAAAACTGCGAGAGGGTCTGGAGAGAATCGGGATACCAGCAGGAAGCTATGCAGCGATGCAGAAGGCGGTCATCATCGACACATGCAGTCTAGCCCGGGAATTCCTCAACGAATAGATGATGTAGTTGTAGCATAGCTATTACAGTGTAACCATTACATATACTTGGTCAACGTGACCCGTAATGTAATGAGAAAAACCCACAATAGTGGAGCAAACTGTAGATAATAATAATAATAATAATAATAATAATAATAATACAACAAAGCCGCCAGAACTTCTATATTCAAATTTACTCCTGGCCACTAAATTTAATATTCTAAATTATAGGCCCTTTTTTTTGACCACATTTCACTTTACGTCCGAATTTGTACTTTCGTATTTTCCGATTTGTACTTTCGCGTTTCTCGCTTATTCGATTGTATTTATTTCTGTATCATTCGCTTTATTCTGTCAACTTAAACATGTCGAACATGGATATTGATCTGGAGAATGATGTTAATGCCGATTTGGTTAGTGCTTAGACTATTCAATTTATCAAATTTACGTTTAGAATCGTAATGAGCTCAGATCTCCAATTTTCCTCATTCCTTTCTGGCTGGCTTGGTAGTGATCAAATCGAAGCTTCGTACATACTAAATTGAACTAGAGTTCACGAATTAATTATATTATTAAATTTATAATTCTAATTCTAAATTACTAACATTCATACGACACTGACGGTAGAACTTTCTTCCGCCGTTAGGTAACGTCAAGACAACGAAGCCAGCCACCGCCGATAAATAACTAATTATTCCGACGATCGAGACGTTCTTAATAATAATAATTAGAACGGTCCGCATACAGACAAAACCGTTACTTATAAATAATAGGCCAGATATTATTGAATGGAATAAGCAAATACAAATTGATCGATATAGCCGTACCATTCGCCCAGAATACGTATACAGCAGGCGTACAATGAAAAAGTCAAAAAGTATGAAAAACTAAGTAACTCGAGAGGTCAAAAAGATATGGAATGTCGACAAAGTAGAAACCATACCCATGATAGTGTCCAGTACCGACTTTGTAAATCGTGAGCTGCGGAATAATCTGAGGAAAATTGGAATAAGAGAGGACTTTTCTAAGAAGATGCAGAAGGCAGTCATCATCAAATCTACCAGTCTTAGTTGTGAATTTCTGGAGATAGCGTGAACGTTTATGTTTACTTGGGACTTAGTACATGTAATGTAATTTGCAAGACTCACGGATGAAGAAGAAGAAGAAAACTAAATAATAATACAAAATGCACTAAAGCGACGCGACGCGATGCATCATTCGATTTCAGAAAATATGAGCTTCGAGTAAAGAAAGAAAATATAAAGTTTTTGAAGAAGCTGATCATAGAGCGTTGAAGGAATGCCCATCATGCGCTTTTTAAGCGTACAATACTTTGAAAAAATTGTGTGTACTTTCACGCCGGCGTTTTTACGTACCCTTGTTTATTCATTGAAAACGACGCAATATTAGCTTCAAGAAGATGTATGTTGTGTGTATCAAATGAGAGGAAAAATGTTTGGAATAAATTAAAGAGCCTAAAAGTATAAAAAATTAGAAGAAAGAGAACATCCGTTGAAGAAAGAAAAAAAAATCATTTTCTTTGATCCTCCTTGCTCTGAGAGGAGACTCCAAAGAACAGCTATTACGTGCACAATTGGCGCAGGCGGCTCTATTGTATTATACAGATAACGAACCGTGACAAAGAAAGCACTCTTGACTGACGCTGGTTGAACGTACATCATCTCCTACTGTTTAAAACGAAGAAAAATGAAAAACACGGAGGGAAACAGAAGAAATGGTAGAAAAGCGTGCCTTACTCTTTTTCGGTATCAATGTCCATACACTTTCTTCACAGACTGTAAAACTACTCTACTTACTTACTTACAAAGAGCTTACGCGTTAGCATTTTTTTCCCCCTCTGTCGTAATTATTCGTGTATCGTTTTTTTTTTATTTTTTTTTTTTGAAAATAGTATATTGAATGCCCTCGTACACATACACAAATGCTGTGCAGCATAAGTGCGACAATCGACAAAGACTAGTAGGCTTTTCCATGACGGATAATTGGCCGCGCTTTCTTTGTTATTCGTAATCATCACCTGAAAGCTTATACTTTGTAATAAGAAAAGAAATAAGTACATGAAGATGAAAGGGCTATCTTAAAGCACAAAGTCGATTTAGGTCGGTACCTCGTGAATACGTACTATTTGTATATCTTGAATATTGCTCCTCACCCGACGATGCGTGTTTTACCAATTACCTTTCTCTTCGTTTCCTTCCTTCTCACGTTTCCCGCCTCTCTCTCTTCACAATGACATGAAGAGTTAGAGGAGGAGGAGGAGAAGGAGGAGGTGAAACGAAGATGGATTGGAGTTTGAAAAATACGTTCAACACGTACGATACATGGCGGAAATAAAACAAGTACACGATAATTTTTTCTTCTTCATTTGTGAATACTTTTTCAAAAACTTTATCGCAACTGATTTTAAAGAAACTATCACTACATTCTGGCTGCATTGAAAGATGAGTCTGGTGTACGTGAGGTCACCAATATGAGAATAACCAATTCAACATAGGCTGTTCTGGACAAATCAGCCTTCTGGAATCAAGATGTAGGTCGGACGTACCCGTTGTGTATAGAGCCTTAACGCAAAAAAACACTGTTATCATACCTATATAATTTATTTGTACTACTTCTTCACTTTCTGTCGAATATGAGAACTTGCAACTCTGATTGAAACTAGATGAAAATAGAAGAACGCTTACGCAGCAGCGCAGCGTAATCATTGCCGACTTTTCATTTCTAAATTTAGGTACCCCTCTAAATTCGGGCGTATGTAATTTGCACACAATGTATGCCCACAAAGAAGGAGGAATCAAGGAATTGACGTTCAGATAGTATTCCAATATGTAACCTGAAAACTCGTTCAGCTTTGGGCACTGCGGCAGAATGGGTATCAAATCGTGCATAAGCGCGTCGCCGACCTCCGAGGGTTTCAAGTAAACGAGTCCGAAAACGTATCTCAGCCACCGGCCGCCCTCTAATATTATATAGTTTCACCTGTTACGGACTTCTTCTTTAGGCACAAAAATGTAGATATCATTGTGATTCATTTGCAAGTACTTCCTTAACTTGTCTTATCGTGTGCATTTTACTCGTACTGTACTAGGGTCTGCAAAGTAGATTGTGTGAACTTTACTCAAAACAAATTCGTGTGTATGAAATACACAGTGCGCAATTTACTCGCACTGTCCGAGGGTGTGCAAAAAACATTGTGTGCACTTTACTCAAGCTGATTCGTGTGTGATAAATACATGGTGCGCAATTTACGCAATAGGTGTGTGCAAATTACAAACTCCCCTAAATTCAACTATGTAGGTACTCTTAGCAATCAAAAATATACGTGGCTATAATTTAGATCAGTCAATCACCTAGAACGTGCATTTGAAAAGTTGGTAATTTTTCTACCTTATACGGTTGTTCATAAGTTATTCTTCCAGCGATTAAATGCTATACAAACGCGGCCTACAAAGAAGCGGAAGAAAACTACCTAGGTATATAGCGACGTGGAAAAAATTTTTAATTGCATCCAATCAAATCAATTCAAATGAAGTCACGTTACATGCACGAGTACACTAATCTGCAAATTCAATACTTTTTTTTTTGGTAAAACTTTTCGCGACAGCTCCTCTACGCACATAAATTTATTTTTCTCACCATTTTCAAAGTCATTTTAAACTGCATAAATATAATTCTCTTTTTCAATCCTCTTCTTCCGAGGCTTTGCTGTATAGGTCCTCTCTTGGATTTCTAACAACGCATCGATGAACAGGAAAATATTAGAATGACTGTAGCAGAACTAAGGCACTATAGTACGATAGGTATGCTGGAGTGATAACACGAAGACGACGTTCAGGTTGTAAGGTACAAACACGTTTCACGTAACGTCGCGGAACTGACGAGTGTCGTCGGTATCCATCGGTTACATTCGCTATCGCGTGACGTTACACGAGCCGTATTCCTACCTTATAGACTAAAAGTCGTCTCCGTGTTATCAGTCCAGCATACCTATCGTACTATAGTGCCTTACCAGAACATTTTGTTCAATTTGCTATTGAACGATTCGCAAGCGTTCGTCGTTCTTACACGTGCATTTTATCGTAATACCTACAAGTACGAGGAGAAAGGAAAATCAATTTGAAATCATTATTTTGTGAAATAACAACGATTTACCGAACGAATTTTGGTCGTGTGAGTGTGAGTGCGAGTGTATGTACGTGTCCGCTCGTGATACCGAACCTAACGTATTCGCCGCTGTATCAAATAGAAAAATTCCGTCTCGTCTCAATCCTAAAACGTTACACCGATTTTACGCGTATCCTAGTATCTGTGTACTCCTAGTTAATGTCCGGTTTTTCTCATTTTATCCTTACTATTCCGTACCTTCTCCTTCTACGTTGATTAAGCGGCGAAGACGATCGGGTGCGGGGAAAAGAAAGGAACTCCTCGAGAGTATCGTGGGCTTTGCTCAACGATGGCTCGAGAGTGCGCTTTTTGGAAGTTTCGCGAACGGTCGCGTACGGACTGCCGTGAAAATGAATACAAAAATTCGTAATTTCTTGAGAACGTGCTCGTTCTTTGGGTTTTTATACCTCTGTTTCGATAGTATAAGTTATAATTATTTCAAAGTTCCGACGGCGGGAAATATTTTCAAACTGCTTTCGATTAAGCCTTCTTGGAAAGTTTCGTCAAAAGCTGTATGTCGATTCGTGATCGGCATGCAGGATAAACAGATTCGAGTGGCACGAGTCAAAACCTTGAACTTTGTGGGTCTCGCCTTACGAGTTCCCGCCCTCTCAGTTTTTTCGTGGTTGTTTTTACCTGAGAGGTGATTTGAGTGTTCGATTATGGACGGAACATATCGAATGCCAGACAATGAGCTTTACCAACGTTTCGATGAAAAGGAGCATCGTAAAAATGAAGAAATCTGATTCGACGATCGCAGTATCACCACATTTAATCAAGTTTTGCTATCCTATATCATTTTAATTGATGCGTAGATACGAATTCAATTCTACACGTCTAGCAGGACTCATATTTACCCTGTCTAGTTTGTTGTTAGATTCAAGTTTCGATATTAAAATGTACCTATGTTGTAAATTGAACTTTTGTCGGGTTCGCTCCTTTTCTCCGAATAGCATAGTTACGAAGTTAGACGTTGATAGCAATCAAGACTCTAAATTTGAAATGAACAACGAAGAAGATTTTTCATACGTCGAATAACCTTCCTTTCTACTCTACGATGATTTTTCTTTCGGCCAATTTTCTAAATTCCTATTTTCAGCTTACCTTAGCTACCTTCTGATTGAATTTTATTTCAATCCTCGTGTACTCTTCTATTTTAGCTTCGACCATCCGGCTTTCGTAGGTCTGTGCTCCGGATGAATAGCGATGTGACAGACTCCCTCCTTTGAGTCTGGTAAGATTGTAGAGCTTACATTAACGACGACGCGAACCTCCTCTCGTATTTACGTATCCTATAGCCTATAGGTGATCTCTAAAAGTGAATCTTCGCGAACCAGTACCATATCCCTAGATTATACTTTCGACCCTGATGGAAAGTATCCATGTTCTGCTGACTGAGCTAGTCTGGTCCTATCGTGGCGGGTAGGATCGAGATCAGAGTCGTGTGTACTTCCTGAAGTGTCGAGCTGGTCTGTGTTTATGGCTATGTGATAGCTTTTCTGGCGTAAACTCGATCATTTGATTCGGTTGCTGTCTCAATAGGTTAGGTATACTGAGGTTCCTGTATAGTTTGTGTGCTGTCGAGGACTCCCCCCTCTCTACTCCAGTCCTTGTTACATCACAATTTCGTCGATGGTCGGTCGCTACCTGAATTTTTTGGCCGTAATTCGTACGTCGTGTCTGGACGCAGCCGAATATAGGTACATGTACTGAAACATCATGCAGTCATAGGGTTGGATGGTTTTCAAGAATTGGCAATAGCAAATTTGAGAGAAAATTCAGAATTGTTTAAATAATCAACCGATTCACAAGAAAAAATCACACGCACAACTTAAGATACCTACATGGCTATATAATTTGAGGTAGTTTGAAGAAGATCCGCTCATTGAGAAGTTGAGCTGACAAAAAAAGCGTTATAAATAAATATATATATATTATATGTTACGCGCGATTTGCGCTATTGATCGATGTGCGCATTAAGCAGAAATTTCAACAAGTGCGCGCAGTCAACAACCACTTTGATTGATGCGCGCAATGAACAGAGTCTGGTCAATTTCCGCAAAAAATTAGTCAATGCGCGCAATTGGTAATATTTTTTTGTGGATTGCGCGCATTGAGCATGTAGCTATTCTCAGGGTCACATAAATTTTGCGCAAGTACTCAATTTGCGCAGTGTAAAAATAATTCCACAAAATTAGGCAATAATTGTACATATTATTCATCTCCAAAGTCGTGTATCATCTTTGAAAACAGCAATTAGACAGCCTAAAATATAAAAACAAAAAAATCATTGGGTAAAACAAGCATACTTGAATGAAAAAGAGGAATAAATTTTTGAGAATCATCATGAAAAGTCTAAAAATAATGTACATGAATGTATGGTTACAGGTTCACTTTTACAATTTTTCTTTGATTCAGAGCTCAATCCTCTCCCCCCCCCCCCAAAAAAAAAGAAAAACAGAAATTTGAAATTTAAATACAAAATAGAAAAATTAAGAGGGTTTACTCATGATAATTGTCACAAGAGCGCCCTCCTCCATGACAGGCAGAGTGGCATAGTTGACCTGCCTTGAAACACACACACCTCTTGGTTGTGCATTTTTGGCGACAATTGTAACGATAGTACCCTTGCCCCCCTCCTACCGAATCTAGACGCACTAACTCTCTCACTGAGTATTCTTCTTCAGGTATTTTTGTACTTTGTAGCGTCCAACGCAAAAGGATCTAAACAATAAGAATTAATAACACTGTCAATTTCAAACGAGAGATTTATAAACTGAAATCAGCCACAATTATTCTTCCTTCTAAAAATCATCTCACTCATCCTCGTTCTTTGATCATCCTTGATTATTCATGAAAATGGAAGGAAGCAAAGAGAAATCATTGTTCTCAAGTTAGACTTTTCTTATCTCGACAAGACGACTTATTTCTTCTTCAGCTCCCGTTTCTTTTCCTTCTGATGCAGACTTTGTAGAACGTCAAAACGTGACCCTTAGGTGCCTAGATCTCAAAAGCAACGTAAATTAGTATTTCCAACATGAATAATCGATAACATGTTTATAGTGATAAAAATGCGTGCAATCGACATAAAAGTATTACCCAATTTGTGTCGAAATTAATATCAGTGTTTGGTAATTGCACACATTTAGCAAAGACTTTCTTCATTGCGCGCATTAATCAAAGTGATTGTTGACTGCGCGCACTTGTTGAGATTTCTGTTTAATGCGCGCATTGATCAATAGCGCAAATTGCGCGTAACATATATAAGGAAACCTGAAATTTTCTTATTAGTCTCACAGTGATCTAGGACATATAAAACGTCGAGAAAATTCATTCCCGAGCTTATCAGCCCAAACTGTGTTGGGAGTAATACCTCAATTTTCAGTCGAAAAGTCGGTAAAATGCGCTCTATACGTACTTAATACAATCATTGTAGCTCAATACTGATTTCATAATTACATCAGGATACTCAAGAATCATCCATTCATTATTGTTCCCATCAATATGAAGCATTTCTCTTATCACTTTTATTTCTTCTATTCGGTAAAAGCGAACACCTTACAATTAATAATTCTGTTGATTTGCAATAATCTCGAGACGACTTCGCACCTCATACATATAATTGAAAAAAATTCTTAATCTTATATTGTTTTGTGGCTGTTTTTAAAAGAATAGCCTTCCTAACCCTTGTTTTCTCATTAAAAAAAAAAAAAAAAAAAAAAAAAAAAACGAGTCGGTCGGCTGGTGCTGCTGCTGTTATGAGGGTGACAAAAGCTGTTTCAATTGAGGAATTTAAGAATGGAAAACACATATGATTGTAGTTCACATGTAAGGGAATGTGGGTTGCGTTTACTTTAATAAGGTCCTGATAATCAGTAGGCGTAATTTTAGTAATGATCGTATTGAAAAAACTCTTTTTTTCATTTTTCTTTTTTCGTTCAAATCTCCGACACGCGCAACCTTGCGCCCTTTTCGTTAGGATAGCCTATTGCAATATGAGGATGAGTATCCGATGCGATGCGATGCGATGTGGTGATGCACTGCAGTGCAACGCGACGTTTCTTCGTCTTAAACTGTCAAAGGTTCATCCAAAAATTTAGATATTTGTATTGTCGCCCGCTCAGGAGTTGATAATTTTTTTCTTATAATTATTATGCCGATTTCTGTTCCACGTGATTAGTGAGTATTAGATGCGCGTCGTCGCGCGCCGGTCCTCTATTACGAGTATTATTAGGTATTATGTATTACTGTACTTCAAAAACTTTGTATATGTACGTATTGTATTATTATGGCGTTGTTTTTTGGCTCGTTATCGAATGTTTTGAAGGTACTCGTATGTATATGCGGCAGTATAATAATATTGAAATGTACAAGAAAAGACGGTCCTGTTGGAAATTCTACGATGCGTCGCGTACATGGTAAAATGGTCTGTTCTGGGTTCTGGAGAACACCTGTATCAACACGACTGCGCGTCGCGTCGCGTTTACTGCAATGTCTCTCATTTGTACTAGTCTGTATACTATTTTTAATGCGCCACTATAGGGGGTGAGCAACGGAGTACAGATGCATAATATTATTATGATGCATACATTCGTATGAACCCGTGATCTATTATATACATGCCGTACATACAGTATAATACCTACATCAAGTATGAGAAGTATGTGTGTATAAATAAGATAGCATGTTGCCGCGCCGCGCCGCGCTGCGCTCTGAAGCTATGTACTCAGTACTCTACATTGCATTGCATTGCACAGCTGCATACCTTCCAGAGTCGTGTATATCTATTTTATAGTTTTTTTGTCGTTTCATATTGTATGCGCTTATGTGCACAAGAGAAAGGTCTATACGAGTGCCATAAGATAGCCATTATTTCTTTATCCGCATCTCGCACTGGAATATTATTATGTCTTCGATTCTGCTGTAGTGCATCACAGGCTTGCGCTAATGCTATTTCGTATATTATGTGTACTTACGCGAATAGTCTTCAAATAGTACACCCGCTTCAGAAACTGAACTCATTCTCGTTCACGTTTTTTCTAATTTTAAATTCGGTGCACAGTATAGTTAGTGGAATATGGAACGTATGTGTTGGTAATATCGCGCGTAACAATAATTAGTTCCTCATATTTTTCATTAGTCGGCATACCAAATACGCTGCGCTGTTGCAATTCGATCCAATATTAAAAACTTGGTATACATATCTTGCTGAATAAACTTGGTTCATCTACAAGTACGAGTAGGTATAATATTTTATGCTTAGAATTACAATCGCCCATACTTCAACATTGGAAACCCGAGTGGTCAAAGGAAATGACTTGCATAGTGAATTGGTTTATTGAAATCATTATTTCTAATAATCAAAGTAAGATATAACCCGAGTACCAATCAAAGTTTGCAAAGTATGTAACTTTTGAACACGAAGCGACGTTTACTAAAACAAAGCAACGAAAAAGGTGCACTTTTCTACATTGACTGACTGACTGACTGATTATTCATTCAAACAAAAATTACAAAAGATGAAGAGCAGAGTATTGACAAAATGAGGTCTGTTCGATTATCCGAACCTTGTTGAATCGAGATATTCTTGATGGATAAGGAGAAAATTACGCCATCATTAGGTCACGTATAAACGAAAACGAAACAAACGTTTTTCAGAACTTGCCAGGAAAACAACATGATCAACAGAGCAAAACCCAGTGTAAAACTTACTCTGAAGTAGAATTGACGTTTTCAACACCGATGTCTAGTAAACTTTACCATTGACTATATATTACTTCGTAACCCAGACGTACAGTCCTATTGTTATGAACGGTGTCGTTTTGCTGGAAACGACAACGTGAGTGCGCTGCGTGTTAACCAGTAGAGTAAAAGAGAAAAAACATCGCTGAACATCGTTCCCTCTCTGTTACACCTACGTCTTGACATCTGGCGCGATCTGTTATTCGTATCCAACGTAATCCAAGAAAACGACACCGTTTATAACAATAGGACTGTACGTCTGGGTTACGAAGTAATATATAGTCAATGACTTTACCGAAGTTGGAAATAGTGTTCTATACCAGCACTCCCGTTCTCTAGATTCGTCCGAGGTTCGGTTTGTGTTCGGCTGTTCGCTAGGCAGCGTGACGTGAGTATGGCGAACCAAGAGGAAGAATGAATGCCAACAATCGACCGCTGAGAGCGCCACTATCGATTACGAAAGATGGTTTGTTTGATACTTTGTTGGAAGTTTGAAAACCTTCGAGAAGAAGGAAAAGTAATTGAGGACTGTGAACGATACCGATAACGATATATCGACAAGAAATACTCTGCTCGATTCTAGTCGACCGGTCCTAGTGTGCTCAACGTAGCTAATCTTCGCCGACACTGGTAGAGTTAAAAGCAAACCAGCAGTTTGATCACTATGACCGTTTTGTTCAGACTGTACCAAGATCGTTTTCAACTACTGTATCGAGATAGCATTTCCTTTCTACAATTTGATCAAGTCTGGGTACATCTATTTTAATCATAAACATCGCGTTCAATGCATTACTATCTTTTAATTCCTGACAATGTCGTGCGAAATCAGTTCTGGCTTTTGGCTGGGCTGACGAATAGTATTTAGCTCCTAATTTAGCTACGTGCACAATTAAACTACAGGTGCCAACGTCAGTGTCACCTCAGTAACAAATCAAACATTCAACACCAAATTTCGAAGTAGTCTAGGAAAAAAAAATCACGAAATCGAACAGCCAACCTGACTGCAGGAGTTACTTGGCGGTGAAATATGTTAATTTCTTGAGGATAATCGAACAGACCTACAACAAAAAATCGTAATCATAATTACGGGGACCTTTCATTTCTTAGGGGACGCTATCGAGTACGAAAACGCTCATCAATATTATTCCGAAAAAAACGTGTCCAATTTGGATTAAAAATATTATATATCAGGTAGGCACACCAATTTCTATCATTCACACGAGCATTTCTATCTTTTTTCCACTTATCGTTTCTACGTACACTAAGGAAGCAAAGAAGATCAAAATCGGACGCAGAATCGTGGACGAATTGTAGGAAACAAATATAAGGATCTCGTGTGCGCGGAGGTAACCATCTGTGTAAATTGTGTTATTTCGTGACAACCAAGCACAGCGCAGCGCAGTACGAATATACTCGGGGTTCTCCTCCTTATTCGAGATTTATTGTCGCGTTACCTCGTGCAGTAACACATTTACAACGACCATGTCCTCAAGTCGTCGTCCTCCTTCCTCGTCCGCGTTGGGAAGCACTCCGATTCGTTAACACGCGAGACTCTTCGAATGTGTATGTGTAAACACACTCACACATACACGCACTTACCAACCCACACACGGTGAATAAAATTAATATTATTTATACGTAGATTGATAGAAAAATAATAGTTGGTAGCAGTCGAAAACGAGTTCGTGTTAAGAAAATCACCAAGAATAATAATAGGATGAAAAACAAGATGAATTCAGATGAAGAGGGAGAGAGAACACATTGGAAACCCCGCAGATATACTACAACGAATATACACTCAAACTGAAATGTTAGCTCGCAACGATCTAGTCGTAAATTTCCAGCTGAGATGGTGCGCGGCAGTAAGAAAACTTTGATAGGGAAAAATGTAGCCTACATAATTCTTATGTCAATTTTCTATAAAATAAAATACGAAAAATAAAGCCTGAGAAGAAGAAAAATGGAGAGAGAGAGAGAGAGAGAGAGAAAAAAAAAAAGAAGAACAACACAACCGTATTCGTGCGTTTTTTTATTTCAATAATGATTGTTTTGAATATGAAGATAGACGTTTATCTGGTGGGCTATAGTATGGTAGAATACATACGATTATAATGTGTACCTACGTACTATAAATGGGGGATTACGACATATTTAATTGGGGAGCCTTGTTAGACGAATTTTTATTGCCTCTCAAGAATATTCAGAATACGGGGCGCGCGTTAATGAAGTATAGCGTAGGTTTTATTTAGTTAAGGTTTGGAACCGGTTATAATAAGGTGATTACTTCGTTCTTCGAACCTAGACATTGCACTGCTTGCTACTCGTACCCAAAGTATATATGTCTATCTATCTACACAGTCTTTATTTTATAAATACACATTGCTCCTACCGTACCTTCCTTCCTTTCTGTCATGTCTGTGTTTCTCCCTTTAATTTTCATTAGTGTACACCTGTAGACGATACACCATCACAATCATTTTGTCCTGCCAGAACAAATAAAGCGTTGGATGGCTTATATTAAAATTATTGTTATAATTATTATCAAAATTAATTAATAGCGGCAATTGAATTTTATTTCATTACCCTTATCCGCATTTAACCACGAAAAACAATTTCAAGTTATTTCGGGCCGTATGATAAACAAGCCTCGCTGTTGGTTCTTGTACAAACTGCCTTTAGTGATTTCTAACTAACTAATCCAGCGTATTTACAAAAACAAAGAGGAAAAAAAAACAGTATTTTAGGCGTATTATTTGAAAATAATTATCGTCGATATCCAGATGTGTATAGATTTCCTTCCAATTTCTACGGAGCATATAAGCATTCGCGAACTGTTTCAACGATTGCACTACTATATTTATCACACCCTGTTAAATCATTTTCTTGTATCGATCGATAATCGATAAATAGTAAAAATTCTTCATTTTGAAACGTGGATGAAAGATCGCAATAATTCCAATTATGACTCTGCCGAAAGCTATTATACTCATCTTTTAGATACTTTCGTTCACAGCAGTTATCATCGCTGTGATGTAATGGGAAATCGATTTAATACGACGCCGTCCCGCGTTAAAATAGTATTATTATAATCGTTCAAGTTGAATATTTCGATACGACTCCCAAAGTATTTTAAACATTGAAAAAGATCATTTATTTTGCAGTTCTTCGTCAATGGTCTCGTAACCGAAAAATTTCAAGAGTTATCGTTAAGAAAACTATCGTCTTGCAATTTTTTCGAATTAATTTTTTCTTGTCAGAATTTTCATCTTCTTATTCTGTATTATGAGCTATATCTTACAAAGAAGAATTGATCGTATACGTCCAATTTTGATACACACATTGGTAATTGTTTATCAATATTACATGAAAAAATCAGGTACTACATCAAAAAGTGTAAGGAGATGATAGCTTACGTATAGCCAATAATTCGAACCATAATTAATTTAGTCTTTGTCTATCAATCATTCTGTAGAGTGACCGAGCCTTCAAACAAAAAGCACAATCGATCTGAATGTTGAAAGACTAAAACCGATAAAAACTCTCTCAATACATAATATAAACACATATTAGGTATGCATACATCAGGTACAGAGGGACGGTAAAAGTGTAAAGTATCTGACTCGAATCCTGCAAGTCTTCAACTTGTAACATCTCACAAAACTGTCTAAATTTGTACTCAAGCAGGACATCTTAGTTAAAAATGTTTTAAAAGTTGATTTTTCATGTAAGAGATTTTACAACTACATTTTCAAAAGTATTCAGCGACAGCTTACCTACCCATATTCCTTTCACGTTCGCCTTCATCAACTGTCTAGTGTGGATGATGTACGTGTACCTAGCTGCATGCTTGTGAAATTAATGGGTAAATCTCTGATTGAATGTGAGTGTGTGTGTGTGCGCGTGTCTATGTGTGCGAGATTTTTAGGAGAGATTTAATTACACACCGGGGTAAATGACAATACAGTCGAATAAATGCGGAAGCACTTGGAAACGTAATCTTTACCAAGGGAAATCAATACACGTCACAATAAAGGATGAACACCTATAAATATTATCAGCAGCATCAGCAGATAAAACCACGTTACACGCCGAGGAAAAAAAACTGCTGCACATCCTTTTAACTCGTATTTTGGGTCTCCGCAAGTATATCAAACATATAGGGGAATAATATTTATTGGTATATTGAATGAAGGAATTTCAACACCGAATATTTGGAAGGAAAAAAATTGAATTCGAATAATGAAAATTAAATAATGCACATCAATTTCTGTACGTTTTTCTTAGTAAATTTGAATATTGGAGAAAGACTTATTTAACACTAATTAAAATGATCGCACTCTTTAAAAAATATAATGCATTCATTCCTTCTTAATGTTGCGAGCATCAAAAATACGGACTTTTGTTAAATTCATCAAACTCGCTTTTCTTCGAGTGGACAAGAAGAAAAAAAAAAAAAACAAAATAAACAAATGAACAAACAAAAAACAAAAGCCATTTCTTACTTGTTCACATGTGCACTAGTTCGTGTCCGTCTTTCTACAAACAGTTAACAAGCAAACACATTGTTAGCATATGAGAATCCTTTAGTTGATGACTGTACCACCTGAATTGGTTGAAAACAAAAATGCGAAATGTCCACTAAAGCCGAGAAGTATTGTTTTTCATGTAAACTCAAATATTATACTCCTAAAAATACCCCTTCAAAAAGGCAAAATTCAAAAATAAGAAAAGAAGAGGAAAACTATATTCAGGAAAAATGGAGCATTTCTTTTTTCTCAATCTTTCCTTGTCATTATTTTCTAAATCCGACCCTATTTTAATAATAAAATTTTATTTTTAAAATGCTTTTTTACAATCAGTTTCAAATTGTATTAGAAAGAGAAAGATAACGATTTAAAAGATGAAAGGAAAAAACACTAATAGAGAGAAGAGAGGAGCGAAAAAAATTTCAGAAACTCCTACAAGATGAGGTAAAAGCGGTTATTCACAAACTAAAACTATCCGCGACAGCAGGCCATGACCGAATTCCCACAAAAAAAAAATTGAACTTGTAATGAAACCTAGCAAGTCATATTTTGCATACACACAATGCCTGAAAACGATAAACGCGGTAAGGCAAAATGACTAGCAGCATCGAGCGAAAAGTTGTCGAACAGCGTCCAAGTTTATGTGTAGATCGTAACCCAGTAGTGGTCTTTCCCGACCAGCATTTTACTGCAAACAGAGCGGGAAAAAAGTTACTTTTTACGTACTCGTATTCAAAGAGCATCCATACTTCGTCGTCCGCTGACTGGCTAGCTCTAATCAACAAACTGAGCATGTGAATCGTGTGCATACGTACTCGTACATTCATGTTGAAGTAGTTTTTTAGAAGGTATAAATAAATCACCATTAATTAGACGCGGGCGAACACTGCCTTGGTGTCTCTATATTCATTTATACGTGTCGCGTTGAGTAAAGCGAACTCGTTACAATCTATGAGCCGCGACCCGACGTGGTGCGAGATTCTATTTGAATGAGAAACTTAATCAAAGATTAGATTAACTCCTCCAACTTCGATCGAGAAACTTACTCATTGAGATAAGAGTGGAAAAGCAAGACGCGTGTACGCGGATATAAGTTCCTACTCGCCATTATAGTACATAAGTGTGTATTATTATCATCTAATGGTAACTAAAAACGGTACTACCAACCCTGCATGCTTCAGCACGGAGATATCCTAATACAATTTAGCTAAAAAATAGCTAAAACCGAATATTATACGTGCATTCTATTACTGTATATGTAAAATATAGATATATGTATAAGTTAAAAAACAAAAGAAACGGCACTTTATACCACTATTTTTTAAAATTTATTTTAAATAAAAAACCGACGTTACACATTCCATTTGTAATTCCTGATGATACGTCGGTTTTTTATTTAAAATGAATTTTAAAAAATAGTGATATAAAGTGCCGTTTCTTTTGTTTTTTAATTAATATACCCATACATTATACTACGTGTAAAACCTCTCGTTTCATATAGATATAAGAGTAAAATGAATCACCTAGCAAATTCGAGGAAAAAAAAAAAAAAAAAACCTATTCAATTCTACATCGAGCATCGAATCTATTTATCTGCGTAAAATGAATTGCCTAGCGAAATAGAAGAAGACAACGATTCAATCTTGCCTCTTTCAACGACCGCAACTTAGGCTGGATGTCCAAATTCTCGATAAAAGGTAACTTTGTTGGACGTAAGACAAGAGAAATGAATTTGATGAAAAGTTTTAATAACGTCACCACGTTCATTTTGATCGTCGTAACACTATACAGTACACACATAATTATTACAAAGATCGGCGTGAAAAAAAATTCGATCGCTCTTTGTACCTCATACCTAAGTAATTTATCCGATACAATTAAGCTAAAAAGTAGCTAAAGCCTAATATTATAACGGTAACGACCTTCTCTTTGCACTTCACACAGTCTGATTTTATCCGATTATCCGATGCAATTGAGGACCTTTCTGTCATAAAAGGGCGTTCGCTCAATGTATTTCTTATGGGACGGACGCCCTTTTGACAGAAAGGTCTTCAATTTAGCGCCTTGCAAATTGAAGGATAATTAATTCGGCAAAAAACATAATGATAGTAAGTATCTAATGAAGGAGAGCCAACAGGCAACATAGAAAATAGTAGTCATCAAAATATGAGGATCCCTTAATCAGTCAGTGTCAACTTTTTGAATAAAAATCACTTCAATTGTAAGAAGTAAAAGAAGAAAAGCAACTGAAATATTTTGAAAATAAGAATAACTGGGGTGGAGTGGGAAACAAACGACAATAACGTGAGGATAGGGAAGATGATTGGAAGAAGAGAAGCAGTCGAGTCAGGTAGTGGTACTCAAATTTTAAGACAGGAGAAAAAGAACGGATATGTACAAGTTGGAGGAATTGAGTAACATAGGATGTAGTTGCGGGAGTTGGAAACTATGACTGTTGGGAATGATTACATAGGACAAAGGATATGACCGAGGTTACACTGTCGGAAGTACATATGTTGATTTTGGAGAGTAGGACAGAAGAAAGACGATAGATTGTCAGATTATGATTTACATGAAGGAGGAGATAGAATGGTTGAGTTAAGAGTGACTAATTCTAAGTCGAGCGAAGATGACCTCTTTACGTTGGAATTTCTGTTCAATGAAGACTTAGGATGGGTTCATTTTTAATAATTCCAAATTTGTTGCACGGTTGTTTTCATGTGAGTAATAACAAGAAGCTAGAATTAAGGAATGATAACATTTTTTATGGTGGAGTCGGTAATTTTTGGTAAGTGGGTGAAGTTTTTTTGGCGCACGATCAGTTTGATCACGTTGAGGGTAACTGATATGAACTGCGAAACCAAATAAAAGATACGTTTTGTACAGATGAGCGTAGAAAAGTATGAGCTTAAACCTAATGAGAATTTCAACTATAGACACGTCGTGTGAGAAATTGAGAGGATGTATTCAGGAAAAGTAGGGGGTGCGATTCTACTGGGACTTGCACAGAATAAAGATTATAATAAAGCTTTTAATCAGATTTCTATTATTCAACCAAGAAAGTTGAATTAAAGATTGTAATAAAAAACAATGATGTCTTTAACAAAGTTAAATAAGGAATTCACAGATTCTCTTCTATGGGATGGATTGGTTTCGATATTGAAAATTGAATTCCAAATTGGAGTTCCAAAAAGAGGAATTAGATTTGATGAAATTTCGAAAATTGAGCTAACTATAGCAAGGGACTTGGAAAAATTGAGACTTTTGAACTCTGTCTATTTGATGGATGGGGGTAGGAAAAATTTTCAATATCAAAGGAGTCAGATTTGAAAACATTTCAAGTACATATTGGAAATTGAGCTATTATATGACGGGAAAGAAACTTGAAAAAAATTGAACTATCAGAGAAGTTGAAATTGAAAACATTTTGTACATCGAGCTATACAATTATGACAAGTGAATAACTTGGAAAAATTTCAACTTTCAAGCAACTTAATGATGAGAGGAACATGGAAGAATTTCAACTTCCAAGATATATGTGACAGGAGGAGGACTTGGAAAAGTATCAACCATCGTTCTAAGCAAACCCCTCCCCCCATGGAACATGTTTCCTATTAAACTTTGACTTAGATTAGGTAGTTGACATCATAAAAAACTGGAGAAGGACTTAATGTTATCAAGATTTAACAGAAGAATCTTTATAGAACAGTGAATTGCAAAAATGAGGACTCGACATCAAGAATAACTGTTAGTTGGAGGAGGGTGGACCCGATGAAACATCTTGAAAAAGTTTGTTCTAATTGAGCTAGATGAAGGAAGGGATTTTCAAAGTCTGAACTTAATCACCTCGAGAATAGAAGGAGGAGTTGGTTTATTTGCATGTAAAAAAGAGAGGTCATCGAACTAATCATAACTAAAAACTGGAATGACTGTAATAAATGAATCAACTAATCTTAGAATCGAAACGTTTTTCTTCCATCAATTTACAGATTAGAGGAGGACGACCTGCAGAATCAATTATTACTATATTATGGATAATTTGAGGAGATGGATGTAGGAAACTGAAAAAGAAGGAGAAGAAGAGAGGGAGAAATGGAAGCGAAGAAAATAGCGTGCCTATCGAAATAATTCCAATTAATATTAAACCCAAGAGTTACACCTTTTGTTTCATGTACCTTATCCAAATTTGTAAATAACAGAATTAAAAGTAGAGTACCTTGTGTTTGCATAAAAATTTAGAGTACAGGTCCAGAGAAAAGTTATCTGGAGAATTTCTACTTTTTTTTTAGAGTAGAAATATCTAGATAATCTTACTGAGAAAAATCATTCCTATTCACATGTTTTCCATAAAAATTTGCTTCACCAATAATTTATTGACAATTGCTTACTTCTTCTGTTTTGTAATGAGTGATAGGTAGGCAATATGAGAAAATATTTGAAAATTCAGATAACAAAAGTATCAAAAAATGTAGAAGATTAAATTAAAAAAAAATATTATATATATTCGAATTCCGGAAATAGAGGAATGCCTAAAAATGAAAATACGTGACAACGAGAAAGGCCTTGCTAGTTGTTACTAATAAAGTACGTACGATAGATTATGTATGGAGTCGAATACATCCAAACGTACGTAATATAAACTGTACATATAATAATTATTATACGCACATTACGATCTAGCGGCTAGTTGCGCATGAAACGATGACGACAGAACAGCAGGCGAGCTGCCTGATGAGAATTATTGGTCTTTTATTTTATGCTCGAGTCGAGTCGAGTCGTATCGTATCGAATAAAAGTTTGCGCGTGCAACGAGTATATGTTCAACTTGTTAAACGTGTAACACGCATTTTCATCGATAGGCACGAAATGTACCACACCACACCACACCGCATCTTAAATATTCTTATATTGAACGGTCGGACGAACGGACATAGTTGGGCAGGTTTATTAAAGAACTTGTTCCTGAAGCTGAGAACTGCACATCTTGACGACCAGGCGAGTCATACTGTAGAGCGGAGGTCTGGCTGGCTCGTTTACAAAACGACGAAGTTTCCCTTCTTCAATACTCGTATTTTATTAGGGCTTATAATACAAGTGGGATACTGTGTACACACACTACAGTATACTCATCCGTTTACCTTGTCATTTCTTCCCGTACAGCACGTCGCCAACGAATTTCTGTGCGCGACATCCAATACATATGCACAGAGACACACTAGCACTACATGGCTGCAGATACCTTTTCCGTAGCAAATACTTTTCTATTACCTACAAAATTTGTAATCACGCGCCGCGTCGCCGATGAGCAGTCAGCAGGATGCCAAGGAATGACAGTAATGATTGGAAGAAAACGGATCCCAACTCAACTCGCATTGCCTCTCATCTTCGGATGGTATATTCCACAACATTCACTTCTAGAGGACTGAATAATCGCTATACCTAAACTACGTACGAGTAGATAGTGATACACCCTTATTCGAAACAACACTACTTCTAGTTAAGCGTTCAGGTCCACCCATTCGTGCATCTGTCAATCATCAAACTCAAGAAAAGCAATCAATCGCACGAATCAGCCTGATCTCAATGATGATGAAAACAAAAATTTGATAACGAAAAAAGAAATAATTTTAAGACCAAACGGGCGAATTTTCACGAGGTGCTAAAAATTTGACCGTTTCTGCGTGTTAACGCAATCGTGAAACAATTTCGTCATTCGAGTACCCACTCGAAATTTTAAGACAATTTTTTATAAAATAAAGAAATAAGGTGAGAAAATTGAAATACCGTAATTGTCCGAAAAAATTAAGAATTAAAAAAATAAAATGAAATAAAACACAAATAAACACGAAATAAAGAGGAATTTTGTCGGTAACTTAGAGGTGAAATTTGGAATAATTGAAGATAAAATCTACCGCTTTCGAGAAATACGTACTCATCTAATCATCAAGATTAGAAGAAGATTGTGGTGTTTCCCTTTAAAACTTATTACGGTAGAATGTAGTTTTGAGGAGTCCATCCAACTTATCATAATAGTTACTCGCTATAACCAAAAGCCGAAATATAAAATGATAAAAAGTGAGTTTTTGCGGTGAAATTTTATTCTTATTAAAAATCGAAATTGAGAAACAATGGAAACTCTGACACAGACTTGTGAAATTTTTTGTTCAAATGATATTACTCCTGGTCATTCCGAGGAAATGAAAATATTTTACGACTATTTAACGTAACTAGAAATTTTTCTGAGACAGTATTGTCAGATTTCGACAGCTAAATCGTAGAATTTGAAGAAATCTGAGTAGAAACGAAAAAGTTTGGAACTAGAAAAATTTCTGGCGGTCACAGGTTGATTGTATGTAGTCACACCCCTACACTTTCCCTCGCGGATAACGGATAATACGATTATATGGTGAGTTCTCTCTTTGTCTTCCTTCCGATAAAGAAAATCCAAGGGTGAATGAATTAGGATCCCTATGAATTCGAAAACAGAAAATTTCGTCGAGAGGGAGTAGAGAGATAGTGTACCGTACAAGCGGGAACCGAAAGTTGTGAAGAATAAATAAATTTCAGGTTACACATTTTATTTCATTTTTTACGAATGACGATAAGAAACGGATAAAGGTTGTAGCTCAGTAGAGACGGACTGAAAAATAATGTATGTATGTATGTATGTATGTATGTATGTATGTATGTATGTATGTATGTACGTACGTGCGTGCGTGCGTGCGTGCGTGCGAGAGAGAGAGAGAGAGAGAGAGAGAGAGAGAGAGAGAGAGAGAGAGAGAGAGAGAGAGAGAGAGAGAGAGAGAGAGAGAGAGAGAGAGAGAGAGAGAGAGAGAGAGAGAGAGAGAGAGAGAGAGAATGAAAATACAAGCCGATATCGAATGCGTCCAACTTCCCGCACAATTGATTGACTATCGAGACGATACCGTAGGATAGACTGCGTAGAGTTAGGTAGCATGATGGAAAGGTACTTGATATGACGATGACACACTGTACTGTCCTTCAGTCTGGGAAGAAATATCACTTCAAGAAGTACACTTGGAATTTCATAAAATACTATATTTAAGAGATTTCAATTCGTACTATAAGATGTTATTCGCTTAACTAAAAGGTGTTCAAATGCGAGGATGAGTTTTGTTCCAGCGTGTTAAAAATAAAGAGGCCTTGATCTACTATGACTAGGTGTTCAAATTTTCTCAGGAAAATGAGAGAAGAAAATAATAATAAAACAAATACGTACAGGAAAAATATAAACAAAACGAAACTTGAAAGGAAAATGATGATGACGGCATTGAGATAACAATGAGAATGAGAGGGATTCGAGTCGTACATGACAAAAATTCTTGCATTCATTAATAATCCGGATACCGACGCATGTGGCACATAAATAATAAATATTATCTACGATTCGAGTATAACGAGGAGCTACGTATAATTCACTCTGTATGACTCCAGTGTCGGTCGACTTTCTCATTTTTATTAATAAAATTATACAGAGCAAAGTGTACGGGCACCGCAGTTACCTGCCTGAAATTCGTTTATGTGTATAGTTTATCAATCTCGATGATTAATAGTATTTTATACTTGAACGGACCACCCGTCGTCACTTTTCTTTTAAAGCATTAGAAAATTCAAAATTGGTCAACATAATTTTCGATGACATCCCCCCTTAATTTTTTCTCTCTTATTTACTAATTTCGGTCTTGTAACGTAATCAATTTCTTTTAGCAACCATCGATGAAAAATTCTGTTTTGTTCAAGAAAGAATAAAAAGGAAAAGAGATTTGTATAGAGGAATAATTATACTATACTATACTACGTAGGTATTTAGAAAGAACGGTGTTTCAATACTTGATGAATTTCGCCGAAACTGACACTCTATTCCCAACGACTGTCCTCAAAAACCAAAGTTAACAAGAAACAGTTCGAAAGTGCCACAAAAAGGAATAGCAACATCTATAACGTAATCTATTTATTACCAAACAGAAGAACAGACCAAAGGTGGAATAAATTGATGAAGATAACGGAAGAAGAATGCGTAATTTTTTTCGTGTACATACACTACGAGGAGTAAACAAGAAAGATCTTTCAATATCTAGAACACACTATTGTACATGGCAGTTGCTACTTTTGCGTAATCTTCAGCAATAAAATTGTACATCCATATTATGTATATCGTAATCTGTTCTGTTTTGCTCATTTTCAGGTCGCACTTTCTTATCCCATCATTATCTATACTCGCAGTAAAAAAATGTAGTAGAGATTATTCCCGTCCGTCAGGGCTTTCCACTGGACGGATACGACTAATTTTTCTTAAAATAAAAGCTCAACTTATCCACTGAGAAGCCATTACTCATTGACTAAACTTTCTTGGAAGTCACTTTGAGAAATATCGAAACGCTATTCTACCTTATACATTTCTTACAGAGATACTTTCCATTCAAAATTGAAGACGGATCGGCTGATTTCTTTTCACTCACCATGGGAGGTATTACAACTCAGTCGGATTTCGAGAAAATCAACAGGGAAATTTTTTTCTTCACATTTTATAATATTTAAAATACACCGGTACAATTTTCCAAATTTCAGATCTTTTTATATTTGTGTCTATGAATGCTTGAATTTTGTCCAAAGGTAGATAATTTTTACGGAAAAATGTTTTGATTATTACAGAAGACGGATAAACGCATTGTAGTGCCTTACTTGAAGTTGTGTAGGCGAAATTTCGGTAAGAAAGAGTTGCATATATCCAGAGAGATCCTTAAATTATAGAATACTGGCGGTTGGCGGCGCGCCGGTCAGCTGTGTGTTCAGTAGATATATCTGTGTTTTGTAAATACATTTTCGATTTTAAGTGTTATAAGAGCTGAGTTGACAGGTAAAGGCTGTATTGCAGCAAAAAACGGACTAATTCATTAATATTTTATGATTAAGGAAATGGATGGACAGTAGGTAAAAAGCCTGCCATACTCCCTGACGCGTATTACATCAGTCTGTATAGAGGCATGAGACGCACTCAGTCGTGAACCTACGTATATGAGAAACCGGATGTAATTTTCCCGATTCTTTCTCGAACTCCGTACCTTTTCTTAGATAGTTTCAAACTCTGACGACGATATTTACCTGATCGTATCACAAAAGAAGAGCGAATTTACAAGAAATTATTTTACATAAACGTTTCCTTCTAAAATCGAAAATTGGAAACGTAAAACTTGAGTAGTTTCTATAATAGATTCATCTAGAGCAACCGGTTTAAATGCTCTCTCTGTGTGAACACAATTATATTGAATGTACGCATCAGTCAAAATACCAATAGTTCCCAAATTTCCTCCTAAAAATCTGGGATTGGGCTCATTCAAAAGGAAGATCACACAAACCTTCAAAAGTCCTTCAGTTCAAGCTCGATGCGTCAGAAAATAAAGACTAGAGTAAGTTAAGTAAAAATTTAATGAATGAATGGCACGCGCATAGCATACTCCAAATAAAAATAAAAAACAGTAAAACTTGTGTAACTCGAAGTCTAATACGAAAACTTGCTCAAGACGAAAATATTCCAAAGCCAAAAGCACGTCACAAAATAACGTTCAATAATGTGTGCGACGAAGCAAAAGATGGTAATAAAAAGACAAATAAAAAATACAATTTCCAACTTCCGGCTATGAACTTCGAAACATTCACAACGAAGATGAGGCTGGATTGTTTTTTCGGGCCCTGCCAACTTAATCACTGACCTTACGCAATGACAAATGTGTTGGAGGGAAATTGTCGGAGGAGAGACTGACGGGTTTCCTTTGCGATAATATGGTGGGTGAGATGGAAAAGCCGTAGTCATTGACGAGGCGAAAAAACCACGTTGTTTCAAAAACTTGGAACACTTCTTCTCTCCCAGTCGTTTGGAGACATAACAAAACGTGGATGAATGGTGCACTGATGACAGAATGGCTGACAAACTTCAATCAGAAAATTGTAAAGCAGAACCGGAAAATCATTTGTTTCTAGATAATGCGGCATGCCACCCTCACATCACTCTATCTATAATGTAGAACTTGCGTGGTACACCTCTAGTTGCACTCAACCCATGAACCAAGGGGTGATCTACACTTACAAATGTCATTATCGACGTTCACTTCTGCTACTACAGTCTCTTATTCTTAAGATGACATCATGCAACATTAGCAATGAGCTTACGGGGTCGATTTCTGTTTTAGACGCTATACGTACACTGGACTTCAGCAACTGTAAAGCGTACCCAACCTGAGACAGTCGCGAAATATTTCAAAAAAGCTGGCTTCAATACGCCATCTACACTACATGATATCGGAGACGAAGCATCTGAAAATTTGACTTCTATAGCTCACTCCCTCGACCAAAACAATATTATCGCAGGTGTTGAAGATTATGTGGAGCTGTTAATACCGATGCCAATATTGAGTCGGCAGTTGACTGCATGGTGCAGAAAGAAGAAGGAAGCAACGATGAGGATGAGAAAGACGACGACAATGGAGATGATGAGGAAAGGTGAAGAAAAACCTACTACTGCTCGATAAGTTCTCTTCGTGGTGAATGATTTAGTTCGTTTTGCTGCAACTTGAAGTTGTAGTGACCTCCTCTCCCTACTCTACAAAGTCAAAAATAATTTAGAAAATTCGATTGCCGAAAAAAAAAAAAAAAAAACATTAAATAATTTCAATTTGTACATAGTGTATCTAACTTTTTTTACTCATAACGAAGTCAATACAGACATACAATGTGGTAAGAGTGCATTTTGAAAATTTATTCTTTGCGTAAAACAAAAATTTTTCATCACGGACAAGTTTTGTACAAGGCGAAAACTTGCATAAAACGAGAAAATGTTTAGGTTTCCTCACATTTCAGCTTACACAAGTTTTATTGTACCCCTGTAGACTAGGAAAGATGATTCTCGAAAGTAACCGAACACCCTAGTTATCATTATATTCTAGGAAACGTATACAATGTTACATATGTATACGCAGTATATGTCGGTGCGATGATTGAAGAGTACTGTAACAGTATAAGATCGAGAAGAATTTACTAAGGCCAGCAGAATGATCGAATTAAACTTTGTTGGTTTTTCGGACAAAAGAGCAGCTTGAATCTGAACAGATGTGAATAAACCACCCAGGAGAAATAAGAATTTTTCAAAGAAAATATTTGGACGTGCCCTTCTGCGAGCAAATCATTAGAATTGATAAGTAAGATTTTTAAAGCATAAAAGAAGAATTTCTTCGTTATTTATATTTCTTTAGGCTGGTATGAAGAAAAAGGAAAAGAGAGGACTGGTCGAGTGTGGTGAAGATACAAAGAAACACGTACGAATATAACAAAAGAACATCTCACCAGCGCAGTGCGACTACGGTTGACAAACGAGTAGCCAAAATGAGAGGCCGGTTCCAAAGAAATCATTTCCTTCTTCACTTTTGGGCGTAAATGTTCCAGGGCAACGTTCAAGTTATTATTAACACCTTCACTCCTTCATCTAATTCGACAATTTTCTAGTCAAATTGATACGTCTGTCTTTTCAAGTTACGGCTCGTATTTAGAATAATAAAATCAAAATATTAAAAAGAAATTCTTATTGAGATGCAAAAGCTTCAGAGTATCCAGAAATAATTTACCAAACCAATTCAAAGAACAATAATTAGCCTTAATAAGGTCGCTACACAACTACTGTTACAAGAACAGATTCTTCACAAGAAAATGCTATTCTTCGAGTATTGTAGTTTTTTTAGCTACACCAAATATATGTGAAGCGTCCATCTGTACTCTAAATTTAAAAAACTTTGTACTGATGAGGTTGTAGCAAAGAAACCTTTGCTAAGTGATAGCTGGAAGAATGTGATCAGGAAAGGATATTAAGAGTTAAGATGCGATGATGTGTTATTGAGAAAGAAGAAAAATAGGCCTAGCTGCTACAAAAGTTATAATTATACGAGCGTCCGAGCAATTTGACGGCGATGAATATCAAAACATTACGTGAACTAACATTGTTTTCAATTTCTTAAATTAAGAAAAATTTGATTACTTAGGTGATCATCTCTCTCCCTCGACACTTTCCAGTTTCAATATTGTATACCACGAATAGAATGTGTTAACGGCGTCATATTCGAGAATGTACTTTAAATCCTACCTATAATACATCAGTAAACTTATATATTTATTATAACCACACCCCATTGATTACAGACATTTATAAGAATGACAGAATAAATTTGGTAACTGTGAATTAACAATTCTGTAGCTCCAGTAGTGCTTGTTTTACGTCGAAATCAATGTTTGATAATATCAATTACAAAAATATAGTTTAGATAATTTGATACGTTCTTGAAAAACCTTCGAGCAATATTTTCAAACAATTGTTTACCGCACTTCATGGACAACACCGACCAACATTCCACTTCGGAACAAAAATTATCGAACAATTACGATGGAAATAGATCGAAAGCGTGGAAGCATAACCGACCTTTCGTATCTTTTGACTGGATGAGCTGCTGTTCACATCTGTCAATGTTTTCATCGATTTGTTTAAAATACACAATTTTTTCTAATCATGGTAGAAATTTCCATCGATAATCGCACTTGAGATACAAAATGACTCGCCTTACCAATTCTTATAGTCGGTTTAGTTTCCTCTCATCTACCTAAACCTTATTATTGCTAACAGGAACCAGATTCGAAGTCAACTCGTCGAAGGACCACGTTAATAATTATTAGTTCAAGGTCAATGACCTATAATACAATTTAAATCGATTATTATCATAGCCTGCGTTCTTCATTAGAGGACTACACTGAAAAATATATCTACAGTTTTAAATGACTATAAATAATCCTAACGTTCCGCTCGCAAAATGTGGTCAATTTCACTTTAAAATATAAATATCACTAAACTTTATTAATATTTACAACTTTTTATAGTAAGTTCGACTATTTTTTTCAATAAATTATACAATTTTTTGCAGAGCGGAGTGCGGGGACTATGATCGTAGTCGTTTGAATTATTTTTAGGGTCGGTCCGGGCGCCGAGGGCCGACAGTATTGTTATCACTTATTTCTTGTTTCTTCTCCTTCGTCTTCTTCCGGTCAGTTAAGACGCTGACGTCACGTTTGTGTGAGCCGTATGCTGCATAATCTCGACTCTTGTGTCTTTGCCGGTTTTGCATCTTGCTTACATATTTGCCTCATCATTGTTGTGGTGTTTATTCAAACGAAACAATACCGCCGTACAAAGTTGAATTGACGTATGTATATACAAAAATAACAATAACGATCATGGAAAAGTATTAAAAGAAGTCGAAAAATGTGTTCGGAAGAAAATCAGATCACTGCACTGAAATAGTTCTCCAACTAAAACGAAAAGTAAAAGGGTTTGACGTTTGAAAGAGAGAAATATATTTTATCAAACACTATATGGACATTAATGTAATACAAATTCGTTCGTCCTTGTTAATTCGTTAGCTGCTTTACTACTCGCTATAGCATATAAAACCATCACGCTACACATCCCGGTACACCACGATGTACGTCAAAAAAAATTTGACATATATGCATTTGATTGTGATAGTACGGCTGTAGTCGAGTTGCGTCCGGAAAATAAAGGTTGAGAGGGAGGGATAGTCGAATTGCGTCCGATATGAAGGTGGGAACAATGTCGAATTACGTTCCGTGTAGAAACTTTGTACTCGTTCGGTTGAAATAAAATTTCCAGTAAGGACACACTATGAGTACTGAAATTTTCTTGTAAGGACATGCTGCAATGAGTAATGCAGTCGTCGTTGGCGTATAAGAGATAAATGGTTCGCAGTCGTTTGTTGTACGTGTCACGAACAACTATGGCTTGTATCGTGCAATTTTGTATGTTCAGTGAAAAGAGGAAAGAATTCAAAGTTGTTGATGGACATAAGTTTGGATTTCATAAGCGTCTTGCAAATGGCACCGGCTCTGTGAAATCTTGTTCTGCGTTTTTCAAGATAAATGTGAACAACGCAATCGTAAAATCTCGTACAATTCACAATCATCCTGTGACGAATGCCAATACACTTCAGAAGGAACGGATCAATAATGCAGTGAAACGAAAGCGGTAGTGGATCTATGCGACGTTGGCGTCCTTATGATCCGACGAGAAACTGGTGAGTTCACTCGCCTTGAATATTACCATTGTTCATACTCAACAGTCGTTACTTTGGGTGATTGTTACAGTTAAAATAATTGGAAAAACTGATCAAATTGACAAAAAAAAATTACGGCTTCCTTAACGAAGTTAAACGAGGAACGCAGGGAACCTGTTTTATGATTCGAATGAGATTTGGTATTGAGAATTCAAGGAAGCCTAGATTTGGAGAAAGGTAGTAAAAAGAAGGCCTAGACCAACTCCAAATTTTTCTAAGTGCCCCTCCTATCATATATAGCTCGAGAGTCGAAATTTTTCTAAGTCCCCCTTCTATCATATATGGCTCGAGAGTCGAAATTTTAACAGGGAACCTGTTTTATGGGGGGCTATTTGAGAAGTCCGCCGTCCAGCGAAAAACTTAGAAAAATTTCGACCTTCGAGCCATATATGATAGGAGAGGGACTTAGAAAAATTTCGACTCTCGAGCTATATATGATAGGAGGGGGACTTAGAAGAATTTCGACTCTCGAGCCATATATGATAGGAGGGGGACTTAGAAAAATTTCGACTCTCGAGCTATATATGATAGGAGGGGGACTTGGAAAAATTTGGAGTTGGTCTAGGCCTTCTTTTTACTACCTTTCTCCAAATCTAGGCTTCCTTGAATTTTCAATACCAAATCTCATTCGAATCATAAAACAGGTTCCCTGCGTTCCTCGTTTAACTTCGTTAAGGAAGCCGTCATTTTTCTAAGTCCCTCTCCTATCACATATGGCGCGAGAGTCGAATTTTTTCCAAGTCCCCCTCCTATCATCTATAGCTCGAGAGTCGAAATTTTTCCAAGTCCCTCTCCTATCACATATGGCGCGAGAGTCGAATTTTTTCTAAGTCCCCCCTTCTATCATCTATAGCTCGAGAGTCGAAATTTTTCTAAGTTTTTCGCTGGACGGCGGACGGCGCACGGCAGATTTCTCAAATAGCCCCCCATAAAACAGGTTCCCTGTTAAAAAAGACGACTTTCTTAGATTAACACTTTTTTTTCTAGTCATCAAGACTATTCTCTTCTCTCAGTGTTCACACAGGCTTAGGACTGTCCGCATATAAGTGGAAGCAAACGTGATGACTTGAGATCTTATTCATTTTTTCCTCGGCTGACAAAGATGCATGTTTCCCTATACTTTGGGAAATGAAGCCGGATGAATTCTTCCGATTTGTAATGCACAAATGGATTTTTCAATGACTCTCGTTCTTTCTGGCTCGAGGATTGATGGAGCGTCCTTTCTGTATAGAAGTTCGCAAAATTTATGTGACCCTGAGAATAGCTACATGCTCAATGCGCGCAATCCACAAAAAAATATTACCAATTGCGCGCATTGACTAATTTTTTGCGAAAGTTGATCAGAGACTCTGTTCATTGCGCGCATTGATCAATAGCGCAAATTGCGCGTAACATACATACAGACAAACATTCTTTTATTTTATATATTAGATTAGATAGATTATTAGTTATCCTTATTATCAAATCTGCATGTACTTTAAACTCTTATAATTATCTTATTATTAAGTATCCTTACTACTATTTAAATCTTATATACCCTTTTCGATCTTCATACTTTACATAATACCTAAATTAACTAATATCACTGTATTTTCTACTCGTATATCTTGTAAACTATGAACTCTCTTGAACAACTTGTATCACTCTATAAGCCCAGAAACTACCCTATATAAACTCCAAGATATCATGCACAAAATCAGTATTATTTCTCCTACAGTCAAATGTTGTTCCTGTATAGTGCTAACCCACTTTGCTGTTGAACGGTTTGACTAGAGACTCATAGGCCTGAAGTGTCCAATGTGAATTAGTAATATAACGTGTGAAAACAAACTATTATTTCTCTTCTTCAAATTGTGCTGACAGTCTATATTCGATCATAACAATACGTGCAACAACCGCAAACTCTCCTCTCGTTTTATTTCATTTCATTTCATGATATGTCATTGATGTATAATTTTATATTTTTACGTGAAAGGACGACGAATGGCGTTGGAGTTTACTTTTTTGTACAGGAAAATTACGCTCGCGTTTGATAATTTGTTTTGAAGTTCAATCTTCTTTTTTATCGTTTACTTATTGTACCATGTTGATTTCAATGAAATGTTTACGATTTTCTTTCTTTTTTCTTGTGCTCTCTCTATTTTTTCGCAGGCCGGTAAATGTAATTCAATACTGAGTACTACAGAGTTGAATAGGTTTCGTAATTACTGGAGGCATTGAAAAATTTTTTCGATATGCCGTACCGAGCGTAAAAAAACAGAATAAACGGTATCGTGTGTGCGTCTGTTGAAAGTATTCAAAATAATGATGTGATGCGACGATCATAATTTTCTTCATTGCGTGTACAGAGTAAAGAGGATTGGGGTTTAAACCTACATTAGAGAGCGCTACTGAAAGGGTGAATCAGAGAATTTATGTAGGTTCATACATTGATTTTCAATCAACTTTTATTTTTTCAATATATCATCTATTGCTACAATTTTTTTTGTATTTAATGTTGATGATACAGACTACAAAATTTATACTTGTATTTGCTTTAAAAAACAATATCCTAATAATTATGCTGCGTGAAATTTCTTCATTTAAAAAGCATTGAACGAAAGGGTGAATATTGTCAGGGCTACCAACTCCCCAACTCTAGGTTCAAATCTCAATATGATCAAATGGACTTGAGAAACGTCTGAGGTACACACTAAACACACACACACACACACGCACACGCACCGGCGCGCGACATCGCTCATTGGGTACACTAAAAAATGTTTACGAATTTATTGCAGCTTATATTAGTCGCGTATTTTATTTCACCTTCATTCTAGTTCAAGACGATACCGAGTTGATACGTTGTTATCCGAGTTTGATAAGCAAGTAAAGTAAACACACAAGAAAGATTTCAGCTTACCAGAATTGGAGATCAATGCAGACGAGCGCGAAGATGGACAATAGGCTCCGATTGATTCTGCAACAAAAATTAGAAAAATATTATAACAAAGAAATGATGAAAATCATTCTACAATACATGCATCTCCAGTTATGCATGTATAAAATTAAATCTACGTAAATTTAAATCCACAGTTCGAAACAAATATCATTTCGAGATGTTAAAATTTCGCGTTAGCTTACGATCAGGTTTAATACAGTCATCAAAGGTATTTTGTACAGGGGGAAATAGTGTATCACTATACGAGCAGCAAAATTAGAGAGAATTATCAACCAGTGCAGCAGTAGCTCCGCTAATTGAACGAATTGCGATCCTCACGAATCGTTGCTCTGCTCGCATTGTAAGATATTTTTTTAAACATATGTCGAAAGCAGTTTGTCGATATACCTTCCCTATTCGTTCACTTTCCGAAATTTCAGCTGTATTACGATGAGTGATAAGTTAATGGCATGACGTCGTTCTCCGATCGCAATAGAAATCATCAACTAATGAAACTCGTCCTCAGTGTAGACATTATTTTTTTCGACATTATTTTGACGTTTTGTCCGTGTTGTCAAAGCAGTGGAATAAACGCAATTTGTGCTGTCTTAAATTAAAGTAATTTCGGCGGTAGTGTTGGAAAAAAAATGAATCTCATTTTTGAACATTTTAACTAACGAAGTATAATCAGTCGAGAAGATAAGAAAATGACAAAACACAACCAACTCGAAAACTGAACGACTCTCAAAAATGTTTACCAACTTTGATATTGAAGATAGTCGTAACGAAACTGTAGCCACAATGTGTTTTGAACATCATACACAAGAAAAGAATCAATACGTATGTACTACATATTAGATTGAATGCGTTTTGTTTGGGTCGCAATACTCAATCCTCGTTCACTTTTTAGTTTTGACAAATCAGCAACCTAGGACATACCTACTGCAATATTCTAATCAATAATCGAGGCGAATTCGCGTTACAATCAGATTTTTAACCTACCTACTTCTAACGACGCGGTTTCTCTTGTTCGGTAAAAGCGGTTTCAAAGTCAATAGCGGAAGCCGGCGCGGATACACGTTTTTTTTTTTTTTTTTGGAAGTGGGATCTCATTATTGCAAATTTTCTTGCTGATCAAAATAGTATAATTTAAACCATTCTCTGGATTTTTCCCCCACTCTTTTTGGTGAGGTATTTAACCCTTGATTCCCTCCGCAAAATCTGCGCATGCTGAGGCGAAATCAAGGAGCTAGTTCGAAAAGCCTAACCGGAAAAATATTTATAGTCGTATCTCAATATAAGCAAGGGAGGAGTAAAAAAAAGAGGATGAAAATACGAGCTGCGAAAAGCTTTTTCGGGGAATACAATCGAGTCACCTTCAGGAACGTGTACTCAACGTTTCGACCAAAACAGAACGCAATTTGATTCTCACCACTCACTTAACAATAAAGAAGGAAAGATTTATGAATAAACACGCGCAAGGGTACAGCAGTTTACAATGAAATTCAAGTTGATATTTTTCTACGAACGTAGTGTAGCAATTCATATCAATTTTCACGTGAGCAACACAACGCAACATTGTGTAAAACTTACAGAAAAATTATACAGGAAGTCACGATTCACAAGCTCCGCATCCGTTTACCCTAACGTACCCTATAGTCCGTTAAAATTGTCAATTTTACCCTAAATTACCAACTTGGTTCGTAAACAAAAAAATGCTCCATAAGAAATACACAGAAACGTTTCGATCTTACGTTCAGATTTGAAAACCAGAAATGAATAATAAAGTACCGCAGGTACATTTTCAAATACTAGAGAACTAATTCCTACTTCTGAATATAAGCACGTAATTTTCTTTGACTATACAAACTACAAACCAGTTGTAGTTATGGACTGATACTACGTGAGGTTAACTTGAATCTGACATTCAGGGGAGAAGGCGGGAATAATGCCTAACGCGTAGCATGTAGTCAAAGTCTGCAACCAGATGCACAAATCCTCTTCATAAAATAACGCCTTACGTAGTCAGATGTAGCGTAGATTATGCAACTGATGATACAAATCTTTTTCGTTGTAACCTTCTCTTTGCCTCCTCAACGCGATGTCGACTTCAAACTACCCCACCGCGGAAGCCTTGCAATAACAGTCCGTACTACCACTGGTTTGTAGTTTGTATAGTCAAAGGTAATTGTTTATTTATTTCTGATTTTTCAATTTGAATGCATGATCGAAACGTTCCTGTGTGTTTCTTATGAGAGTCGGTTATGTGATAGAACCAATCCAAGAACGATACAAACGATCACATTGAAGGGTTTTTGAAGTGTGTTTGCGCGTGGTTGGTAGGGGTTTACGATGAGTGATGTCACGATAATTCAGTCCAATTTGAATTGTGAGTCACTTCTGAGCACGCATTAATGTTATTGTGTGCAACTGTTCGTATTGTTCTCGAATATGTGACGAAAGTTCGTTCAACATCAACAGAAACGAGTAGATACGATGTTACAATTATTAATATTGATTTAAATAATGGAGTGAAACGGATGGTCCCAGCATCAATACACCGGTGTTTATCACGCAAATCCCGTAAGTTCAACTACGTATGGTTTAGAGGACTACACGGTTCTATAGTACCTCAATCGAAAAACAATAACTGGATGCTCGCGCACTTGCGTCGATTGATGAAAATTCAAATTTAAGATTTCACCGAGAGTGTGCTAGCAACAACAACAAAGAACAAAAAAAACGAAATTCTCGAATGCTATAAACTATCTTTATGCTGCCATTACCCCATTCTTATCACTGCTTTCTGCGTATTTCATATCACGGGCGACGCTAGCGAAACTATAAAATTATACAGATTAGGTTCAACATCTACTCGAACATTACTGAATACGCAGTAAACTTAGTGCGCATCTGATACATGTAAGCTGCATTTGTACGAACCACATTAAAATTAAGCGAAATGCCCGAAAAATAATTTTTCCTTCGCCTCAGAATTCATTCCTTAGTTAACTCCAACAGTTTTTATCGCCTACTGATCCTTAACCTTTAACTATCAACAACAATATTTTCGTCACAAATTTCAGCCAAGAATCTCCTACTTTGTGCTCTATATTGGTAAATTTCGTATAATTATTATATTCGTAGTAGTGAACTCCAATCGAAATAATAGGCATCACGATACGAGTAAAATTCAATTCAAATTAATGATGAATGAGTTCCTACCACGTTTGATGAAAGTGGCGACAGTTTCCTAAAAAGTACAGTCGAGTATCTCTTTTTCCTCTCTCGCTCAAACGCGGAGGGTACGCACTGATTTCTGAGGAAAAAAGGTTACATACAGACTGGAGCGTGTCTAATTTTCTGTGATTTCTTCCATAGAAATCAACAATTGTGTGATGTGAATAAAGGATGAAGTAGGTAAAAAGTCTAACGCTTATCATCACCAAAAAGTGGTTCATTCAATTTCACTCATATCTATGGTACATCACGTCGTTCTTTGCCACTATTCATTTTTTAAATTCTATTTTCAGAACCTAATATCTCAGATCAATTCGAAACTCCAAGAAGAAGTACAGAGAATAATATACACTAGAATACACGATTTTCATATATGTTGTATTTTCACGTATCATTAAGCATTAGTTGGTGGACAGGGAGCCTTGAAAACGTATTCTAAGAATGCACTGACGAATAGAAAAAGTTCCAACAAAATACGAGATGCCTGCACCTATTCATTTACTGAGACGAATAAACGTAAAGAGTAAGAAAATGTCGTTGATTTAAGGCCGTTTTAATTCCTTTCTCTCTCCGTCTCTCCGTCTCTCTCTCTCTCTCTCTCTCTCTCTCTCTCTCTCTCTCTCTCTCTCTCTCTCTCTCTCTCTCTCTCTCTCTCTCTCTCTCTCTCTCTCTCTTTTTTTTTTTTTTTGCTGTTGACAGATGCTTTATTTTTGCTAAAAACGTATGATTTTAACTTTTATTCGGAAAGACAAAAGTGTTGATACGCTCCAATAAGTATTTTTATGGTACAGCTGATATAAAATTCAAACTAAAATTCTTATACGAATAATAATATGTCAACAAAAATGTATTAGATATGTTATGGTTAATCTGGGTATGCGGTTAATGTGGGTTTTTCGTCATCGCTGAGCGTGTTTTCGGTCGCGTCCGGCGTGGTAGCGTTTTACGGCGAGAGTGTGCGCATGCAGGGTAGCGCCGTACACCGCTCGGCCACGAGGCGTTGCTTGCTAATACGATGTATTTTGTACGTGACAACTCGTATGGGTGTTTACGTGTGTACTTTGTCTTCGTATGTCTTTTCATATTTCTCTTCTTGTACTTAGTACCTACTGTAATTTAATTTTTTTAATTTATTTATGGTTTCTCCCTGAATCTAATTTAAATGTTGATTCCATCAATTTATAATGGATTCTTCCTTAGTCTAATTCAAATTTTGACTCTATCAATTTTTCATGGTTTCTTTCTCAGTCTAATTGAAACATATTTATTCCATCAATTTTTTTATGATTTCTTCCTGGGTCCAACTCAAATGTTGATTCTATCAATCTATTTATGGTTTCTCCCTGAGTCTAATTTAAATGTTGATTCCATCAATTTATAATGGTTTCTTCCTTAGTCTAATTCAAATTTTGAATCTATCAATAACTCAAATTAATGTTGATTCTATCGATCTATTTATAGGTTCTTCCAAAATCGTAATTTAAAGATGAAAATTAAAAATGTTGATCAAAAAAATTGTATCAATTTTCTACATAATTCTGAATAAAAAAAAATTTCATCCTCCCCAAAAAAGTGAGGATCTTGAGCGGGGCTCGAACCAGGGTAAAAAGGAAAAAAGTCGTCATTTTAAAGGAAACATATACGGCCAGCAACGCTTACACGTATGTACGCGTGCTTCAGCGTTGTAATTGCCGCGCTTACGTACTTTAACCAAATACTCACTTTAACCCTGACAGATACACTCGACACGGAATGGACGGTAAGTTTTCATGGTTTTCATGAATAGAAATGCTTCCTTGAAGAATCTATTAGGCAGTGGTGTCCCCGAAAAATTTCTTGAGAGTATACCATGTCTGATGTTTTCAAAAAATGAGAAAATAATGAAAAAATTTTTACAGTAATTAATTCAAAATACAAATGTACGCATATTTATATGTTATCTATTCAAGTTATCTCACATTATTTATGAAAATAGCCCTGTTAAGAAATCATCCAGTGGACCACGTTTAAAACTAGACATTATTTAGTACACATACACAATATATCTAACTGCACACTGCACAGACATTCATACAACATATGTTTCATAGAAATCTGAGACAAAATGTAAAAAATCTTCCGCCCATATCACTCGCACTGTCTATCAATTTTCCCGTTTTTGTTATCAGCTGTATGGCAGGAATACTCACTTCTCTGTTCGGACGTTCATTCTCGATATTTTTGATAACTCTCACCTCTCTTCTAAGAAAGAACTTTCATATACCTACTTTTTAAGAGGTTGAACGAACAGTCAGCAATAAGCTTGTAAATTTTCAATCTTGAAGCAAATTCTATAGTCACTGAAGTAGGTAATGAATAACGTAAAACAAACATCCAACCTCAATTTTCTTAATAATACTCACTTCTATTCTATCTTTTTTTTTTTCTAATTCCTCATCTCTCAATCTCTTATTCCTTTTTTCTCTTCCCAGGGAATTGTGCGCGGGAGGAGGGGAAGGTGTCACTAATCTCACCAGAGTCTCAATTGTGAAATGGTAAGGATTTGGGAGTCTTCTTACATGAATAAAATTGTCGCATTTGTTTTTGATTTCGCTTATCAATGTAACATCTAAACAATTAGGTATTCCACACTTTTACATCCATAATAATTATTTTTTGATTTATTCAAATATTCGCATTTTCATATTTTTCTTGCTTGTTTTCTTCGCTTATGAAATAGCATAACGTATGAAAAAGTGTTACGACGAAGTCTCCTTTTCGAAAGATGAACCTATCACAAACCGATCGCATAAGAAAACATGAAAAGATATGATAGGAAAATAGTATACCGGGCCCTCAAACTATGCTACGCATTTCATTGAAAAATCGGGTCGACAGTGGATTATTCCAACTTCCAAACTTCTATTTGCGTATATTAGCTCCGCCAGGAGCGCTACACTGCAGGTGGATCCAACATGACAAAAGAAAAAATCGCTCCATTTAAATAACATAGGTGATGATTTTCAAAAGCTTTGTTCTCGTTAATTGTTTGTGAATTTCTAAATGTCAGATATACAAAAGTTGGAGAGAGATTCATTTCACTGATTTTTAATGTTTCCTGAGTAGTCTTCATTCGAGTTTTTTGAAAAAATGAAATATATGGAAATTCGCTGTGATAAATAAATCGTCTGTATCATGTTCTCATCCATATAAAAAGTAGTGCTCCGTATAAAAACAGGTATCACTTTATGTGATCGAAAATCACGTTCTGTATTCATAATTCGAATCACGATTCTATTTATGCAATTGATCGAGGATACATCAACCTACTTACTATTTTCAATCATTTTCTCCTGTTAATGAATAATGATCCACTGCGATCGATTTCACTTACAAGAAAAAACACAAAACCAGGTCGTTTATTTTGAATGGGTATTCTCAGGAAATTCTAATTTCAACATTTCGCTAATCCTACTTTGTTCCAAATTTCAAAATACACAAAAAGCCGAAGCTATAGTCTGATCGCAAATAGAATGGGTCACCTAAACCAACCCGCGATCCGCTTTCATGCAAAAATATTGATTACAATGCGAGGAAGCGGTTCGCGGGTTCGTTTACGTGACCCATTCTATTTGCGTACGTCTTCCGCCATCATCAGAGAATTTTTAATTTTGTTTCGTTATTTTGGGCAAAATAATTCTCAGATCATTTCTTTTTCAATTAATTTGAACAGTTGAGGAGATCCACATTTTTGAATTCTCTGAACCATTTCCTATCAATATACAAAATTTTGAAAAAATGAAAAATTACATCGTCTATGGTCACTTGACCCCATCTCCATAAAAAGGGCACCCGAGGTACACATCTTTATGGGATTGTCCCAGATTCATTTGTCGATCAATTTGAAAAATAATTAGTGATCTGTAAAGATGAAAACACGCAAAATATTTTTTGTCATTATAGATTTTTTGATGAAATGAATGTGGAATGAGTAATCTGAACATAAAACTTCAAAGACGTATTTTGAAAATCAGCTATTTCTCACGGCTGCCCTTTTGACAGATAACTCCTCAGTTTCAAACTAAAACAGTGGATGATAATAATGACAGCCGAATTATGATGATAATGAAAATTTTCTGGAACAATAAGATGAATTCATCCACTACGGTGATGGCCGGCTGATAGCACCCTTGATGTTCCTACGTTGTAAATTGTAATTTACTGATTACACCAATCGACCAACCCACCATAAGAATCTATATTACTAATACGTATAAGATAAAGAGTCGTAAGATAGACGATTTGAAATCTTTGATTACAGCATGAGGATCCCTTTTTTGCAATTTGTGCTTCCTCCTGTAGTTAGTAATTCACAATTCCCGTTATTGAAATAAAATGAAGTAACAATTTTGAACATTCGATCAAATTAATTAATACGCCGATCTTTGCGAACGTTTGTGATGATAACAAATACAAGACGCTTCTTATTGTCTCTTTCCTCCATACGCTGTTTGTGTAAACACCACAACGGCAACAGGCCCAACACACAAAAATGCAAAATGATTATGTGACAAACTACGGCCCTGGGGCCTGGACAAACACGCAATCGTTGATAATACTGTTTAGAAACCACGACCTAAAAACGCCAATATTGGAAGCAGGGATACTTGCATCGGAAAACTAATATGATAATTGAATTTCTCATCGAAAAATCAGCTTAGTAACGCATATTTACATCTCAATTAGCCGTATTAATCTCATTCTAAGAAAATGGAACTTCTTCCCGATCGTCGATTTGGATATACGTCAATCCAATTTTGTATGGTAGCAACCTGCAGCGATTGATTGGGTGGTTATCGTTCTTACTCAACTTGTGAGCGCCAACTCCATATACAGTATACATATAGTTGAATGGGAGTCAGCGCTAAATCTGTTCCAGCGCGAAAACGCGGAACGTTGGATATAAATTGTATCTCATGTTAATCTTTAATTTCAGCCCAATACGAAGTTTCTACGACTTCTCTCTGACGAGAAATGGGTCAAATTAGGCCTAAAATTGACCCAAAGTGAAAACTCGCTTCGATTTAGAAAAGAAATTGAACGCTGATTACGAAAAAATAGCCGAATAACTCTTCAAATCTTCAAAATGAGGGGGAAGAGAATTTTCAACTCTCATTCCGATCTTGGCAAATCGATTAATTTTTGGTCCATTACTTTACTCGGCTCTGAAAAGACATAGAAACTTCGTATCGCGCTCAAATTAAAGACAAACATGAGATACAAATTTCGAAGGTTTGAAGAATACATCTAACGTTTCGTGTTCTTGCGTTAGAACACATTTAGCATGAACTCCCATTCAACTGGAAACGGTGAACTTGAGGGCTGATTATCCAAACGAAGGCGATGGGACGTTCAGCTTTGGGTGTCGGGTGCGGCGTCGAAAGAACACGGCATTTCGGGTTGAAACGCGATGTCAGCTGATCCAAATACCCGAGTGCAGAAATTTCGTGCGAAAAGTGGTAGCGGTAAGTAACCTTGCCTCACAAATCGCATAAGTTGAAAACGCGTCCTCTAGAAATAATAATGTTACCTGCACACAAATTCATCCATCGAATGGTTAGCACGAATACAGCGAATGGTGCCAATTCAAGTAGGCAGGCTAAGCTTGTTCCTCCTATTCTGATACGAATTCGAATTATTTGTACACATTCGTTCGCTCTCTTCTACCGATACATCTGCTGCAACTGATTCTTATTCTTTTCAATATCGACGCGTGATTACAAATAATGAGATCATTCGTACATTTTCTTCTACGATCAAATTGATCTATCTGTACTTCTGATTAAAAACACATAATAGGGTACACAACACAACACCAATTATACGAACTCACTCCATCTATTCATTAAACCAGAAAAGAAACGAAACTACGAAAAGCGACAATAGCTGGAGTGAATGGAAGGGAAAATTAATCGATGAATAAGAATACATTAGAATGATATCGATGATTAATATTTTAAATAAGAAAGAAAAATAGTAGACAAAATACGCCGTGCGATATGAAAAACGCGCACAAACACTTTTCGTCGCTTACACCTCGATCGACACACTAGATATAGGAGAGGAGTAGGACTGTAGTAGTACTGTCTACTGATAAACTACACACCAACACTCTCCACTCCCTAAATACAGTCAGTACAGTCTACACTGCACGTCTGCACTGAATCTGTTTGATAGGTGCGGTACACCTACTGATCAGAGGCTCGGAGCTCTGTTTCTAAAATATACAGCCGTCTAGTCTTCGGACCGTGCAGCCGCCAGAGCGCGCCTCTGTCAGCCTGAAGCAAAAGTAAGGCGCTATTATGATGTAGGTATAATGGACCACCATCTTGATTGCAGAAAACGTAAACACGAGAAAAACTCCCATAAGAGCCAATGTTGAATTTCAATAAATTTATGATTTTCAATGAACGATAACTCGAGATTGGCTTGATAGATTTTTTTGATATTACCCTTGGTGGAAAGGAAATTTTATGGACAACAAATTATCTTCTCTTTGATTTTTCTCTAGAAGCATTTTTTTCGGAGTTATCGATTAATAGTTGTACGTAGCGGCTACTTACAACTACACTTGTTACACAGAATGACTGAAAAAACGTGTTTCATTTATTGATCGATAAATCAGAAAAAAATGCTTCTAGAGAAAAATCAGAGAGAAAATAATTTGTTGTCCACAAAATTTTCTTTCCAACGAGGGTAATATCAAAAAAATCTATCAAACCGATCTCGAGTTATCGTTCATTGAAAATCACGAATTTATTGAAATTTAACATTGGCTCTTATGGAAGTTTTCCTTGTGTTTACATTTTCTGCAATCAAGATGGCGGTCCATTATACCTACATCGTATAGCGCCTTAGCAAAAGGTGAACGTGAACCATGGGCTGTGTTATTGTGACGTTACAACTATCAATAAAAGATCGATTTTGTCCATTTGGCATTTTGCTCCCGTAAGAAATACATGTGGAGCAGAGATCACTCAGCGACCAATTAAATATAAAAAAAGAGATCTTTTTTCCAAATAGCGAGAAGTTGATAAATTTACAATATAAACTTTTCTGTAAATTTTAAGATCTCATATTGAATTAATATGGTCATCTTTGCTCTGCATGTATTTCTTATGGGGAGCAAAATGCCAAATGGACATATTTTCAGCAGAATATGTACTTCTGCTCACTCACACCTACTCACATTCATGTTGCGTTATCACAAATGGACCCTAATAAGCAAAACTTGACCAAGCGACAATCACGTAGTTTTGTGATATTTATTAGACTTAAAGGAAATTGGGTGTTTAAAAATAGATGGAGGTCGATATTTTTAATTCATAATTATTTGACGAGTATTGCATTTACAGTTCTTTAATCAGCACCGTTGGAAAGTGTTCGTTGAGCTCTTTCCAACGGTGTATATAACTCCAAAATCTCAAAAATGTCGCTTGGTCAAGTTTTGCATATTATGGTCCAAATAACACAGTCCATTGTATTTATCCATTAACCAATGTACTCCCTCAAACTGATATATCTCAACAAGTAAGATGTTTTCAAAGAAATCAAAAAGAACAAAACTTGCAGGACATAAAATTTCCCTTTCATTGCGACTATTTTTGTACTTGAATTCCCAAAATTTTACTCCATGTGTCAAAATGTTCACCTTTTACTCACTGATAAGTGTACGCTGCACGGCCCAACCGTGTTGCGGCCCGACCGCCTTGCGATTAGTTTTGCTTTGGCAAGTATCGAGCCCTCCAAGCTACCATAAGGCTTTCACACTATTGCAGATGGTACAGTGTTTACCTGATTCCTTATCTCGCTGAAGGACAAAACTTCATTTCAATACATCTTTATTTTACATCTTAATTGATTGTATCGAGAAATATTGTGATATTTTCTTCATTCAATATCTGGGGTTCAAATAATTTGTAAAATGTAAACTGATAAAATGAGAGTGATTATACCAAAATTCAGAAATCAAAAGTTTTATTTATTACATTGGCGAGATAAGGAATCAGGCAAACACTATACTATCCGCAATAGTGTAAAAGCAAAAGACAAAAAATACTTTATTTATTATCACTCATCATCACCTTTGAATGCAAGTCTTGGAGAAATTCTGCGTAGCCAGGCGTGTATTTAGGGGGGGGGGGGTGTTTTGGGTGTTCAAACATCCCGAGAAATTCGAAGAAAAGTGGTAAAAATATAGGTATTAAACAAACGACTAGTTCTCTTGTGATACAGGTAAAAATATAATTTATTCTCTGAATTACCTTTAAAAATTTTCTAACACCCCACAAAATTTATTTCTACCTACGCGCCTGTGCGTAGCAGCGCATACTCTGCCTTCATTAGCAATAGTTCAACTATACTCTGTTCACGTTAAGAAAGTTTAGAAAGTAGTACCAAGTACGTACCTTGGGAATGGAATGGTAGAATAAAATTACCTGGAGCGTTCCGTTTGAGGTATGTACCTACTCATTGCCATTGACTATACACATATCAGACAAATACTCGCATTGTTAAAAAAGTTTTCATTTTGCTGGGTACTACCACAAGAGCGTGCTAGGTGTTAACCAGCCGAGTAAAAGAGACAGAACATCTTTCCCGCTCTCTTACACCTATGTCTTAACACACAGCACACTCTGGTGGCAGTATCCAGCAAGGTGAAGATTTTTTCAACAGTGCGAGTATTTGTCTGGTACATGTATAGTCAATGTCATCGCTACATCAGTCGTCTACTTCTTTTAGCGCTAGAAGTGAAAAAACTAAAACTAATCACTGTACAACTGAATTCTGCTGTGGCCCTTGAGTACAAAGTGTTATACTCAATTCAACTTAGGAACTGCCCATACTAATGAACGCTTGTATTGCAAGATGGGAGGGAAGTTTTATTGAACACATGCGATTCACCTTCCCTCGTGCAATACGAACTTCCATTGGCGCAGGCAGTTCCTAAGTTGAATCAAGTATAGTATTGAAGCTTTCTAATCACATACCAATACATGACAGTCAGATAGGTATCCAACATTTTTTTCTGTTGTATAAACATCTTTTGACGATGTGCAATAGATATCTAAAAATTGAGTACTTCTTGAAAAAGGTTATTACTGTTATTGAATTCTAAATTAAAAACTGAAGCTAGAAAATAACTACTTTGTACTAAGACTTTATAAGTACAGGTAATGACACGACGCCATGATGGATCTTTTCTACTGCATTGCCGTAAAAGTCTGTGTTAATTGAAAGGCAAATATCTCGATAAATATCGATTATTTTGCAAAAAATGAAGAGCACTAAATTTATTCCTTGTAACATTTCCAATCGGAAGAGGATATTTTCAGTTTTGTTTTAGACATAAAATTTCCCAACTTTCCTCACCGCACGGCTAGTAAACATAGCTGAGAATAGATCCACCATGCTGTCCGGTCATTATCTATACTTATAGAGCCTTACTTATACAAAAGTAATGTTAAGAAAATATATAAGAGGTTTCAATGATGAGATTACCTTATACAATTTCTTACTACCTGCTCAATAAAAAAATCGGCCACAAGCTGGTTAAAGGTTCGTTTTGACCTCCTCCGCATAGGTATCTTTGAGAGTAAGAAACAGAAAGTCGATAAACAATATATTCCCGATTCTACCCGATACAGATATTCATAGAGGCCTTAGTCCGGTCTAATTTGTCGAACATTCAAGTTCAATCAATTAAGGTACAAGTCACATTCTAAAAATTGATGAATATTTTGAAAACAGAACATAAAATAATAAGGAATGGGAGTGTTTCTTTTATAATCTAGAAGATATATACTTTTAAGAAATTGACCTCTCCTACCTCATTAACGTTCTGTTTTCCTATTGATCTGTTTTCAGAACATTAGTTTTGATTATGGGAAATTACATTGAAAAGAAAAGTTAATAAAGACTGAAGGAACTTCAGCAAGTAACATTTTGCGATAATTTGCAATCTATCGATATTGTGACGTAGTTAGGGAATCAGTCCATTGAAAAATCCAATTTGATTCTTTTTATTTAGGTATTGGTTTATTTATTTTGTGGACTGTTCAAACTGGGCTGACACAATAGAAATCTCAAATTGAAGCGTGAACTAATTTGAGGAAATTTGCAAATACTCAAGCTACCAATTGTATTTTGTAGTATTACACCGCAGGTGGTCAGCGTTTACGTCATGAAAAGCAAAGGGTGACCTTTGATTACGTAGATTGTCAGTGTAGTTCTAGTATGGTAGTTTTTTTTTTTTTTTTTTTTTTTTTTAAGGGTTACCCGTTCACACCCATAAGGATATGCAAGGATATGTTCGAGTTTGTCATGAATGAATGTTGTGGGTTAGTGTAGTAATACTGTGTAGGGAGCATGGGAGAGGGATAAGATGAGTGATGAGATGGGTGTGTGTGTGAGTTTTGAATGACTGATTCTGAGGCTAGGGATGATTATTTCTTCTCTGCGAGTGAATTGATTTGAGGAATCGAGGGATGGGAATATTTTTAATTTGAACTAGCTTGTTTGAATGAGATTTGAGGTTAGACCAATGAGTGAACCAGGCATGGATGATGTATTCGTTAATGTGTTTTGAGAGCTCGCTGATGGGTGATTGGTTGCCAGTTTGGCTGCTTTGTCGATATTTTTGTTCCTTGGAATATTAAAATGAAGTTGGCATGGAAGGTAGCAATGAGAATAGAATACAATTTATGAGTGGATGAAGAGAAAAGTGGCTGGAAGTAACATTAAATGATGTCAGGAAATCGGAGATGATCAAGAATGAATTAGAAGGGAGAGAGACGGTAAGGATGTGCGAGTCTTCTGGAGAAAACAATTTATAGACTGTAGATAAGATTTAAGCGCCATGTTTAATTGTAGGCAGAGGTAGAAAATCGCATGTAAGCATTTTTTTCTTCTTTTCACGAAATTTACAATCAAGTTGAGGGTTACCTTGTCATCCTTCTTATTTCTAAGCAAAAAGAGATTTTATCCTGGAAAAGGGCATTGGAATTATTTGATATTTACATTGCTATTTTTTTTAGCAACATATAATATTTTTCTTAATCTCCCTACATTATGGAAAGAGTTTATATTTGACTGACAGACTAATCGCTCTCCTGGAAGTGATCTGACGAGAGTCATCCGCCAATCTGAACTCTTATGTATAACAAATAAGGTATCGGAAATGTTTGCCAAACAACTTATTAACATGTGAACGCCGATCGGAATGGTGAGGTAAATTAGTTTACACAAATTGTACGAGGCTACCTACAACTTAAGACTCGCTATAAACAGATATTTGTTGATGATTTTTCTATGTACGTGTACACTGTACCTATTCTTTCTAGTGTCATTATTATTATTATTATTATTATTATTATTATTATTATTATTATTATTATTATTATTATTATTATTATTATTATTATTATTATTATTATTATTATTAAAAAAAAAAATAGATGAACTGACAGGCTAGAAAACCTGTAATTACCACCGATTTTCTTCAATGCTTCGTTAATTGTTGTTCTACAAATTACTAGTATGAAAATGTAGGTACGTAGGTATACAGCTGACTATGCCTAGGTAGGTTTTAAATATAGAGGCGTTTGTATAATTTTTAAAGCAAATAAACACGGCTTATTAGTTTACTTGACGGATAAAATACAAAATACATTAGTTTTAGTAAAAACATACTTACATACCTTCTCCAAACAAAAACTTTGAATACAAATATCTGGACCCGATAAACTTTCGCCCCTTTCGCTCACTCTTTCTTCCCTTTAGCGAGAGATTGTAAAAAACACTCACGCAGTATATTAGGCTGAGTGGTTCAATTCTTCATCACTTCCAATTCCTGGCATCTCTTAAAGTTATCTCCAGCTGCTATTCCTCTCGTGCACTCATAAATATTGTATTCATGTTATCATCACCATTTTCTATCCAAACTTCATCCCAAGATTCTTCATCTGGGAATCCAGCTACAAGGAGATCCCGAAAAATTAAAAAATAGCCAATAAAGCAACCAATCACCCACCAGTCAATCCCTCTTTCCCTCCCTCACGCTTCAACATTTCCAAACGTATTAACAAAATACCTCATTTTTCTAGCTAGAAAGTCGTTAAAAATCCTCGTTAGTCTAACCTCAAATCTCACTCAAAAAACCTAGTCTATAATAAATTTGAAATAATTTTCTCATCTCTCGAGACTTCACATATTAAATATGAACCAATATCAATTATGTATTCATGGAAAAATTACGTATAAATGAATAATTAATTAAGAATGAAGTCACCAAGGTAGTTTCGCATCAGCACCCTTGATGAAGATTAAAAAGTTGTACTTAATCATTCAAACTCAAGGTTTTCACTATTGAGTATGATTAATAATAATGAAAAAATGAAAAATCCGCCATTGCCACTACCCGTTCAAAAATAATTTAACAAAACAAATAAAATTTGACAAAACAAAATTCAAGCGAGATACAAGTAAGTATATTAAATTTGAATAAAATGTCATCGAAAATAAAATTTAATGAACCACATAGACGTGTTGGTACTCATCCACGAGTATACAAGGTGTCTAACGGGCATTAATATGAATATTATACCTATGGGGTGTTGACACGCTGACTTTTGTGTCTGCAAATATTTGCCTCAATACTTTCTAATCGCTAAATGAGAAAGTTGGAATCCTCGTGAGTAAATACCTATACTAGTCATAGGGAAACAGGATAACTCTTCTGCACGTGATTATCAATTTCTAAAAAAGGTAAAACTCAACCTTTTAATGCGAGCTTCGGTGGTTTTCACCTCTACATGTGAAACGCAGAGAGAAAGGTTGAAATGGCTTGTCTAGATATATAAGTTGTAATTTTATTTCAATCAATGTGACAACGCTTCGTGTCTATATCTTTCACTATACCTCTTATGGACTGAGCTTCGTCCATATACTGCAATATTAAACAAACGTGGAAATATGTATAGAGTGCGGAGCACTCCAACGTAGGCAGCGCGGTGAGTGCGCGGAGGAGTAACACCCCATTTTGAGTCCTCCGCATCTTATTTTCTTAACATATCTTTCTACGGGTAAACATTGTTTTAGCTCAGTCCATAAGAGGTATATAGTCAAAGGTCGATATATAAATACATGAGAGCACTCTTCTTTTCTTCGCTCACTTACAAGTTGTTTTCTGAGTTTTCAGTCGAATGAGCTTCTACTTCTATTTGTGTATTTTACCGACTTTTCTAGCTAGAAAAGTGAGGTATTACACCCGTAGCAAGGTGAATAGGGGGCGGGGGCAGTGAACTTTTTCGAAGTTTTAGAGGTCCTAGATCACAACTAGCATAAAAAAATTTCAGGTTTTCTTATATATGTTAGGCTCAAAGACCGAAATCGGCCAATGGCCGAAAAAAGCGACCAGAACGCGTTTTGGATATGAAAAAATGCCAGAACCCGGAAATTCGCGTTTTCGTCAGTCAGAAAGCCTTCTGGAAAAAGTGAAATTGCCAGTACCAGAAACTTGTGTTGTGGTGAAAAGAAAAAAGCACAGAACGCGTTATGGAAAAATGAAAATGCCAGAACGCGACGAGGTTGTTGCAGTTGCGCTCCTACATCGAAAAGTGAGCATGTTTCAACGTGAGGTTAGGCTGTTTTTTTTTCGATACTTTATCTCTTGTATGTAAGTTGTTGTGAATGAGAAGTAGTAATTATGTCATCGGTTCAAAAGAAGGATGTATTTTACGAAAAACTAAATGAACGTCTTGGAAATACAATTTTGACCAGTGAACGTTACAATGCGATTTTGAATGAAGTAAAAGACGCTGAAAAACTCAAGAAAAATGGTACCTATGTCACTTACATCAAAACAATATCGCCGCCTAAAGAGGTACGACGTATTGACAATTGGTGTTACAGAAAAATTTATTAAAAGGGGTGTCGAAAATAGAGCTATCCGTTATTAAAGTGACGAGCTCTTCACAGTGTTGACAGTAATTTTATTAATGTCAGATGTCCTGCTACCTCTTCACTATATCTCTTCGTTCAGGCTCCATCCCAATATCTGGGAGTCAACAGGCTTTTGTAAGTTGAACTTGCCAACGATGGTTTTGATAACCGGTTTAAATGTAGAAAACAAAATGTTAAGTGTAGTTCAAAATGTTACCAAAATTCAAGTTGTGAAAATAAGTAACTTTTGAGAAATAAAAACCGTGTCGCGCTGTGACATTTTCATTTTTCCACAACGCGTTCTGTGCTTTTTTCTTTTAACCACAACAAAAGTTTCTGGTACTGGCAATTTTAGGGTGCACCTGCAAATTTTTGAGGATCGGGTGGGTAGTTCTCGAAAAATTTTCATTTTTTTGAAAAATTTCTCACTATTATGAGTAGCTGCTTACAAATAGCTGCGAGTAGTTGCTTACGTTACGCAAAGTGGATTTTCCTATCCTTTTACCACTTTTGTTATCAGTACGTGTATTGTGATGAAGAACTTTTTATTAGTCAACATATTATGTTCATTCTTGGTTCATTCTTCACCAAGGGTTCATTGAATTTTATTTTCGATGACATTTTATTCAAATTTAATACACTCGTATCTCGCTCGAATTTTGTTTTGTCAAATTTTATTTGTTTTGTTAAATTTGTTTTTGAACGGGTAGTGGCAATGGCGGATTTTTCATTTTTTCATTAGGTATTATTAATCATACTCAATAGTGAAAACCTCGAGTTTGAATGATTGAGTACATAGGCCTATATTTAGGCTTAAATACGTTTTTTTTTGTCCGCGAATCTCCTCCAAAACTACTGGATGGATTTTTTCGAGACTTAGATAAAGTATAGTCTCATATCTGAAGATGGGTACAACAATTTTTTCGACGATTAGTTGATAGTAATTCCTCAGCGCGTTTCCAATTGAGTTAATACGATTTCTGTAGGTTACGCTTAATCATATTCGGAGTAATCGAATTATCAATTCGCAAAGATCGCAGAAACAATTGTTATAGCCTCGTGTTTGGGCAGGGTGAGGGGGAATGGCTTTTCTGGAGACGTTTCTTAGGTTTTAACTTAGATGACTCCTAGCCTAAATTGAAACAAAATTCAGGTTTCCTTATTGGATTGTAGGTATTTTTACTCTGTTATCAGTTGATGTGACGTCATGGTGATAGAATTTGTAAACTGAGTTTTATTGTTCATTCTACAAACGTTTGGCTTGATTGACAGGTCATTGGTATTTAATATAAGAAGAGGGAGTGACTTTTTCAATGAGTTTTGAAATGTGAGAAGAAAAGTCGTGTACTACTCACGCGACTGCGTCAGTGCTTTTCGGATGTTGATACATACATTATAACATAGGTACATATCTAAAAATGTCACTGTGAAAATTCGGTGTTACAATACCTGCTTCGTGAGTAATCTCGAATCGAAGCGTGGAGAAATTTGAGGAAATTTTCAAATAATCAAGCTATCTATATTTTGTAGTATTACACCTCCGTCAGCGTTTACGTCATGAAAAACGAAAGATAACCTTCGATTACGTAGATTGTCAGTGTAATTGTAGTACGGTAGTTTTATTCATTTTTTGGGTTACCTGTTCACGCACGTAAGGATATGCTCGTTTCTGTTGAGTTCGTCATGAATGAATGTTGTGTACTAGTGTAGCATTAGTGCAGAAATCTCTTGTGAATCTTTTTTTTTTTATTTTTTGAAAATTAATGAGCTACCAAGAGCCTGTTATCAGGGCTATAAACTTGGCGGTGTTATTGAGTTTGGATGCGGGAGAGGGAATTAGATCGTTAGAGGAATAAAGATATCAAGGGCAGATTCAGAATCGCCTGATAGTGCTTCTATGTGATTTAATGTTTTCATCTTCTGAGACGCCTCAAATCAATTATAAACTACTATAAATTACGTATCCACGAAAAGTTATGTATAAATCAACAATAAGTAAATTTAAAAAAATGAAGTTACCAAGAGTCTCGCATCACACTTGATGAAGACTAAAAAATTGTCCGCAAGCATTCAACTCCAAGATTTAACAAAATGTTTTTTTTTATTATTTAATTTAATTTAATTTTACTTTGTTTTATTTTGTTTTGTTTCATTTTCTTATTTTATTTCTTTATTTATTTTTTATTTGTTTTATTTTGTTTCTGTTTTGTTTATTCTTGTTTTATTTCCTTTTGTTTCATCTTGTTTTGATATTATTTTTTACTTTTTGTTTTGTTTCGTTTTCCCACATTTGTGGGGGTGGTGTCGGCGGTAATTGGCCTTAAGGCTGTTGTCGGTACCACCCAAAACAAATAAACAGCTTTAATAATAATAATAATAATAATAATAATAATAATAATAATAATAATAATAATAATAATAATAAAACAAAATTCAAGGCTTTAGGTGCTGTGGGAAGCGAGATACAAGGGTACTAAATTTCCAGGTAGGAAGAATGAATAAAATATCATTGAAAATAAAATTCAATGAACCTTCGGCAAGAATGAACCAAGAATGAACTTGTTGAATAAAAGGTTTTTCATCATAATATAACTGATAACAAATAAAAGGATAGGAAAATACGCTTGCTTCTCCTTACGTAGCAGCTACTCCTAGTAGTGAGAAATTTTTCAAAAAAATGAAAATTTCTCGAGAAATACTCATCCGATCCTCAAAAAAATTGCAGGTGCACATCTTCAGATATAATACTACAATATGAGCAAGTTACAAAAAAATCCGTTGGTTAGTTTCGGAGGAGTTCCGTGGACAAAAAAGTCTTATATATATAAGGAAACCTGAATTTTTTTAGTGCTAGTTGTGATTTAGGACCTCTGAAACTTCGAGAAAGTTCATTGCCCCCACCGCCTATCCACCTTTCTAAGGGTGTAATACCTCACTATTCTAGCTTAAAAAATCGGTAAAATAATATTCACTGTAATAATTTCTTTGCACATTGCACAGCGAGTAATTGCGACTTAGTTTGTGATGGTCACGGTTACTTACACGTCGTGTTTCTATCGTCTACACCCACTTAGTAATTGGACATGAAATTATTATATGACGAGATGATTTCCGTCGAGTTAACTGACGACTACCTAAATTTCAAGCTTTCCCCACTTGCAATTGTTCCACTTGAAAGAGGAAAATAAGTCGAGAGAGAGAGAGAAGAGGGAAAAATAAAAACGCACGGGTTCTTCGACCAACGGAGTTGAACAAGGGGTGGCAGGAAACCTGTTTTATAGGGCACGTGGGATCTGAAAGTGTGGATTGTGACGTCACAGGCGCCGCCCCCAAGTTATATTATGAGAAGAGGGGAATTTAGAAAATTTTTGTGTTTCGGACGTCTTTCCGCCCCCCCCCCCGATAAAACAGTTTCCCAGTTAAAAATGTGTATCTAGGTATACCATATAATAACTGATGAAACTCGAAGATCCGAAAGGTTCCTTGAAAAAATCAGCTCCTTACAATACTAACTTGATTGCATTACAATTCGCGTCCTGTAATGACTATTGTATTGTATTTGTAGATACGTTTGTCTTTGAAGTCAAAAGTTTTTAATGTGAGAAATAACGATGATGCAAACTTTTTACTGCGAACATACGTAAAGTGTACGTTATCTTACCTCGTGTACAAATTATAGGTACATGTACGATCGAGCGGTGCGACTAAAGGGGTGCAGATAATGAGTGCTGCGAGTACCGATAGTTCCGCTGTATAAATGTAGCGTAACGCACGTAGCTCTATACCAAGACGTTCATCCGTACAGTCGACCGGAGTTGCAGCGGCGGCCTCAGTGCAGACGTGAAGCGTCGTAGCGTTTGATCGCACAGGTGTAACAAGCACGGTCTATGCTGCTGCATTATTACGTCCGTTTTCCGGTGGTGGCAAAGAACACGACATGGACGGTAAATAAAATGTATTTAAATTACTTCACCTACATCTCCGCTAAAATAGTTCCTATACTTTCGATCATCGACAGTCGTGCGCCACGAAGGTAAGCGGGTTGCGTTGTATCTTATGCATCCATTTGAAAAAAACTTGAACAATTTCGCGTAAGAATATCTACTTATTTTACGTAGTGTAACACTTTTCAATTCCTCAATTTGTATGGGCAATTACAGATACATTTACTTCGTATTGAAAGCGACGAGACGATTAGTGTCTCTTAGCTCGTCACCGTGCTGTTTATATCGAGTATCCATATATATTTGCACGTATATTATCGTATTGAATCATTTTCTCTTTGCCGTAGCTGCGAAAATCGACCTAGATAGAAAACACACGATCGTCACGTCGCGTCCCGTCCCGTCCTACCACCAATCAAATAATGAAGCTAGAAAATTCAATAATTGTCATACACACGTAATTCACTTCGAGATGCACTTTTTACACAGATATTGACAAGTATCCAAGTAAATTAAGAACCAAGGAACGACTTTATCAAATAGTAACGAAAAAATAACAAATATTACGCACAAGATCGTTTATTCGGACACCTGAGAAAAAAGAATAACCCAAGAAAAAAGTGTTAAAGAAAAAAATCAACTCTAAGAAATAGAATGCGTGCACACGGGTGGATACGGACCGTATAGGTTGTAGAAGCGAATAAAAATGCAGAAACGAAGTACCAACGCGAAATCACCTACGAGTAGCACAAGGACTGGAGCAGAACTTGAGGGTTGTCGCCGGCGATTTTTACACCCTTATGGAAAACGAGAGAAAGTCGTACCGCCGGCGAACTTCCCCATTTAATAAATAGGGGTTATTCCCCCATTACAGGATACGGATCGATAACGGACCGACTCAGAAGCAGTCGTTGTCGCCGAATACTTTCATTATTACAAATGCATACAATGACGCAAATATAAGAAAGCGTTTGATACAAATGGTTTTATTATACATCTTCATTAATTTGACGCTTCTAAAATTTACACGTGCTAAACTCATACTACAAAAAATGGCCTATCCATATCCTCCTCTACAATTCAAAAGTCGCTCGCCTGCTTTAAACAAGTGTATTTGGTAGTCCTGTAACAATTTCTTCTTTCTATCTTATTATTATTATTATTATTATTATTATTATTATTATTATTATTATTATTATTATTATTATTATTATTATTATTATTATTATTATTATTATTATTATTATTATTATTATTATTATTATTATTATTATTATTATTATTATTATTATTATTATTATTATTATTATTATTATTATTATTATTATTATTATTATTATTATTATTATTATTATTATTATTATTATTATTATTATTATTATTATTATTATTATTATTATTATTATTATTATTATTATTATTATTATTATTATTATTATTATTATTATTATTATTATTGTCGGTCTCTTCAAGAGATCGGGGTAGATGAAGCGCTCGACCCGAGTAGCCTGGTACCCACCATGCTAGGTTCCGAAGAAGCATGGAACCAGGTGTCTGCATTTGCGGCCACCATCATGAAGAGGAAGATGGACCAGGAATGGAATAGGCAAATGCAGAACCACGCTATGGCCTACTCAACACCTGTGTACCATCAACATCCAGATCTGCAGGAAGAAGAGGAAGAAGGATACCATCCAGATTGTTACGGCCTTTATAGTTGTTGAAAGAATCTCGCGTTTATATGGTTGCTCCGCGTCCTCTATTCCGGTGAACTTACTATGGTACGTTCACTGTTCATACGAATATGTCTAACGAGCACCATACAGTGAGATTCACGCAACAGCGACTTATTACGCCTGATGTGATGTGATAGTGTCGTTTTTGTGATGTGAGTGTGTTCTCTAGTGCTGTTCTCTTTGTGCGTGCCGGGGGGGCATCGCAGCTTGGCGGTTGCCAAAGCAACTTGGCAGTTGCCGAGTAGAAGAGGGGGTTTCGCGTAGGAGATTCCTCCTTCACTGAAGTTATACCCGAAAGGGTCGATTCCGGTGTTGGAGGAAACAATATTAAATGCATACGCAACCCGCACCTACTCCATTATGGATGACGGGCGGTGCTGCACATGCGACACACAAGCGATTATTATTATTATTATTCTCCCCCGTAAGGTACCACCTTGACACGGTGGGGGGGGGGGCCCTACGTGGTATGTCGTCTGTTCTCTGATGGTGGCGTGCTCTGGGCTGTGGCTTTGCTGGGCGTTGGCGGGTTTGTGGATGGGATGAGAGGAGAGTGTGCGGCACAGATTTGAATGCGTGGGATGATGAATGAATGAAGAGGTCCGGTTCCGGTGCCACTGTCTGGGCTCACCCCCCGGGCCGTGCGTCACTTGGAATTGAGGGGTTCATTGGCAGAACAGGCTGACCGCATGGGCTGCTACATGAACTCTGTCTCGCGCAAGTAGTTGCGGTCTGGGTGTGCTGACCGGGCTGACCACCTGGGATGCGCTGCTGGGCCTATAAACTAGGATGGCGTCTTGTGCCTCTATGGTGCTACGTTGTGCCGTGTGGGTGCGTATTGGGTCTGCTCTGGTGGGTACCTTCTGTGGTGCTTGACTGAGCTGAGTTGTCTGGTACCCTTGTGAATGCTGGGGTACTGGACTTGAGTGTCGAATGTGAGGATAGTGAGATGTTGGCTGCGACTGTTTCAATTTCTGTCTGCTTCTGGTCGGCGTTTGGTGGGGTTATGGTTTGGTGGTGGGTTGCTATTGGGGTGCGGGTGGGGCGCTGCAACTAAGAGTACTAGGAGAAGGATACTCCGAGGCTAATCAAACCATAGGGAAGGAAACCCTATACTTTTTAAAAAAACCACCTGTCTCCTTGCAGGCTAGGACACGGGCTCATAGGATAAGGGAAGGACAACCCCGACAGAAATCCGTCCACTGGTGTAGGCAGTCACACCTGCGTCAGGATCATCTTCATGTATGGGGTTACGTAATGCTTTTATAGCCTTCACGTCCTGTTTGTATGGAGTTACGTATCGCCCTCTGGACCTTCACATCCCATACCACTCTATTTGCCTGGCCCTGGTGGAGTCTCTTCCAGTGACTAGGTAGGAGATGGAAAACTCTGACAATGAAAACCCGGTCATAGCCGTAAGATGTGTGCCTTTCCCTGCGAGGACCAAGCAGCTCGCGGGGAAAGTATGGCTCTGCAAGATGATCTGGGAAGGCGGAAGCAGCTTCCCAGATGACGCCTCACACTGCAACATTATTTTAGATAACAATGGATAAAGACGAGATTACTGGTGACGTTTTGGATGCGGCAAACCGGCTCCCCACGCTGATGCGCTCAGGCGGCGAGGGGTCGGTGGGTGTTGTCCCCGAATCAAGATATGAGGCCACCACCACAGATGTGGATGGGCAGTCCAAGGATGTACCAAGGACGCCATAACCAATATCTTTGGAAGAGGAAGTAGAGGTTTTTGCAACTCCAAGCTACTTGCCAAAGCAAAAACTGGAGCACAGAAGGAAGAGGCTGCGTGCCAATTCATTTACGTCTCCAACTAAAAGTGGGTCAGAGAGTGAAGAGGTAGAGGAGGGACTGTTCCTTGGAAAGATCCCAAATCTACCAAATGCTAAGATGAAGACGGCGATGAAAAAGCTGCAAACCCACTGCAAGAAGTTGATGCAGAGAGACCTTGCTCGCAAAGCTGAGATCCAGGCAGAGCGGAAGAAAGGGATCAAGATGGAAAAGAAGGTTGAGGAGCTACAGAGTCTTGTGGATACCTACCTCTCTGCAAAGGAGCAGCAGGATGGTAGCCAGCTCCTCAAGAAGATGGCATCACTAGAGGAAACAAATGAGAAGTTGGAGGAACTTGTCAAGAAGCTCCTGGCATCCCAGAAGAAGTTGGAGGAAGAAAGGGCTGCTAACCTCCAGTTGCTGAAGACGGTCCAATCTGAGAACGCTGCTCTCAAGGGAGATGTCAACGGCATGCGTACGGAGCTGCAGAGGCTTGTGGCACTTCAATAGTGCGGATTGCCGTCACCTGAATCACCATGTAGCAGTGGGCTACAGGAAATATCCAGGAAAGCTAAGCCGGTAGGGCTGCAGAAGCCACCAGCCCAGTCAGCAAAGCCACCCGCCAAGTCAGCCAAGGCAGTAAAGCCACCTCCCCAGGCAGCAAAGCCACTTGCTCAGCTGATGAAGCAACAGCAGCAGCTACCGCAACGACAACAGCAACAGCCGCAGCTACAACAGCAGCAATTGCAGCAACTGCAACAACAGTAACAGCCTCTACAGGCAGATTTAGGGACTGAGGTACCCTCCTGGAGCCAGGTAGTTTCCCGACGCACCCGGAGGAAAACCACTCAGCCGCCTACTGCAACTGAGGGCAGGCCTTCCAATGTGCCCCCTCAACAGAAGAAGATGCAATAGCAGCTCCGCCTCTTGAAGAAGAGGAACCCTTGCACAAGCGCACTGGTGCTAAAGAGTAGGAGTCAAGAAGATGGCTCTCCAACATACGCAGCTATTGTTCAAGAGGCAAGGTCCAAATTGTCACTTGCGGCTCTTGGAGTCACTCTACCAGATTCACCAAGGTAGGGGAAATGGTCCTGGAGTACCAACATACTTTAGGAGAAGTGGATGCTTTCCCGGACCGGCTCAAGGAAGTCATTGCAGCAAAGGCTGAGGTCAGGACACCAATGAGGTTGCTGCTCCACAAAAGCTGGTAAGAAAATGGGCCGTTAGGAAGCTGAATAGCGACCGTTTGAAGGCTAGCTATCTTGCTCTCACATGGGATCAAGAAGAAGAGCAAGAAGGCAATGCGGAGGTGGCAGCAGAGAGGATGATCAAGACTGTCACCAAAGCTTGCGATGTAGCCATGCCCAGGCAAGGTCCACCAAAGAACAGGAGAGCCGTTTACTGGTAGACCAACAAGGTTGCCGAATTGAGAAAAGAGTGCAACCGTTAGCGCTGGATATACCTGCGTGGTAGTGGCCGCGGAGGGGCACTGGCGGTTGCACCCGAATACCAGCTGGCTCGCAAAAGGCTGAAGAAGGCCATCAAGGACAGCAAGAGTGCTGCATGGCGAGAGCTATGTGAGATGGCAGATGACGACCCGTTTGGAAAGCCTTATAAGTTAGTGCTGAAGAAGCTAAAAGGCCTCTCAGCAATGAGCCGAATGGAGCCGGATGTTGTGGGTCAAATCATTGATGACTTGTTCCCACTGCAGCCACCACCAATGGTAACGCTACCAATAGTAGAAGAGGATGGTATATCCCTCCTAAGCACCAAGGAGGTGGATGCAACAGTCAATAGACTACAGGGTAATATGAATAACCATAAATTAGAACAATGTATCGGTTCGATACGGGGTAAGTATTGGAAGGCTCCAGGCCCGGATGAGATTCCAAATCCAGTCTGGAGCGCCATACATTCAGTTGACCCAGCACTGCTTGTTGATACATTCAATGCGGCAATTGTTGGGGGACTGTTCCCTGTGCGATGGAAGAAAGCCAGGCTAGCGTTGATCGATAAGAAAGATAAACCACCTGGTCTACCATCCTCTTATCGTCCACTTTGTCTGCTAGACAATGTTGGGAAACTTCTAGAAAGAGTGATAGCCAATCGTTTGGAGAGCTATCTGAAGGAAAGAGATATAATCTCTGATAGCCAGTACGGTTTTCAAACTGGACGCTGCACATCAGATGCTGGGATCCGGCTGAAGAGGATAGCCGAGTCAGCGATTGCTGTGCGTCAGTTTTGCGCAGCCTTGACATAAGAAATGCGTTCAATTCAATTCCATGGAAGATGATATTGGAAGCTCTTGTGAACGCAGGAGTGCCCGCATATCTGCTCAGGATAAATCCGAGCAGAGACGCCTGCTGGTACAGTAAAGCGCCCTGTTACTTGTGGGGTGCCGCAGGGGTCGGTCTTCGGGCCGCTTTTGTGGTGCGTTGCATTTAACGGAACCTTTAAGGTGAAGCTGCCACCGGGGGTTAAGCTTATCTGCTATGCGGATGACACCCTGGTGATGTAAATTTTCATGTGATCACCTTTTCGTCCACGACACTAGCGCGTCTACAGTAGTGGCCTGATGCGAATACTATCTCGACTGAATACTATTTATGTCTCTTTTTTGTAACTGTACGATAAAATTTCCCGGGTGTAAGTGGTTAAACTTACACGCAAATATTATATGAATTTTTGTATTCGTGAATTCTATTTCTTGTCGTATAATATTATTATTAGGGAAAGTAAAAATATTTTTCACATATTTTTTCGTTACTAGTTCGAAAATCATCCGTTTCAGCATACCCTGGATACCCCATTGAAATTTAATAGCATATATTTTTACATATTTTGTGAAAAAAAAATATTTTCACATATTTTCCATGTTTTCCATAAAAGCTGATTTTAGCTCGATTTCTCGCACCTTATTGTGAAATTTCGGACATTTTTAGAGATAATAGGCAAAGTTTTTTGTTCAACAACTTGCACATGCATGTGTCCATCAAGTGCAATCAACGTCTTTTTTATTGTTTCTCTCATTTAATTGATTTTTAGAATTTTCTCAAAATGACGTTTTCTTTAAAAAAACTCATTAGCACATATTTCCACATATTTTCAGATTTAAAAAAAAAATATTTCAGACGGATAAAAATATTTTTACTTGCCCTAATTATTATCTGTTACGCGCAGTCTTGTATTATAATTTAGGACTTACCTACGGGATAGTTATCTTTTTTTTTTCATGTTTCCACACAGTGATTAAAATTCATTCTAAGTCACGTGGTACAGCGCAGACACGAAAACGTCCCTACTATTGTGTCGAGTAACAATTAGGTAATTACTTACAGACCGCACCTGGAGAGTTATCCTTCTAGATGACTAGCATTCCAAATACTTTTTAGAGAAATATACGAATTGCGACAGAAGAATTCTTCTTTCAAATGGATCGATCTCAAGTCTACAAATTTAGGTAATTGACGAAACTTGGAAGGGGAATGAGAATTTTTTAATAACGAAAAATCTATCTTAAACTTAAATTTGTATTTTCTTTTCCTAGGAGAAGAGGGTTGCACCTAAATTTCTCGCTCCAGAAACTCCTTATCGATAATGCAAATCAGAGACTATTTGTATCATATTCGCACGATCCACCCGCTTAAATGTGCTAAAAAGAAAATAAAACAATGCAGTGGAATTACAACAGTGATCGATGTCAATTTCGCTGTTCTACCTGCCCGCGCCTTTTCATTGATAAGATATATCAAAAGAATTATATTTCGCGTTATTTACGAGAAGACGAATGATTTGAAAGAAGAGTCAGGTGCGTATACATTACGCAGCCCGCACCGTCCGATAACATAGATACGAATATCTCCATCAGTTGTACTTACATATACAATTATACACAGCATAGCGTTACTATTCATATACAGAATAGGGGCGGACGGGTAAATGTACTCGTATGTAATAATAATTGAGGGTGGAGTACGATCGTTTGTCGGTAAATTTATTTTTATTTACTGGGGGTCCGTGGGTAAGTACTCGTATTACGAGTAATTTGTCGGACAGGATGCTGCTCCGGTATGTCTCCTATAACAACGAATAAACGTTAAATATATTCCTCCCGACATTCATAACTGAAATTGGTTAGCTCCTAGCTATACATACGTTCAGACAGTTTTTCCTCTTCACCTCCGCTAGAATTTCGATCTGCGTTGGCTACACCTGCGAGAATATTCAGAGGATCACCACCATTTTGATCGACTGTCATCAGTGACAGATCCGTGCTCAGGATGCATGTATATTGGAGGGAAGTACACTTTTTTTCAAAGCGAACATACTCGTTTGATTGCAGAATATACTCGAATGGCCGGCAAAGTTGATGGATTGATGAAACAGATCTGTTCTCTACAGAAAGAGGTAACATACGCGTGTTACATTTGCTTCTTTCCTGTTGAGAATAGTGAAAGGATATGTGCATTCTTTTTTTTGTGCTCGATTCATTTTGGTTGAAAGTGAGATTTTCCAAGAAGAAATCAGAAAATATCGATAGGCCAGCACATCATTCATGAAATATCCTATGGCTTGGAATCAGCGAAAAGTCGACGAGCAAGGGGGGGGGGGGAGGTACTTGAAATAATTCAAAAAATATGAGGTTGAAATTTAAAAAGGCTCAAAGATATGATCCTAAAAAGATATTGGGTAACACAAACGTTGAGTAAAATTTTTAAAACCTTTCCCTTTTTCTTGAAGGAACGAATAGCTCGTAATGTAGTACACTTATCTCTATAATATTGATACCGTTTGTAAACATTTTTTGGTCGTAACTGGAACGTAATTTTAGGTTGAAAAATATCAAAAATTGAGCGAACATCTTCAAAAAGAGGGAGAAGAGAACACCAATGCGTTGAAAGGAGTGTTCAGTACCGCACGAATGGCATTACATATACTTTATAAAAAAAAACGGAAAGTAATCTGGTCGTCTGAGGATATATCGATAGCCTTCTCTATCAGGTACCTTAGTATCCGAACGTATAGTTTTCTCCGAGAAAAACTTCACTATCCACTATACCTGGTTTATCGTCGTTGCGAAGATGGGCATCGAACGTGGAGCCTAATAGCGGAGTTATTCTCCAAATGTTTCACTTTTTGAAAGCAGCTGGCGAGAAAAGAGAGGCATATGAAAAAGTGACAGTGCTGTCATACGATGAGATGAAAATTTCGACTCTGTATGAATATAGCAAGAAATACGATCAGGTCATTGGTCCTCACAAGCAAGTGCAGACTTTGATGGCGAGAGGGTTATTTGATTCATGGAAACAACCTTTATTTGTAGCTTTCGATTGCAAGATGACTAAAAGAATTCTTGAAAATATAATAATCATTCGCGATTATACACGATATTGAATACGATGTAGTTGCTTGTATTTCCGATTATATGGAGGAGGTAATATTGGTTTATGGTCTTCCCTCGGGGTGAATACTGAAAATACTTTTTTTCCACATCCCGTTACTAGAGATCCTATTTACATGTTTCCTGATGCTTTCCATCTTCTAAAACTAATCCGAAATTGGCTCTTGGATACTGGCTTTATCTTACCAGATGGTAAATTTGCGAATCAAACTTCATTACAAAAGCTGACAGGATCGAACACTTCTGAAGTGAGTGCTATCTATAAAATCACATCCGAACATGTGAATGTGGTCAAAAGTCGTCGACAGATGTTCGTTTGGCAGCTGAATTGCTATCCAGAACCACTGCAATTGCTTTGAAATATCATAATCTATGTGTATCGCAAGATTTTACAGCTGATTTCATTCTTCAAGTGAGTACTACCTCAAAAATTTTCATACAAACGTCTGATCTGTCTTGAAATGTGTTGTAGGTATTAGGCTTAAGGTGCGAGAAAGACAGTTCAAAATTGACTTAAGGTGCTGGTGAAAATCTCATGGCGTTCTCAAAGTTCCAGAATTTTTTTAAGTGTCGACTTTGATTTCTGACAATGTTACAGGTGAAACACTGATGGTTCGACGTCATGAATTCACGCACTACTTCTGAGAGCATTTCTTATAAGCGACCATATGGTCTCCATGAAGAAGAATAAAACAAAATTCTAGATAGGTAGCTTCTTACATACTGTTGAAAAAATGAGATGTGTAGGGAAAAATTCGATACAAACTTTTCAGAAAGGAGTTAGCCTAATACCTATCTCAATTAAGTCGATTAAAGCGCTAAGAACTCATGTTTTGGAGAAATATAAGATGTGTTACATAATGACGTATAAGCTGAACCAAGACTGCTTAGAAAACTTATTTTCTCAGATTCGTGGCTCAGGTGGTCCTCATGAACACCCTTCACCTTTGAATTTTTTTGGAAGAGTAAAACTGATTATTCTGGGAAAAAATTCAAGCTTTTTACACGAAAATAAAAACACAAGTGACGTGGAAGAAAGTGAGTACGTGACTGCGAACTTACTGAAGGCTGCTCACATTGATTCTGTCAGTCCGGGAGAAAATGTCATGACTGACGATGAAGAAGACCAAATTTGCGCTATCGAAACACCACAATCAGCTGTTCAAGTGTTATTAGCTGACTTGGAAGATGATGGATTGGAATATTTGGCTGCGTACATCGCGTTTAGATTTAAAGATAAATATAGTCTAGGTTCACATAGCTATAAAAAGAAATTCAGCTCCACTGTTCCACCATGGGTCCAACATCTCTCTTTCGGCGGTCTCCTGGTGCCTAATAGCGACTGGCTCGACGAAGTTCAAAAAATGAACTCCTTCTTGAAGAGTTTTCATCTGCAGGATTCATTTCAGAGAATCAAAAATATAACTGAAAAGGCTTCGAAAGACTATATTTTATCTACGCACACGACTTTTTCTCAAGATGTTTTCTTTTCTCTACAATACGTTTTTTCATAAGAATTAAATACTTGAATCTTAGATTACAACTGAAGAAGTTAGATCAACCAAAGAGAACGGCTAAAAAATTGAAACAGACTAGCCTACTTCGTAAGCCTTATTATTCTCCCGTACATATTTATATTTCAATACTTGTCTTACGGCGCATGTTTATTATTTCTCATCTACGATATTACATTTTAATAAAAACGAGTCTTCCTATATATTCAATAACTCATACTTGAATACTCGAAATTTATAACATAAATTAAAAAGAATATTTCTGTCTCTTTGTCGCTGAATAGTGTGGTATAGTGCCGTATAAAAACATCACCGTTTTGAATTACGCGCCAATTCAAGGAAACGAGTGACGTAATCTGCAGGTAACGAATCACAGCGTAGTAGCGTTGAATCAGCAGGCGATTATTCACGGCGTATAGATTTCGTTCACAATCATAATCCTCCAAACTGCTCCAAACGCATGGCGGATACTCGGAGTAAGAGTGATGCCGCGGGACTTGGAAATATTTTCGTACTTCTTGGACTTGTAAAATCTTTCATTTTCAATTCTTGGACTTGGAAATATTTTCAACTGTTGGACTTCGAAATATTTTCAAGTGTTAGACTTAGAATTATTTCAACTGTTGGACTTGTAAAATTTTTCATTTTAAATAATATTTTCAACTGTTGGACTTGAAATTATTTTTCAATTGTTGGATTTTGAAATATTTTCAACTGTTGGACTTGAAATTATTTTTTAATGGTTGGACTTCGAATCATTTCAAACTGTTGGACTTGTAAAATTTTTCATTTTCAATTCTTGGACTTGGAAATATTTTCAACTGTTGGACTTGGAATTATTTTCCAACTGTTGGACTTGGACATATTTTCATACTTCTTGGACTTGTAAAATTTTTCATTTTCAATTCTTGGACTTTGTAATATTTTCAACTTTGTGAGACAATCGAAAATGAAAAATTTTCCAAGTCCAAGAAGTATGAAAATATGTCAAAGTCCAACAATTGAAAATTAATTCCAAGTCAACAGTTGAAAATATTTCAAAGTCCCACAATTCAAAAATAATTCCAAGTCCAACACTTGACAATATTTCAAAGTCCAACAAATATTTTCAAGTCCAAGAATTGAAAATGAAAAATTTTACAAGTCCAAGAAGTATGAAAATATGTCAAAGTCCAACAGTTGGAAAATAATTCCAAGTCCAACACTTGAAAATAATTCGAAGTCCAACAGTTGAAAATATTTTCAAGTCTAACAGTTGAAAATATTTCCAAGTCCAAGAATTGAAAATGAAAAATTTTACAAGTCCAAGAAGTACAAAAATATTTTTTCGGTTCACATGAATAAAAACACATTCCTTTGGTGCTTTGTTGTACGACGCAAAGACGCGTTTTTCTACTTTGGAGCTTGAAGAGAAGCACGCATGCGCGTATTCTGTATGCGCCGAACATTTTGGCGGTCGCGGACGAAAATGATCTTTTTATAATACATGAAGCGAAAGTGCTGCGTATAGTGTTCGTTTTTCGTAGCGAAACATGCCGTTATCAGAACCGTGGCGAAAATGTTTTACCAGTGGCGAAAATGTTTTACCCGTGGCGAAAATCAAGTCAGTGGTGCCATTTGAAAAATTTGTAAACATTCTTTTTGAACGATAACCAATTTAAATAGTAGGCCTAAGTGTTTCTTTCACTACATGTATTATAAAAAGTACTGTTTGTAATTCGTGTCGAAAACAAACGATATTGGAACTCACTTATCCACACTCGCTTTGCTCGTGTGGCTACACTGCGCTCGTTCCAATATCGTTCATTTTCGCCACTTATTACAAAATGTACTATTTAATAATTTTAAATACAACACTCGAATTTTTCCTTGTGTTCATCAATTGTAAGAAAATTACAATTTTGTTATTCTATGTGTGTTTCCATGAACAATGTTATGATGCTCTAATAGAAAAGTGAAAATTTCAATTATAGATCATCTCGCGTTTGCGTTTTTATTCATGTGAACCGAAAAATAGCGTAGGCCACTCGTGAACGGAGGAAAGCGATATACTCGCGCTGCGTGGCGGCCCTCGCCTCGGCTCGGGTCGCCAAAGCGCTCGTATAGAAATCGCTCTCCTCCGTCCCTTATAGCGTAATATACTTTCAAGTCCCGCGGCATCACTCTTACTCCGAGTATCCGCCACGCGTTCTGAAGAATGATTATGATTGTGAACAAAATCGATACGGTGAATAATCGCAATGAGCAGACCTGGAGCAGACCTACACGTATTCTAAAGATCTTGGGAACAACCCACCTGTGCAACCCAACAACAACCATTCCTTCCAATTTTTGATACAACGGCCGCCAGACAAGTCTCTTCACTCTTTAGTGTACCGTGGTGCATTCTAAAGTCGACAGAGCGCGCATTGGTCGCTCTACCTGCTGGAAAGTGAAAAATCTGTGTCTCTGTGTCCTTATACTCTCTTCACATCACGAGTATTACCAATGGTACAGAGCGGACACCGAAGGTAACCATACGAGTCAGCCGAGGGTAAACATTCAGTGTGGCCAAGGTTTACCGCGCCAAAATAAATAACCGAACGCAATTTTCCCAGTCTGGCCAAGGTTTACCGCGTGAAATCATTTTTTTTTATTCGTCAGTTAAAATTTTCTCTTGGAAGCTAGGTATAAGAAAAGAGTGAGATCTGAAAGGAGATAATAATACTGTATTGAAGCAGCTCTTTACTGACGAATTGAAGAATACTGGAATAATATTAATGCGGACTGTATTCGAAATTCGAATAGTTGTATTGTATGAAAGATGTATCTCAAGTTTTTGTATCGAATTGTTTGAAATTGGTTTTGTCCATGAGTTCATTTCAATTTGCGTTTGATGGTTTCGTGTTTGAGTACACAAGTAGTGAATTACAAGTAATTTATTGAAAGAAAATGAATGAATTGAAGTCCAGCTCTCGATCACATTCGATCATTGGTAAAGCTCTTCATCTTTGTGACACCTATTTTTGTTTGTTTGTCTCGAATAACTTTATTACTATTCCTGCGTTTATAGATATAGTTCAATTGCTACTCCTAAATCAATGAGAAAGCTGAAAGTATAGTACCTGAAGAAGAAACTACAGTATGGAGGAGACAGAGTCTTTAACGGTCATCAAAATTCAAAGACAATTGATTTCACGCGGTAAACCTTGGCCAGACTGGGAAAATTGCGATCGGTTATTTATTTTGGCGCGGTAAACCTTGGCCACACTGAATGCTTACCCTCGGCTGACTCGTATGGTTACCTTCGGTGTCCGTTCTGCACTATTGGTAATACTGTACTCCCGTTTCACATTAGGGTACTATAGAGGGGGGGTATGGCAATACGCCATTTTAGCAGCAAAAAGAAGGCTCTCAAGCACGAACGCGTTCGCGCAGTGTCGCGGAATATTCGGCAGGGCCGGGCAACATCGGTCACGTTCGTTTTCTCGCGATGCTTTGCGACACGCATTCGTACGTCGAACACTTCTTTTTGCTGCTAAAATGGCGTATTGCCATACCCCCCTCTATAGTACCCTATTCACATCACGGTACATTATAGAGGTATTGACACAACGAAAAATTTCTGTCGCACGAATTGTGTTAATTCATACGGAATTCCGCTACGCTCGCAGCGATCGTTTGAATACCTTCCACACCCCACCTGTGTCGGAACCTTACCGGAGGTACCCTAATATTGACGAAATTTTCGAGGGTTGTAAAAGGTGAAGAAATTCACCTACGAAGATAATTTTTTTTTTAAAATAAGTAGAGCATGGTGAGTTGTCTATTCGTACCCGGTTTCAGATTTTTAGGTTAATGCCTGATTCCTCTACGAATTTTTAAAAATTGATGAATTTACATTACCTAGTATTCATATAGTTTTCATGCTTAGTAATACCTTGCAACGCTCCTAGCGTAGATTATATCAACTGACACAACCCACCGTGGTTCACATTAAGGAAGGATAGAAATATGACCTCGAGAACGGAACGCTCCGGGTAATTTTAATCTACCGTTCCGTTCTCAAGGTCATATTTCTATCCTTCCTTAAGGGTATGCTCTACCTAGTCACTCACACGTAGACACACACAAAATATGTATCACATGTTGCGATTTTTGCCCCGAGATAACTGATTAAATAAAGCATGAAATATCTTGAAACTTCGTATTTACGTAGACAAAACTTAGGAAAATACGGCTAATTGGTTCACACAAACTAATTTTGTTCATTAATTGGAATTCAACGATTCGAAGATGGCCCCTTCAGACGTAAGTTTAAACGTTTCCTCGAGATCATTCAGAATATTTCGCGATCTGTCAACTAATTAGCCGTATTTTCCTCAACTTCAAGAATAAATTACACCACGTTCCGAATCATTTTGTACATTATTCGATATGTTATATGTGGGCAAAAATCACTACCCGCAACACACCATTTTGTGTAATACACGTGTATTTTCTGTGTGTGAGTGACTAGGTAGAGCATACCCTTAATGTGAACAGAGTATAGTCGGTTCAGTTCACGACTTGTTCACGACACGCTTTTCATTCAGCGCACATTCCTGGCAATTTAAAGTTGATCAAATCAGAAAGGATGTTTTTTTTGTCTTTTTTTTCTGCCTTTTCCAATCGTTGAGTTTCAAGGCTAGAAGATTTTGGATTACGTATTATTTGCAAAATTTCTGTGTTCTGAATAATGTTGGAACAAACGTTTAGCTCTTGTCTCAATAATTTTGGCCCCGAAGATATTTCTTGTTTACTGGTGTAGTATTTATTTTACGAATGTAATATTGTATTATGGTACTGTATTAATAAGTTTTAATGTCCTCGATTAATAATATCATCTACCTATTTACATATTAGAACAAAATGCGTTCTGTGGAGTTCTTTCCCTGCAGTCAAATGTATCGCTTTTTTACCTGCGTTGTTTCATTTCTTAGAAAGTACCTGAACCTACCTATAGTAAATGGCTATTTCAGTTCTTTTTTTCATTCCTTTTATTATCTTATGTTTCTCTTTTCAGCGCACTCTGACCACTGAACTTACAAAACTTGAATATGAAACAAGAACTCGTTTGATAGATATTAGAAGTGGATCGCAACAACGAGTGGATTCATTTCTGTATGCTTCTTTGAGAAATAGTGTTGATCAATTGAAATCGGAACTCGACGTAATTGAGAGAAATATTATTTCCTTTGGTGTCCATTGGCAAAATATAACATGTCGTGAGTAACATATATAAAGTTTTAGCTGCGATTCGTGTTATTTCTTGATGAGATTTCGTCTTATAACTGGCCTTATTCAACTAAATTCCATTTCTCAGAGCTCAAATCAGCAGCCATTAATTATCAAGGTGAAGGAAGAAAGTTGAAAACGCTTTGTCAGAACCAAGAGGAAATTATTCGAAATCTGGAGGAAAAGATAGGAAAATTTAATCGAGCGTTGAGCGATCAGAATTCACTTCTCGCGACAAAATTAGGGTCAGTATTGAGTAATTATCTCTGGAAATTATCTCAAGATGGTCAAATTGTGAAAATTCTCGTAAACGCTGTGAGTATAGGTGTATTGCGTATATAGTACATAGTGTTCAATGTGTAATATTTATCGATAGGTACATATAGCAATTTTTTTATTCTGCCTTATCTGATACAGGGTACTTTGACTACGTTATTTGGAATCGTTCATGATTCTTTAAAATTATTTTTTTCTGCTCATGGAAATACAGAACTTCCTGCAAAAAACCCAGAAATGCGTTGCCTGACGTCGTTAATTGGTATTGTCTTGAATGTAGCTGCAACCCATGAGGGTCGCAAATACATTATACTTGTATCCCAAGGACAAGAGATGATTCGTTCTATTGTACAGTACGTGAGGAAGTTTCCCAACAGTTGGGTGCAGAGGTTTGATAAAGTTGATCTTTCTGATATTTTGTATGGTTGAACTTGGCGTTATGCAGCGTCGTATGTAATAAGACGTATAGCCTAATTGATATTTGTTTGCGTGGTCCTCTTTCAGATTGATGCTGATGGTAATATTTAACATTAGCATTAACGATAATGGAACTAAAATCGTTGTCGAAGAACCTTGCCTGTTCGATGCTATAAAGAAAAACTTGACGGAAGCCTCTGAATCCATAAAATACGTTTCTTTAAAACTGTTGTACGTTATTGTATGTAACACCAAAAACTGGAAACATATGAACGGCCTAAAAGATCAGGTACCTATGAATTAGTTTCGATCATATTGATTTTGTCGAACCACTCATCTCTTTTCTTTGTAAAATTGCTTCGTGGTAACAAGCGATCAGTACCTTAACATCTACGCATACAACTGATTCCAACTTACTTCAAACGTCTAATGATTTTGGCGATTGAATGTTATTTTCATCCTGGGGAACGATGCGATAGTTAGGTACCCTATAGCTACTCTGTCCGTACTCGAGTTGTCGAAAAATCTTCTTTTAAATCTCGAATCTGACTTTAAAGCGCCGTGAATCCCCGAGCTAGCAACCGTTGATATATATAAATATATATAGGTTCCTACAGCATTATGGTGTGAACCAGGAAGTACCGTCTACCATAGTTCAGTTGCACGATTTACTGAAACGAGAATTCTGTTGGTAAAAGATAGAGAGAGGATTTGTACTTATAATTTCGGCAGTGTTTTTACTTATTTTCGCGGCTCTATTGCTCTACTCCTGGTATACTTATTGTTAAATAATAAGTAAGCATGTGAGTATATTGTTTGGAAATTCAACGCAGAATACTTTGTACCTAGGTACTTTTGACTGGAAATTTATGAGTCTTTAATTAGTAACGAACCCTCCTTTTATCGTTTTTAGTTTTTTATACAGTAGGTATTGAAACGCTATGTGATCATCTAACCATCAATTATCAATAATAGTAGTGACGAATGACTTCACTCACTGTGCGGAATCGACTTGCATAGAAATGTGTGCGGGAGGGAAGTTCTTCTTTGCTTATGCTACTCGATGCTACAAAGTGGTAGTAAGTCTCATTCTGTTCTGAACCAAATAGAGCAGTTGTCATTTAAAACAACTGTAGCATCGATTTTCTCCGGGAACCGTCTCTGGAAGTATTGGATTTCTCTTCTCATTGTGATACATTTTGAATATGAACTCACCAGATACAATAATTATTTTGTAATTCCAAGCCTTTGGAGGGCTCATATTACCGCGCTCATTATCATTATAAATAGAGGTACGAAATATATCCTCCATTCATTCCTTGGGTATTATATTATGTTCTTAATTAAATGAGTAAGAGAATATAAACTTACCCAATCCTTAGACAATACCACTTTTTGGATAGTAAAAAATCTACTCATTAGAAGCTGACATCTTTTGGCATAGAACATTCTTTTTTCGCTCGTAAAAATTCTCATTTTCAAGAATTGTTGTCTGGAAAATTTGTATGGTACCTACAAATATGAAAAAATCTCAATATTTTTCTAGATACCTTTATCATTATTGAATGAAATTGAGAAGAAAAGTTGTTTGGATGAAGAAAGAAAATTAATTTGTGATATTCGTCGGAGATATGCAGAAATAACGCCCAAAAACTGAAGAATATTGCTTCATCGGGGAAAAGTTGCATTCTCCATACTGGGTGTATAACTTACTAGATAATATTGTATTCGTTGTATTTGTAATTTTTCGCATTCATATTACCTAAATTTTTATGATATTGGAATCCGTTCGGAGTGTGTTATATTCTTCTCCTGCACCCCGCTAAGACTAAAATTTGTGGAGAGAATAAGTGTGACTCCTTTTTGTATTGTGTTAATGAATTCAAAAATGCATATGTGGTGTAACGCGAGAAAAGGGACCAGTCTGGCCTGAGCGGTTCCTCACAGAACACGTGTTCAAAGTTGAAAATCGTAATATCTCATGTCTCTAAATTTCACGAAAATCCGTTCACTCTAGCGCGAGATATTACGATTTTCAACTTTGAACACGTGTTCTGTGAAGAACCGCTCAGGCCAGACTGGTCCGTTTTCTCGCGTTACACCACATATAATGAATCCCTGAGTTTTTAGTTCTATTTGATAGAACGTGAATAGGTACCTAAGTGGAAAGTATGAGGTATGAACAGTTTGGTTGAATAATTATCGAAATTTTATTATTTCAACTCGCAGTATAAGGTACCTACATTTAGTTTCTAGTACCGGTTCTTACGCTTGAGTTAGAAGCCAAATATCATCTAAATCAATATTTTGCAATGCAGGTATCATATTCCGTATCAAAAGTCTGTACAAACGTAGGGAACAGAATGACTTGAAAGTTGATCATGGATTGCGAATGCAGTATCCTGGCTTTGTGATCCACGATTCAATTTTCAGTTTCAATTTATACTTACATTGAAGTTGAATACAAAGGTACGGTAGTACAAAAATGATAATTACATTGTTGGGTTTTGAGCAGACAAATGAAGTTTGTGGGTAGTATTAATTAATCAAAGATTTCAATTCTACATGATGTTACGATTTGTGTTACTTATTACCGTAGGTATTCTTATCTCATGACAAAAATGACAATTGTTGGAAGGGTGTAATATCAGCGTTGGGTTAAGTACTTCAGGTTATTGCTTATTACTTGTTGAGAGTTAGCTTTTACTAATAGAATCAAAAAGATGTGATGTGAATTCTTGAAAAGGCGGTTCCAACAATATGAATGAAATTGAATACAAATGGAAGGGAATATTTTACAACGCGATGGGAATATGAAATGAATAATTACAAATTAGAAAGTAGAGAATAGGATGATCAAAAATTGATTGTGAATATGATATCCTAGCTTTGTAATCCTCAATTCAAATTCAAAGTTTATTTTTACAAATCACCGCATATAAACCTTTGACGTCGTGTTTATTTCCCTCCATTGAGTTATCCTTAGTTTATTTTTATTTTTCTCGTTCCTTGACTTTTATTCCTTCATTTTAATTTATTTTTAATTTAATTTTAATTTATTTCATTCTAATTCTCATTATAGTTTCATTAAGTTCCTCTCCCTCCCTTTTGTAAGTTCTTTTGTATTATTGCTGTTCTTACTACCGTGTTTATTATTCATGATTTATTTGGTTCATCATTTACTCGTTCATACGAGTATGTTTTATCTTTTATGAGCCAGTTGCTTTTTGTCCACCCGGAAGATGACGTTAGTCGAAAGCGCTCGGTATAAATTTATATGCGGTGATTTGTAAAAATAAACTTTGAATTTGTCATTATGAGCCGTAATTTTATAGAGAAACGTGTTTCAGACTTCAATTCAAATTTAATTTGTACTTGGTCCTACTTTCTAGTTGGGTTTTAGCGCACAAAGATTTTATCATTTTTATTTTCCTGCACCTTGTGTCGATCTCAATGGATATTTTTCTTATCAGAAATAACTCAGTCATTCGCCGACCCTTGTAACACCCCGCCTGCGGGGTGCTTGTTTTTTTCTTCAGACGGTTTACTTAGTTCAGGGTAAGAGGCAGATGTAGTGCTGCATTTATGAAAATGCAAATTAGTGTGCTTGTACCTGATGAAGAGTTTTGTTTCCCCAAGTTGCCATGTCCCAAGCTGAATCAAAATTGCTTCAAGTTTCCCCAAGAATTGCCCTTCTATGACGATTTTCAACCAATCAGAGAACGTAAAGCGTTTCATTTTTTAGTTTGCTCTTGTTTCCTCAAGTTGACTCAAGTTGACGTCTGATACAGTTGCCCCAGCAGTTGCCCCATTCAAGTTTCTTCTTTCATAAAAAATATTAATTAAAATTATTGACAAATTATAATTTTGTTTTTAACAAGAGATATGAAAAAATAATGAAAAAAGAGAGAAAAAAATTACTTTTTAAAATTTTTCCAGCGATGGAACTTGGCCCCATGAGGGCTCGAACCCTGTACTCGATAATCCATCCCTACCTATCCTAACTACCCTAACCACTAACCTACGGGGACCTATCAACGAGAGCGACAAAATGCTGGCACAGTTGCTCATTAAAGATCAAGTCATAATTCTGGTATAGGCAATAAATTATCATTGAAAAACTATCCGAAACGGAAATGATTTTAATTGGTCAAGTTTGGGGTCCTGAGTAACCTTGCGCTAAATTTATGTAACTTTCCAACATCAATTTTTTGCAAATATCTAAAAAAACTGGGCTACAAACAAAAAGAGTTCCAGAAGACAAACGGTTCCCATAAAATTTTCCATAAGGTAGTCTATTATTTTGAACTTGACTAAAAGTCCGTTCATCAACTTGAAAATTTTGTCAAAAGTTGAGAGCTTTAGGGAAAAATAAATTTTATACAGATACATATCTCATAAAATTGAGCTCTCGTGAAAAATATTTCAAACAAAAAATGTTCCTCAAGAAATTTTGTATGGAATAGTTCCTCTAAAGTTGATTGAAAATTCTAAGCCATTCTGATGAAAATCAATTTTTTGCAAATATCTGAAAAAATCAAATTCTAAATAGATAATGTTTCTTGTTCAATCTACTACATAATGAATCGACTGAAATTTCATTGTAAGTTTAATCATGAGCTTCAAAGCTTTTGAAACTTGGGAGCTTTCAATAAAAATCAATTCTTTGCAAATATCCAGAAAAATTGATTCCCAATCAGAAAAAGGTTGAAACAAAAGTTCTTTGTAAAATTTTCTATAGAATAGACTACCTGAACTTCCTCCTCAAGTTTGTCAAAAGTTCTAAGCTCTTAGAAGAAAATTGATTTTTTGCAAATATTTTGAAAAATTGAGCTTCAATAAGAAAAGGTTATAACCAAAAAAATTTTTTTCGTAAAATTTGTTATCCATATAACGGAATGTCTGAACTTGAACTGTAAAAGAAAATCAAAAATTTAATCATCAGCACAAAATTTTGTCGGAAGTTGTAAGAAGGGCAAAGCCTGCAAAAATAACACTTTATTACGATTAAACGAAAATAAACGAGAAAAACATTTTTATATTCATCAGTTCATAAACTTTGAAGACTTTGACCATAGGTGAATTGCTAGGATAATATACAATTCAAGGTCAGAGGAATTCTAGCCGACAATGGAATGTATTCTCCATCTTCACCATCACCATCAAGTCATCTCCCTCTGTCTTTGCGCAACCTCCAGACCAATGGAAGGGTTCTTGCGCCATACTTCACATGCTAGTTCTTTCATCTCACTTATTATGATCAAAAGTTTCAAATTCTATCTTGGTCTTTTCAAGTACCTACTCAGTTGTGTTCACTCAAAAAAAAAATATTTATAGATGCAAACGAAATTACCTCAGAAATAGATAATGTCGAAGCAGGAATATTTTACAAAAAAAAATTTTTTTTAGGCACGTTTCTATTAAACCAAGTACACTTTTTAAAATGTAAACACTTATCAAAATAGTGCCTCAATATACAAACACACGTAATACAAAATATTTAACTGTACAATTTTTTAAGATTGGCGCTATTTGGTACCAGCACATTGTGACATCAAATTTCTTGCGGATAGTATCTCTTTTTCATGATCGTCAATGTGACAACATCAAAGTAAAAAAAACAAAATTACCGTTTGTAGAGACTAAAACGGAAAACACATTTCTACGCAATAATTTTGTGGATGGCACTTAGACTCCATTCTTTGTCAAGACTTCAAGGGGTTTCGATCACATGCTCTTTATTATCATTAGGATCTAATGTAGCGGGTGTCAAAATAACGAAAGCGCCTGGATCTTCAACGGATATTCAATGTAACAGATTCATCGTTATAAAATTCACCTTGGGAAATCAAAAGAATGTCAGCCAAACGGAGGTGGTCCCCAATTAACCCTCAATTTCACCATGATGTCATATTTTGATGGGGAAACTAAGGGTTTTTGTTAAAATTTATACAATAGGGATCCAAATTATCTAACTGCCTTCAACTTCAATGGATATGCAACATTAAATCATTGTTACAAAATTCAGCCTACAAAATTGACGCAAGCCTAACTTTACAGCACACATGTACAACAGTTGCATAACAAATAGAATCGTTCGGAGGAAACTTGGGGTGACTAAGAAGCAACTGAAAACAACGAGAGCTAAAAATTTTTCACCAATCAAAAAGCGGCTATTGTGGGGTAACATGAGGAAACTTTTAGCAATTAAATCAGCTGGAAATCATCAAAAGATTCTGGCTAAGTGTTTCCTCTAGTTGACCTTCTGTTTCCCCCTGACAGAGAGGCAACTTGAACCAACTGATAGTCAATTGGGGGCAATAAGAGACTATTAATTTCTCAACCAATCAAAGAGCTGCATTTCTGGGTTGATATGGGGAAACTTTCAGCAACTCAAGAAGCTTAGACAGACTATAAGAATTTTGACCAATCAGAAAGAGTTACCTCAAATTGACCCTTAGTTTCCCCAGATTGCCACATTTTGATGGGGAAACTGTGGGTTTTTTCTTTATCGGGTAGTAGTGAACAAGATTGTAAACATCTGGTTGTTCCATAAAGTGATTTTGTCTGTGAGTAAATGTTCTTGGAATACACAGTTGGAATAATGACGTGATGTAATTACGTTTTATAGAAGAGAAGAGAATAGGAGATTAATTTTTGTTTGAACTTTGAACGTCGTGTTAGTGTTTGTGAATTAATATTTATTATCACGGAAATGGTTGACCAATATCACGAAAATGGTTCACAAATGTTCCGTTCCTGGTTGCCGATCGAAAAGATCAAAAGATATGAAAATGCATACCAATTGAAAGCAAATCCGGAGGTAATTTTTGCCATTTCATTTCATATTTCAAATTGAACACAGATTCATAGGAGATACTATTTTCAGATACGTCGAAAATGGTTGAGTCTCATTCATCGAGAAGATCTTCTAAAAGGCAACAAGAACAAAATTCATCTGATATGTGACAAATATTTCAGCCGTAGACAAAGATGTTCCTTAAGTGCTAAAAATCGAAAGTATTTATTAGCTAGGTAATGCTTTCCCTGATGCTTTCCTAGATACAGGTATGAAATGAGTACATATTTCAAAGTTTCATGATGTGTTGATTGTAATGAAGCAAAGTTCGCATTCGTTGCAAACACTGCAATTGTTGAATTTGGAGGAACGCTCATTCATCAGAAAGAAACAAATGTCAGACCCGCGAAATGGGTGGAATATTACTCCGCCGAAGAATGGATCAGTGTATTATTCAAGTGCGAGTGTGTTCGGTTGACAATTCAACAAGTACTAACGGCAATAGATGGAGATATTGAGTGTTTGCGTGCGTATCGTATCGAATGAAAGGAAAACAATGTGCACAAGAGGCGAAACGTTTATTGACTGTGTTGAAATTGAACTGAGATAACAACCTGTGGACGAAATAAAGACAATGAAAGATATATACAGAATGAGTTGGTTTTCGGATACCAATCACTATCGTGGAAACTGGTAGCATCGAGAACTCATTGTTGATTGGCTGATATGGTTGGAAAGCGATCTGTATCATTAGCCAATGATCATCATGAAAAGCGTGAGATTCCAGAGTACTAGGCCAAATCTGTCAACGCTGCAATCAGCCTCCTCACATAGACAATTCGGGTTGCGTGCGGCAAAGTGTTACAGTACCGCACTGTGCGTCCGCTACCAGACTTTTCATTTTCAAATGATTGTCGTTTGATTACAAGCGAACGGATTTCAAAGAGAAAACCCGCAAAAAATAAAAAAATGTTCGTTCTTTAATTCGAGTTCTCTTCACTTTTTCTTTAAGATTGCCCCGTAAGTATTTGAGAAAAAATCGATTATTTGAAATCTTTCTGGTATTTCCCATAAGCGTGCATGTCAACGTCAGCCCCCTGGCGTTGTTGTCATTTTTCAGCCTACCGGCCTGTAAAGTAGAGACGGCCTTGAGTAGGCTGTACTAGTTCAGCGTGTAGTGCCGTACCTATTGAGAACATTGAGATTTGACCAATGCAAATACTCTCAAAGATATGAACAATGATTGGTGATCAAAGGTGTGATCCTAACAATTGAAGATAATTGAAGCGCTGCGTGGAAAAGGGGCCTCCGTTCCATAAGAAATACATTAGACGGAGGCCCCTTTTCCAAGCGCTTCAATTTCAATTATTTGATTATTTTCAAATAAGATCTTACAATCTTGAAACATATTTTTAATAATCATATTACAGATTTGACTTTTGAAAAATTTAAAGAAATATGTAATCAATGTTGGAGTCAAAACTATAGATTTTTGGTATTGATAAAGAATGTAACAATAAAAATGAAATATATAAAAAGAATTTTGAAGAAAGTTTTATGTGGCATGAATAAGCTGCCTGCGTCCATATGGAAGAGTATCAATGTTAGGCCTATCTACTAAATATTGTTTATCATCATATGGTGATAATGCAATCTTATCCAGTTCTACTGTATATAAGTGATGTTGCTTAGATAGAATTGAATATACTTTTTCCCTAGTCTGTTTACTTTTAACTAAACAATTTTTGTACATTTCAAATTTCATTTTTTCTATATTTGATTTCTTTATTCCTTTATAGACTTTCCTTTCTTTTATATCATTTCTGAAGGCGTACATTTTCGATCTCAGTTTCACCCATTCACATATTGGTATTATTCCTAGATATTCAACTTTGAATAATCCAGGAACTTTTTTTTTTTGAGGCATCCAGTCTATTTTATAATCTGATGTATCATAATATGCAATATCTTCTTTTATATCCTCGAATACATATCATCTGTTTCAATATAGACAATCAATGAATCTGTGTCTGTTCCTAATAGTCTTATTTTATCTCCATATTTTCTCTTTAGAACATTATAGTAGAACTGGCACATCAATGATTTAGAAATTTCCTAAACAACAAATCCCCCATAAATTGGTTTATTAACTTTACTGTTTGCTTTTTTCTAGCTAGTAAAATTGTTTCTTCATCTAGTAAATATTGTTCTAGTTTCATAGTCTATTTGTTTGAGAAATGATTCTGGAGAAGTTAATATTTTTACATCACATCTATTTCTTACATTTTCCATTTGCTTTCCATAGACTGAGTTATTCATTAATTTATAGAAATATTTTTCAAAATCATTATTTGCTTCCTGTCTCAATCTTGTATTCAAGTCTATATAGGGTTTTAACCGGGCTTTCTGTATGAATCTTATATAATCATTCACACTTTTTAAAATAATTCTCTGTCTCAAATATTCTTTCAATATTCTAAAATCATTCCCCCAGATGGTTATCATGTCGCTTGGTTGGGTTTCGCTTAAAAGTGTCCAACTTATTTTTTGTGAACAGATTACGTCCAAATATAAGCCAGTAAGCCTAATTAGTACAATATTTAACGAGGGAATGAACGAGTGAATGATAACTAGGTATTTTTAAAAATTTCTTTGCCTTTTATTTGTATACCTCACAAACGTTCTTCAATAAATTTAAATTTTGTGTATACTTAGGCATTTACTTATTATAGTTCAGGGAAAAAAAGCATCTCTCGCGATCGGTTTTTACTTAGGTACTTACTATCATGGTAAATTAATTATTTTTTTAATGAAAAAAACGATCAAGGTAACGAATACGTATGCCCAAAATGTGGACAGGAGAAAAAGAAATGGAATTCCGACTCGTTTCGCACGTATCAATTCCTTTAAGTACCTAACGTCGAATATCTTCGTGAGTAAATCTCAGTCTGGAGGAATACATTTGTGTTTAGCGCATTCCAATTTCCAACTGTTTATCAATTCTTCCGTGCTTACCGGCGGAACGATCATCGATATCAAATTTTTGCACCTACATTTAATAAAAGGCAGAAAAAAGAAGAAAACTTTGATTTACTATTACTAATTGACGTATCATTGAAAGTGATATATTTATGTAATGTTAACTCGCCTTCCACCACTCATCATGAATTATCATAAAGAATCCTTTCTCGTTTATTCTTGTTTATCGTTTAATCGCATCCTAGCTTTTACACTCCTCCGATATAGGTATAGGTACTTCCCTCTCTCTTTCGAGTTCAGTGCTTTTATTTCTCGCTAATGAGAACGTTGTTCTTTATTATCAAGTTTTTATTGCTTTATAATTTTTCGGCTACCTATCTACTATTTTCTACTTGCGAAACGCGCTTGTTAGGAATTCATTAATAAATAATTCATATTCCTTCTCGTCGTGTTTCGTTCTTGTGAATATTCCGGTATGGAATATTACATTTATAAAAGTTACATCGTATGTTTTCTCTTACGTGAAAAGTTCTATTTCCAAACTCGGAGTGCAATATTGTAACTCGCATTTTTTAGCATTGAAACGAGCGTGTTCTACAGAAATTTTTATTTTCCTCCAAAATAACCAAGCATTTCTGATAGTACATTCGTTTGCGGTATTCGCAGCGCTTGTTTTCCAAGTTCCAGACTCGATGGATTCAGCATATTTTGTCGTCACTTTTATGGAGATATGTTCGGTTGGTGTAGTTGTCGCCCGAGTCACATTTTCCTCGAAAGCTGTAAATTATTATTATCAAGCGTGAGATAGAAAATGAAACACCGCGGGAATTAGATTCAATGTATAGATTCTATAAATAGGTCTACTTTCGCTTTTCATTTAAGTATTTTGCCGTCAACTTTCACACGATTTAGGCTTTTGTTCATAGTTTTATCGCACTTGAGGGCTCTCTTTTACTCGGTTCAAGTATACGGCCCTATAAAGTGTCGGATTCGCTCGAATTCGCTCATTTAGGTTGCTTACATGTACCGGTACGCTATGTGGAAGATTTCTTGGCACCGAAATCGTCGAGATTTAAAAAATAAGGGAACTGTAGGTACGTATAATAACGTATACGTCTACAATTTGTATATAGGCCGCGCCACGCTCGGACATCTGGTACATACAAAGTTGGTAATAAGTGTGTAGGTACCGCGAATATTAACGGAGTAACGCAGCAAAGCTCATATAGCTCAACTGGAGTGAGTCTGAATTTTCAAGTTAGAATCTTCGTATGAGATAAAATTGATTAAGGCAATTTAAATGAACGATTGATCATTGAAGGCATTTCGAAATGAAGTTATACTGAAAGCATCGGAGCATCATTTTTGTTGAATTCGTACGTCAAGTTTTATATACCTATACAGTAAGTATATAGGATATATAATTATGTATATATATTTTTTTTTCAAAGTCTATCGCTATGTACCATCATTTTTCTCCGTGTAGAACGTGAGTTCAAAGCCTCTAAACAGAGTCTAAAATAAAAGTCGATTAGAAAAACATGATAAAAAATGAAATATCTATTGCCTTAACATTTGTTTCGAAAATGTACGTATCGTAAGTTTGAGATCAAAATTGAATTTTCTTTAGTTGTAAGATGCTTTCAATTTTTATAAATGAACTGCGGACAAAGCGAATGAGTAAAAGAGCTTGTTTAAAAATACCTCACTTTTCTAGTCAGAAAAGTCGGTAAAATGTTTGTTCCTTACCTATCTCATACAACCGATGTTGAGAAGAATACCGGTACCTACATATCTAGTAAAGATCTCACTTTTTACATCAGAATTTGAGGCGTCGGTAATGGTCGAAATAAACGATGTGTCCTTCACCAAAAGTGACGAAGCCATTTTTTCAGTTTGATCGCTACCGGTACTTTGAGTCGAATTCGCCTCTGATATGGTCTCTGTTTGACTAATGTCGTATGCAGTCGAAAGTGTGACATTTGAAACATGTTGCGTCGCCTCCGGTGTATTAGCCGCGATTATAGAACGACACACTTTCTGGAACAAGAAATAGCGTATGAAAATTATGAAAAATTCAAAACATCGAGACATTTTGCACGACAACTGTTCTTCAAATTCACACGTTCGTGCTCATACAAAATTAAGGAATTACCCAATTATCGAGACCCGGTTTTGATTGTTAAGTACGTCTATCAACAATTTTCATCAATATTGAGATGAGATAGCGTTATCGTTGAGCTTCTTCAGTATTCAAAATGCTGCTACAGCGTTTACAAGAAGTCGACATCTCATATGGTAGATAGGCACTCAATTTAAATCGGAAATTAAATTATGTTTAGTTTCAATGAAAGAAAGAAAGGAAATTGTTTACTTCGTATAGGTAAGTAAATCATACTCTCTTTTGGAAAAACTTATTTTAGAAAGCAACGTAATATCAGGTTGTTTTTTCTGATGAATAGTTTAAGCATTTCAGTAAATTTGATGTAAGTACTAAAATGTCCGTAAAAGAGTATCCAGTATATTGTAAAAATTGAAGACGGGAGAAACCAGGAGGAGAAGCCTGCTGTCCTGTCGTCATCTGTATTCATCTTTGATAAAATGTGGCTGTGTATAAGGCTCGTATACTTTACATTAGGCCTGGTGTTCAAAATTCTCTTTATACTATCGGTACTTACCCGTATACTTACTCGTACTTACCTGTAGGCTGTTTTCTTCAGATTTTCATAAGGTTAAATAGTCTCTAACGAATAGAGACTTGGTTTTGTTTTATTTTCATCTTCTAGTCTACTAGATTCCCATAAATAGGTCATGTAACATTTTTTCTTATCGCAATGCACTCCTGCGGGCTACTGGGACCGCGGTCCGACGCGCATACTAAAAAACTGTGTGGGGATACCTCTCCGGCTACCTTTTTTGGAAAAAGGTTAAATTGGTTTCGGATGTTCCAATAAAGGTCAGGGACTAACAATTCAGCCTATTGACTGCCCCTCCATTCCTTCTCATTGATCATACTCATAGTAGTTTCACTGACGACGGAAGACGTTCTAAATATTGGAAGATTTTATGAGTAGATCACTGGACTTCATACAATTCAGCATGATTTGATTAGGTTTGCTCCATGGATTTAGAACACCGAGACTCTTCGCAATCAAGAACATTGAAAATATGGATTATTTCTGTTACTCCTTTTCTGACAGGTATTCTTTTCAATATACGTACGCACTATGTGGGTTGGGAACAGCACTAAAATTGGACATCTAATATGATGAAGGCTGAACTTACTAAGCAGGCTAGTTAGTATAGGCCTTGTATACTGTATAGTAGGTCTAGCATAAAGGTCATTGTTGACGTCATAAAGCGTCGCGTGACGCAGAATTCAGACCGACTCCCAGCCCAAGAACAAAAAAAAACGGGAGGAAAAAAAATAGGTATAGAAACAACTATAATATCATTTAGTAACGAATGAGAAAGGTGAAGAGGATCAAATCGAATTTGTTCACTCGAGGCAATTTGTATCGTACGATTTCATCTTTCGTTGTGTTTGCACTTTTTTCAAAATTCATAATTATGTCTGCAGTCAACAACGAGGGTAGGACAATGATGGAATTCATTCAAAAGTGGGAAGGGACCATAGAAACGAAAAATATAAAAGCACTCGCATTAGATCGTGGGCATTATGCATAATATGAATGCAGAGAAAAATTATCTTTTACTCTTAGCGTATTGTTGAATGTTCTGAACTTGACGCGCTGTGATCAGACGATAGCTGATGAGTGCTTGCTCAAACTCTGATTTTACCGACTTTTCTAGCTAAAAAAATGAGATATTACACCCGTGGAAAGGTCAATAGGGGGAGGGGGCTATGAACTTTCTCGACGTTTTAGAGGTCCTAGATCACAACTAGCATAAAAAAATTTCAGGTTTCCTTATATATGTTAGGCTCAAAGACCGAAATCGGCCAATGGCCGAAAAAAGCGACGAGAACGCGTTTTGGATATGAAAAAATGCCAGAACCCGAAAATTCTCGTTTTGGTCAGCCAGCTGGAAAAAGTGAAATTGCCAGTACCAGAAACTTGTGTTGTGGTTAAAAGAAAATAAAAGCACTGAACGCGTTGTGGAAAAATGAAAATGTCAGAACGCGACGTGGCTGTTGCAGTTGTGCTAGTACACTGAAAAACCCGAAAAACGAGCATGTTTCAACCTGAGGTGAGTTTGTACTTCCCTTACGATACTCTTATTTCTTGTATGTAAGTTGTTGTGGTCAAGTTGAAGACAATAACGAAATGCCTGAAAAGGTCGACGTTTTTTGTATCATTTGTGGCGAAGAATTGAGAGACTCCGACGACTTTTGGTGTGTAGGCAGTTGATTCACACACACTGTAGAGAGTACGGTCAAAATAGTGACGGAACGACGGGTTAATTGACGTGCAGCCTCTGCTTATGGAAGAAACAAATCGATGGTGAACGGGAATGTGCAAAAATTGGCTTACAAGAACTAGCACAAAAAATGTTAGCGCTATCCAATTCCAGACTATCACCCGTTGCTGTTGGAGTGAATGTTGTGTTGACATTACCGAATGTGGATTGTGGCCGTACAGCTCTACGAAGTGTTTCAGTGGTTGTATGCGAAGTCAGTTCCTCAAATCTATACAATTTAGGTACAGAGGAGGGTTACGTCGCACACGTTTGTACGCGCGGAATAAATTCACTCTCGTTGACGGTAATTTTATTAATATTGAAGATGTTTCTGCTACCTCTTCACTATCTATTTGTTCAGCCTCCGCTCTAATATGGGAGTCAACAGGGGTTTGTAAGATGTACTTGCCAACAGTATTGTATTGATCGGTGTGATTCAAAATGTCACCAAAATTCAAGTTGTGAGAATAAGTATCACATATGTAAAATTTTTTTGTCCGCGGAACTCCTCCGAAACTACCGAGTGGATTTTTTTGAAACTTGGCCATATTGTAGTATTATATCTGAAGATGTGCATCTGCAATTCTTTCAAGGATTGGATGAGCAGTTCTCGAGAAATTGTCATTTTTTCAAAAAATTTCTCCCTATTACAACTAGCCGCTTACAAATAGCTGCGAGTGCTGCTTACCTTACAGGAAAAAGATTTCCTATCCTTTTACCAATTTTGTTATCAGTACGTGTATTGCGATGAAGAACCTTTTATCATTCAAGAAGTTCATTCTTGGCTCATTCTTGACCAGGGGTCCATTGAATTTTATTTTCGATGATATTTCATTTAAATTTAGTACACGTATATTAAAACAAAATTCAGGTAACGTCATAGTGATAGAATTTATAAACTGTGTTTTATTGTTCATTCTACAAATATTTGGCATGGTTGACAGGTCCATTGGTATTCAATTTAAAGAGAGGGAGTGACTCTCTCAATGATTTTTGCATTGTGAGAAGAAAAGTCGTGTACTACTCACGCGACCGCGTGAGTGTTTTTTACTTAACGATACTCTTCGAGTCCATATTTACGTATATGGGTACATATGAAGTAATTTCAAAGATGTAAATAATGGATCATACTTCGACGTTGTGACTCGAATGTACATGTCCCGTACATTCATTTCTTCTTCTTCCGCAAACTTGTTCTTACCATGTCATGTAAACTCACTTGGAGTTATTGGGATTTAAACTTAGAGTTGGGGAGTTGGTAGCCCTGACGATATTCACCCTTTCGTTCAATGCTTTTTAAATGAAGAAATTTCACGCACCATAATTAATAGAATATCGTTTTTAAAGCAAATACAAACACGAATTTTGTAGTCTGTATGATCAACATTAAATACAAAAAAAATGGTAGCAATAAATGATATATTGAAAAAATAATAGCTGATTGAAGAGCAATGTATGAACGTACATAAATTCTCCGATTCACCCTTTCAGTAGCGCTCTCTAGTGTAGGTTTAAACCCCAATGTCGTTAAGGAACTACAGTATATGCGAGATACAGCGATTTCGTTTGTCAAATTGTATGCATACGCGATGGTTATCTGCAACTGACGAGAACATGATCGCCGTCATGTTTATGAAAGTTCTACAAAAACCTTGAATATCAAATATCGATTACGAAAATTGTGTCAAAACAAAATATTAATTAATCTTTCGTGTTTGTTGTTCTAATTCTTCTAATCAACAAGAAATAAATATATTTGGTGTTTAAAATTCTCTTACGGCACTACTCAAACTGTTTATCGTTTAACTGTTTCAGTCTTATCGCTTGTGCATACCTATCATAGGTACCTTAATTATAGTTTTTCTTAAAGATGAGTTAACTGTTTTTAGCGATATGCATACGTCCATACTCGATAATGTAAAACGTGATTTGTTGGGTACTTGGGTTATAAAAATTTTTCCGAACGAGGTAAGATCTGTTGAATGAAAAGCACTTTTCTGTGGTCATATATTTAGTGTAAGTTCCAATTTCCATTCATCTTTTGCGAAAAGCCGCATACTTGCGAATCATTTTTCTACAAAAAAAGGTGCGCTTATTTAAAACATTTTGCAGCATTATGCAAACTCGATTAAGGAAGCTTAACGGGTATCTTTACGCTAATATAACTTATCGGCGTTCAGCCAATTTTTTCGATTATCGCTTTCCTATTGAATTTCGTTCTACAAATGGGGTGGTGCGGCGTTCTTTAAGTGAGCAGGCCTCCTAGAAATCATAGTTTTTATGGAAGATGGTTGTTGTCGAAGTAATAGTATAAGCAATTCGCCGTATTTTGGTGGTCGTTGCCAACTAGCGTCCTTTATTTCGTCGTAATTTTACTGAATGGAGGGAAATAATTATAGTGTCCAAACAATTTCTTGTAGGCTCCCTTTTCTAGAAACTGATATTATTGCGATAAAGAAAATCTGATCGGTAATACATACACAAGTGACGATATCAAGTCCGATGAGATATTGATATTCAAATAAGAGGTTCTGATTCGTCACCATCAACAGAAAAGACTAGTTACCATTATATTGAATATCATTCAAACGAGAAATGAATCTTGTGTAATACTAGCCGATCAGAAACGGCCGTCAATTTACGTTGATTGCAATAGCTACCCGATATGCTCGATACGTACAATATACGTAGGACTGATTGTGGGAACTGGTATTCTTGCCAGCAATTTAAAGGCTGGTCGGATCTAGATTAGCGGGTTAAGCCGTTGATTATTATTTTACATAGCGCGATTTCTCGTCGAAGTCGTCGTGGTTTCTCAGACGACAAACCAACAAAGTACAAACACCATCGCAAGTGTCTGTAGTCGCCAACACTCAGTCCGTGCCAGAATAGCCGAGCAGTAACATACCAGCTGTACTTTCTGATAATAAGAACTTCGTTAAAAGTTTGTGGTGGGACTTTTGGTGTCTCGACAGAACCTCCGTCCTTAGCGTTGGCCATCGCGCCGCGTCGCGTTGCGTCGATAATTATGAATATTTCAAAGTGATCGAGCGAAAGTTTCTATTTGGTTTTAATAGGCCGCATAATAGGAGACTCTTTTTCACAAATATCTGCCTAGCTAGAGAGTTGTTTAATGAGAGCGACTTAGTTATGCGTTCCTACCCATCAAGTTACTTGATAAATTGCGTGAAGACAAGATGGAGTCAAATTTCCTCGAGTTGTACAAATGTTGTCTGAAGAATTCTCTTGTTCATTTCTCTGAAACAAAGAAACTTCATTTATGCGATTTCTGTGTTAAGAAGCTGTTGCGTCGATGGGTGTATTTTTCTAAATTACTTATATCCAGAGAACGGATTCTTCGGCATTTGCCGAATCATTTCTAAGCGGCCGAATGGGATGAAAATGATATAGAAACACGTTTCAAGGATAGTAGAGCCCACGAGCAAAATTTTATTACGGCGAAAATTGCCGAAAATGGGTGTCATTGCCGAATATTTGCCGAAAGTGCTTCTTGTTGAAAGTTTCAACAAAAATGTATCCTCTAATTTGAAAAAATCAGCGAATTTTCGCCAAAACAGCACCTTTTTACAAGTTTTCAACCCATGATACCGTAAAAGATGAGACAACTTACAAGAGATGTACTTAGAATAGTGAAAATAAATACAGCCGCGTAACAAATTTAATTATTTTCACTACTCTGTGAACATATCTCGTATTTTCGAGTTCGTACATCTCAGGGATGTACTTCACGGGTAACACATCGAGCATGTATCAGGGATGAACGTGCAACAATTGATATCGAGATGCCTCACACGAGTTTGGTCCTGTTCAAGATAGACACAGAAGGTGGTTCGGTGATTGAACTACGGGGTCATCATTTCATTACTCATTCAGTGCTATTTGAGACATACAGTAGCCGTATTATCGCGTTTGAATTTAACAATTTTACGTTCATTGAAACAAGGAGCGTTAAGTATGCCAAAAGTAACTAGTCGAACATCGTCCATACGTCAGTGGATTGCGTCCTTGAATAAAGAAATGGAAGTTTTTATTCCGAACGGAACCACCGTCACTTGCATCATTTGTGGTGGTAGAGAAGTCACATGTAACAAGAAGAATCACCTGGAGTCACACTGCAAAGCAGGTAAATCATTGTTCAGTACTGACGACAACAAAATTCGAATACAGATGAAATTGAACATTCTATGTATCGTACTCTTTCAGCTTCACATATTGCAGCGGTGCAGAGGTTCAAGCGTGACAAAGCGAAGCAGCAGACTTTGCGTACTGTAAATGCTAGTGTCAATACGTTCAATTCTGATCTATTTGAAGTACTTCTAGCCGCAAATATCCCGCTGTACAAATTAAATAATCCGGTACTGCACAAGTTCTTGGTTACGAATATTAAAAAACATATTCCTGACGAAAGTACCTTACGCAAGAATTACGTTCATCTAGTGTACGAAGCTACAATGGCCGAAGTCCAGAGGCTGGTTGCTGACAATTTTACGTATATTGTCGTTGATGAAACCACAGACGTGCGAGGGACTTACATCGCGCATCTACTAAATAGGCACGCTAACACCGTCTGCGGCTGGACCTTTTTTGATCGCTTCTTCGGAGTTACCGAGAACGAACGTAACTAATATTTGTAAATTTGTCAATGATTCCTTTGTACACTTCTACAAGGGAAAACCATTCTCTGAAAAATTTCTGATTTTTGTGTCGGACGCCGCTCCGTACATGGTTCTTGCAGGAAAAAACTCGCAACTTTCTACAGTCAACTTGTACACATTACCTGTGTTGTCCACGGAATACACCGGCTCGCGGAGAAAGTAAGACAACTGTTTCCCAACGTGAATAGCCTACTCAGTTGGTCGCGGAAAATTTTTCTTAAATGTACGGCGCGCATTTCTGTGTACAAGGAAACAATGAATTGTCTCCTCCCCCTGACGTCATTATCACTAGATGGGGGAAGTTGGATTTCCCACAGCAACATTTTTCGCCAACCATTTTGAGGATTTTTGTAAAGTGATCGAGGCGCTACCAAACGACTCAAAGCACATTTCACAAATGAAAGTGTTGCTCCAAGATACTTCAACGCTTGCTGCTGATCTCGCCTTCATCAATTCTCATCTAGGTTTCTTACCAGCTACTATCGATCGATTACAGCGAAGAGGTCTTTCTCTAAGCCAGCAGGTAGATATTGTCGAAGATTTTCGGTCCAGAATTCGTGCAATACCTGGTTCTCGGGGGGCTTCTTTGCAGTTGAAAACGGATGATATTTTTACGAAAAATCGCGGCTACACAGTGGTACGACAACTGAACGATGCTCTTGTCAACGGCACCTCCGAAATACCGGACCAGTTCCCTAAAAATCCAGTCATTTTGAGTTGTTACAAGGACGCGCCTCTCACTTCCGTCGACGTGGAGAGATCATTCTCCGAATACAAACAAATTTTAAGCGACCGTCGTACACGTTTCCTACAAGAAAATGTAGAGAAACATTTAGTAGTTATGTACAACAAAAAATTTTTGTAAAATGACCACTTTTATGTGATTTTTTTGATGTTGCCGAAAAGTGTCGAAAATAGAACATTTGATTGCCGAAAATTTATATTTTACTCGTAGTTGCCGAGAAATCCGTTCTCTGCATCTAGACACTTTTGAGCGCTCGCCATTACCATTCGTAATTAGTGTAGTTGTCCCCTTTTCGAGGGAGACAAAATGGGCTAATTCGAGCTCCTATGAGTACATCCATTCCATTATTGATTCTTTGACGCCTAAGGCTTTCTTCTTATGACAGGCCACTTGTTATTGACAATGTTAGATACCGCCTATCAAATAATTCAACAGTGAAGTACTAAGAACCTGAAATATTGCTGTCCATCAAATTACAAAACTTGAAGGTTTAGCCTATAAAAGCTTGTGCACAGTGTATCTGTGGACCAAGGGATAGTATTACAATTACTGTAACCTAAAGTTTTCTGTTATTATTGATAAATATCATCCTGACCGGGCAAATCTCTCGCTTGCGAATATCGCATTTTTGGTGAAGGTTGCAAATATCGTAAAGCCCTACTTAGATTGCTTTTGGTACAGCACTGCACTGTTTGATTATTTGCATGTATTTTTCATCATTCTTTCGTAATGATACTGTACGTGTGTGCTGAGAACAATTGCATTCTTCTTTCGATTCAACACAATGTGGGAAACAGGCCTATAGGTCTTAGAGAGTGAATAATGGATCAAGAGACAGCGGGATCTCTTAGCTGTGTATGAGGAAGGGAAGGAGACTTGCAAAAATCCTGACTACTCTGCTGTGTACATGAAGGGAGAGAATATGGAAATATTCTCGAGCTATTCATAGAAGGATCAAACATTTTATATTTGTGAATAATTAAGAAGAATAACTTACTCTGTCAGCGTAATTTTGACATAAAAACTAGAAAAGTGAACTAAATATTCTAATGAAAAAAATATTATAAACAAAATTATGGCAAAAATTTATGTAGATTTGTAAAGTATTCAACAATAGCGTTTGAGCGATACTTGCAAAGAAAAAAAGGAGCGCTATCTATATAAGTAAGAAGTGTATGTGGGTGAAGGTCGCATTCCTGTAGGACTTTCGACTTTTTGTATTGAAGTACTTTCTCTGTGATCCGGAGGTTTTCTCTGCACAAATCAATACAAAAGTCTTCTCATGATACTGGTCATCAATTTGACTTTGGCAAGACTGCGGTTTTAGGTAGAGAAAACAACGATAAGAAAAGAAAGATTCTAGAGGTCGTCAATATTATTAAAGATAAAAATACAATCAATTTTAAAATGGACACGTGCGGCTTATCTAACGAGTGTTCGTCGATTATTACTTCGACCCGTTGTATCAGTTTCGTCTCTTGACTCGTTTTTTCTCTACCCACTTTTCATTTTGTATATTTAGTTCGTTCCTGAAGATGATACGTGATGTATCGAAACGTCGAATTGTTGCTTTTCGTTCTATCGAGTGGAAATTAAAGCTATTTTTCTACGTGTAATTAATTTTATAAATTAAGATGTAGTATGAAATAACAGGTTGCAGGCTTTTAGCTTGTGTATGATTAGGGAGATGGGACTTGGGAGAAATTTCGACCTCTAAGCTATACCGGATGGGGCAAATCGATTTTACCAGTTGAATGGAAGTTTGCACTAAATTCACTCCAGCTCAAAAACGCAAAACGTTACATGTATACTTCGAATCTACGAAATATGTACCTCAATTTTATTTTCAATTTGTGCTCCCATCCAATTTTATACGACTTCTCAGCCGATTTATGGACCAAAATGTGACAAAAATTGACCAATTTGCCAAGATTTCCAAAATAAGAAATTACAAATACCCCACTCTTAAGCTTCAAAGGGTTATTTAAATATATTTTTTTGGAATCAGCTTTAGATTTTATTTTCAAGCCAGATAAAATATGGAAGTTTAGAAAATTTTTAATTTTTGAGAATTTTGGTAAATCGATCAATTTTTGGCACGTTTTGGTCCATAACTTGAGTCAGGAAAGTCGTAGAAAGTTGGATAGGGGCGTAAATTGAAGATACAATTGAGATACAAATTTCGTAGGTTTGAAGTTTAGTGTATGGATATAAAATTGCGGTCGTCTATCGCCACCTATTTTATGAGCTATAGCTCACCTTCCCTTCTTAGCTTATCTCGTGCGTTTGGGGGTAGTCCGGTCTCTACCTGTACGCGGCTTGTGTTCGTTGTCGCAACGAACGTATGTTTTATTTTTATGTACCTCATTCATTCCGTTGTTCGTGCGTAACTGTAACTGTTCTTGATATTAGCTACGGACAATTTATTTCGATTCTTTATAAATAGCATCGAATAAACCTGATTAATTAGATTTCGTTATTGATTGATATTATACGGATACATCTAACGTTTCGCGTTTTTGAGTTGGAGTGAATTTAGTACAAACTTCCATTCAACTGGAACATCATTTTGCCCCACCCTGTATAGAACAAAAAGCAGTCAACTTTTTTCCCTATTCGCCTTCTAATAGTTAGATTAGGTTTCGTCGTCCTATCAAGTTTGGTTAGGTTGCTGGACAGCGGACATTTTATCCAGAAAAAACCCTCGATGGATTTCTCGTTATAATCCATTCAAATTGGGTTCTGCGTGTCTTGTGACCCCTGATGATTGGTTGGGAAAGGGGTGTTCACAATAGAGAAACTAAATAACATAATGTAGCAAAAACCTCGTATACACGATTCAGCTCGTTTTCAGACGAAAAATTTAATGGGAGAGAGCTTCGCATATCTACAGTCCCTTCAAACGGTTCAAGGGGAGTGAGGAACTCGACGGCACAATCCAGCACAAATGTAGTACAAAATCATCAATTTACTCCCGCCCCCAAAATTTGGAAGGGGACCTGGAGACGTATCAGTCTACCTGAAATTTACAAAGACGTGCGAAGTAAGGGAGTACGTACTAATTTGAAATTATTACCATTTGTAGCGTGAAGTCTTTATTAACAGGGAACCTGTTTTATGGGGGGCTATTTGAGAAATCTGGCGTCCGCCGTCCGCCGTCCAGCGAAAAACTTAAAAAAATTTCGACTCTCGAGCCATGATAGGAGAGGGACTTAAAAAAATTTCGTCTCTCGAGCGAGAAAAATTTAGATTCTCAAACTATATTATGATAGGCTTATAGTAGGTCTAGGCCTTCTTTATACTATCTTTATCTAGGTCTAGGCTTCCTTGAATTTTCAATACCAAATCCCATTCGACTCATAAAACAGGTTCCCTGCGTTCCTCGTTTGACTTCGTTAAGGAAGCCGTCGTTTTGTACTAGCCTACTATAGTACTGATAATAATAGAGATATACATTGACAATCACAACTATCAGTGTGACTACAATTTTCCTATCCTAAAAAGCAGAGTGATTCATAACAAAAAAATATGTATACATGAATGACGAAGGAAAAAAAATACAGAAGCAATGAAAATCTGGTAACACATAGCGGATATGTTCAGAAAATGAGAATGAGAGAGAGAGAGAGAGAGAGAGAGAGAGAGAGAGAGAGAGAGAGAGAGAGAGAGAGAGAGAGAGAGAGAGAGAGAGAGAGAGAGAGAGAAAAAAAAAAAGAACAGAATTCTGGATTGGATTGTTCAAAGGAGAATAAAATATTAGTTGTATAATGTGTAGAGCATGGATTTCGTGGCATTTGTCAGATTACTTGCATGAAGGCGGGAGGGTTGGGAGTGAAAGGTGAGCACGTTATAGGATATGGAGAGGCTAGGGAAAAAAATTTTTTTGCCAGAAATGCCAGAAACGGATAAAATACCAAATATGTACGTGCCAAATACGACCAATATCAACAAAAAAATCCTTATAAATGCCTAAAAGAACGAAAAAAATGGCACATTTCTCACGATGAGTACGAAAATTTCGAGATGTAACGTGCAACCGAGCAACTGGAGATTTTGAATAACGTCCGCTCCACATTATTGAAAAAAAGAGCAGATTCTGTATTTAGGAGGAAGAATCGGGGACTAAGCAGCATGAATACAGCTCTCCTTGGCGGCAGCGTAGCATCGTCGGTGCCACACGATCCAGCAATACTGAGTGCATACGTTTACGCTCCTACAACATCGGTCGACACTGAGCGAACATTTTCAGATCTCAAAGTGGTCTCAACAGATCACCGACATGGTCTCGAGGAGGATAGCCTTGAGGGGCATTTGATTATTTTACATAAAGATTCCCGTTTTTCATAGATTTTTATTTTCATTATTCTTTTATATTAATTTTACAGACGAGCTTTAAGTCAAATCTAATACACAATTTCTTACTTTTACTCAACATTTTTGTGATTTTTTTTTTTCCGTGCCAAATAATACCAAATTTTTAATTTTAATAGCCAAAACTCAGCTTCAAAAATGCCAAGAAATCTGTGCTCTAATAATGTGATACTCCTCGAATAAAAATTAATCAATATTTCCTAGAATACCGTTTGACAAAGTAACTCCATCACACAGACCACCTCTTTAAATCGCAAAAAATCAAGGGTAAATAAAGTTCAGATGAAATAATCATCGCGTGGTGGAAATTTGTATGCTGAAAAATACAAGGCACGTGTGTTGAAAGTACGTGCCTACTGGAAAGCAAGAATTGTGAATGGTAGGTAATCAAAGAAAATGAAAGTGGCGCGGTGGTATTACGGTGTGCGGTGTACGAAAGACGCTGGTGTTGGCGAAAGAATGTGTTCTTTTGTTTATAGATAAAAATTTTACCACCTCCTGGATTCAATTGGGAACCACGACTGTACGAAAACCACTAACCGGTTTGTTCGTACGAACCTGCAGTTCGTCTTGCTTTACTCATACATTGATATATCAGCCAGAACACGCACGTGACACGATAGTTTCCAGCCAACTCCAAGTATTATTATCATCATTCAAAAACTTGCTGTTTTGAAATAAATATTTAAGTCAACCTCGTAACCGTTTCTTTTTCGAATTACCTATGCAAAAATATGCGTCGCGTTTAATTTCAATCGTATAGCGTATTTATAAAATGTGTTGGAAATGTATTTTGTGATCGTCAGTGTCCCGTAAAACAACTGGACCGCATTACAACCGAGCCCTTGTGTAACCAACCACATCATTTGATGTTCAAATTCGCTCGAGATCGATAGTCGGTGAGTCTATGATTCGTGAGAAATATTCACTTGAATTTATATTTTTTTATTATCAGGTAGAACCTATGCGGAAGGAAATAATTTTCAATCGAGACAGCGTGTAGGAATCCTGTAAGTTGAAAAATGCAAGCCTCATTGGTTTGTTTCTCGTACTTTGCAGAGATGTTACAATCGAGAATTAAAATATGCTTCTTTTGCTCTTGTGTGAAGTCATGATTTTCACCTTGAAAGACTTACAACGCGCCTCCGTGATACCTTAGATGTAGACCTGAACATCGTACGAGTACAGAAAAAACGACAGTGTCCTACGCATTTATTCTTTTCTACAAGGAGCCATGTAAATCTCTTTTATTTTTCAAATCTTTTTTATTTTTTGAAAAATAAAAGATCGAGCTATTGGTTTGTGCCTGATCGCTTCGATTTGTCAGTTTTACTATACGCAAGTGAGTAAATTTTCTAACGGTCCTAGTTTCATTCGCCGTCAGGCCAATTTGTCACAGTCGGAGTATATTTTTCGTATTACTCGTACTTATCAACATTGAAATTTTCTTTGATCTCAGTTTGTTCTCCCCCCTTATGAGCCGTCATAAAACACTGCTGTCTCAATCTGAATAAAATGGGTTTCGATAACAAATATGAATAAATTTAGAAAACATTACATTTATCTATTGAGAAACTTCTACGAAAATTTTTCGAGAAAATGAGACACACTGACGAATGAGTTGAAATAGGAATTCAAAAATTTAGAGAGAACCTAGTTTTTATTGATCATTACTTATTAGCAGTAACATATTTTAAATAATATGAACTGAAATTAAAATCGACCAAGAAACATTGCTTTTATTAGTTTTTATCATATATTGCCTAGTATGCTTCTACACTGAGAAAAATTTTACTGTCTCTAGTATGGTAAAATCGGTTCAGTCGAGAAATATGAACGTAATGATTAGAAAATATAGTTGCACTCACGAAAAAAAGAAAAAAAAAACAAAAAGCATAAATAAAACTAAATTATAGGTAGTAAATATTACTAAAAATGATTAAATTAGTTCAAATTCTTGTCCAGACGGTTATCTAAAAAATTTTTCAATAAAAAACTTCATGCCACTTCCGTCAAAACTTTTATTCATTATTTTACAAGGCGACCAACGTTTCGAAGTAGTTGTACTTCTTCTTCGGGGTCTAGATTAATACTACAAAGAGAATAAAAAAAAAAAAAAAAAAAGGAAAGAATGCGATACAGTTCAGGAACACAGCCAGAGAGAACATGAAAGAAGATATTACATCATTGATGACGATTGAAGTTACTAGCGCTAAAACGGGAGCGTGCGTATACATCATTAAGGTTAAATACCTAAATCAGTCTTAAAATTAACGGTATTCTTATGCTTAATAATTTCAATAGTTTCACGAATCCTCCTCTTCTTTTCTTTTTCTTCAAAACATAATATCTTAGCCTCATCAAAGCCAAAACTGTGGCTTAATTCAGTAGCGTGCTCACAAAGAGCAGTAGACTTCTGTTTGAATTTAATATTCCTCTTATGCTGATCAAATCTAGCTTTAGTTAATTGAATAGTTTCACCCATGTATACTTTATCACAATTTTTACAAGGTATCTTATATACTAAACCTGAACATTTTTCGAGAGGGAGGGGATTTTTCATTTTGAAAAAGAAATTACTGTCAAGAATATGACCCCTGAAGGTGATCTGAAGTTTAGGATCCAGCAAAATAAGGTACTTTTTAATCATCATACTGGGGGTTCCGATATATGGTATGGCAGCAAAATGAGCTTTATTTTTGTTTACGTTTTTTTTTTGGGGGGGGGGGGAGGGGGCAGGAGAGGGTGGTTGAGCACTTGGCGGATTTACGTTATAAGAATTTACGTTATTGTTACGGTATTTCTGTAAGACATCTGATATAATAGATTTTATAAACTGGTCCGGATGATGGTTAAGCTTTAACAATGTATAAAATTCAGATTCAATTTGTTTATGAAAACAAGTACTAGATAGGTTAAGCTGTTGACGAAGACGATAATTGTTACTCTCCTACAGCAGTAGATCGATTGGCTAGGGGGTCAGCGAGAGTTTTCTTAGATTTCAAAATGAATAGAAAATAATTGCCAATTTTGTCACAAATCCGAAATGAGTTTTTATTTTTTTATTGTTAGAAGACTATAGGAATCGAATGCGGCAGCACCATCCACCTTACCTTTGTTCTGTTATTGTAACGGCTCGCTCACAATAATACTCTCTCTTGATCTATACTTTGAAGAATTCGTCGATCGGTAACGGTCTATGATAGTGATTTTTATATAATCATTTGGAATTTTAATTTTCTGATTGGATTCTCGACAGAATTCTAGGAATAAGAGTACACGTATTTCGAAAGGTGATCGAATTCAAAATTGTGATAGAAGACCTTTTTAAGAAATTGCGTGATGTTACGTATATTAATCTGACCGGGAGATAAGGTAGAATGTTATTTAAGATATTTGGATGAATGACAAAGAAAGGCGGTAGCTTTCCTCGTGTCATCATGGACGACATCAGAATCTTAACTGTAAAAATGCTGTCTATTTCACTCATTTACAAATTAGTGCCTCTCGTCACAGGTTTTCTATTTGCAAAACATCTTTTCTACAACGAGCTGTTTTCAATTTTCAAAGTTAATTTATATAATGAGGAACGTGCTACATACATGGATGTCAGTGGCATTTGTGCAGAGTTTCGCGTAACTGCTTTTCTATGCTCTCTTTTATAGTTGTTGTGAGCTCACTAACAAGATCTAAAGTTAATTAGTGTTTGTAGCAACGGCTTGTAGTAGATATTCCAAGTCCCGCTTGAGACCGTGGTAAAAACCGACCAAGTTCGATTATACAACGACGTATGATGTATTGTATAATAATTATGCATCATCATAGGTGCTGTCAAAATTTAATTTTTTTGAGAGAGGATTTGAGAAGGAATATGCAGGTACAGAACAAGGCTTTGAAATGCAGTAGGCGGATTCGTACGAAGCACACTTTCTATTGCAGGACTCGTTTCTTCTTTTTCGTCCGCTACTTCCTCGTGTCGCTCCTCATGCTTCGATGTCTTCGGCGACGCGAATGTAATATCGCGTCCACCTCTTAAAAATTTCTCTGCTTCCTTCATCGCTTCTAAATACTTAAGGAATTGCGTGGTGCCGTGATTGGCAGCTAACGTCGCGGCGCGTGAACTCAATGCTTCCGGGGTGTCATCTAGAGAAAAATTTACTTTCGGTAAGTCTACGTACTCAGTGGGCAATTCTGCTTCTTTGGTTGGTGTCGTTGGACTAGTAGATAAAGTATTCCGATGATCCTTGCATGTGTGCCAGTTGTTGAGAAATTGTTTCGTCAGGGATACGTACTTCTTATTCGACATCATGTTGTTTTACCCGTTAGTACATGTGTGTACCGTCTACGGATAACGTTTTACTCGTCGGTACGTGTACCTACGGATAATCACTTCGTTTTTTAAAACGAGAATCAAATAACAAGAGATATGGGTGAAAGTCCTGTTATCAAGTTATCGAAACACGAAGAGGTAAACACAAATAAATTTAGAGACAAATACTCGCATTGTTAAGAAAAGCTCACGCAGCAGTCTAAGCATCACCGACTTTTCAATAATTTGTTATAAAATAATTTACACATGCCCTCTCCATCTAAACTTCATTGTTTCTCCGCTTACTGTTCTATTGTTCAATTCATTTCTAATTTTTTTCATAGGTACTTTTATAATTTTCAAATAGGCCTACAGGTATTCATGGGAAATAACTCAAAAAATGCTTACGCAGCCGCGTAAGCAACACACGACTTTTCACCTGTATCTACAATCAAGTTGCTTAAATTTTAACTCTAGTACTCCAATTTATCCAATGAGTCGTTTTCTCAATAAGATACACACATCCTCACCATCTCTTGCCTCTCTAATTCATTCTTGATCATCTCCGATTCTCAAGCCTCTTTTAATGTTGGTTGTTGTAGACTCACACACACACCCATCTCATCACTTATATCCTTCTTTCACGCTCTCATTGCGATTCTGATACCTCCCTCATTCAACATATCTTTTTCCTCACCATCTCTCACCCCTCTACTCATAATTCATTCTTGATCATCTCCAATTCCCGAGCATCATTCTATGTTATTTCCAGCTGCTCTTCTCAACATGCAATCATAATTTTTATTCACGCTCTCATCGCAATCTATGAGAGAATAACCGAAAAATGTTATTGAAAATAAAAAGAAGCGGGAAAAGCCTCTTTTTATTTTCAAAACTGTGTCGTCCTTGCACGTACGTATAAAAAGCTTTTTCCTTGAAAAATGTTATCCTTAAGAGAACTCAAAACGCACACTTATGGATGAAAACTCAAAAGAGTTATGCAATAGCAACCGCCCCACCCCATTTTGTAAGCATGGGAGCAAGAACATCGCGTCATTATACGCCCCAACTTAAACCGGAGTATTTCAAAAGAATTTGATGTTGGAATTAAAGTGTTATTGAAAACTAAGTTGTGTACCTCGCGTAGTCTCATGTTGCTGCCACAGAGTGTGAATAAGGGTTAGCCACAGAATCAGTCATCCTAGATTCACACACATACACTTCTCATCCCTCATCTTATGCTTCTCTCATGCTCTCATTCCCTCTCCTACATCTGAACTCAATAACAACACCAAGCTTATTATAACTCCCTAATGACAGGCTCTTATTAGCTCATTAATTGAAAAAAAAATTAAAAGAAAAGAAATAAAATGAAACATGAAAGATTATACGCAAAGGATTGCTCACCAATACTATAGCATATCCTTACATGACATTCATTCATGAGAAACTCAACACAAACGAGCAAATCTTTCACACATATAAAACCATTTCATCACTCAAAAAAATGACAAAATTATACGCAAAGGATTGTTACACTAATACTATTAACACAACATTCATTCATGACAGACTCAACACGAACGAACACATCCTTAAAATTCATTCATAAAGAGCGTATCGCCTTACGTGTGTGTGAACAGGTAACCCAAAATATGAATAAAACTAGCTACAACTACACTGACAATCTACGTAATCAAAGGTTACCCTTCGCTTTTGATGACGAAAGCGACTACCTGAAGTTTAGTACTACAAAATATTAGTAGCTCGAATATTTGCAAATTTCATCAAATTAGTTCACGCTTCAATTTGAGATTTCTCACGAACCAAACATCGTATCAACACCAAAAGTTCACAATTACATTTTTAGACGTGTAAATTACAATATATCAACATTTGAAAAAAATTGAACAAACCATATCAGAGTTATAGGAGCAGGGAATTTTTTTTTTAATTGGGTATATCTGGAGAACTACTGATCCGATCGTCAAAAAAAATGCAGGTGCACAACTTCAGATATAACACTACAACTTGACTAAGTTTCAAGAAAATCCATCCAGTAGTCTCGGAGGAGAAGTCCGGACAAATTTTGGTCCATATATATATAAGGAAACCTGAAATTTTTTTAATGACGTAGCGATGATCTATGACCTCTAAAACGTCGAGAAAGTTCATTTCCTCTCCTTTCTGCCACAACTGTGACGGGTGTAATACTCGCTTTTCTACGAAAAGTCGGTAATAAAAGAACGGAACATGGTTCTATTAAAATTAAAATATAAAACTTCAGTGATTTAAAAGAATCTCAAAGTATTAACCTGACTGTCCATTTCCAAAAACACAGTGAGATATATGAAGTCGATAATGACGAAAATCAAATATAAATGACTACAATTGAAATGGACAATAAAACTTCCACTTTGTCTTTACCTGAATTAAATTTCATTACTCCCTAGAGTTCAGGCTACGAGCCAGTTGCGATGACGTAGAAACAGAAAAAATTGCTACGCATATCTACATAATGCAGTAGGTGATTATGAATTACACGCTAATTATTCAATCCATCGCTTTGGCGCAAAGTTTGTTCAACGTACCCAATAAACGTCAAATTTTTTCAATCATATATATGACTGGTAATGAGAAGTTTTCATAGCCAATAGGTGTACGATGCATCAGGTACCATCGGGCGAAAGGACTCAAATAGAATAACAAGCGAATAGAATAACAAGCGAGATTCAGCTCTTACGGCTCTATAAGTGGACTACTTATATTTTGAGATTTACTCAAGAACCACTTGTTCAATCGATACAGAAATTACAGAGCGCAATAAGATTGAATCCACTATGATGTAATGCAATGATATGAAGATAATAAGATCGATATTCTTTGAGAAACAACACTGAGAAATTCGAGGAAAATTGAGGATTTCTCAACTACTCATCCAATCTCAGAAAAAAATGCCCATGCCCAACTTCAGATAATCCACTACAACTTGACCAAACTTTACGAGAGTACAACCGGTAGTTTTTGATGAGTTGCTTGGACAAAAAAAGTCTTATAAATGTATGTAAGTTTTGGCCTCCGATCGTTTGAAAGAAACCGAAAATGACTGTTGACGATTGTAGTAAATATATTTTAATTACAGAAATCGAAAACAAATGCGCATAGGTACCTACCAAAGATTTAGTGGAATACACAAAAAGATATTACGAAATAAACACTATACACAGAGAGATACTTAATACACCTAATTCAACGTACGACTCGTACGAACAGAGAAATCAATCTAACAAATATCTACGCAAATCCTGACAGGTATCAATGACCGTACCACAGATGATTCATGAAATGACACATCAGGATTATCATTTACAATATTCGTAATTGGTAGAGTACACCCGACTTTCTCACAACATGACAGAACAGAATAGGGTGCATCGTGGAGAAGCGTAATCTGCGATTTCTTATCTTTCTTCTTCTTTCTTAATATATAAAGCAGAAAGTTTGTCTGTCTGTCCGTCCTCCTGTCCGTTTATAACTCGAGAACTACTGGGCCGATCGCTTTCAAACTTTCAGGATATATTGTCCTCATCCCAGAGCAGCACATAGACTCATAAAAATAAAAATTTGACGGGGAGGTGCTGAGTAATTTCAAAAAAGGGCGAAAACAATGACTCTTTTCAATATAAAAAAACGTGGTGGTGTAGCTTGCCATGTAGGTTAGACCTACGCGCGTTGAGTGGCGCAGTTTCGAGAATTGAATTATTGTGATAACTCGAGTATAACTCATTTTTATGAAAAATTGAAGAGAACAAAAATTGTAGCCCCTGTAATTTCCTTTCGAATGAGCCCGGTTCCAGATTTTTAGGAGGAAATTTTGGAACTACAGTATTCGCTGTACTTCCATACTAAGTACGGTAAGTTATTTTATTCACAGTTTTAAAAACACCTACATAAAGGATTTTACATCCGGTATCTCATACAAGAACCAATGTCTAGACACGGTGCGCACTGCGGCTAGCGGAAATTACCCTTTTTTTTACCTGTTGTCCGTGTGTTTTCTTAGGGACTGGCAAAATGTCAATGGATTTGTCTGTATTCTGCTGCGATACAGGCTTCACGCGTTAAGTCATTAGTGTGTAAAAAATTTAATTTGGTGATTTTATTTTTGTGCGACTCGGAACTTTGATATATTTTTATAAGTACAGTCGCAGTTTTTGGTGTCTATTTTCTTATTTTTGAACTGAATAGTTGTGAATTTTGCAAAACTCTTTCCACTGTTTCTTTTTTAAAAATTCATCTGAATTCCAAGATACCTACAAAACACACATACCTACGAGATACAGATACCTATAAAGCACAGATATCTACTCAACACACAGCTAACGGTCAGCGTCGCCAACCGCTAGTATTATATATAAGGATACCTGAAATTTTTTTATTAGTCTCACGATGATCTAGGACCTCTAAAACGTCGAGAAAATTCTTCCCCCGGGCTTCGCCGTCACAATTGTGTCGGGAGTAATACCTGACTTTCGAACCGAAAAGTCGGTAAAAGTTTTCATTTCATTATTGAATAAATGTTTGGACGAACAAAATGGAGGGAATTGGTGATGTAGACTCAATCTGAGCATACAAAGAGAAATATAAGGTACCACTGTGTTACATTTTGTTCAATCTTTTGAAATGCGCGCTGAACTACGATTTTCGGATTTTATGAGATGGAATAAAAAGTAATACCTGTAGTATAGGCCTACATACGATATCTTGCAACTAAAGCGCAATAGTTAAAAATGGCATGCATTTATCGGCTCGCGAAGCCTTTTTCCAGCGAATGAAAACAAATTAACGCGAAAAGAACAAAGAGACGCCAAATTCATATATTCACAATAAAAGAACAAAATGCACGCGATATAACATATATTCAACGCGAACAAAAAAGATAAACGCGATTATAATATTTGAAAAGAGAAAAACATAAACGCGTACAATTATTATAAAAATGAAAAAAAAAATTATAATTTTTTGATTTGAAACACTCGAAATAGTACCTCACGTCTTACTGAGTAAGGAGCGCGCGTTTGGCCTTGGCAGGGCACCCACGTTTTCGTTTTTGCCCCAGAGGAATTTGTTTCGCTTCCACTGGGACATCCACCAATTTTAATCTTATTTGCATGCCCAGTGCATGCTTGCACCTAGCCTCCTTGGCAAACTTGAGGCACGTGCAGCTGACTTCAGTGGGGCTTGCCGTACTGAATGTGATGGTCCAGATGCTGTAATGCTGCTGGCGGAAGTTGTCAAATGTCGTCCACTTATTTTCTAGTTTTTCAAAAGTTGCTAAAAGTTTTGTTGACAAGGGTTTCTCCAAAGTAGATGAACTAACAAAATACTTCGTTCCATCAGTGGTAGTTCGTTGGAGTACCTTCCGGGTTTCAACCGCCCACTGATAAGCAGAAGTCCATACTTTGAAGGAAAGAATGGGAGATTCGGCAAATCATACATAATTGACGTTTTCTGGGTCGCGGTTTTGGGACCAACTGTGCACTAAATTCGTGACACTGGTCAAGAATTGCCCAACTGGCAACAACTCTCGAAATGTATGGCTGCGTTTAATCCATGAATTAGTGGCTTCAAGACCGTTATTGGTTGAAGGACAACCTGGTGCTGCTCCTTCGTACCAACATGTATGTTTGTCCAACCACTGACGCTGAAAATAGTCTACAAACTCCGTCGTCTTGGAATCACCTTTTTTCCGCCATTTGATTAGAAGAAGTGTCGAAGCGTTATTGAATATTTCTGGACGTTGACTCTGTTGCAAAGCATTTATATCGGCACGAATTTCACCACATACACGGCTACCTAATGGACGCAAATGCGGCAGTATATTTTAACTACGTGAAAATAACACATAATTCGGACCGCGGGCATCCCAAATACACTGACAAATGCGTTGGTGATCGCTTCAGCTCCATCGGCCAACAAAATAGATGGCTGCCACTTTAAATGGTAATTATGTGCTGACCGGAAAACGAATTCAAAGTTTTGCGTTGTTTCTCCCTTCATAACAGCAAATAAAAATGGATGGAATTTTCGGTTTTTGTCGCTGGTACCCACAATTATACCAGGGTAGCCCTGCCATATGATTTTGTATGTTGCGTCGGTTTGAAGGAGACACAATTTCTTTGCCAACGACAACAATCTTTTAGTAGAAACGACAATTTTAAGGTCTTGCTCCTCGGGATCAAAAGATTCCGCAAGAATATAGTGAGACACCACGAATGGCTTGTCTACATCCTCTGGAACACATTGGTTATTTTCGCACCACGTACATATTTCAGCGGCGGACATTGTAGCGGATCCAAATTTCTCAGTCTGGAGCGTTCATAGGTATGCAACAAGTCGCGATTTTTCTGGCTCCTTCATTTTCCTTTGACGTATCAGATGTAACAATACACTCGGCTTTGTAATCCCCTCATTATACTTCTCTTTCACATAATCTTTCATTTCTTGAGTTAAACCACGAGTGGGATCTACATTGTGATTAGCGTGCTCGCAATCCGCTTCAAAAAGTGATACCTCAGCAGAGGTTAAATGGTACAACAAGTAAAGCCCAGCTTGTGATGTAACAAGAGGGAGAGGAGTAGAGCCTCGTCCTGCTACCCACATAAACTATACTTAATTCATGTAACGTAACCTATCGAGACAGCAAGCTAAATCAAATGATCTTGCTTATTCCGGTGAAGCTTTCACACAGTACAGCCATCAGACTACCCACGACCACTCGAAAGAATACTCAAGACTCTGATCCCAGCCTATCCGTCCGGATAGGACCCAGAGCCAGCTCAGTCGGAAAGCGTGAGTACTCATCAGAGGGAGGGGATACCCCGAGGCTAGACCACAAGTCCAGTTCGGCGTCACTTTTAGAGATCACTCAGGCTATGAGAAACGCTAGTTCTATAGGAGGGTATCGTCGTCGCTGGTTGAAAGCTCTACTTCTTTCCAAACTTACAAAAATAGTTTGTCGTTATCATTAATCATCCTTTCTACGAATAAAAATTAAAAGCTTTGACTACGTGTGCACGAAACACACAAGAATAAAAAAAAAACAAAACGAAGATTGGAAATCCAATCAATCGGGCCTAGAGAAGAAGACTATGGGACTACTTAAGAAATTTAGAAAGAACAAAGGTCGAAAGGGGGGAGACGTACAACTTATTCGTCAGACTGCTTGAACGACATTCGAATCACGTATTGAGACGCTAATCAGCGTCTAGCTAGACCTACGATCGAAAAATCTGCTAATCGAAATAAAGGAGCCGATACCTGACGAGAGTCATTTTATAAACACAATTTATTATCCAAAACTAAACTAAATTTCGACTAGAATAGATAACGATTCGTCTATTCAGTCGGATTGTAGTAAACCAGTCGGTAGGAATAAATAATAAGTGCAAGATAGCAAACTTGAATTTTCGATGGTACAGCTATCTGTCGCGATCGGATACTCGTCACGGATCCTTCGTTCGATTTGGATGGAAAAGCAGGTTGAACGTGCTCGCTACTCAGATAAATTTCGAATAAATTCACTCGTTGACCCACGTTGTTCTGAGAGCGGCTGGCTCGAAATGTGATTCTCTCGATACCGGATTAAAAAAAAAATTATACTGCATCGGAAGCACGAAATTGCGATGCAGTCTGAAACGCGAAATTGGGAAGGCTAAATCGGTAGCAGTCCAGAAAACGATCACCGTTTCAAATTGTCCGAAAATTTAGGGCCCAGACCCGAATTTAATGCACGCCGATTCCGATAAAATAAACATTCGAAAATAAATATTTTATGTGCTACCTATTCGAATCAAATTTAAAATTTCCGGCGAGTACGTTCAATTCACCCAGGCCTCGGCGGCCACGTTTTTCAGATCCGGAATATTATCATCAAAACGCCCGTCGTCCGTCGAAGGGAAAAACGCACTCCCGCCTCAACGACAAGCAAAACCCATCGTTGAAGCGAACGAAAATCATTTTTCTCCCTCTAATCGGCCAAGTTTATCGCACAGCCGAGATAGCAGGAGAAGGGTAGGTAAGATAGGAGAAAATTGACGGAATGAAAAGGAATGAGGCGCGGAGAGGTAGGATAGTAGAAACTGGATTGAAATACACGCAGAAAAGAAAGCGAGAGTGGAAGTCTCTATCTCGATACAACGATAAACGTAGGCGGCTCATGACTTCGAACGGGTGAACGAAGATAAACACGCTCGCTTCACTGTTCGGTAAAAAGCCGTTATTTCTCAAGCTGGACACTCATTACGTCGAAACTGACCCGCGGTACATCGATAGATAATTAACTCGCTCACCAGATGACGATTTTTTTGAAGAGCCTTTCTTCCAAATTTTGCGGGATTCGACATTTTTCTCCGCAGCGTCAGATGATTCAAATTTTTCTTTGAACAACCAAACACGATTTGTTGTTCTTCTACGTTTAGGCTTTGGTTCTTCAAAACATTCATCCGATTCCGAATCGTTAAAATTATCAACATACGTAGTATCCATGAATTCTCAACACCAAACAAAAATACCTTACAGGAAATCGTGACACTAATGAATGAAATTTCGCGATATCACTGGCACAATATTTTACTCTTCAATCTCACAATATTACTCATTTTTATCGTTCTCCTCACAAAATCTACTACAACTGGTAAAATCATGTAAATCAATTTCGCGTTCATTCTCTTTCAATTACTGTTCAAGCTTGTTCGCGTGCTTTTCCATTGTTATCTCTTTATGCGTAATTGTTTTACCTTCCATATGTTTCGCGTTATACCTTATTTCACTTCGCGTACAATTTAATATACCTACTTTCCGTTTACCGGTAGTTAAAAATTGCTACTTGTATCTATGCAATTTCCGGCCCTCGCCTGCTCTCGTTAGCCAATATGATTTTTCACTGTTTTGCTCAAATTACAAACGATATTCGTTTCAAAAAGTTCAAAAAGTAGTATATTTCATACCGAGGAGCGAAAGTTTGAATGACGAGTTTGGTACGTTGCGAAGCGAGGCGAAGCCGAACGAGAACGAGTCATTCGAAGTCACTCGCTCCTTGTCTTGGAAGATTTTTTTATAAGGAATACTGTGAAGAGTGGGCTTTTGGTGTGCTGATTTTAGAAACGAAAACGCCATCGTTGTCGTGACAACTAGATTAGACTTATGAATAAATGAAAACATATCATTTTGTTCGTTACCTACGTTATCTTCTTTATTCCTAATTGCATTCTTTCTTTATTACAAGCTGTTATTATATGTACTTGTCAAACTTCAATTAGGAACTGTGATGTTTGTACGTTCATTCTTCATCATTGATCATTTTGTAGTGATAACAGTTAGCGCATCAATTATTCGAAGTTACAACAGGACAGAAAAGTAAGTGGAGAGGACAGAAAAGACGTAATCTCGGAGGATAGAAAAGTAGCGTTATCACATTTTCAAGCGCTATAGCTAACGCGAACGCAAACAGACGTTTTCGCTTCTAAAATCAGTACGCCAAAAGCGCACTTTCGCAGTGTGAGTTATGAATAGTACATTTTGTAATAAGTGGCGAAAACCAACGATATTAGAACGAGCGCAGTGTAGCCACACGAGCGGAGCGAGTGTGGATAAGCGAGTTCTAATATCGTTTGTTTTCAACACGAATTACAAACAGTACTTTTTATAATACATGTAGTGAAAGGAACACTTGGGCCTACAATTTAAATTGGTTATCGTTCAAAAAGAATGTTTACAAATTTTTCGAATGGCACCACTGACTTGATTTTCGCCACCGGTAAAACATTTTCGCCACGGTTCTGATAACGGCATGTTTCGCTACGAAAAACGAACGCAATACGCAGCACTTTCGCTTCATGTATTATAAAAAAGTAGTTTCATTTTTGCACTAGTCGAAAAAATGAAATATTTCAGGCAGATTGTAGTGTACCCTCGTATGTTCTTCCAGCATTTCAGTTAACAGTAAATCCAATGTTGTGATATAATTTTCTCATAAGTACGTATATATCTACAATTATACTATGTGATACAATTTTGTTACAATGTTCGTTGGATTTTTATTTTCAGGAAATGGGAACTCGTGTTGCGTCTGTACACTTTCCTGATAAGAATTTTGCTGGTGTGCCTCAGTTATTAGAAGATCTTCGATTACTAACCGAAGATACGGAATCTGCGGATATTCTTTTTATCGTTGGTAAAGATGAAATTCCCGTTTACGCCCATCGTGTCATCATGAAAGCAAGGTATAGTAACAAGGGAAAAACAGATTAGAAGTAGTACGCTTATTAATCACTTGAAGCGGTAGAATTCGCGCGTCATTTATTTGATGCGCGCCCTCGAACTATCACCACCAAGTTCAGGTATTGTGGTTGAATTGGTTTTGTTAAATCATCTTCTTGTTTAGTCGGCGATACATTCAAATACCCAACCGAACTTGGCTGTGAACATACTTATCTTAAAAATGAGGAAACGCACAAATTACAAACACCAATTTCTTATTTAGAAAATCTGTCTGTTAGCTGCATTCGTTTCACGCTGGGTAACTCTAAATCAGTGATTCCCAACCGGGGTGTCTCGTCACCTTGGGGTGACGCGAAGTACATGAGAAAATAAGTTAGAAATAAGCCGAAAATATAAATGAAATCCACGTACATATATAAACACAAACAAGAGTAGCAACAGAGGAAAACTAATTGAAAGATAGTGTAATCAAGTCTAGTTTTTGTAATATAAATTGGATATGTTCCTGCATGCCAGCTACCGTAAATCTTTTCATTGAAAGGAAGTGTATCTCTCTTCATATCATTTGCATCAGTAGTACTTTTGTGTGTACTAATGTCCCAAGTGTTCTTATCATCTCAACACACTTTCCTCCATAGAGAGGCACTCATGACGAAAACTGAGTGAAGACTTTCGGGCGACATTGAACGATGCTGTGCATGTGGTAAACTACATCAAAGGAAGACATTTGAAAAGTCGAACTTTTGCTGCGATCTGCGAATCAATGGATAGTGACTTCAGGTGTCTCTTGTATCATACGGAGATTAGATGGTTATCCAGAGGAGAGGTGATGGTCCGACTTTACGAGATGAAGGAAGAAATTATGTTATTTCTTATGACCGAAGACAATGAGAAATAATATGCGGATCTCTTTGCAGATGACGATTGGAGAGCAAAGCTGGCTTACTTGGCTGATATATTTGGGCATCTTAACGTCGTTAATGTTTCTTTACAAGGGCCCACAGATACAATTCTAGGAGCCACAGACAAACTATGTGTTTTCCGAGAGAAACTTACGCTGTGGCAGACTCAACTGGAAAAAGGAAATGTAACAATGTTTTCACTTCTCTCCAACGAAGGAAACGTGAATCCAGACCTCTTGCGACCCATAAAAAATCATCTACAAAGCCAACAAACAGTTTGCACCAGTTACTTCCCCGACTTGGACATACCACGGTATGACTGGATACGTAACAGGGGCGATCCAGACGATCACTTGGGGGGGGGGGATATAATCCAAAAAAAAGTCTGAAAGACTTTTTTTTTTTTTTTTACATTTTCTTCGAAACTACAGATGTTTTGTTGTTGTTTGGGCGGGGGGAATATATCCCCAATATCCCCCCCCCCCGTGGATCCGCCACTGACGTAACCCTTTTTCCAGTACAGTGTGGCAGAATTTCGATTTTAAGCTGCGGTATGCAGCTATTGAGCTGAAAAACGATCGCACGCTGCAGCTGAAATTCAATGATGTCTTTTAGATTTCACTCCAAGACGAATATCCCGAACTCTCAACGAAAGCAATAAATCTCTTGCTTCAATTTTCAACTTCGTGGTTATGTGAGCACGGATTTTCCGCCCCGGTTAATGTCAAAAATAAAAAAAGACAGAGGCTCACGGAAGCGGCATTTGAGGACGATTTGCGAATCTGTTTGTCCAATCTTTCACCTCGAATTAATGTACTCTGTAAGAATCACCAAGGACAAATTGCTCACTAATACTACGTTATAATAATATAATACTACTTTATTCATTATGTCTTTTTTACTTTTTTTCTCGATGGGACAGGCGTTGGGGTGTCGCGTATTTTCAATGATACACGAAAGGCAAGGTTATTAGAATACTACGTGTACAGGTTGTCTCATTCTTCTTCTTCTTACTACCGGGAGGACGAAATACTGCCGCTCCATAAGAACGTATGTTAAATTTGTATTTTTCAAAGAAAGATAACTCGAAAGCGGCTCAATGGATTTCTTTGAGATGACCCGCTTTGGAAAGGAAATTGTATGGAGAATAAATTATATTCTCTTCAATTTAACGCTAAAAGCATTTTTTTCCGACTTATGAAGATTTCTCGTTATCACGTCACGGCTGCGCGCTTGTATGTTGTCGGTATTTCTTACATGTTGCATGCGCGTTCTCTGTCCTCTTGGTAAGAAGAAGAAGAACGAGACAACCTGTACACGTAGTATTCTAATAACCTTGCACGAAAGGGTGTCGCGACTCGAAAAAGGTTGGGAACCACTGCTCTAAATTAACCTCAGTACGTTTTCTGTATGGTTTGTCGAAATAAATCGAAAAAAATTAAAAATAACATAAGCTGAATATTTACTCGCGAAGCGTACAGAGACGAAGAACAAATTAGTCATTAATATCTATAATATAGGTATATTAGCGGTTGGCGGCGCAGCTGTGTGTTAAGTAGATGTCTGCGTTTTGTAAATGTTTCGATTTTAACTGTAAGAGCTGGTATGAGAGATAGTGTCCTTAATGTTACGGGACGTATTCACAAGGATTAAATCAATGAAAAAATGCAAAGCCCTTTTCGATTGATTTAATCCTTGTGTAAAAGCTGAGTTGACAGGTAAGGGCTGTATTGCAGCAAAAAACGGACTAATTCATCAATATTTTACCAGTCGCAATGATTAAGGAAATGGATGGACAGTAGGTAAAAAGTCTGCCATACCCCTGACGCGCATTACATCAGTCTGTATAGAGGCATGAGACGCACTCAGTCGTCTCTTATATGAGAAATCGGATGTAATTTTCCCAATTCTTTCTTGAACTCAGTACCTTTTATTAGGTGGTTTCAAAGTTTCGTATCACAAAAGAAGAGCGAATTTTCAAGAAATTATTTTACATAAACGTCTCCTTTTAAAATCGAAAATTAGATACGTAAAACTTGAATGGTCTCTATAGATTCATCTAGAGCAACCGGTTTAAATGCTTTCTCTGTGTGAACACAATGATACTGAGTATGCATCAGTCAAAATACCAATAGTTCGCAGATTTCCTGCTAAAAATCTGGGATTGGGCTCATTCGAAAGGAAATTACTAGGGCTATCATTTTTGTTCTCTTCAATTTTTCATAAAAATGAGCTATACTCGAGTTATCGAGATAATTCAATTTTTAAAACTGCGCCGCTCAATGCATTTGAACGGTTGGAACGACGCGCGTACAGCATGACTTTGGGTACAGCGAGAAGCAATTTTAGTACTCGATAACCCCCTTTTTTTCCTAATTTTCACACCCCCTTACTCCACCTTGAGGGAGTCAGAACGTCGACATTTATTCAAAAACCTGACCCAAATAAAACGAAATTTTTCCAAAATTTTTCCAAAAAATTCCAAGTCGATAGGTGAAGGCGTTCGAATACAGATTTTCAGATAAACTGACAAACATTTGTTTATTTTTTTATTTTTACGAGCGTTGAAGCAACGCAACGGGCTATTAGCTCGACAAATATTACAAAGATAGTGTAATTTACATCTTAGAATGAGGGGTTGGGGATGAGTATGGTGATACTGATAGTGTGCGGATTATTACTTTTATATATATACTAGCGCCGCCAACCCCTGGTGAATCAAATCACGTCAAGTGACGCGTACAGCGAAGGAACACAATTTTTAATAAGAACTTTTTTTGCTATGGGAGCTAAAATTTTCATTCATGATTTAAAATTTATTCTGGAATCATACGAATATGTAGCAAAGATTTTAAGTCGATAGGTACAGTGGTTCTCGAGTTATAAAAGGACAAACAGACCAACAGACAGACAAACTTTCCGCTTTATATATTAGATATCTACTTTAAATAATTAGATAAGGTTGATATTGTTGTAGGTATGCTTTACGGAAAAAAAAAAAACGTGTCAATATACAAGAATTTAGATTTGCGGACGACCAGTAATTTACCGAAAATAGTAGAAATGCCTACTTTTTCGTCATTACAGTCGACTAAATTGTAGTTGAATGTTTGATACGAATCCAAATTCAATTTGTAGATTAGCCTAGATAGATCGTGATCGGTTTTTCTTGTAGTAGCGTTCTTTTCGTAAAAGAGACGGAAATGCTTTCTTAGGCGTCGCGTTACGGTGTAAGCGTAACAGCCTGTCTGCGTTGATGTGGAAGTCTCGGAATTTCTCAACGATCTCTATAACTCTTTTTTCAGTTTTTCCGTAGGCTCTAGTTCGTTTATTTTTCAGCGCATACATCAAAATATGTACTTCACGGAACTCTGGGATTCATAGTATTCTGTTGACAAGGGCTCTCAATTGTCGTCAGTGCAGTATAAAGTACCTACGAGTAAAAGAAACTTGGGGAAACCACGTTGTATCGTAATCAATATTATTAGGCTTTGATGTTTGCAATACTGAATTTGCCTTTGTGAATCGGTTCGTCTACTATTTCTGCAACAATGGTTCATCGCGTTCTTCCGATGATGTTTTTCTTGTCGATGCGATGTTTACTTCGTACGTATTTTTAGTTTTACGCTTTAGTAAGTGAAGGTGTTTAGCTCAGCCTAGGTATATTTGATTCAACTTAGGAACTACCCACGCAGATGAACGCTTGTATTGCAAGACGGAACGTATTTTTTCTATACTTTCTTACGTTCAATGATCATCTCTTCGAGTAAAGAATGTCAAAAGTCGGTATCCTAGTATTGAACTTATTCGGCTGGTGAAGAAGTTTCGTGGCAGGAAGCGATAGTGTAGTGCGGAATATCTTTGCGGTGAAAGTAACCGGCCCGGCGTGACGATGTCAAGAAGTCATCGGTATCAAAATGATTGAAGAAAGATGACAAATTCATAGATATGATGCTCGTAATAAACGTAATTGAAATTCCTAATTTAAAAAAATCAGCTCGCATGTATAATATAACCATCGTGTCAAATGTAGAACTAAATAAGGAGTAGACAAAAAAAGGAGAGGAGGGGAAATTGGAAAGAAGGAATTAACAGTGCGAATAGAAACACTGAACTCGACAATGCCTGTAATCAACGAGCTTCAGCTTATCGTTTCTGTTTACAGTATGCCTATTGCCTACTTATACTATGTAGACACTTTTTCACCTTTGTAATAAAGCAAGAAGCAACCTTTGAAGTTTTCTAACGGATCCATTTCTTAATTAGCTATACCACACGCTCATAAAACATTTCCTTTCTTTTTTACTTTCCCTCTTCCGTTTGTTTCTCTTTTTTACCCTTTTTTTTCTCTCTCTTTCTTTTCATTTTAAGCACCGAGGAGCGTACCGGTACCTATCATAAAGAAAAACTTTTGAACTGCGTTAGGTATGTCATACTTGGTGACTTTTTTTTTTCCTTTGTTTCTCATCTCGTTTGTAGTTTTCGGTCACTAAATCATCAAATGAGATAGCGAGTAATATTCGCTGTTCTGATCAATAAAGTTGTCGTACGTAAGTTCTCAGTAAAGGACTTTTTGTAAGGAGATCGTGCCTGTGATGTACAATTCGGCAAACTCATTCTCTTTTTATCATCTTTAAAATCATAGAAAAATAACGGAGCGGAGTGGGTAAATGAAAGATGTACCTTGTATGTGCATCTTTACAAAACTAAGCTATTGCTCCAAGTATAATGAACACGGAAGACTGAATACCGGTACTTATTTCGTTTTTTAATTTTTATTCTCCTGTTCTTGCATACAGATGTCAGAGTTTCAAAGTAAAACGAGGAGAGATTTGTAAAATACCGGGTTGTTCGGTCTCGCCGTCCGTGCCTGGAACTCCAGTTCCCGTCCGTTTGCCACTCTACCAGGGAGAAACTTTCAAACAATTTATCACCTACGTTTACACCGGAAAAGTAAGGGTGACGGCTTATATGTGTTTTCTCTTTTGATAGTAGTATCACCATAGTTATAAAATCCGTTGCAATTTTGCTCATTTGTTCGTCAAGATGATAAAATACAGAACTTCACTCGGAGTACCTAACAAATTCGCTCTCCCGAAAATAGTCATTTATTATTCAAAGTTTTGAAGAGAGTGACTTACCACGAGCAGATGTAAGGCGAGGCGCTGGAGATATTGTCGCAGAATGTAAACAAACACACGAAGGGGTCCTCAGTTTTGAGGAAGTGGTGCGACCTAATACGACTCTATATTATAGCTGCTCCACTTTTCCTAAATTCAAGACCAATTCCAACGTGGATTTACATTCTTGAGAATATCCCTAGCGCCTTAGCTATTGGAGGGCTGCGATATCGACTTACGAGCACAAATCCTCATTACGTTTAAGATTTGCGCGTTTTAGGAAACAATCACACCTACTGAACTACTGTTCAAAAGAATACAGACCGTTTCAATGTCCACCAGGACGCGAGAGCTCCTCATGACGTCATGGAGGAACAATATTTCAGATGTGTTGATCCATTTAGAGCGGGCCATCTGACCTGTTTCGACACCAATGCACTAAAAGTTGAAAGTGTGTCTCGAAGAAAGCGATGGTTGGGAACGGGATACTCTTTGTCCATCGATGTAATTTAGGCAAATAATAGATTTGTCTGTCTAACCATATTCTGAAGGGAAAACCGATAGAAAAACGAGGTTACTTGATTTTGAAAATATTGAAGAGTGTGCACCGCAGAGATGTGAACTCGATTTTTCGTCCTGGTGGTAGTTACCTACTGAATATGGCTCTAAAACAGCTGATTAATGGACAGTTTTATAGGAAAAAAAAAACACGCAGTTGCGTGAGTAGTACACGACTTTTTAATTACAATGCAAAAATCATTGCAGGTGTACATCTTCAGATATAATACTATACAATATGGCTGAGTTTCAAAAAAATCCATCGGGTAGTTTCGGAGGAGTTCCACGGACAAAAAAATCTTATATACGTGTGTATATATATATATATATATATAACGTACAAAGCCCGAAATTGAACAATTCGGGAATTGTACAGCCATTTTTGTACAAATCGCGAAATGAACAGGCCGATTTGTACCATTCGCAAACTGTACAGATTTTTCGCGATGTGTACAGCACCTTTGTACAAAGTGTAATCGTCAAAACAACTTTGTACAAGCACGTTCGTTGTACGAAGTCCGAAACTGAATGATATTAGAAGGGAAGAAATATCTACGAGACCTAAATTAATACCTTCTCGTATCTGCCTAATCCGATCCCGATGAATCTTGCTCGCTCACCTAAGGTTGTTTAGAAACTGTACCTTTGATAACGATAAACATTATATCATTAAATTTGTTTGTACTCGTTGTTGTTCCAATCTTTTCAGTTTTCTTTCGGTTTCTGTTGAAGTTTTAATTATGAGTTCGAGTAATATTGACCCGTGGAAGGCGAAATTTGAAGATGCTTTATCTGAAATACCGGTTAGCGTCAGTGAGGAGCGTTACTCTATACTAGTCCGCGAAGTGTTGGAAGCAAAAAATCGTACGCAGAAGACACCAAAGGATTACAGACGCTTAAAGAGGTACAATGTAATTGAAGTTGGATCCGAGGCAAAATTAATTAAGACTGTTACAGACAGTGAAAATCTCATGGACAGCCCACAGCTGATTTATTTTGTATACAATGGTGAACTTTTCGATGTTTTGAAAACGTTACACGTTCAAAATGGTCATGGAGGTATACATAAGATGACTCACTCCATTCGAGCTAAGTATGCAAACATTTCAAGACCCATCATTCAGTTATTTTTGAACTATTGCGAATTGTGTGCTAAGAAAAAAAGTCACCCAAAAAAAGGTCTAGTTGTTAAGCCTATGGTGTTTCACGACGTTAAGGCGCGAGCACAAGTCGACCTTATCGACATGCAGTCTTGTCCTGACCGACAATGGAACTTTATCCTCAATTACCAAGATCACTTATCAAAGTTTGTCTGCTTACATGCGTTACAAAGGAAAACTGCTGTCGAAGTGGCATACAATTTGATAGACATTTTCTGTCTATTTGATGCTCCATCTGTGCTGCAGGGTGACAATGGCCGTGAGTTTGTGAACAATTGAAAGTGATGTGGTCTGACTTGGATATAGTGCACGCTAAACCGCGGCATTCTCAAAGCCAGGGCAGCATCGAGCGCGCGAACCGAGATGTGGAGGATATGGTACAGGCTTGGATGAGGGACAATCAGTCGTCCCAATGGGCCGAGGGATCACGCCTTTCGAATTACAGTAATTCATTTCTAGATTTCAAAAGAAGTTTATTTAAAATACTCGTAATTACTTGAAAATTCTCTCTAGGTACTTTTGTGATACGAGTAACAATGTGTCAGGTAAATATCGTCGTCAGATTTTGAAACCACCTAAAAAAAGATATCGGATTCGAGAGAGAAATATGAAAAATTACATCCGGTTTCTCATCATACAGAAAACGGCTTATGCGTCTATATTATACAGACGGATGTAATGCGTTAGGGATATAATTGGTTTTTTATCTACTGCTGTTCATCCATTTCCTTAATCATTGCGACTGGCAAAATATCTATGAATTAATTAGTCCGTTTTTTGCTGCAATACAGTCGTTATGTGCAAAGTTAACTCTTATGGGGATTGGTGCTCAGTGCAAATCGGTTTTTACTCTTATTAGATTTTCTAATTATTGGTTTGTGTACCTAACTTGGTAATTTACGTTGAGAGTATTTACACTCTCTTTCGTCTTCAACCTAGATAGTATTAGTGAAAATTAAGTATTGTCAGCAGTATTAAATTTAAAAACAAAAATGTAAAAAGCAACTTCTTAAGACAGACACATGATAAGTACTGTGGCGTTCTGCAATGAAGCCGCAAGCACCAAGATTGCACATGCCGCTAAACTTTTAATAATAGCAGACGCCGCAAGGAAACGCACTTATTGCTTAAGTAGTTCGTCGAATGCGCGTGAACAGCCTGGAACATGCTCGATTGATTGTAAGGACTCTTGCATAACCTGTTTGCCGTTCTAGAAGAAATCTCGAGAATTCCGGAATTAAAGGTGAGACTATAAATAGCCGGCAGCAACCCGATAGAGCGATTCAGTTGTAATCTTAAAGCGATAGTTAACGTGTTCTCGTTCTTTAACGCGATTGTGTTACAGTTTAACGGTGTTTAGAAGTGTTGTACTTGCGGTACCAGTAATAAAGCTCGGTTTTCGTAATTGTTCTTTATTATTGGCGTCAAGAGATATTCAGTGACTGGTAGAACGTCACAGTACTTTTAAAATCCAAATATCTATAAAACACAGATATCTATCTACTGGACTCGTAGCTGGCGGTCAGGCGCGCTTATCCGTGATTCTTGATGTGTTTCTTTTTTTTATTCCTTTTGACCATCTTTTTGTTGAACGATCATTTAGTTTCCTGTGTATTGTGTAGGTATTACTTCAAGATAGTAGCGTTTTTGAAATGTTGACTATCGCTCAAGATGTCGAAGTCGCAGAATTAAGAAAAACTTGCGAGGAACACGTCACCTCCACTTTGTCGGTATTAAACGCTTGTACTTTTTTAGCAGCTGGTATGGAAATTCAAGGACGTTCTTTGGGTAAGTCTATATTCATATTTCGAACTTGAATTGCCGTGATTGAAAAACGTATTACCGTACTTGATGAGTATTCTCGAATCGGACTAGCCTTTATTTTCGTTATTATACGACTAACATTTCCTGTCAACTACCACATTATGTATAAGTGGGTACATACTCACCGAATAAGCTATAGATGAAATTTAAAAAAAAGGTTGAAGGCTTTTTACGGTAGAATCAAGGAAGCCCTGCTTACGGATATTAGGTTCTTACCGGTACACGGTACACCTAGATATCGTATAACGTACGAGTCCTGGCAAATTTATTAGCAAGTGTTTTTTCGCCTCATACAAAATTCGTGAATTCTAAGAAAATTTCATTAAGGGTGTGCTTTCCTTGTGAAAATATGATTGTAAAATATGGTACCGAAAATCACATTTTACTGCTAGAATTTTTAACAGATCTTTCTGAATAATTGAAATGTTTTCCAGAAAGGTTCAACCAGGGGCGCTGTCGAAGCAGAATTTTAAATTTTTTTCTTATACTTTCTCAATTAAACGTTGAAATTGGTAAAATTTGTCTATTTTCTGACGAGAGTGAAATTCTTCTGGAGCCAAAATTCAGGATTCTGTTCCAGTAACGCCTTTTGTTGAACCTTTCTGTACAACATTTCCGAAGATCGAAAAAATTCGTCGAAAAATGGAGCCCTGAGATGTGACCTTGCAAAATCATTCCTCGTCATTTGTTACAAGGACTACCCACGCACGCCCAACAAGCGTCGCGTTGTGACCGCTGGCTTCCCGAACCTTGCAGGGTTTTTGGGGATGTTTGTGCAACTTCTCGTACACCGTTTTAGAGTTTCCGAACAAGTAAAGCACACCCTTAAAGTTTGATAAATATCTACCGTACGTCGGTAATAATTTCAAAATATTTAAAATAAAGGGTTACGCAACAAGCACTGAAAACGAGCGATTGGACTAAGAGTAGTCTCTCGCGCAAACTTTTCTTTCTTAATAGGCGTGAGTAGGCTAAGTTTGGTTGCAATTCATCGGTCACTGCAATTTACAGTTCTTTTATCTGATATGGACTGATTACTTTACTCGGAGTAGGTGTACGATAAGGAAATATTCTCCGTTTATCTATTTCATACTTTGTTTTCTTTTTCTGTCTCATACAGGAGGGAAAGGAACCAAACAGTTGATTGATCGTTGTGTAACGTACATTGGCGAGAATGCTATCGAGTGTTTCAAAACTAATTCCTTCATGAATTTAAACAAAGAAGCCGTGATCAAAGTTTTGTCGTCAGATTGCGTAAGTGAACAAAAACGCCAAAGTATATCTGATGTACACAAAATAGATACAAGATAGATCAAGAAAGTTGGCTATAATAACGAGCTCTTAATGAGCAAGTTTTGCATTTTTCACTCAACAAGTAACCGGAAGGCGCGGTACATTCACTCTTTTATCATAAGTATTATGCGTTCACCAATCATTTTTCGGCGAATTTTATATTACGAGTTCACATGTTTAAGTAGTATTATCCCATAAGGGGAAGGGTAGCTGGAGACATGATGGAGAGAGGGGTGGGTTATACTTACCTTTGGTTTTGAATATAATGTGACTCACGTTTCCATATTGATTGTGAAGTAATATATGGGTTTATAATTTCTAATTTATTTGCAGATAGCGTTAGAAGAGGAAGACGTTTGGCGCGCGATACTGAATTGGGCTAAATATCAGGCCGGAGTCACTCAGCCAACGGCGCATTGGACTGAAGAAGAACGTATTCGAGTATGCCAGCATTTGTCTGACCCTATCAAGCACGTCAGATTACTTCTTATTGGTAAATTAAAGAATGTCCCTTTTTATTTCGTGGCGCAGCGTTTCGTATTACTGTACGAGTACTTTCACTTTAAACGCATCCTTTTTCTCAGATTCGCAAGTATTTGCCGAAGAGGTAGAGCCGACTGGCGCGGTTCCTATGGAGCTTTCATTGGAACGTTATCGTTTTGCCGCCTTACCCGATAAATTCAAAGAACGTTCCGAAGATAAAAAACTTCAACCGAGAGTATCGTCAAGATTTTTTTCCGGCTCTCAAATTCTCGTAAACGTAGGTTAGGCTATATTAATCGGAATTTGCTCTTGTCGGCAAGTGAAGTTAGGGGTATCTACTGATATGGAGTGGCGGTTGATACAGTGAGTTGGGTAGATTACGTAACAGAAAAGGTAGCCTAAGTAAGCTAGCGATAACCGAGTGCGTAATTTGTAAAAGAAGAGTAAACGAATGAGGTAAACGCGCGATAGATCTACTTGTTTACCCAATTCTGTTCTGTAAGCTACCTATATTATAAGAAAAAAGCCTGTTCGATGGTAACCGCACGACACAGCGTCCGTTGTTTCTAATGCTGTGAAATTTAATTGTGAAAAGTGAACGTTACTGTGTACGTAGATGAATCGTGTCAGAAAACAAACCTAGAGTGTGATTATAGAAGAGAAATATCATTTTGGTATCCTTATGTTCTCGGCCTACGACGAAGCGATTACGATTAAATTTTCGCAATATACTCTTGGGATAGTGGTGCTCGGCATGGCCTAAAATATTTCACTCAAATTCGGCCGTTTAGTCGTAATCAAACTTTAAAGTTGAACTATGCATGATAAATGCGGTGCTTGGTGCTGAATCATGAACACAGTTTAAGGAAATTTTGATTATCAAACGATATTTTTTAAGGGGGAGGAGGGGGGGCAAGGAGAATGTTTGGAAGAATTTCGATTTTTCATCGGTTAAATACATGGAAAATGATGCACAATGAAATTTTTAATTTCAATCTATGTACTAAGAGTGAGAAGGAGGAGGATGTTCAGGAGAATTTCGTTTCATTAGCTAATTATTGTTGATAGTATGTATTTTTTACTTTTATTTTACTCTTCACTGAGTGTACATCGAACTTAGTTTGTCTTTACTTAATTTCACATTCATTCTTTTGCGAATATATTTTCAATAGTGGTACAAAGGGCGGGTAAAACGACTAATTTTAGTATAAAGTTGACCGGTAACATCTAGCTCATAGACATAGGTCGGAAGGAAATTGTGTGGATTATATTTCCGTCCTTCCATGTTAAGAGTCTTTTCATAGGATATCACCCCTGTAATTTCTCGTATAACTCTCTATCAGTGTACTCAAATTCAGAAGTTGCATTGAGCCGCAAGAGATAAAGGCTTACCCCCAGTAAGAAATGAAAAAAAAAACTCACGCAGTAGCGTAAGCACCACCGAATTTTCAACAGATATGATTGATTTACATGATCAAACATTCACAACTTTTCAATTTATCCATAAAGTTGAATGATTACGCTTTTTGTCTCGAAAATTTAGGTATACAGAAAAAAAAAAAAAAAGAAAAAAAAACGAAGTATGTAAAGATAATCCGTGAATATCAATCACGCAAAAATTATGAAAGATTCGCAAAGCGGCGCACCTATGACGCCTTTTCTCTCTGAAATCCTTATTGAAAATTTTTTTTTGAGAACTACGTGTATTCATTTGAAAAACTCTTTCCATCTCTTAAATTGATTAATACGTTCCTCCCTCTGTTCCCGTTCATTTAATTTCTATGTTTTTAGATTTGGAATATTTCTAGAAGTTTTAAAATTTTCAACTCTCGTGTATAGAGTGTTCAGAATATTTTCCGAGATCTCGTTCAGAAAAGAGTTTTTCCGAGATCTCGTTCAGAAAAGAGTCAGGGATTATCATTGGATATGTAAATATTTTTCAAGTACAATATTTTTGAGCTTAGATGATGGATGAGGCAATAAATAGGAATGTTTTCAGGCCTTTTTTTTTCTCTTTTTCAAACGCCAAGTCTACCAAAAAAATCCAAATTCATAAAATATTGTTCTCGAAAGAAATATCTCAAAGTCAGATGATACTTTTTTACTCATCTAGTAATTTTTCTGAGCAGAATGTCAAAGATATTCCAATTCTTTTTCTCCCTTCCCCCCTCACCCTTGAGAACGCAACTGATTATACTTGAAAACTGTTCAAAAAAGATATCTGAAAATATTCGAAACAATACGTGAATTTCAAATCTAGTAATATTTTTATAAGTAAGTATTATATTTTATTCGTTGTTTTTTCGAGCGACAATATTTTAAAAATATTCCAAGTTCATACAAACTTGAACGAAAAAACAAATTCATATTCTGAAAATGGATTCTTCTTGTGCACAGTACGCTTAATGCATGTACTACTCGTAGATTTAAAAGACTTTCAAAAACGGATCAATATACGCCAATGAAACTCGAATTTCAGTATGAAATTCTCCGTTATTCACATTACGATATTAAATTCCCAATTATAGTTAGGTACCTAATTTTAACATATTGAACAGAATTCAATCCAATCATCAATTTACCAAAAATACGAGTTAATGAGCATTGAGATTTACCAGTCGCGAGCGCCTATATCGAAATTTCGTCTCTGTGGTTGATAAGTCATCTTAGGGTAGTGAGTTATGGTGCGGATGAATGAGAACAAGGTTTCAGGTTCATTTCCCGATACGGCCGAAATACGATCAATCGTGGATCATCGTCAAAAGATGAATTTTTTTTCCATTTCGCATTCTTTTTCTTTCTCATTGCTTTTCACATTTCATTTTTTTTGTGTACCTAATTATAATTTTAAATCAATTTCAATTGAAAATACTACGAAAAATTGCTCGTCACTGCGTAAGGTGAAGGATTCTCGAGTGTTCGGGAAAGATTACCGAAGAATTGAAATTCTGTCTCGCTCTCTGAAATACGCATTCTCCCTGTGTCCGGAAATGAGTCCCAAACATTTTGATAAAGTCTCTTTTGTATTGAGTAGTTAACGAATCTTTTTTTCTGGTGGTTTTCTCCTGCCACAAAACGGCTACGTTGTTCGGGATTCTTTCTTGAAGTTTTCTGTCGTTATACCATTTGAGATTTTATTTTTTATTTCTATTACCCCCGTACCGAATTCCCAGATGCGCCAGCTTCTATTCGTCTAATTATATCATAATTTTGCGCTTTTCGCCACTTTCAAAAGATGACGATGATAATATTCACAGAGCAAAGTTCCATATCAAAGTTTACTGAATCAGTGGTACGGAAATGCGAGGCAATCTTGGCGTGTAATTTACCGAGCGTCAACACATGGCTTTTCCGCCGAAATGTTTCATCGACATTGCGACGTAGCTGTTCCATCCTACGTCATTGTTTTGGTAAGTACAAATATATTGGTCAGTTTAGGCGTAGGTTGACCTTTTAATCTTTACGCATAAAATCTTTATTAGTATACAGTTTTAATCTACCGGTCATTGCAACAATTAAAATTGAGTCATATTACAGGGTCCTCGAGGACATATTTGCGGTGGCTTCAGTGATGTACCGTGGAGTAGGCCGAGTTCTAAAGGTCAGCATTATATTCAATCGGATCGAGCTTTCTTGTTCACACTGAGCAACAATCAAGGTGTACCTCCAATGCAATTCGAAATTCTGAAGAAACCTTTTGCCCTCAGTTATCATCCGCAGTAAGTACATATTTTTGTTGGAAAAAAAAGAAAAAAACGAAAACTGTAATAATGCGGTCATTTGACAAATTATGAATTCTCATTCGGTTCAGTTGTGCGAGGTTAATAAACTGATGCACCTTCTTAAAGAATAAATAGAACTTATAAAAGTTGCAAGATAAGCGATTTTTTCTAAAAAGTGTATGGACCTTGTTAAAATTACAAATAAGAATTTGATTGTGGTTTCAAGGTTGAATATACTTGTAGATCTTCGTAGTCGAATTAGTCTCATTGTTGCCTCGAAAAATCCGTAAGACTTTGACAAACTAACTTGCAGTTCTTCAATTACATTAATGCTAAAATACTGGTCAGACTGCAAAAACAATCGTCAAGCAGAAACGATTACTCACACTACAATGAGATTCCTTCTCAAAGTACCACAGAAAATGATTAGGATAATATTTGTCGGATATGAGTAAATTGGTCATGATACGTTTTGGAGGATAGAAAATACCACAATTCGTTATGACACAGAGAAGGGTCACTGTCGCGGCGTTGTCTTAAGGCTTCATTGATTAGTACCTATAAATTCGACGGGCAAGTTACCTGTATAAAAGTTTGCTGATCATACGATTGTGTTTTTCTGTAGGTGCGGACCGATTTTCGGAGGAGGAGCTGATCTCTTTATTTCCAACGATTGCAACACAAACACAGAAAGTTATAGCAACTTACCTCATTCGTACGACGGGGAAAGCGCGTCAAATACTATTTTGATGGGTGATTACAATTTTCAAGTACTCGACTACGAAGTTTTCACCCCTATCGCCAAATAATTATAATCTTTACTTGCGAGCTTTTTTCGGAAAACGGACATCTTATGAGTGTATTTTTACGTTTCTAATTTTTAAACTGTGAATGAGATTTTATGATTATAAAATTACTATTGCAAAATTATCTCGCGTAGGTACTTTTTTGATAATTTTGGTACCGATACCTCCTAATCCTGTACACATACAAAAATAATGGTTTATTTCGTGCCCATTATTAACGAACCTTCTTTTCAAAGAAAATAGGGAGTAAATCATTGGATTTTGTATTTTTTTTTTTTTGGTAGGCGTTATTTGCAGGTACATAATGTACAATATGGCAAAGCAACAACGATAAATAACTTCTGTTCATGATTAAGCTTAGTATAATATAGTTCGAGAGTACCTAAATTTTTCTTGACTCTCGAGCTATATATGATAGAAAGGGGCTCGAGAGTCGATATTTCTCTGAGTACCTCTCCTATCATACTCGTATATAGCTCGAGAGTCCAAATTTTTTTCAAGTTTTTTGCTAGCGGCACACGGCAAAATTTTGAAAAAAACCATAGAACAGGTTCCCTGTTAAAACTTCGACCATCGAATAAGTTTGTGGTTAAAACACTACACCACTATTGCTTCGGCAATTTTCTTTTCACTTCATAATTTGACCAATTTGTGGAAACTTTTTGCGATATAAATACAAATACCCTGAAGTGGTAAAAAAAATTTCTAATATCCTTACACGGACTGCTCAATAGAAATCCGTATCAGCTGACGTTTTATAATAGGAAATTTAACCGTAGCCAAATAAAAAAGTAAGTAATTTCTGTTAAATCGGAGATCAGGTAACTGAGTCACGGCTGCTAGCAGTACCTATACGTGTACTTTCTCTTAAAATCTAAGAGATTTTCTCAAAAAGTAAGATTTTTTTTCTGAGAAATCTATAATCGAACAATAATTTTTCGTTGGTAGGTAAACCGAAAATACATTCTAAAGACCGTTTCAAGTTTTCTGCAAATTGAGCAGGAACACGTGATTTTTTTCTAGATTTACGATATTCGTTGTAGGTAACGATATCTGTGGGACACGGACCGAGTTAGCGATAACAACAGTAAGTAAAATTCCTTCATAGATATCGTTACGAGTACGTATCTACCCTTCGCTAGCAGCGAATGTTAATGCAACTCGTCGTACAACATAAATACGTAGGTTTGAAGATTTGAGAATTTTTACTCATTGTGGAAAATTTTGGCATTCATCGAGTCCACTGAACTTAAGGACACATCTGAAGAAACAACCACTGCGACTGTAAAGATACGAGTATTTTGTTGACGGAAAAACAGTTAATTGTTCATCGTCGTTGAAATAATTGAATTATGAAAAATATTTCAGAAATGTAGAACAACCTATTTTCTGAGGTATGAGTCAAGCTGAATCGATCTGTAAATTCAATTATCAATTTTAGGTAATACATGAGACACGCCAGATCTAGAAAACAGACGTTACGTTTTCTGAGGAAGACGTTAAGAAGAAGAAGAAGATTTAAAAAAAAAAAAAAAAAAAAAGTCCTTTTACAGTAAACGTCGACAAAACGTAATGACCAGAAATCATAGAATTTTGTTTTTCTCTCTTTCGCGATTCTGCGTCAAGTCTTATCTTGACAAACGGTTGATAGGAATGACGCATTTTCAGGCCATTCCACAGAAGAAACCGAAAGTAAAATACGGTACCTATTTTACTCGCGCGACTGTATGAAAATTGCTTAAAATTGGTTTCCGATTTGAAAATATTGTTTTATTCTCATTCGTGGCACCACATTAGTTATTGATTTGATTGTATCGTTTCATACGAGAATATTTACGAGGTGAAACGATCATCAGCGAATGAAGACCTACCTATAGGTAATGTCGTCCGATTAAGTCTTAGAAAATTTGTAAAATACTTAAATAATAAAATCTAAAAGACAGAAAGAATGGAAGTTTGTCTCAAGATATGGGTGGCGAAATTATTTAAATATTGTAAAACGCGTGCAGTTGTCCAAAGTGAAGTAGGTGTTTCGGTATTATAGTCTACCATTATCGTTCGCGTATAGGATCGAGCACTTTTTTTTCCGAGTCTTAGGATTCAAAGGAGTGTCAAAAAAGAAAAGATAATAGGTAGGTAACGACGCGACGGGTCGATAGATGATGTTGTGTACGAGTATAATGAAAAAAGGAAATATTAATTGAATTAATACTATTTTAAATTACGGCGCGGAATTGACTATACACGTATCAGACAAAATAATACGCGCATTGTTAAAATAGTTTTCACTTAGCTAAATACTACCAGCAGAGCGTGCTACGTGTTAAACAGCAGAGTAACAGAGACAGAACATTTTTCCCTCTCTTTTACACCTACGTCTTAACACGTAGCACACTCTGGTGGTAGTATTTAGCTAAGTGAAAACTATTTTAACAATGCGAATATTTGTCTGATACGTGTATAGTCAATGATTACGGTTAGCCTATACGCTAAATCAGCGTATAAGACCATATTAGGGAGCCTCCTACCCATGCGTTGAATGTGGCCTAGCCAACGAAGTTGGTTCTTAGCAATAACCGTCTCAATGGACAGAGCTCCTGCTCTGTCAAGTATTTTCTTGTTCGTTATGAAGTCGAATCATCAGATGCCGAAAATCCTCCGTAGCTGCCTTCGCTGAAACTTTTCAAGCTCCCTGCGATTTGCCTGCGGTACAGAACCCACGACTCAGAGCTATACAGAAGGGAGGGTAGTATAGTACAGCCCAGAAGATCGCAATCTTGGTCGGGATGCTAATATCTTTGTCTTACGTTTGAGGTGGTAACAGGCGCTGGTAACAGGCTCGAGTAGCGCTCGGGGAATTTCCTCATCCATTGAGGCCTTCTGGGTTCCGAGGTATACAAAATTGTCGACCATCCGATAGCTGTATTATCTATGCGTCTTTCCGTGGAGCTTGCCATCTTTGACGCATTAATAGTGAGGCCGAACAACGTATACGCTTCGTTGAATACATTGGCCATCTCTTGAGCTTCCTTGGCACTATGGGTCATGAGGGCACAGTCATCCGCATACTGTACGTATAGCGAAATGTTGTATTGGCCTTCCTTTTATTTCGATTGAACAGGTCGCCTTTTTTGCGGTATTTCAACAACACACTCCTGTCTTCGAGTTTACCACCGACCATATGCAGAACAGCGCTTATAAATGCGATGAAAAGAGCGGGAACGAGCACGCAGCCCTGTCTCACTCCGCAGCGTACATTGAATAAATCGCTCACGTCACCATCGAGTGGCACATGAGCGCGGTTATCTTTGTGCAGCTCTTCGATCAGCCGCACCAGTTTGTTAGGACATCCAAATTTACCTATAGCACTTCACAAGGTATTCCTGCCGTCGTTTGATGTCTTTGGTCATAATTTGGAGAACCGAATTAATTGTATTCCTGTCGATTGAATCAAAGCTATCTGAAGGTCGACAAAGATAATGTACAGTTCACGATTTTGCGTTAACGCTTTCTCCATCAACTGTCTCAGCGTGAAAATCATGTCCGCTGTGCCTCTGTGCTGACTGAAGCCTGACTGCGAATCTAGTGTTGTCGATTCCACTACCTCGGTAGGCCTATTGTTGATGATCTTTGCAAATTGCTTCCCGGTCGATGCCATGGGAAAATTCCATCATAATTACCACAGTCCATGATTTTCCTTTTTTTCTTGTAGATCTTCTCCAATTCGGCTACCCTAAAGTCCTCTGGGATTTTTTTCATTCCCCATATGGCGAGACATAAACTAAAGAGCTTTTTTTTAAACAGCGCGTGCTACCGTTCTTAAGTACCTCCGATGGTACGCCGTCCACTCTGGGGGGCTTGTTGTTTGGTAGGCTACTGAGCACCCTTCCAAATTCTTCTGCATAACCCCCTTCTATGTGATTAGAGGCCAAGATATGACCCTTCTAAAAAAACCTGACCAGTAAGTGAAACTTTACATTTAGAGAGTTTTGTTAGAGTGTGTAGTATAGACAGCCGTGTCCGTCCGCGGCTAGCAGCGCGTTCCCTTCTCTTACCGTTCAGCAGTACTCGCTGCTCTCGCGTACGCTCGTACGTCAGTCGTATTCGTGCACGCTATCGTGCATGTTCACGCGCTGCCTCTGTAGATTCCCGATCATCTCGGGTTAACCCTTTCTATTGTTCCCTAGTGGGGAATGATCACGAGATGGGCTCAAGCCCTCTAACATGGTAGCAGACCGATTTGGTGAGGTCTACCAGCTTTAAATTTGAGTTAATCACATAATACGTGAACTCAATAATTGAATACTAAAATCATACGATTGGCGGGGAGCTATCGAATATCTTCGCTCCCATATTATTTTAAAAACATTGGAAAAAATCTGCTTTCGCAGATAAGTACATTGTTTTCCGACTCATGTACAATGAGTTCCTACCAATCCACGAATTTGGCATGTTTGCTAACGTGAAGGAATATTTAATAGCGCTAAATGATCATTTCTTTCAACTTCGTCTTCTAATAAAAGACTAAAATTAATCGGGCATGATAACGCATCCGACTACATTGCATTTCGCCGAATACTATCATGATGAATATGGTACCTGCGGTTTATGCCTTTATTCCGTATCTATCACGGAAATGTGAAATTCGAATAGAGTATTTCTCTTCGGCCGTATGATTTTCGTCTTTTTCTCTAAAGAGGTCGGTTCTCCTAGCCTACTTCACCGGTGGCCACCAATTTCGGAGAGGCTATGTGAGAAACGAACTCAAGAGACTGCATGCAAGGTGTAATTAATATTTTATTCACCTACTTAACTAGCTAGCTTTCTTCGAAGTGCACCATTTTCCGTTTTACAAAGTCTCCTATGTCAGTCACTTTGAAGTTTTTCCGGAAACCAAAAGTCCAATCAATCTCCCCAGACCGGTCATTGCCGTGGGTTCGATGCCTCTCAACGAATGCTCAGCCACGATGAGGAACATCACTTAGAAGGAAATGGCAAAGATTTACTTCAACCAGCGAAAAGGAGACTCGCGTTAGCTCGGCTCTTCGTATAGCGGTATTGTTCTTGGACTTCTTCAATATCTCCATTGTGACGAGCGGTTGAAATCCTCTAAGTTGGTGAGTCCGATCTAAAACTTTATTATCGACGAGAATCAAGTTGGAAGTGTGCGATCCAACTTTCGGTTGTGTTTATTTATTTAAGAACCGAATAAATAATCGATATTCGATTTCTCGTGGAAACAAACAAGGCGGGGAGTAACCTTGATACCACGAATATGCCATTTTTATCTGCTTTCGAACGTTTTCGAATGAACTTTATTACGGACAAATTATTTCCGATTAGTAATTGATGAGACGAAAGATCGTCATATTTGAAATCGAACAACCCGATTTTACGCGGGCTTCGAAAATATTCTATTTCATCATATTGCATCGTTCGAAGGCAGCGCCGTATCGCTCGGCGTGGTCGGTGGTAGATCGCACGTGTTACTTTTTCATATTTTTGTTGGTCCATATTGCGTCGTCAACCTGCTTAAAATACTACTCTAGAGCATTCGTCATGCAATCAGCTAAACTGCTGAAGACAAGAATTTCGGCGACTTCCTGTCAGCCACTGTGTTTCTTATCACTTTTTAATAATGGAAAAGTATTGACGCGACCAACCATATCTACCCCGCACCTATTCTCTGCTCTGCCCTCAAATCTGCGGCATACATCATACTCCTCGATATCAGCGGAATTCTGCGTAAAAACAAAAAGCCAGCGAAGCTCGATGGTGTTCGATTATATTCTTTTGTCAAGCCTCATAAAACCTAAAAATTTTATCACCTAGCAGCTGCTGACATTCGCTACTATTTCTCCGAATTCTTACCCACGGAAATCACGAGCTCCACCACGTGTCGAAGACATTACGTCATCTTTTCTGTGCCTTCCCGAGTTGAGTATTTTACTCTTCAACTGGCTTCATCGCTTTGTGAATGGCCTTCGTATGTTTCACCAGTAACCTAAATATCGTGACGCATCTTAAATCCGAACGACTTATTCAATATTGTCGTAACTTTTGCGAATTGTTTTTCTCTTTAGAGATAACGCCTTACGGGCGTTTGTTATTTTTGAGTGCGTCTTTACGTACTTGTACTTTACCTCGTGAAAACTCGTCCTCTTTTCGTCCAAAGTGCTATAATTGATAGTGCTGCATTATCATATTTTACCACTCAGACGAACATCAATATTTTCGGTTCGTCTTTATCACTTCATTTTGCTATCTTTGTGTGTGTGTGTGTGCCCGCTTTCTCAGTGGCATTTCTCTGTTTGTCGCACCTAATATGCGTATTGCTCTTGCAATTTCATCCGTTCATCACTTCCCTATAATTTCTCCTTTCTAGTCATCAGTGATTACCCTTTATTTTCATCTGCAATTATCCTTATTGAAAATATCATTGGAAAAACGACCCACTATCGATTAAAAATGTTATCAATTCGCTTGAACGTATTCCCGCTCCCTTACTTTCTTCTCATTCTTATCGTCCTTATTTATTTATACATTGCATTTATCGTAATGTATTGCGTCTCAACATCGACACGGAGCTTATAAATGGATTATTGTCTTCTCAATTGTCTCTTGTCTCCCAGTGAGTGCCCCACTCTCTTTTTAGAGTGTATGAAGTCGAAAATTTACTTTCGATGGTGATATCGATAATATTATGTAAAATAATTCGCAGAAAAATGAATGACCCTTCAAAATTTAATGATTCCGCGGAGGAGGACAGTATTTTGAATTATACCGATTCTTAAAGTTTTAAAGAGCAGATTTCATCGCCTACTGAGGTTACTGCACCTAGCGCTTTGCGCAAAGACACAACAAAGCCTGAAAGTGACCCTGTTAATCAACCTAAAGTGCAATGTCACCAGGAAAACTCTCACGCCTCTGCTGAAAAGAAACGTAATTCATCACCAGTCTAATAGAAATCCGTCACGGGAGAAACCTTCTTGTAAGGAGGCACCTCCCAGCAAAAATAAGAAGCACGGAGATGTATTTACGAGTTCTAGGGCGAAAGCTCATAAAAATACTCCGCATTTCGAAAGTGTAAATTTGATTAAACCTCAAAGTAAAAAGTTATAATCAATTTGAAAGTAAAACATACCTCCTTGTCTTCTTTCTCTCACGTTCCCACATCTACATCTCAATTTAATATGAACTCTTTTTCTTCCCCAGCTCCTAATTGGTCTGAGGAGCAGAATCCTCCTCAGTAGACTGAGGCACAGGTATGGTAGGTGTTTCAAGAGTTGGTGAGTCCTTTATTTCATCATTTTCATGTCTTACTCGAGAGAGTGAAACAAATTTTAAAGAGGCAAGAGCCTCCTCGATTTTTGACAGCAATTCAGGCTTTATAAACTTTGTCTGATGGCATGCCTTTGAAACTGCCACCATCGATACCAACTTACTCACCACCTCCCCCCGTTACTAAAGCGCCGATACAACCCAAAACCCGTGGTTGTTCGTTATCTAAGAAAATCATGAGACTCTTCCTGCAAAATTTCAACTAATTCTCTTCCACCGCCCAAGAATGGGCAAGCTCAAGTTGAGCCGATGAATACGTCATCTCCGGCATTTTTTTTTGCCATCAAGTAATCAGGCATCGTCAAATGCTGCACCGCAGCCAATTACCATCTGTGAGTTTAAGAATAGTTTACTTACTTTAAAATTTTCTCAACTGGCCGCTAATGTTGTTTTGGGCAAAGGGATTGGTTTTGAGACTTGGAAACAGTATTTATATTATACCCTGCAGGCTTCAGAGCTATTACACATCATCCTCCCCCACGAACAATAATACGATTCTTGCTCTCCATAAAATCAGATTTCCTGAAATAATTGCTCAACGACTCTCGGTGAGTGACTTGAATAAAATATCGCATATATAATCAATCTAATTGAAGTCATGCAGACTCTAGAGAGTCAAAAACGTCCCGGCTATTCCGGGAAAGGCGATACTGAGCTCAGAGAGCTTATGAATATGCAATATCTCTCCCTTAAAGTAAATCCGCAGTCGTATGTTACGATTTAAAAAAAAAAAAAAAGTTTCCGACATTTGCGACAGTACGTTTAATCTTTCGGATGAAATAGTCTCAAGTCGCTTTTAAGAATCTGTGATGCAGATTATCCCAGCAATAGTACAATACGCCCATCAATATAAACTGATTTATAATAATTCACAAAAAGTTCCTCATTCTCATGTTTGAGAATTGTTTATTTCAATGGCTCACGCCAAGGGCCGCAATTTAGAAAGAAAACCTTATCAATCCTTTATACCGCAAGGACCAAAAAGGGGGTTTAATTCGAGAGATTCGAAACCCACATTTAATAAAAATATCAATAATGGTAATAGACCACATAATCGGCCACAAAACAATACAAATAACTGTTCTTCTTGGTGCACAATCGTCGCACCTAGTACTCACGAAAGAGATGGGCACGAGGTGGATACTATAATCGCTATGATCGAAGACGTAATGATAATAACTTTAATGATTCTTCTAATTAATACTCGTCATTCTTCCTTTCTTTCTCGAAGGAATAACCATCCTCCTCCTAAATCTAAAGATCGAATAAAAGTAATTCCGAAGATCGGAAAGCTTCAACTGATAATAATGACGGTAAAACGTTTTCAGCTTATCCTATAAAGTTCATCGCATATGGGTCACTCCGCAGGTGCGGAAGCCGTCATAAAAGTGCACTCAAATCTGACTATTCGTCTGGTAAAAATTATATTACTGCTCGTGCATGTTCAGGGTCAGGCTGCAATAAAATTGTGTTTCCATCAGGCGATCATTTACACTTGATTAAAGCTTTCGACGCTCCTTATAACATAGCAGTTGCAAATCCTAATGAGGATGTCTGCCTACCTATTTATTAAGTCGATAACTTGAATATTCTCCCGAAATGTGTTACAATTTTAAATCTGGGTGAATTCAATATTTATGACAATATTCGAGAAAATCTTTCGATTCGTCCTTTTGTAGATCAAGGATACCCAGTAATTTATTTCAAGCACTCAGTGCACGTCGTCCATAAAGACTCTTTGTCTCCGACGTCTATTCGCTCTATTTTACTTGTGTTCCCTGCCTTGTGGTTTTTCAACCTACGAGTTCCAATAGAGTTGGACTCGCAAGCAGTCGCTTCTGTAGCGAGGAAAAACGGATTTTTTTCAGAGTTTACCAATGATTTTACGACTCAGTCCAAACTAAAAGAATATCTGACTTCCATTCCTCATTGTTCATTAGATGATCTTAACAAATTAGAGGAACAGGAAATCCGGTCTATTAAGTGGCCAACTTGCCCGTCTGTGGCATTATCGGTTGGGACATCCTAGCGTACCAGTTATGCGCAAGCTTGTGCAGACGCTGCCTGAACTTTAAGGCATTACCATCTCAGACTCAATCCAAGATTGTCATTTGAGATTGTCACCCTTGTAAACTGGCCAAAGTTAAAAGCTCTTACTTACCAAAGTTCGCACTCGAGCACCACAACCGCTCGCACCTATACATACCGATGTGCTAGAGCCGGTCTTACCACCGGCGTACCCTTCTAGAGACGAATGTATCTACGCAATTGTAGACAATTTTTCCAGATATGGATATGATTTTCCCCATAATAACTCAAAATGAGGTGCGTGTCGGACTCGAAAGTTTCTTTGAGGAGATGGATCAAATGGTTCCCTATTACTGTACTACAAAGTCCATTAGACTGGGCCATGGAACGCCGTACCGTACGGCGCTCTCGTATACAATGTTTTACCACAAAAAGCGGTGAATAATTAAATGCCTTGCACGGTTCTTTTCAAACGAATGCCTTCACTTAAAACTCTCCGAAGATTCGGATGTGTTGCTCATGAAACTCTGCCCAAGAAAGTAGGTAAATATACAGATAGAGCTAAACGAAAGTTTTTCACCGGTTTATCAACCAATGGTGCTTAATTGTTAGATCCTGATACAGGATCAATTCAGAACGTTTCAAATGTTACTTTCAAAGAATCTCAAGTCTCCGGCCATCATTATGGCCCTTTTTGCACAGACTCCTTTCCGCGACCCTATAAAACTTGGACGACCTATTTCAGCAGCAGATGCTGATGTCGAATTTGAACACGACGAATCGTTTCGTCCTCCTCCAATAAAAAAGAGGAAAATTAGGTCAGTAGAAACTGAACATCAATATTATACTCCGGCAACCCATAAAAGAGCTCCTCTAAAAATGCAACTCAATTTATTCGATGATCTTTATGATTATCTTAGTACTAAAGTTAGTGCACTGTACCCTCCCTCTGTTGCCCAGTTCACAATCTGGACTACTTATCCAGCTACACCCAATTTACCTCGGCTCCAATGTGTTGGAGATCATTATCAACCCATGCGCGTCTGATGATTCACAGCCTTTAGCGCAAGACTCTCGTCCATTTACCACTCTACTTGCACGCCATTATATCAACAAAAATCAGTTGATTCCCATGTTCAGGGAGATTCATCTGAGTACCCCTCAGACACTCTTTCATCTTCTTTTGATGATACCTCACTGACGTATGAACGCTTTTATGCGCGTTTATCACGCTCCCGGGAAGCTATTCATTCTCCACAATCTGTCCAGTGGAAAGATGCAAATCATGAAGAGTTCAAGGCGATGGCGCAAAATCACACATGGGTCCCTCTTACTCGAGACTCTCTTCCTCGAAGAACTAAAACAATTGATTCTACATGGATTTTTCGTCTCAAGGAAGACCTAGAGGGTAATTCCAAGTTCCGAGCTCGCCTTGTCGCTCGTGGCTTTACAGACCCCAATCCCTATGATATTATGGAAACATATGCTCCTGTCGCTGATATCAGCGATATACTTGCCGTTCTTTCCATCACCGTGAAACATGGCTATTATATTCAGCAATTATGTCAAAGTCGTTTTTCTTCCTGGTATCTTGGATAAACCAGTATATATGTTCTTTCCGCAAGGATATGAAGTAGACAATTTAAACCCTAAAGTACATGTTCTGAAATTATTCCGCTCACCATATGGATTAAAAGTAAGTCCAAAAAGATGGTACAAAAGATTTTGTGCAACTCTCCAGCAAATGGGCTTTAGGCCTTATGTATCCAAGCCGTGCATTTTTAAGTGGAAATCCACGAAAAATGGAGTATCCTCAGTCGTCATTCTCGTTCTTTATGTTGACGATATCCTCCTTGTCGGTACTAATCAAAGAAAATGCGAGAAGTTATTCAAGAATTAACTACAAAGTTCAAAATTCCTGATCTCGGTACTCCGAACAAGTTTCTCGGAATAGAGATTGCTTATAATATGATCGAACGTCCTCTCTTCTTCTCTCAGCCGAAGTACCTATACCCTCAAATTACTTGAGAATTTCGGCCGTTCTCTCTCTGATCCATCGAAATCGACACCTCTATTATGACCATTGAAGCCTCGAAGAAATGAGAGTCAAATCCTGACGAATTTATTCCTCTACCACCTGTTCACAATACAGGGAAGCTATCGGTTCATTCATCTTCTTGATGAATTGTACGCGCCCCGATATTGCCTTTGCAGTCAATGCGGCTGCTTGGGCGCAAACCAACCCGACAGTGTCGGATTGGCAAGCCTTCGTCCATCGAATTCTTTTTTACTTCGGAGGTATCCTTACGCCAAGGTCTCCTGTATACAGGATCTTCCAGCCTACTTAAATGTTCCCCAAATGCTTCGTTAGATACGAACTGCCCGGTCAACTTCAGGATACACTCCTCCTGCTTATGATGACCTAATTTCACGGAGAACAAAGAAGCAAACTCACGTTGATCTCTCTTCAGCCGCAGCTGAGTACGTCGCCGCCTCTTTGGCGTGCCGACAAGTGGTCTCACTCAAAGCTCTCTTTGAGTTCTTAAGTTATGACGTACCTAGTCCAATTATTTATGTGGATCACACATCCACCATCCACCTAGCCAGTCTCTCAAACAGAAGTCCTTGAAGAACACAGTTCATCTCTGTTTCCACCATCTCAGCGTGGAAGTACGCAACAATACTATTGTTTTCCTATGAGTTCCTTTGGTCGATAATTTAGCCGATGTGTTTACAAAAGCATTACCCGAAGCCGGGTTCACTCACTTCTGTGATCAGTTGCTTTCTGATCTTTCAAATCACTCATTATTGTCCTTGTATTTCTGATTTCAGAAGAGGACTCAAGCTGTATTGCTTGTTCGGCAGTCAAGTCGAAATGTTATTCGTTTCCTTTTTCTTTTCTTTTTCGGCTTGCTCATATTATACACATTGATTTTTTGCAATGTTATTTGGATTTAATTGTTTGTGCTGACTATTCTATTTTATCAAGTTTTTGTCAAGTGTTGACTTACATTTTCTTATTAATTCCGTCTCCTTCTACAGGATCTTTCTTTACTCGCTTATGCTCGGTGATTATTTTTGCAGTACACCGATTTCCCTTTTTATGGGACTTTTCTTTCTTGGTCGACTTTGTCGCTTTTCCTTTCCTTTCATTTGGAATTAATTGTAAACTACCCCTGGCTTTGTTCCTTGCATTTCATGCCTTTTCCTTTCAGTGTAATTGTTTCTCCTCTTTCAGTCCACTCGGAGTTTAAGCTTTTTGCTCTACAGAATGAGCCTCGGATCAGTTCCGACATTTGGCACTCCGTTTTCCCTTGAGGTCCTGGTTTCACCAGGATATGTTCTTTCCCAGGCCGCTCAACCTCCTCTCCGTTCAGTAACCGTTGCTGTTTGGGTCCGGCCACGCCTGGCGGGGAGTGTTAGAGTGTGTAGTATAGACAGCCGTGTCCGTCCGCGGCTAGCAGCGCGTTCCCTTCTCTTACCGTTCAGCAGTACTCGCTGCTCTCGCGTACGCTCGTACGTCAGTCGTATTCGTGCACGCTATCGTGCATGTTCACGCGCTGCCTCTGTAGATTCCCGATCATCTCGGGTTAACCCTTTCTATTGTTCCCTAGTGGGGAATGATCACGAGATGGGCTCAAGCCCTCTAACAAGTTTCTTATGAGGAATATTAAACTGCACCGTGACTGTTTCGTCCATTTTAGTACTGTTCATTTCATTTTTAAACTGTGGGTAATTTTACTTTAATTTCTTTGAAAAACTTCTGAATTTATAAAATATTGTTGCAACTATCTTTTTCACTGTTCGTAAACTCTACTCTACTGTGCTCAAAAAGGCTCCAGCCAGATTGCGTCCCAAATATTTCATTTTACCCACATTGCGTCCCGGAAAAAAATGGAGATACTTCGGATTGCGTCCCGAGAAAATTGAGTTTGTGCGTCGTTATTTTCCTTCCCACTTGACCAGACTTAGGACTGGCTGCATCAGAAGAGCAGGTGTGTACATTAATTCCATCTCTCAACATCATTCTTCAAATACTTCTGGAACCCAAATTTGAATCCATCGACAACACGAAGTTCCTGTCCTTGCTTGCTGTACATTTCCATCACGACACACTTTTCACGAACAAATGAGTACAAGTGGCATAATCAGCGTTCAACAATACACTGCGAAGCTCGAAATGATAAAATGTATGCTTCTTCCACTTATCAGTTATTAGTATTATTACGATGATTCATTATTCCAGTCATAACAAAGATTACATGAAACATTCTCCCGATAGATAATTACACAGGTCGTTATCCTATTCATACCGTCATTTAGTTAGTTTAAGACAGAAAAAAAGTTCTCATGCTTGAATTTTAGAAAATGTAGCTCATAAAAGCGCGATTGTTCAAAAAACTTCAATTTTTTAATATTAGTTTCGTTTTTATCGATACGACCATTTTTACCTTTGTACTTGCAACACGTCATGCAGTCGGGACGCAATCAGAACTATCTCTTTTTTTATTTGGGACGCAACACGAAGTATCTATTGCGTCCCCTCATATTTTTGGGACGCAAACTGCCGACACCCCTCAAAAATGGGTACCGTTTCTGATTCAAAAGATTCTTCATGAGAGAACAATGTAAAGTTTTCCCAATCCCAAAAAAGCGTTCGCATTCAGAGGTGTTAGCTGAGGAAAATTTTACCTTACCTATAATATGTTTTTATATAAGATTGTTTGAGGAAACGCATACTCCGAAGAAGGATTTTCCTTCCTCCATTGACATTAAGTATTAGCTATTCTTTGATCATCTTCAGGTAAAGAGTTATTAGTAGAGCTCCCAGATTCCTGGGAGTAAAGAATCTTATTTTCGGTACCTATCAAATATGAAATTTTCGGAAACATTCGGTAATTAAAAGAAAGATATAGAAAAAATATGCGTTTTTAGTGCTTTTACATATACACGACCAGAATTATTCAATTTCCGACCAAAATTACTTGATTTTTGACCAAAATAAATTAATTTTGACGATCAAACTCATCAATATAAAATCCTAGCAATTTTTCAATCAGAATTTTTAATTTTTTAATCTTGAACTCAGAATATTTTCAACAAAAACTATCCAATGTTTACCAAATTGCTGAATTTTAAGATTTTTACGCGTCTCTTTTTGTTCACGATTGAAAAGGCAACAATTTCAAACTTTGTACTCAAAACTAACGATTCTGGCACAATTCCGGTATTTCTTTCACTTTCGGCAATTTTCGGCAAAATAAAACTCTTTTCCCTGGTCCCTTTCCATGTGATTTGAACTTCTATTTTATTAAAAACTGTTCGCTCCTTAAGGAAGAAAAGTGACGAATAGCGCGACAAATCCGGGCTCTAGTTGGCACTGCCGACATTGGAAACGCTATATTAAAATTATCTACGTTTCGACGTATCTCGCGTCATCTGCAGAAGTATATTGAGATAGAACTGGTCTACAGATTAGATTAATTTTATCTCAATATGTACCCGAAGATGACGCGGGATGTTTTGAAACGTAGAGTAATTTTAATATTGTGTTTCAGATGACGGCAGTACCGAATAAATTATTATAATATTATTTTCAAGTAAATTCTTCCGAGAGTCGAGACCATTTGGATGAAAAATTCTCAGTACTTATTGTAGTTGCTTGTAATATTGTAGAAGGTATGGTAATGAAGAGAAGAGGAAAAAGAGAAAAAGAAAATATGCAACCATGTTTGTGCGTAATAATCGTTAGGTCTGAATTAGCCTTGAAGAAACACGTTGAGTAGTTGTGTGCGCTCTCCTGATGATGCGATTATATCGTGTTTATTCATTGAGAACTAAACCTAGTTTCAACTAAAGGTGTAGGCCAATTAAAATCTAAATTATAGAGGACACAAAAATTATGGCGATTTGTTAACAACCTCAACGCCAAGCCGTGCCGCCGTGAGGAACGCGCGTTACCAGTGATGAGAAATAGAATAGATGTGCCCTGAACCAGTGTATGGTACCCGTACCCTATTTCTTCCCACACTTTGGACCGCTTGCTTATGAATTCATCTTAATCGCGTATTCGTAAAAGTCCCCGAAAAATCGTCCTTTTGAGGCCATGAAAAATTTGGTCTCGTCCGAAATTATCAATTACTATTTTTTGCACACACTGAATACGTCAATTGTCTGGGGTCAAATTCATTACGGGGGTTTACATAGGTGGTAGAGAGATATCTTTCCCATTTTTGTAACATCTTATCTATCTTGAGGACCTCATTTTTGTTTTCTGGTGCGCTTATCTTCGATAAGTACGACTTAATAAGTGAACGTGACGTACCTACGAACTAAGTACGAAGGAGAATTTTCGGGATATTTTTGCACAATTAAATAGAAAAATTTATTTACGGTAAGTTTACTTAAAATGAACGACTTTTGAAAAGAATAATATAAAGAAGAAAGAAACACAAAAACAAAAATACAACGCTAGTTAAATACATATAATTATACTTGTGTGAAAGAATTTTTAATAGCTTTTCACTTATAGGATATCGAGCGCGTCGTATCTAATTTGGATGACATAATCAATTTTCACCAGAAAACAAACGCCTACACTTGACATTTAAAATTTAGTTAGTCTCTACCCTTCAAATCCGAATGTTTTTCTCATACTCGCGTACGTGCACGCATATGGCGGAAACATAATGAGACTCGCTGTAAGATTCGCGTCGCATCATACCTAGATAGGTCCAGATACTGTCGAACCATGTGCGAATCAACTTAATTCTTTCAAACCTTACGTTTGGAAAGCTTCACCACCGTGACTTTGATTCAGTTCCTGATAAATCAAGTGGTACGGTGTTCTTTTTAAATTCATTTAGTCTCACCGGCGCTTCATACGATATATTTCGTTTTTGAGATAAATCCAACGGATCGTCGCAGTTTACTCTCGTACTTTCTTCTTCAATACCGTCGCCGGAAGGAACACGTTCTTTGAACTTGGATCGTTTCGTCAATAATTTTCCAACGTACTCGTTTATCCTGACGTCGCTATGAAGAAACGTCGTCAGAGGAACGGAATTGGGCGACAACATTTTAGCTTCGCGAGTGCCGTGCGAAATGAACTGTTTCGAATTATTATGATGTTGAAAATAGTTGAGATATAAGTGACTAGGAATCGAAGTTGAACTGTAGAGATCAGTGAACATTACTTTTCGTTCATGTAAACGTGCAAAATGTGTGGACGAAGACAACACAGCGTTCGCTCCCCGTCTTTCTCGAAACCGTTTTTCTGCAACTGCTGAGTTTACGCTGCCGATACGACTGATGTGATTCTCCGTCTCTTGAAAAAACTGTTTGAACCAGTTCGAGCGCCTTCCGTAACGGGACCCATTCTTCGACATGCCGACTATCAAGCATTTGCGCAATCTGCAAGCCTTGCAGGCGGTTCGATTTTTCTTGTCGATAACGCATTCTTTATTATTTCGACATTCGCCGATTAGACTCATATTGTTGCAACATCTTCCAAAGAATGACTAGGTATAGTAAGAAAAAAAAAAAAAGAAAAATTAATGCGAATTAAAAACAAAAAATAATTAGTAAAATAAAGAGATGTACCTAGGTAAGTACAAACAATACGTAAATGATCAGCCGATTTTAACTGTTTTTTAAATTGCTTCAAAGTTGTTGGACTTGGTTTGGGTAGCCTACCTCGGTACCTCAAATAACTTATTAATAAGTATAGGCAGGTAAATATTTCGTTGGAATGCTTTGGAATATCGGCATTGCGCCCCGAAAGAAAAAAAAGAGAGAAAAATAGCTACCTACCAATTCCTAAAATAGAATTCGTTCATTTTCGAATAAAATCTAGGCTAAAATCACCATTTATTTTTTATTCTGCACGACGTTTATTCGAAAGTTAGATAATTCACCGATAAAATTTAAATCTGTTAGAATTTATTCAGTTTTTCGCGGTTATAAAGCACATATAATGCTTAATACAAGTACACGGTTTCTGAATGTATTAGATTTTATAAGTAAAGATTCATGGACTTCTGGCCAATAGTATTGATCGCAGTTTTCTCTAATAAATGAATCAATTAGTTCAAAGTTTTGGGAATACATATCGTTGATTCTCCAGGCGCCGCAAATACTCGGTCCGGAGCAAATTCTAAGGCTTAATGTTAATATTTTCCCAATGTGAACCAGTGCTCTGTTTAGAGTTTGGTTTGTGGTATAAAATCATCATTGAAAAAAATGATTAAATCCATCATATGGGCGATTTGCTCGTGAAATCTCGTGTCCCTCATAAGGAGTTGGGTGAATTCTTTGATCTCTTGAGGGTGTATTGGACCCCTAACTTCTGCAAATTTGAAGAAAAATTTTTCGAGGTCCCGGATGAGGTGGAGACCCCCATTGGTTCTCCCTCGGGCTCATTGATATCTCAGGTATTCATATCCAAATTTGAGATCGATTTGTTTTCCTCAGGCCAGGTGCTGTAAAATCATGTCTTTTACTGGCATAGATATGTGGACGACATACTGTGCGCGTGGACCGGTCCACTGGAACTACTTCGTGAGTTTCTCACGTACTTAAATAGCCAATACCCTTCCATAAAATTCACCTGGAAGTTGGTGGCTCATTAATAAATTTTTTGGACTTGTCCATATTCGTTAGAGATGGCGTCCATGAATTTGGAATCCATAGAAAGAAACTTCGACCGATATTATAATCCACGGGTCGTCTTTTTGTCCAGTTGCACAAAAGATCGCTACTTTCAATGGCTTGACCTATTCTCTGACACATTCCCTTGAGTCATCCTTACGTGGGTAGATTTTCGTTGAAGTTGGGCCGTGTGCTCAGTCCTTTCGAGTTCCGTCCGGCATTTTATAATACTAACACGGTAAAAAGTTTATTTGTGAAATTAAAGGACCCCATTCCTCTAGCCGAGAGGAGTGGTGTATATGTACAGCATAGCCTGCAACGATTGCCCTGGAGTTTATGTAGGAATGACCGGCGGTCAGCTCCAAATAAGAATTGATGAGTATAAAAAAGCTTGGGAGAAGGGTAACTTGGATGAGTCGGCCTTTGCTGATCACCTTATCGAAAGTGGCCACAGGGTCAAAGAGGGGTCTGGTATACCCACCTCGCCTCCATAGGGAGAATTCATACTTGTAACGTATGGTTTTGGAAAATATCGAAACCATACGTCACCGGAATAATGAAGAATTCAGCGTCTTATATAAGTATGTAAGATGTAAAATCTTGACAAATCTGGCGATGCTGTGTTTCCACAGAATCGTATCAAAAAGTCGAGTTCCCGAAGGAAAAGCAGGTCAGCTGACTGCACTCGGAAGGATAAACAGAAGGAGAGAGGAATAGCATTATATAGTCGGAGCTCCGAACTTTGTCCGTGAGTAGGAGAGTGACGCGACTGACGGTGCTCCACCGCTAAGAGGAAAAGGATAAGGAGTAGACTTTTTTGATACGGCTTACTGCATGGTGTAGGCTTACTGCGCACGCAGGAGTGGACATGGTCCGTGTACCTACGGGGAGTGGAGTGTATCCGTGTACCCAACTAATGCGGCTTACTGCATGATGTAGTCTTACAGCGTTCATCTAGAGGAGACCGGGAGACTCAGTTATTTTGATACGATTTGTAAGATGTAAAATCTTGACAAATCTGGCGATGCTGTGTTTCCACAGAATCGTATCAAAAAGTCGAGTTCCCGAAGGAAAAGCAGGTCAGCTGACTGCACTCGGAAGGATAAACAGAAGGAGAGAGGAATAGCATTATATAGTCGGAGCTCCGAACTTTGTCCGTGAGTAGGAGAGTGACGCGACTGACGGTGAAGAACGTTCACGTTCTTACAAGTATATTCTAGATGAGGGTCTGGTTGAGCTAGTTTATGAGAATGATTCACACTTCGATGACTCGCTGGTTCAGGCATGATCCTCAAGTTGGTTTCTCTGTCTCCGTTGATGTTGGATTAGTCGCTTTCATTCATGCTCCGAAGATGGTTCTTAAACCGAAAGTACTCAGCGGCTGTATTTAGTGTGGTTCTATATAATTCGTTACTCCTTCGAGAGTACTGTACCTACATTTCTTTGTATCAATGTGATCAACCATAATAATAACATACAAGAACGTATTAATTTGACCGATACGGTTCATTGTCTTCTGCCAAGATCCTGAACGTACAAGAAGACGAGAGTCCTAAAAAATATGTTCTCCTACGTAAACTTTTGTTTGTCTACCTCAACACGAAAGAAAAGTCTTGTAACTCTTTTCGATAATGCCGGAATATAGTTATTCTATTAGTCTTCATTGAAAGTTCTTCGTACTTTACCTCTGTCTGGTGTTGATTTTCGTCTGGCTTCATAAAACGAATAATTTATATTTCATCATGTAGCTGTGCTCACTTGCTTTCGAGCCTTCTGATTTGTCACGAGTTGAAAAATTGGACACCATTGCATAAAATATAGAAATTGTTCAACGGTGTTCTACAAAATATCTATTGAATTTTTAAGCAAAATATTCAACTTCCTGAAAGGTAATGGCTTCTCCTATTTTATGTTGCATATATACAATAGCCAGATACTCAACATACGGAATGTCATTTTTTGAGCATTGATCTTATGCAGCAGAGGAAATAGGTGTATCATGATTGCATACATACTCAATTCTTCTGCTATAAGATTGAGCACGATGACGATAAAAATCAGCCAAGTGAGTATACAATATAATTATAGAGAAAAGGACTTCTGCTGTACAAAGTTGAATTGATGTGTATTGCAAAACGACAATTAGTGGATTAAGACTTCCTTCAGCCTTATAGTCGTGGATTTACGGGTACATTTTTTTGGGGGTGGGGTACTCCATTGTTTGAAAAATTTTAACAGGGAACCTGTTTTATGGGGGGCTATTTGAAAAATCTGGCGTGCGCCATGCGCCGACCAGCGAAAAACTTAGAAAAATTTCGACTCTCGAGAATATATGATAGGAGGGGGACTTAGAAAAATTTCGACTCTCGAGCTGTATATGATAGGAGGGGGACTTAGAAAAAATTTCGACTCTCGAGCTATAGATGGTAGGAGGGGGGACTTAGAAAAAATTCGACTCTCGCGCCATATATGATAGAAGAGGGACTTGGAAAACTTTGGACTCTCGAGCTATATATGATAGGGGACAAATTTTCCCAAGTCTCCCTCCTATCATAAATAGCTCGAGATTTGAGAAAAACTTGGACTTTCAAACTACATTATACTAGGCTTATTTTACGTCTAGGCCTTCTTTATACTAGCTTTATCTAGGTCTAGGCTTCCTTGAATTTTCAATACCAAATCCTATTTGACTCATAAAACAGGTTCCCTGCGTTCTTCGTTTAACTTCGTTAAGGAAGCCGTCGTTTTTTCCTTGCTCCGCTTGGAGAATATGGTCGAATTGCGTAATTTGAGCCTTTTTTTTGGAAGTTTTGGGAAGGATATATCCCCCTCACCTCTCCGTGAAACTGCGGCTGATTTTAAGTAGGCAATATCAAAACCTTTTTCATCTAATCGTAGTCTTCCAAATAGGTCATTAAACTTTGTACGGCAGCCTTATAATAATTATTATCACTCTTCGAGTCATCCGCGAGAAGCGCTAGCAGCCAGATAAAATTGAGGAACGTTATACTCTGTCCGCAAATAGAATGGGTCACGTCAACAAACCCGCGACCCGCTTTCATGCAGTAAAAATTGATTACGATGCGAGGAAGCGGTTCGCGGGTTTGTTTACGCGACCCATTCTATTTGCGGACAGAGTATAGCATTGTATCGAAAGTACAAATATGAGTGGATGGAAACGAGACTCCCGAAACTATAAAGTTAAATGTACAATGGTACGAGGCGATTTTTAATACTTTTTTTGAAAAAAAATCCAAAAACGAACGCGATTCACGCCGACACGCAAAAAGAATGATTGAAGTTAAAATCTGGAGATGCTCGTAAATATTAGTCATCAAAAAATCGTTGTCTGTCCTTGAAGGAAAAGAAAAATGACTAAATAGGAAAAAACTTGTCGCGACGGATGCAAGTAATATTGTAGAAGAGAATAAAAACGTGAATTTTTATTCTCTTCTACGAAAAATGGCTAATACCAAGGCAAGCAGGAGAGAACTATTTTATTTTATAAATTTAAAATGCCGTCACTTTTACAGGATGACGCTATACTTTTGGTTCCAGTAAGACAAATTACAGTGGATAAAAAAAACTTTCTATTTATTCGTTCTAATGGAGGAAAGAAATGATAATAATTCAGAAATTTGAACTTCTATTGACGGAATTTACCCGCGGTCATTTTGCACACTCGTTTGTCGCCTGGGTAGCCTGTAAGAGATTAAAAAATGAAGTAGTCATCCTACATGGACGACGCTTCCCGCAGTATACTCGGATACACGCTGCCTCCATTCTTTTGTGGATGTGCCCCTGTAGGTACCTACACGTAAAAATAGAACTTGAAATTGTTTTCCTGAAGAAGTTGAAAATTTAGTTGATACTTTGAAAGATGCGGAGGGTTTAACACAATTAATGATCTTCAGTTTTACGAAAACACGTACATTAGACATACATTTTAACAAATTTATATGTACCACATTATGTACTCAGGTAATGTGCAGTGTGTTTTTGTCCCCTAAGAAGGATAAAGTTATCCTCAATTCGTGTAGAATTATTTAATACCTATAGACATGTTGTATAAAACAAAATAATATTATTTTAGTACCAATATATATGCTGAGTCGGCGCCACATTTCCCATAATTACGAATGGAGACGCTTTGATTATGATAATTATATATTATATTAATACAATTATTCTCACGCGTTCGCGGTAAATAAATTTTTGACCTTTCAATCTACCGATTAAGGAACTGAGCGAACTGTAATACCAAGAAGTAAAATATCGTACATTGGTCGTTACAGGCAAATCAATAAATGCTATCAATGGCTCGCAACGTGGAGCAAGTTCTTAGTCTTACAAATAGAAGTACCTACAGTCACAATGTACAGTAGGAACATACGCTGGAGTTTTATTGTAAACCGTTTCCGAAACTGCTATCTGTTTACGTGCGCTCACCTCAATGACAGAAAGGCTTCCTTGACAGTTCAGCTTATACACCTACTTTCACTGGAAAGGTATACTAGGATTTTTACGTAAACACATATCTTTTTCTGTCGAAAATTTCGCCAAAAATAACGTAGTGTACCAGTGTAGGATTATTCGTATAACGTTTTTGCAGTTTTGGTTAGCAACGCAAAAAAATCATACCTACTAAGTATATTGGATACTTACGTCAGTCACCTTTACTCGTCCCATCGGTGGAATACCTAACCTCATTTATAGTGTTCGAATTATTTCACAATAATTATTTTTACCGCTGCCGTCGCCGTTACTCGCACGTCTAATTTGAGTATAATCGCGCACGGAGAGTTTATGTCGTGAAGTCAAGCTGTAAGTAACCTTCAAGCTAAACTGAGCATTCAGATCGGACGGAAATACAAAAGTGACAACAACAACTTGCGTTATAACCAAGTTTATTTTCTCTCTTTTTTTCTTTCGTTTCGTTTCTTACCAAAGCTATGTCACATTGCTCTTCATCCGGATAATACTATAGGTACTCGTACTAGCAATACTTGGATACATATAACCCCCCCTCCCACATGTAGGCGCATGCTCTTCCTCCTTTGAAATTGGGCTGTCGGGTACATTCAAAAGATTCGAGTAATGAAACATAAACGATGTAGAGTAATAAACAATGAGTAACAAAAATTTCATTCAAGGTTGGTGCAATACCTGATTTCGGAGAAAAGAAGAATTTTTTCGAGCATCATATTTTTTTAAAAAGGTACAGTGTAAGGCTGAAAACACTGAGATTAGTTTGTGCTACTTCTTCTTATTCAATCGTACAAAATGGTGATGTCCAGTACGTTAATCTCACACTTACCACCATCTTCTTGACTTGACAGGAAACCTCTTCTCGTGACATTTGTTCAAAATTATTATACCACAAAAGTGTAACAGATCGTATCTCCCTATAATGTATTGTGACATAATTTCCTTCATGACAGATCTTCGAATCTTTCCGCAGGAGAGGTATGCAAGCAAGGTAAGACAGAAGGATGTTACCAATTTGGTGCAGGCTAAAAGGCTTGACGTCATCAGAGTGACTTGGAAAGAAATTCCGCCATGAAAACCACACGAGAGATTTTGAAATCAAGTCACGAGCTATACGAGTCTTAAGGGAACGTGAAAAGAATATAGACTTGAAAAAAAGACCAGACATCGTGAATTTCCTACCCTGTATGGGTGACGGAGTGGGAAGTGGAGGAAGGGGATAGTTATCCTGGCTTGATGCCTGGGAGATGTGCTGAAATTTCGTTAGAAGAAAACGTTGAGTCTGAAAGTATTTATTGAAAAAAAATAAATTGGTACCCAATGTGTGAATAAACATTCGTTAAAACGGATGATCTGCAAATTTTTTGCCATTTTGAACCTAACATGATTGTGAATAAGACGTCCACAAGTAAGTCCCTTGAATGCGAGTAAGGGAATTCTACTAAAAAAAGATTTATTTGTTAGAGTTGAGGTCGTACAAGTCGAATCAGAATAATGAGAAATTCTTGGTCGCCTGAAATTATATATGCTCACGTCTACATATTTTAAAAAACACAAATTGGGACATTATAGACGCGTATCACTTTTTGAAGACACGTTAATTTCAAGGGAAATTCCATGAGCGAAAGATATTTAAAAATAAAACAAAATCTAAACGAGAAATTTTAGCGGTCAATCTTGAAAGGGCTGGCCACTAGGTAATAGTCAACCAAATGTTCATGCAGTGGTTTTGCTGTAGATCCAAAGAGAGTTAGAATCAAAAATTTGGCTGACTTTGTCGTGTCAGGTTACATGAAATATATATAGGTACCTACTAGAAATTAGCCGAGTATGTACGATATTAACTCAAACCTTGCATCCTTCGCACGTGAAAGCTCCAAAGTGGAAACCGGCCGCTTTTTCGCCGCATACCTTGCAACGTATGTTCATCTGAAACAAAACGAAAAGACGCGAAGTACAGTCATTCTGCAAAAACTATTACAGCGTTTCGCTCGACCTGAGCTGTAGTATTTTTTCGCCAACTCGATTCATAAATTCGCCGATGTCCTTTGTTACGCAAACGACGTCATCAGCTATTAGGTTCACATACGCAGGGGATGAAAGTAGTATTTTTGTCAATAGCAGCGATTATTATCCCACGTGCACTTCCTATCCCCACTAAATACGCTCCATCATCAGATCGTATCAGATCGCAACTAAACGAAGAAGAGAAAACGAGAAAAAAGGAGACTAAAAAAGGGTAATCATTTTGCGGTCATCGAGTAATTCGCTTGCTGTACTATCTTTCTGTTTTGTCATCGCTATCTCCTCTAATCTGTTTAGAACTATGCCGTTTGACGAGGTGTGGAGAAGAAGAACCTTATTTTTCGAGGTAAAGTGGCCCAGCCCCTGGCGAGAATATGCCACGTATACCATCTGAAGAATCTTGAGTGAGGTTGGTGTATCTCCCTACGCCATCTCTGAGTTCAGGGATCTAGTTTTTATTTGTCTGTGGACCAACGTATATCAATTCCGTGGCACCAATTATCAGTTTCTACGCAGGCTTCCTATGGGCGGCCTTCTGTCGCCTCTGGTACCTGAGGTATTCATAGATAAGATGGAATGATTCCTTCTTGGTTTTGCCTCCCATCTGTTTTTCGTATTTATCATACATATCTACCGTTAGCTTAGATATGTGGATAATATCTTCTCACGTATGAGCTGGTGATGAGTTTTAAACTTTCACCTCGTAAAACTATTCTTTAAACTTTCTTGACCTCAAAATCTCCCTTCTTCCTACTTCCGCAGGTACTATGGCTTTTGATTTCAATGTCTACCTTAAGCCAGTTTATACGGGGCAAACCATTAACGGAGACTTCCTTCATTATGGCTCTCACAAGAACGTTGCTTATTCATGGCACACAGTTAGCTTGCTCTCCTCTCATTCATCCTAACCTCCAAAAAAATTACTACCTACCATTACGCGCATATTACGCTTTTCAATAACATTAATATCCACGTTCATAAGATTGTACGCAAAAGGAGGAAAGCTGTCGCTTTGCAAAAGGGTTTCTTTCTAGGGAACATGGTGGTACTAGAGAAAAACTACTTGGATTCGCGTTCCATATTTGAGGTCACCTCTCTCACGCAATTCAAAAACTGCTCAAGGATCATGGTTATAGGACTGCCTTCAGTTCTTATACCCTACCGCACTTTTCCAACCCCAAGGACCCTACCCCTCCTGCGAAAGACTGGGATCTATAAAATTAGTTGCGGCGATTGTGATATTGCGTATATTGGTCAGACGGGTAAGACTCTTGCGGACCGAATTAGTGAGCATAACTCCGCTTTTCGAAATGAACAGCTTCAAAAATCTACATTCACCCGGCATATTGTCACTACGGGTCCCTCCTCCTCAAAAAGGATCTTCTCCATGCCTCGCTAAAAGGCAGAATTCTAAACAGATTAGAGGAGATAGAGATCATTAAACACAAGAATAGTACGGTCTGTGAATTACTCAACGACCGCGACGCGACGCCGAGGATATTCTGTTGGCAGTTTCGTGGTCTACATATTCGAGTTACTCGTACCACCGGAATGGTAACTATCCTTTTTCAGTTTCCTTTCTCGCTTTCTCTTCTTCGTTTAGTTATGATCTGATGGTGGAAGGATATACTTCGAAAATGGTCGTCGTGACTTGAATATCTACGTGCCTGTATTTAGAAAAGAAAAAATTGTTGGTCTTCTTACTTCTGGTTCGTCGGCTTTGTCTTCGGTTTTTACGGAAGAAAAATTTCTTTGAATTCAATGTGTACCTAACCTGACGTGGAGGATTATGCAATGTTTCCGCGCACGAGTCAGAGTTGTGTACTGAGAGAAATATCCGGTAATCATCGCCGAACTTTTGAGACGAGAGAATCGATTCGCGAATGGTTCCCTAACGATTATTTTTATTAATTAGTTGAATTTAGATTATCAGTAATTAATTGTCAGGAAAAAACCATTCGCCTACCGATTCTCTTATCCCACAAGCGGCGCGCTGGTTACCGAATATTCCTCTCAGTGATGACTATTAGTATATTTTGCGGTCATGGATTCGGAAAAATTTTTACCATCGAACTAAATAGAAATGTGGATTTGAAAAAATATCTATTTTCAAGTTCGATTATATGATAAAAGGGAGCCCTGGAAAAATTATGACTTCTAAGTTATTATGATGGGAGGAGAGCGAACTTGAAGAAAAAACGACGACTACATGAAGTTGAATGAAAAATTAGAAACCTGTTTTATGGTACAAAATTAATCTCAATATTAAGGATTGAATTAAAAATTGGAGTCCCCAAAAGTCGAAATTTCTCCGAGTCCAACCCCGTCGATGGTTGAAATTTTTTAAACCCCCTCTCCCATCATATATAGCAACGGTTCTGAACATGCCTGTTTTGTACCACAAGTGGTACGTGGGACGATGACAAAGAACAACAAAATTGATGCACGTTAAAAGTTAGCAAGATATAACTATACTAGCAAATAATAGGTTGCACGTACTTCACCCTGTACGCTAGGTTAACCATTAACCTGTTAGTAAATGAGTTGGTTTGGGTCTGCCTTATTTACATCCAAAAGTTCGCATTTTATTTGACTTTAAATACGTAAAAAAATTTTGATTTTAATATTTTGAATGGTACACCTACCACAATTTGTCAACTCTGAAAAAGGTAGGTACACTTGCAAAAGAGGCCGTTAAAAACTGTAGATGTATAACTTGGAAGTCGACATTTTTTCATGTCTCTCACCGAGTTATACGGATCGACGCTAAAAATTTTCGAAAAAAAAGTGAAAATTTTTTTTGTACCTAAGCTTAATTAGATCAGAATAGGTCAGTTTTTGCCGGTGGCTGACGCCCAATTTCTCAGAGAGAAAAAAAACACAGAACAAGTTCCCCGTTAAAATTTCAAATATCAAAAGAGTTGGACTGGAAAAAATTTCAAAAATCGAACTTTATATGACAGGACGAGGACTTTTAATTCTCAATATTGACACCGAATTTGTCCGATAAAACAGGTTCCCTGAATTCCTCGCGTTAACATAGAAGCCGTCGATTTTGTTTTCAAGAACTTGAGAACGATTGTGAGATAATAGAGAATATCACCGCAGTCGTGTTCAATTATCATGAAAACGTTACCTTAATAAAAATTTCTGTGGAATTCTCTTCTATTTTTTTTTCATCATGATCGCGATTAGCATACAGGATATTGAAAATTTTCGAACTCTTCCTGCAATTGAAGAGATATTATCGACGGAAAAGCAAGAATAGTTTTAGTTCTCGACTGTTATACCACTTCTTTTGCGCTTTTCTTACGTTCCCTGATCTTTTCCTTATTCTATAGTAAACACTTCACATAAATTCGGTGCTTGTTGTACTCGTAGAAAGAGAAAACAAGCTACGTAGTACTAGGGTCGGCGTGAATTTGATCATTATTAAGTACAAAAATGTGACCGTCGATGAGAAAAGGAAACTCATTGCCCATCGCCGAGGGAACACGTCGTTGGGTTTATTCCGTAGAGAAAGGGTGTTCTTGCCAGTGGGCAATGAGTTCCCTTTTCTCATCGATGGTCACAAATGTATTATACTCTGTTCAACCCTAGTATCAAGAAGCAACTTGTAGAACAAGCAGGAAGAGGTTTGTGCACAGATCTCAGATGACTTTGGCTATAGGTATTAGCTATTACCTATTTTAGGCAATCATTCAGTCTTTAGTTTTAATTTGATTCTCTCTCTGCGCTAAAACCCAACTAGAACGTAGGACCAAGTACAAATTAAAATTGAATTGAGGATTACAAAGCTAGGATATCATATTCACAACCAATTTTTGATCATCCTATCCCTAGTAACAATTGAGCAGCAGATCTGACAACGTTTCCACCGCGTGCGCGTGGAATAGCCACTTTTTTTGGCAGAAACGCTGAGCGGAACTGCCAGCGTTTCTGCTTTACGCTTTCACACGCAGCAGAAACGCTGTCAAATCTGCTGTTGTTGCGCGTGAAATTGCCACTTTTTTTGAGAAAAAGCTAGCGTTTCTACCAGAGTTTCTGCTACATCGGCCGTCCGAAACGCTGTCTCAATTGTTAGTAGGGTATTTCCTACTTTTTTATTTGTAATTATTCATTTCATATTCCCATCACGTTGTAAGATATTCCCTTTTATTTGTATTCAATTTCATTCCTAGTACGTGTATGAACCACCTTTTCAAAAATTCGCATCACTTCCCGGTAAACAATTTGAAGCCCTCTGAAGCCCCTGGGAAAAACTACCCTCTGAAGCCCTCATTTGAAGCCCTGTTGATTCCCTGTTCCCCTCTTACTTCCCTATTGAAGCCCTCATGAAGCCCTCAAATATAAAGGGCTTCAGGGACACAAAAAGGAAACAGGGCTTAATTTGGGAAAAACTACCCTTTTAATTCCCATTTGAAGCCCTGTTTCCTTTTTGTGTCCCTGAAGCCCTTTATATTTGAGGGCTTCAAGTGGGAACAATGTTTACCGGGTTCTTCTTGATTCTATCTGTAAAAGCTAACACTCAACAATTAATAAGCAATAACCTGAAGTAACCACTGTTGATTACAAACAACGCTGATATTACACCCTTCCAACAATTGTCATTTTTGTCATGAGATAAGAATAATAAGTAACACAAATTGTAACATTATGTAGAATTGAAATCCTTGATTAATTAATACTACCACAAACTTCATTTGTCTGCTCAAAACCCAACGATGTAATTATTATATGTACTACCTTTGTCGTCAATTTCAAAGTACTTAGAACTAAGTGTAGGTAAATTAAAATCCAAAATTGAATCGCGGACCACAAAACGGGATACCCCATTTGCGATCCATGACCAACTCTTACATCATTCTGTTCTCTACGTTTTTATTCGCAATTATTCATTTCATGTAGTTTCCCATTGCATTGTAAAAAATCTCGTTTCATTCCTGTTTATTAAATGAAAATCCTAGATAATAAAGCACATTAATTTATAATTTGAACATTCTGTAAAATCAAATTTATTAATACGCTGATCAATGCAAACACGCAAATAAGACACAAGAAACAACACGAAACAAGAAAGTCTACAAAACTCTTCTGGGTAGAAAATTACGCCATCAGAATCAACGACGACAAAACGCTGATTGTGCTTACAAAACGCAATGATAACATGGGAAGAACTAAAGACACAAAACTACACAGCATACGGCTCACTCGACCATGACGTCAGCGTCTTAACTGAGACAAAACAAGACAAAACAAGATGCAGGAAAATTAAATGCTAGAGAATACAGCTTTGATTTCCAGCAAGCTCCTCCTTTTCGCTAATAATAACGATAGGTACCTACATCGTCTTTGTATACTTACATTGCAAAATATTCATGTATGTATTGATTTAGATGATATTTGGCTTATAACTCAGGTGTAAGAACCAGTACCTACTAGAAACTAAATGTACCTTACACTACAAGTTGAAATAATTTAATTTTGATGATTAATACACCTATTCATCCAAACTGTTCATAACTCATACTTTCGACTTATTAGTTAGGTACCTATTCACGTTCTATCGAATATCTATAGGAGAACCACAAATACTTAGATGAAACAAAATAATTTCGATGATCATTGAATCCAAATTGTTCCCACCTCATACTTTCCACGGAGGTATTCACATTCTATCGAATAGAACTAGAAAATCAGATTTGAGACGATACTAGATGAAAACACAACAATTTGCTAACATGAAATCAATCACAGTAACTATAGATACCGATTTCATGATCAGGATACCTACTCAACGATCATTCATTTTATATTTTGCTCTACCTTCCACTTCACCATTCACATTGTTCAGACTGGTTCAGACCAATTTCAAAACTCCATATTTCATCACTCTCATTCTATTTTCCATATCGTATTTAAGACGTTTCATTCCTTTCGTAGTCATCTGATAATTATTACAAGATAGGCTACAAAACTCTTCTCGGCAGAAAATTACACCATCAGAATCAACAACGACAAAACAATGAACATCAAATATGATTGAAACTTCGACCATACAACAGATAGACTGAGCATAGCAATAAAACTTTGAACGGAGGACATGAAAAGAATATACATAAGAAAATAAGAGGGACTGGACCTTGTTTACAAATTTGATGGGCGGCGCGAGTGTACGGTTGTTTCACTGCTCCGCGCGTTCACCCGCGTTGCCTTCATTGAGGTCCAGTCCCCCTTAGGTTCTTATCATGTCTTCCGTTCAACGCCTTGTACACGCGTATATGGCCGATGCTCGGTCTATCTGTTGTATGGTCTAAGGATTGAAACGCAACACGCATTTGCAATAAGGCACAAAGAAATAAACAAGATACCTACACGTCATGACACGGTACCATTAAAAACCAAATTCTTCTCAGTAGAAAGTTACGCCATCTCAATCAGGGATGAAACGATAGAATAGGAATAATACGATGAAAACACTATTCAAAACACGATTAGGAGTGCAAGTGCAAAAGAGTCGCGCTCTACAATTTCAATGGTGTGGAAAAAAAGAACTTGATCATTTTCTGAAAGTGTTCAGACCAAAATGAAAAGGGTCTCATTTGAAAGACAATTTAAAGGCTAATCAAATTTATTCTTTTCAATTTTTTAATTAAAGCTTTCGTTCCCGAGATATTTCGAGATTAGTTAACACGTAGTTAAATGGGAAATTGTACATGGTCACGTCAATAAGAGAGTCGACAGTAGCGCGCGATCGCTACCAGCACCCCAAAATAACGCATGAAGATAGACTCCGTCATTCATTGACACAAAAACAAACACCTACACGGCCACATCGTACTGCGTTGTGGACTACCATACCGTGACGTGAGCGACTGAACTTACCCAAAGAAGAAAGAAGAAGAAAGTGATTACAATACGGTCGGCTTTGGCTAGCGCCTGGGCCGACCCTAAAAAAGAGAGAGAAAAAAAAACAAGAAAATCGCTTGTACTCTACAACGCGATCTTCTTAAGTTTCTTCAAACCAATATTGTCGGACGCATTTCGTTTATGGTTTCTCGCGAAAGGTATGGGGCCCAGCTTTGCATAGTAAAATCCGTTTAAAACGCTCGCTCCCGGGTAATACGATTTCCTGCGTAATACGTTCAAATGGGTCATTCCCTTGATTTTCGTGCAGTTTTCTATGTAAAACTTCACGTATAATACGCTCCTCCTTCCCGCCTAATACGCTGTTTTTATTCGCAATTACACGTTCAAACTGTTGAAAATGTTGGCAGTTTAAGCAGGTTTGCGTCTGTTCCTTTTTTTTTTTAAGTGAAACTTCTTGTCATTGGTAAATCTCGACGTCCACAGTGTTTCAATAATGTGAAAACCTACCCCTGTGATTACACCACACAGAATCGTGCGTGGATGACTGGCGATCTTTTCATTTCCTGGATTCAACAGCTAGATTTATTTTTTGGGAAGAAAAATAGGAAAATCATCTTGTTCATTGATTATTGCCCAGCTCACCCGAAAAGTATTCCTCTCAAGAATATCAAACTAATTTTTCTTCCACCCAATGCTACCAGTAAAGCGCAACCACTCGATCAGGGGATCATTAAAGTTGTTGAGCATAAATATCGGAAGAAGTTGGTGCAACGTTACCTACGAGAAATAAAGAGAGGTACAGATAAAGATTGAATCAAAATTAACGTATTGGATGCTATGCATTACATAACCGCTGCCTGGGCTGATGTGAAATCCGAAACGATTCAAAAGTGTTTTGAAAAAGCTAGATTTTGTATGGCGACTGAAAAAGGTGATGATGAGAATACTGAAGAAGAGGAGGATTGACGACGATCTAGTGACTAGTGAGATGAGAAATGTAGAAGATATTGTAAGTGACAGGTGCGCATCTACTAATGCAAACATTGACATTGATAAAGAAAGTGATGAGGAGGAGAACTCCAACCCACTCCCCTCTTTGACCAAAGGATTTGAGGCTATCCAAACTTTGAGAAAATTGATGTCAACCTTTGATGAAACTGACGAAATTTTAACTAATCTTCAAAGAATTGAAAACTTTATGACGGCTCAGTCCACAAAACGTTTAAAACAATCGAAGATACTTGATGCACTTGCACGCAATCCTTGAGATTATTTCATCTTGTTCTACAAAAATGTATGTATGTACTTAGCACAAATACATGAGGAAATTTTCGAGTTTTTTGATTTTTCGCGTAATACGATTTCCCGCCTAATACGATTTCTTCGAGTTTTCCCTTGGAGAGTGTATTAAACGGATTTTACTATGTGCGTCGTATACTAAATCGGCGACAAATGTGCAGTGGCGCACACACACGTTGCGTTGTATTTCACTGAATCGTATATAGGATATCATCTGCTTCCACCAAAGTTAGACACAGATACACTCGCGCACTATACCAAGGCGGTGATTTTATTGTACTGCGTGAGACGAGACGAAGGACAATCGAATTAATAGTGGTAAAGAAGATCGGTAGCGATTCGGTGCAGCGCTAAGTAGGAGTGCAGGATGCGCGCGCGTATTTTCCGGTAATCCTGAGTAATTCCGAAGAGATTAGAACGCTGACTGACCTGTTTTTATGAGGTTAATTTGCGATAGTAGGTAATGAAAAAGAAAATTTAAACGCAAAATCAAAGTGATATTGCGAAAGCGTTCAATACGGTTCACTGAGTCATACCCGTAGTCTTATACTTGATTGGCTTGAGGAACGCGACGAGTATTTCGATCTCGCCGTTTGCACGTTCCTACCGAGAATGCTATCGCTGTAGTGCGGCAATATGCAGTTCGCACGCGTTCCGATGCGGCTATCGAAGTACGACGACCGAGGCGAGAAGGCTATAGTAATGACATTGTATACGATTAAGGGGCCGATAACCCCCTAATCGAGAAATTTTCTGTCAACCAAAGTATAATACAGGTAGGTTCAGATAGTTCTTATTCTTTTAGCTTACTAACCGACGCGACACAACGCAATATCACTAATTTGTCACACTTCACTGGATCGCGTCATTCGCGCAGTGCTGAACGCATTTCGTCGCGCGTACACTCGCGTATGACCATTGCATTCTACTCTTTACACTGCACTGCAATTGGATTGCCAATTCGACAAAAACATCCTAATAATTGTTACAGTTCTTCCTCGTCACTCCTGCTGTTTTTTGGTCCCAATCTCGAATTTTGTATCGAAAGAAATACATATGATGCTGACGTACCGGATTGCAAAATGTGTAAATCAATTTTCAAATATGATGCATAATCAAGTGCCTATATTTCGGAAAGAAGTCCGATTGCTTGAATCAAAGATTTCCGTGAGGTATGGATCATCCTCAATTCGAAAGGGCTCTCGGTGAGCTATCTACTCATGTATTTTTGATACAAATAGAGAGCGGAGAATCTTTCACAGAATCTTGTACCTATCACATTTGAAGTTTGAATTACTCTCTTTCATCTTCAATAACTGCTAAATTACTTGGTGGAGACTTATCAAGATCATAATCGAAAAAAAAAAAGATTCTTTGCAAAACTCACAAAAATAAGTAGATAAATACAATTGAACCGATTCGTTCCTCTAAGTTACGGCCTGACATAATTAGAACGACAAATACTACAGAATGAGTAAATGAATGAAGAAAGGTGCAAAAGGCGCAATTAGATAAATATCTACACTTTATACAACTGAGAGGTGTACCCACGGGACTTCACGATTGTCTTGTACGCGAGAGGTCGCTGGTTCAAGCCTTATAGGAAAATGGGTGCGTTTTTCGTTGACTTAGAGTCGTCAACCTGTTCCTTTAATTTACGAGTAAGTACTGTATATGAAAAACTTTTTGTACCAAGTATATATTTTGATTTGTATTTCTGTGGCTAACTTTTGGATTATTTTATTCTGATTATCAACGAATCTTCCCTTTGAAATATCGTAGTCGCTATTGAATGTACAAATAAGGGACCCATTTCACGAAGTATCATGGTATACATCTAGCGGACGAAACATGAAGTTCTGCACGTATCACAATTTTATGTCAATAACTATACGCTGCAATATTTTTCAGCGAATTTCGCGATCAGGGCGACCAAATATACTCTTTTTAAGAGTATTTTACTCTCTTATTGCTTGGAAAAAAGAGTACTCTCTCTTTTTTTCAAAATCCGCGAATGTACACTTTTTTCAAAAATCAACACTCTTTATAGGTACTCTTCTTAAAGGAAATTAGGTAACGAAACACTTTTTTCCAGTACGTGCTACGAAAGCGCGCTCTTTCTTATCAAGTGGAAAGCGTTGGCAAAATTGGTGATCGCCCTACAGTGGGGAAAATCTCATTTCTTCACTGTTTCTAATTTCATTTCTTCACTATTTCGCTTTCTCGTAGATACGTATTAGAAAAAATTGTGTTCTATAGATACACATTGGAAGAGTGAGCGATTGCCGTTGAGTCGCAACTCATCAGCAATCGCTTACTTCTCCAACTTGTATAGAAATCTACTGATTTTCCTCCTACATTTCCGCTATTTTTTTTTTTTTTTTTTTCCTTGCTTGTTCTATTGAAAATTTGGGAAATACTCTTATTGTCTCAGAAAAATCTGGTTGCACTCGCCTTGTTTTTTCATATCGCGTTACGTACATAAATATGAATGAGTCGACGAAACTGAAAACATACGCAGTTCGTACGAATAAATAAATATTTAAGGAATTACGTATTTCACGAGCATAATCGTTCCGACGTCGTGCGTATAAAAGGAATCGCGCGACGACCTTAACCGAAAAATTAATTGCAACGCGACGGCCGGTAAAATAATCCAATTTTGCAAGCATATCGTCGTTACCATTGAGAAGCTACGATAATTAAATAGCGTGAGTTTAAGGCACAAAAAATAATCATTATCACAGTCATCTTATGTAGCGAATGCACATCATTCAGTACAAGTGATGATCGAAAGTATGCGCGTAAAGTTACTCGTAGTAGTTCGGCCGCCGCCGCCGCCGCCACGCCGCGCCGGGATAACTGGCGTCCTTCGTCGCATACTAACGTATATGAGGCCGGTCTATAATATCTATAGTATACGGGCTACGCGACACGCGTACATATGTAATGCACCTGAATGAATGTTCCAGTGTTTTCACTGCACGCACAATTGAAAAATAATAAGAATAATTTTCTCACAGTTTCGGTCATTATAATCGCGTAAACTTACGACATAATCTACGAGTCGTCCTACACACATACGAGAACCCGCGTTACGTACTCAAATGTATTGTTACGGTTTTATAAAAAATAAAAAAAAAAGAGAAAGAAGCTACAAATTCAAGCGCGATTCGTCGCTACGTGTGTATATCAGGATAAAAAAAAACATAATTTAGCGCTATACTTTCTTCCTCTTTATTTTGTTTATCTCTCTCTCTCTCTCTCTCTCTCTCTTTCTTGCTTTCCTTAATTTTAAGAGTGGTTACACTCGTGGGAATGTTACGACACGACCCGACGAAGTAAAGAAGGATGGAAAATGTATCAGACGACCACGGTCGGTCGGTCGTCCGTTTTTGTTTTTAACCTTGTCCATAATTAGAGGTGACATAAATTATCGAACAATGAGTTCGTTTTTCTTATGGAAAGCTCGTTCGTTCATCACGCGACAAATCTACACAAGTTTGAGAAAACCCGTCATATTTTGGAAGACTATTCTAATCATGACATTCATCTATAGCGAGTACACCGATAGCGACGATCGTCATTGATGTACTAACCGATATCAATTCCAACACCACCGACTTCCCTGGAATTTCTCGTGGGTAGTAATATCAAGCACGGAAGAAAAAATGGTGTTTGAACGGAGGAATTTGAACGGTGGAATAATATTTAAGCCCATTGTTTTAAATTAAAATACGAACGGAGGAGCAGACACGGACAATGAATTCTTATGAGCGGAGTAGGTTTTTTTTTTTTTTTTTTTCAAGAGGGACTAATAATTGATGCACAAAATGATTGTGTCGATAAAGTAAGGTACCTATAGTGCAGGAACACAGCAAGCAGGTTACTTCATGCCAATGACGTAGTCGCCAAAAATTCCTGCAATCTAATGAAACATCAATCTGAATCAGTTGTTGAAGTGAAGCAGGTACAAGCAATCGTCACGGTGTTGAAGTTTAAAGAAACACGTTATCTCATTTCTTTCTTTCCATGATGATGTTGTTAGTAATCTAAATTAATACCTATTCATAACTTCTAATTGAACGCTTTGCTCAATATAAATCATCATGAGTGGTACCTAACGATTTGGAATTGGTTGATGAGGACTCTCTCTGGGATGAAGTTTCTGCTGGAGAAGTGTCTAATGAAGAAGAATACATCGATGAAGAAGTGGAAGAACCTCCAAAGAAACGACGCCGAACCGTAAACCGTGTTTGGTTGAAAGATGGTGAATTTGCAACAGGAGCAGAAGCAGAGAGAGCAGTACATGCAATGTGGAAGAAATGTTCTAAGACGAACACTGCTGAAGGTTTACGTGTAGATTATCGATGTACAAAGGGAGCATATCGTGTCAGTGAATGCCCAGCCGGACTCTACCTTTTATACCATAGTACTAGCTTGAAGGTCAGTTGATGTAGTCAAATGTTGAGAGAGACATTTGATTGCAATTTCATAAACTCACATTGTTCCATTTCTCTTTCCTGTAGGTTACATTATTCCGTACTGCAGCGCAACATGCGAATCACTTATCAGTGCCTCGATGTGGGTTATTAAAGGAATTGAAACAGTTCATAGCCTTGAAATTTGAAGAAGGCATTTGAAAACCAAATGCAATGTTGGCTCTTCTACGCGATAAGAAATTATCGGAACCACATAAATCGAAAATTTGTACGTTTACTTGAGAACATCAGGGTACTCATCAGACATCTGTAAGTGTACACTGTACTATACAGGCACTAACATCATAACTCTTTATGTAATAGGCTTGCAAAGCACGGTCCTAGTTCAATTAGTGCCCAAGAAATTAAAGATTGGTGTAATGGACATGGTACGATACTAGAAGATGGAGTAATCAAGGATGAGAACACCTTACGCGAGCAGCTCCCCACGAGCCAATTTTTGAACGGAGTATTTTCCGTTTTGGTGAAGTGGTCCAAAGATCGAGTACCCAACTCCGCAAACTATATTCCATTTGCTGAGTGTCCGACTCTGTCATTACAAAAATGGACGGAGGCCTACCAATGGGCCGGATTGAAGAAACCGATGCATGAAAGACCGCACTCGGATCCGAACTGTAAAGTGTACTACGTTCCTTCATCTATGATGACAAAACCTTTCACGAAAACAAACCTCACAAAAATACTCGTATTGAAATCAGAACACAAGTGGTCGAGCTTCAAGCAATATAAATTGTTCACCTCCAGTGCCTGGGCCGTCAAGATCGGTTCAGGGAACCTCTCATCGTCCTCTTGTATGTGCCCTCCTTATTTAAAGCGAGGGCACTGCAAGCACGTTTTAGGGGTAAAAATTCGGCTCGAGTTGGTGACCGTGCCCCCTCAGGCCAAAAACGTGCCCATAGGGCAGAAGCGAAAGAGGGGGAGACCGAAGAAGGCGACACGAGCGTTGATTCGTGATTAAATTTTATTTGTGTATGACTCAAATCACATATCCTCCTTGCAAGATTTTTTTTCATGAGAAAAATATTTTTCCTCCTTGCAAGATTTTTTTTCACGAGAAACATATTTTTTTAAACACGTACACGAAAAGTATGACATTATGCAATTGATTTGCGTGGTAAAAGTGCGACTTTTTTGGTGAGAGCATAAACAGTTGAATAATCGTCTCTGACAGTGAAATAATGATTCATTATTTAACTGAGTGAAATAATAATTCCCAAAATATAATACAAATACCATTTTCGGCAACATAGTGTCATACTTCCGTGTACTTGTATAAAAAAATAGCGTATAGCACACGTATGAGAAGTGCGCGATATGACTCGTCTGTTCGCTTCACTCGCCGTTCCGGCTCGTTTTGCGAATCATCAGACTCGTCAATAATCGCGCACTTCTCACACTAGTACTATAATATACTATTTTTTCCTTACAATGTTTTTTTTTATGTGGAACATTATAATGTCTCAGGGCATTTTTATTTTTTTCCGTTCATTCTTTTTTCCCCACGTGCTACATATTTCACTCCGTTCAATATATTATTCTCATGTGATAGTAACTGTTCTTCCGTGGTTCTCATTAAACCTTCCGTGCTGATAAATGGTAGCCATTTCTCGTTATGTACCTAAAATGTTATCGACTAAAATTGAGACCTAAACGAATAGAGAAGAAATCGAGTCGAACGAAAGCTAGCCTTCACCGATTTACTTATGTATCTAAAACAGACCTTTTTCAATATTTTCTTCGCCTAATATGTTCAGGTCTGAGTACAGTACTCAGCGCCGCGCCGCGCCGCACTAGCCGTTAGTCGAAAGCTTGGTATCAAAAAGTAATATTGAAAACTACACTGCTGAATAGATAATCGTTAGGGAACCATTCGCGAACCGATGCTCCTGTCACAAAAGTTCGATACCGATTACCGTATATTTCTCCCAGTGTATTCACAACGTCCAAAACGTACAGATACTATTGTACATCTGCGAGTAATCAGTCGTAGGAATATTATCTCAATACATAGGTACCGGTAAGTACGTACCTACATAATGTATTGCGTCTATGTTTTTGACGGATTCTTATCGCTCCAGCCATACCCGTGATGAGAATGAGATTGACTTCGAGGGATGCATTAAGATTTTCTGGTTTACGATTTTTTTGAAAGCTTGGTAAATTTTAATCAACTTATATTTAATTGAAAATGCGTACTTATGCGTGCATTTTTTCTGAGGATCTGATTAGAAGTTCTCGAGTTGATTTCAATTGATGCAACTTTTTTTTTTCTTTATAATTATGTTGATGACGTGTAAGTACAAGGGTGGAAGAAGGTGAACGCGATGAGGCCGCAAAAATGTTGATCAACTACTGTCAGATTGAAGAAGATTTTTATGGAATGCAAAGTCGAGATACCGGGCTATACAACATCTAAGCTAAATAGGCAACAAATCACCCTTCAGCGATCTCTCCAAACACATTATGAAATACATCACCCATGCCTGCTTCACTCATCAGTCTAACCTCAAATCCCATTTAAACAAGCTAGTCCAAATTAAAAATATTCTCATCCCCAAGACTCCTCAAATCAACTCTCTCGTTGCTTCCAATTCTTTTTAATCTAGTTCGAATCCTGTACATCTCCTTATGTTTAGGTATGGATTTATTTCAAGGTTTACCGGGTGGAACAACATGATGTTACCAGTTAAATGGGGTTTGCACTAAAGTCAATCCAGCTCTAAACGCGAAACTTTAGATGTACTTATCAAATGTACGAAGCTCGAAAATTGTTCTTCCTCTTTCGCGGCATTTCAAAAATCAAAAAGACCGGTATAAATATGGCAAAACAAATAATACTAACATGTCGGTAAAAGTTCAGTTTACTTTGGCCTGTGAGGCATCGACTACCGGTGATGCAAAATCAAACGTGAAAAGTGTTAAGACGATACAAGTTTTAAGTGATTCAATAATCTACGCATTTCCTGCGACTCATCAACTGATCTCGTTCCATCCGGAACTAGCTAAACTTTCGTCAATCGAACAGGCGTTAAAACAACGCGATAAGCGTGGGAAAATTAGGAGAATCAAAGTCACTCTCGACGAAGAATTACGAAAAGTTTATATTGACGATGATGACAACATAGTTTTCCGGAAACTCTTCCTGGATGAGATAACCTCTCAAACTCTTCCACAGCAGTTTTCCAGTGATCAACCTACTCCTCCTACAAAGAGTCTCGCTTCGCTCATCAAAGACATGGTTTGTCAAAAATACACAGATTGGAAACATAACCCGAACCAATGGTTAGACCAATTTGAGAAGGAAGCTACAAGGATCAATATTCCGCAACTCCGCTTCAATGAGGCACTGAGATTGTTTCTAGATGGTCCAGCATTGGATTGGTATGAGATCAGCCTCAGTAAAATTGGCCTGGAAAGCTCATGGGCTACGTGGAAAACCAGCTTCTTAGAGAATTTCGACACCAGAGGTTGGTCCGAAATATTATATGCATATAATTTTAAATATGTCGCGGGTCCCCTCACCGATTACGCGTTGAAAAAAATCAAATTGTTAATCAATATCGAACCGTCCCTCTCGACTACGGCTCATATTAATTTAGTTGTTGTAGGTTTACCTGCTACGGTGAGAGAGCGGTTGAATCGAGCGGATATTGATACACAAGGTGATCTCATGTCTGCCTTAGGAAATTTAGAACACTTAGTGACAAAATTTTCAGAAAAAGTAGATAAACAAGCTAAACAAGGAGAAAATAAAAATGCATTTTAATAAAAAAATCTTATAAACCTTGTCCACTTTGCGCTAAATTAGGCAGTAATGATAGGTTTCATCCAGAGGCTAAGTGTTGGAATAATCCAGATAACCCAGATAATAAATTATCTTTTCAAAGACAAACGCTCTCTAAACAAAATAAACCAATTCGTGCGGCAAACAATGTTGAATTGCAAGACGTACTTAATCAAATCCCAAATCAAAAAAACTAGAATTGACTCCCCTCATTGAAATACAAGCACAAATAGATAGTGACATTGCAAGGGCTCTATATGACCCCGGTGCGAACGTATCTATGACAAATGAGGAATTTGTCACAAAATTCAAATTGAAAATTATTCCCATAAAAACGTTTGCTTGTAAGACAATGGGAGGAGTACGTTTCCTTACAGGAGTTGTAAAAGTTAATCTCGAAATTATGAATATAGAAAGTAGTGTCTGGCTATTTGTAGTTAAAGATGATAACTTTGAATATGATCTTCTTCTTGGATTAGACTGTATCCAGATTTTCCGTTTAAACATGGATTATAAACTAAAAAATGACGGCTTCCTTAACGAAGTTAAACGAGGAACGCAGGGAACCTGTTTTATGATTCGAATGAGATTTGGTATTGAAAATTCAAGGAAGCCTAGATCATATATAGCTCGACAGTCGAAATTTTTCCAAGTCCCTCTCCTATCATATATGGCTCGAGAGTCGAAATTTTTCTAAGTTCCCCTCCTATCATCTATAGCTCGAGATTCGAAATTTTTTCTAAGTCCCCCTTCTATCATATATAGCTCGAGAGTCGAAATTTTTCTAAGTCCCCCTTCTATCATATATAGCTCGAGAGTCGAAATTTTTCTAAGTTCCCCTCCTATCATCTATAGCTCGAGAGTCGAAATTTTTCTAAGTCCCCCTCCTATCATATATGGCTCGAGAGTCGAAATTTTTCTAAGTCCCTCTCCTATCATATATGGCTCGAGGGTCGAAATTTTTCCAAGTTTTTCGCTGGACGGCGGACGGCGCACGGCGGACGGCGGACGGCAGATTTCTCAAATAGGCCCCCATAAAACAGGTTCCCTGTTAATATAACTCAAACAAAACAAAAAAAATATATAAACAGGGACACTGTTAATAGAAGTGATCCTAAATCTAATAATCAGCCTATTAAGGTAAACTGGAATGAAGGTATTCCCGTAGATAGGTTCCATGCTGAAACGGAAAATCTTCCCATCCAGAAAAGAAATGTAATAAAAAAATTAATAATTGATAATGAATCTCTTTTTGCTAAAAATCGATATGATGTTGGTACATTTACCGAGCAGGAGGCTCATATAAAGCTACTCGAAAATAAATTTGTAGCTAGAAAGCCTTATAAATGCTCCATAGAAGACCAAATGGAGATAGAGAAGCAGGTTTCTGAGCTTCTGAAGGTTGGCTTAATAGAAGAATCTTGTTCACCTTTCGTTGCTCCCGTCACCTTAGCTTTTAGAAAATCTGAAGGTGAAAAAAATCGGTTAGGTATGTTGTGATTTTACTGCATTAAATAAATTAGTAGTTCCTGAAACTTTCCCATTTCCCTCAATTGATGATATTATTATAAAAGCAAAAAATTGTAAGTGGTTCACCACCATCGACATTAACTCGGCCTTCTGGTCTATTCCAGTACGCTATAAGGATAGATACAAAACCGGGTTCATTACCCAAGAAGGTCATTATCAGTGGAAAGGCATGCCTTTTGGGATTAAGATAGCATCCCCAAGTTACCAAAGAATCCTGTCTGGGATTATAAAAAAGAATAATCTGAGTAAATTTTCTGTCAACTATATCGATGACATCCTTATATTTTCGGAAACCTTTGACGATCACGTCCAACATATAAAAAAATTATTGGAAGCGATAAGAAAGGAAGGTTTTCGTATTAAATTTGTCAAATGCTCATTTGCAAAAAAAAGCGTGAAGTATTTGGGTCATGTTTTGGAGGGTAACACCGTTAAACCAATGAATGATAATCTAATTGCCATACGTAATTTTCCAGTTCCGAGGAATAAAAAAAACGTAAGGCAACTATTGGGTAAAATTAATTTCTACCATAAATACATAAAAGATGCGGTTAAAATTCTACAGCCATTTCATAATCTTTTACGTAAGAATATTGAATTTAAGTGGTCGGATCAGTGTCAAAAATCATTTATTAAGATAAAGGAATATCTCACTGCTGAACCAGTTTTAGCAATCTTCGATAGATTGAAGCCAATATACATCTACACCGATGCTAGCATCGAGGGAATTGGGGCTGTCCTCAAACAACCTCAATCCAATAATTCCCTTATGCCAGTTGCTTACTTTTCTAGGAAACTCACGGAGGGCCAGAAAAAAAAGAAAGCCGTGTTTTTGGAGTGCCTTGCTATTAAGGAGGCTGTAAAATTCTGGCAATATTGGTTGCTAGGTACCCAATTTACCGTATATTCTGATCATAAGCCCCTTGAAAATTTGGGAGTTAATATACGTACTGATGAGGAGTTGGGGGATATGATAAATTTCCTGTCGCAATTCAACTTCAACATTATTTATAATCCAGGTAGCTCTAACGTGGAGGCTGATTGCCTGTCTCGGAATCCTGTTCTCAGTGCTGAGACTAATCTTGATGGTAATATAATACATACCGCTAACTACTTAAAATTGGATGAAATAATAAGTGATCAAAAGGACATAGCTAAGGATGAAAATACTAGGTTGGAAAATGGTGTATTATATAACACTAAAAATAATAAAAGAAAAATAATCCTAACTGAAAAGGGAGCTACGATGCTTGTGCATCGAGTACATAATGAACTAGGTCACATAGGTATGGACAGTCTCATTAGGACAATAACTCCACTCTATTGCGCTAAAAATATTTATAAAATAATAAAAGAAACTGCTAAAAATTGCACAATTTGTATAAAAAATAAAACCCGTAAAAGTAAGAAATTTGGGTTTTTAGGTCATTTAGGTCCTGCCACTGCTCCATTTCAGATCGTATCCCTTGATACTATTGGTGGGTTTGGGGGACGTCGATCCACTAAACGGTACCTTCACCTATTAGTGGATCATTTCACTCGGTATGCATATATCTCAACCTCAAAGTCACAAACTTCAGAAGACTTTGTAAAATTAATACAATCCACCAACGCAGGTAATAAAATTGACATAATCTTGACAGATCAATTTAGTGGTTTAACATCAGATAGCTTTGAGCAATATCTACAGTTCAACAATATTACCCACATTGTCACTGCGGTGGATGCAGCTTTCTCAAATGGTTTAAACGAACGTCTAAACCAAACTTTAGTCAATCGAATACGCTGTCGAATTAATGAACGCACTAACAATAGGTCATGGACAACAATTGCCAGACAATGTGTAGGAGAATATAATAGAACAATCCACTCAATAACAAAATACTCCCCAGAATATCTATTAACTGGAAAAACTACTCCTATAGTTCCTGTGGAGTTGGGTAATACGTTTGACTTGGACTCGGATCGATTAAAAGCTTATAATAACACGCTCAAAAACCATGAAAAAAATAAAGTAAAATATGATAAAAATAAAATAAACTTGGAATTCAATGTTAATGATTTAGTGTTTGTGGAAAATGGAAATAAAATGAACCGCCATAAACTTGACGAAATACGGATTGGTCCCTTTCCTATAATAGAAAAGCTATCCAAAACAGTTTATAGGGTAGCATGCGGCCCCTTAGAACGTGACAAAAGACTTTTCCATATTTCAAAGTTTAGTTGTCTCGGGAGCGATTGTGCCCTTTCCCAAAAAGGGGGGATGTAAAATTACGGATTGTAATTTCACGAATAATCCTGCTCACATGATTATTCACTGTCCTCTTGGTTCAATCGCTCGAACGCTGGGTAGTCGATAAGAACATACGTACTTGTAGTTTTGCAGAGATAGCTGCGAGTCATTATAATAAGTTGTAAACGTGCGCGATTCCACGTGTAAAGATAATTTATCGATTCTCGGTTAAACATAGAGCATCAAATTACAAATTTTTCGAACAGTAATTACTTTGTTACATATATAAACCGCACAAAAAAAAAGTGTGATACCCCCTCAGGCTTCGGGTCAGTCGACAAATTTCCGTTTTCACTTCTTGAATAATTTCCTCTCGGAACACCCCTGATCTTCAGTCGAATTATGCCATTCATTCATACATTAACTATTTCCTCTTTCGCTAGTTCATAAATTGGCTAGTTGTAGCATATGAATAGGCAAAAGTATATGCTCTAACGACCTGATTTAGATAGTGGATGTAATAGCTAGTTCATCCATACATCAACGGATTTTATACTTTAAACGCTAACATATGTACATACTTATAAGGAAACCTGAAATATTTTTCATGACGTGGCGATGATCTATGACCTGTAAAACGTCGAGAAAGTTCATTTCCCCCTCCTTCTGCCACGATTGCAACGAGTGTAGTGCTCACTTTTCTACGAAAAGTCGATAAAAATTCCAACATCCAAATCAGAGGACAATGGGCTCCATGAAAACATTTTAAAATGTAGAAAAGTAGAAGTACTAATAAATGAAAAGACATGATGGGGGTAGAAATACCCTTTTAATAATCACGTAGGACAAGTTACATATAAGAGCAACGCTCATCTTCTAAGTACAAAGGTATCATTCTCCTGTCTCAACATCCCGTCTTCATCAAGTCAGTGCTGCCGTTTATCCAAATTCCAACATAAAATATAAATTATTGGCAATAAGAGTTATAAAAGAACATCCTTCTGGGCGGTTGGGCTCTCTCTTACTCTTATGTGGCGGTTCCGAATCATCTGCTCTTTGAAACCATATCATCAAAAAGTTATAAGTAGGCTATAAACGGCTGGAGAAAAAAAAAACAGTATATGTTACCGTTGAAATTATTTTCTTTGCTGCGCAATATCTCTTTACTAGTACTTTCCTGCTCATTCAGCTCTTTGCTGTGTTTTCTTCATTCTTCCGTTTTTTTTTCAGTTTTTTTTTTTTTTTTTTCTGGTCGTTCTCATCTTTTTGCTGTTTACAGATTTGCTGCGAAAACATTCTATTTTGCGGTACGATTGTATTAATCGCTTCCAAATGTGCTTAGTTGAACTGTTATCATTCATTTCTTTTCAGCCGGTGAGTTGAATTATTTGAAATTTCTAGGAGTTTTGGAGGATGATTCAAAGTACAATTTTACTTGAATCTCAACATCGTTGAAGTAGTTAAAGATTTTATTAGACTCTTGAAGCCCTGATTTGTTCGTTGATGAACTCCAAAACGGTGTGCAATGAGTTGCATATACATCCCCAGATATCCTGTAAGGTTCAGTATACCAGTGGTCACTACACGACGCTTGTCAAGTGCGCGTGGGTAGTCCTTGTAATGAATGACAAGGAATGACTTTGCAAAAAAAATTCTCAAAGCTTCATTTTCTGACGAATTTTTCGATCTCCGGAAATGTTGTACAGAAAGGTTCAATGGGAGGTGGTATAGGAACGAAGAACATATCAACAAATTAGAAAGATCCACTGAAAACTCCAGCAGTGAGAAACTTTTTCGGATACTACGAGTATATTTTTGAAGCTCGATTTTACGAGCGAAGCACACTTTTTTAAAGAAGTTGTATCCTTCAATATGACTTCGGAACTTCAAACTTGTCCAATTTCAGAATTATTACTTTTACAAGTTACGCAAATTTCAAATCATTTGACTCGTTAAAATTGAGTGATTTGGTAGTGCCCATTTGATTGGTAGGTATTGCCCGAATTGGGCAGAATAGCTGCCCATCTCAAGTACTGAGCAATTATATCAATTGAGCGTTACATGTATGTATACATGAAGGGAAAGGGATTTCCGAAAATTTTGATTTTCTAGATACATCGATAAAAAGGAAACTCAAAATATTTACTGGTGTAATAGCGTGCATTGTCAAAATTATTCAATACGTACAAACTGTCACGTGAACCAAAAAATAGTGTACGCCAGTAAGCGATAAACTCGCGCTGCATGGCGGCCCTCGTCGCAGCTTCCGTCTCCAAAACGCTTCTTCAGAAATACCTTATGATTATACTATTATTGCTAGCAATTGATCGATTGTTAATAAATTTATGAGTACAGACAATTTCAAGAAATTACAAAATTAAGGTTGGAGAGAATTATGAAACAACGTCTTGTTTCCTGTTAGGTGCGCACTAGGGATCTTTCGTGTATCATGTTGTTCCCAACCATTTCGTCACTCGGAGCTGCCTACGAGAAGCTGAAACGAGAAAGTTGTTCGTTCTACCGTTGATTCTTTCCTCAATTCAAGTAGGTAGGCCCTATAGATACAAGACGTCCAACTTGATGAAATAAATTTAATTGTATACTTAATAAAGGTGGCAACAAAAGCAAACTGTCTCATTTAAATTAAATTCAAACTCAAGGTTTTCACTATCGAATATGACTAATAATAATGAAAAATAGCTAGAAAAATGAAAAACCCGCCATTGCCACTATCCGTTCAAAAATTAATTTAACAAAACAAATAAAATTTGACAAAACAAAATTCAACGCTCTAGGGGCTGTGGGAAGCGAGATACAAGTGTACTAAATTTGAACGAAAAGGTTTCATCGGAAATAAAATTCAATGAACCCTTGGTAAAAAATGAACAAAGAATGAACCTGTCGAATGATGAAAGGTTCTTCATCACAATACACGTATTGATAACGAAAGTGGTAAACGTATAGGAAAATCCGCTTCTCCTAACGTAAGCAGCTACTCGCAGCTATTCGTAAGAAGCTACTCGTAATAGTGAAAAATTTTCAACAAAAGTAAAAATTTCTCGAGAACTACTCATCCGATCCTCAAAAAAAATGCAGGTGCACATCTTCAAATATAATACTACAATATGGCCGAGTTACGAAAAAATCCATCGGGTAGTTTCGGAGGAGTTCCGCGGACAAAAAGGTCCTCGAAATACTGCAAAATTTCTCAACAAATTGAAAATTTCTCGAGAACTATTCATCCGATTCTCAAAAAAATTGCAGGTGCACATCTTCAGATATACTACTACAATATGGCCAAGTTACAAAAAAATCCATCCGGTAGTTTCGGAGGAGTTCCGCGGACAAAAAAATCTTATATATATAAGGAAACCTGAATTTTTTTTTTATGCTAGTTGTGATCTAGGACCCCTAAAACGTCGAGAAAGTTCATTGCCCACTCCCCCTGTTGACCTTGCTACGGGTGTAATACCTCACTTTTCTAGTTAGAAAAGTCGGTAAAACTACTGTACTGCGTCTATGTCCCTTCAGATGATCTTGAATTATTTTAGGACTTGGAAGAATTTCGGTTTAACTTTCGGGAGAAATTTAAAAAAATTCTAATCTGAAGAAGAACGCGCCGCGACGTCATCAGGTTATAGATAAAATTTCGATTGAAAGGCGAAGCGAGGAGACGTCTGATCATGTTTGAGGTAGGTGCTTGAAGGAATTTTTATATTGCAGGCTAGGTATATAAAAGAGAAAGAATTGAAAAAATCTCGATCCTAAAACAGATATTGTGGTAGGATATAATTGATTCATTGAACCGAATGAGACTCGGATTACAATACGTAAATGTGAGAAAAATACGAAATGTTTTAATTGGAAACTAATTTTTTGAGACCGTTCGAATTTTTCCATCGGACTTACTGGTAGCGCTTTGGAGCAATTTATTTGAGGGTTTCATCCTTTATTTAAAAACTTCGCTACCTATCTCAAAACATCATGACTCTAACGCACCAGTGTAAAAATATTTCCGATCATACATTTTCATTGAATACCTACTAGTTTTCAACATCATGTTTTCATCTTGAAGTGACTTATACGAGATTACGATTAAGAGAGATATCTCCTTTCACTAAAATATCGCTTGCTGGGAATATGTTACTATTTGTATCTTAGTTGTAGGTACTACAATTTCAACTTTGAACTGCAGAAGAAGTCAATTGATAAGGATGAGAAAAATTATGCGATTTTGTAACCGCCTTGCGCGCGCGACTACATCGTCAAAGTGGTATTACCGGTATACATATCAGTACACATAATATTATGATGTATCTAAGGCATTTTATGTACTTCTATCATTTAGCACTTGAAATAAGTAGGTACCTACTGTTGTAAGTATCTAAATGCCGAGTTGTTGTGGACATAATCCGCGAGCAATGGCCATCAAGTACGAGGCTAAATGTAGAAAGTGTAAGAGTATTCAACTTTGGATGAGTTTTTAATTGCGGATAACCAACAAAAGAGACTGGACAACAGATTTGCTGGGTGTAACATTGTGACTCAGTTTTGAATTACTTGAAAAACTCAATTTCAAAACATAGTGTTGTACTGCACTTAAAGGATAAAATGCGGGAGAGGTTACCGAGTACTCGGTTTGCCCTCTTGACCGACGACGGTATAGGTAGGTTGAGGACGTTCAATATTCTTATTGTGGATATTTTTAATGCGTTATGAATCAAAATAGGGAGGAAGAGAAACAAATGAAAAACAAGTTGTGGGTAAACCTGTGAGAAGGGCTGTGCTACGATAATGTACCTAATATGTACATTGTACACGTAAGTTAACCACAACATAAATAGATACGAGGGTGAAACGCGTGATATTGTGACATTAACACGTGTCATTCGAAACGTAGACGAAGAATAACTTTTCATTTGCGTGAAAACCAGAGATCTGAATATCAAATTCCAAACACCAACAAGAATAAATCTTATAGTTTATACAAACCTTAGAGGATAAGCTACTTCATACGATCACTTCAACGACTTGAGTGCATAGTACCGGTATAGATGTACTGTGATTGAAAAATTTGAGGGTAGCGGCTCGGTTGACGAATGAGACGAGTTGGACATCGACAATTAGGACATGTGCTAGCTAAGGAGTCAGAAAATAATAAAGAGAACAGCTAGCATTTATTAGATGTCTACTGATCACTCAATACTGAACGAATATTTATCGTGAACGTTACGTTACAAACGTGTGGGTAGGTGCGTATTGTGGTTAATTTTCACCCGTGACGAGTTTTACTTCTTACCTCTTTTATAACCGTAACGTCGCGTCGCGTCGCGTCGCGTCGCAGCCACCGGTAAGACCACTCGAACATGTACAAACTCGTACTTGCCAACCTGCATACTCACTGTTCGTGTAGGCTACCTTCTTCGGGAACGGTGCGGCAATTTCGTCAATTTCTCTTCTATAGAGGGGCTCGGGGTTCTTGATTGCAGTTCTTTTCGACATCGCCACGCCGGTTCGTTTTTTTGAGTCGTCTTCTCTCCAAACATTGCAGATTATGATGTATTTATTTGTGAGAGAATTCTCAGGAGTCTTTAACGCTGACCTTGAAAACTCATCATAATTCCCAAGATACGGTTCGCCTCTCCATTTTTTCATCATAATAAGTCACATCTCATTCGTGTTTCAATGCGTTTTCACATCGAACAATCCGTACAAAGTTACACAAACGTATCAGTTTTGCGTTCGTGAAAATGATTTGATGGGTCTCCCGTTTTCTTCTTTCGATTCATATGTTTTAGATTGTCACTGAAATAGCAATCCAATTTCCCAATGAACCACGTCGACTCCCGGTTGATAAGGTAAACTTTAAAAAGTCGATATGAAATCGAAGTCAATATTTAGATGACATTAATATCATACCGGGAGTCCACTTAATTTCGACGTCAACACTGAGTCAACTTCCAGATGATTTGGAGTCGACAATCGGGCGGAACTAAATTATCGATTTCGAGTCGATTTATACGTTGTCTACCAAAAATTGACGTCAAATCGACGGTCGACAAGGTTTATTGGGGGTTTGCGTTAGCGTTTCGATGAAATAGGTACCGGTATACGAACCAGGGACTCATCGGTGTAGAAACTTCAGCATTAGGAAGTTTCCTCATCATCTCGAAATGAACTCAATTCCGTCCTGATATACACACCTCAAGATATACATTATTTTGTGTCGTATGAATATTGGAATTAAAACCTCTTGTGAACACATAACCAGCGAGAAGAGAGTACCTACTGCTCTTCCTTCAGAAGAAGTAGTTTACCTCATTTGTATAAGATTTTTACATCGTAGCAATCCTGTTTAGGTCTCTATACTAAATCTAAATTTATTTTAACAAAGAATCTGTTTCATGAGGGGAAGGAGGTTTTTGAAGCGAAAGGCCAGGTGCCATTTGAAAAAACGTGGGACTTGGAAAATTCCGATTCTCAAGCTACATAAGATGGGAAAGGGACTTGAAAAAATGTCGACTTTAATTATTACACAACACAACAAAATTTTTTTTCGTGATTCCCTCGTTATCTTCTGCAATCTTGATGTTTAGTTGTGGCGGTTTGTTGCAAACGCCCGATCTCGGGAGTTTGACGTTATTCTGTCTGCGACTTCTGACATGTTGACGCTGGAGGTTGACACGGGTGGACACATTTTTGACGTAACTACCCGCGCCCCACCTATTAGAATGTGGACATTTCGTCAAAAATGCGTAAATTTTGCAAATTTTGACAATGAAAGTGTGTCAGTTGACATTAATTTCCGAGATCGGGAAGAGTAGTACATAACAGCATCGAACTTTGCCCGAAAAGTACTTTCAGAATCGGATATTCTCGTTCTTGACCTCTTCGAAAAATTTTACTTTGTTGAGTTGTGTTATCTGACACGAGCTTTAACTTCCAAGGTGGTGAATAAAAAAGTGTGATCTTCATTGAGAAAAAGTATTAATTAACTCCCATGAATGAGGTTCCCTGTTTGTCTCGATTAAGACTTTTGATGAATGCAACCCCGAGCAGCTAACGAAATAGGCTGCGAGTTTTTTTTATGAGTTAAAACTATTAAGTACAATTTTTTAAAGTTTTGTGGAAATTAGCCGTGATTCACCATGATTTCGGTACATCGATTTGAGAAACTATCACACATGGAAGGGGGAGGTATGGGCGTATTCTTTACAGCATACCCGCCGCAAGATCCGTCGCACGTGTACAAAACGTGAGCACTCTCTATTGTGGTCAGGCGGAGCTCGGCTGATGATCTACCACACCAATGGGTTATTCCTTATTTCAGCCCGCTCGCTACGTTAAATGAAAGAAGTACTAAATGTTGTTAGGCAGCACGATCTGCATATATTTCTGTTTGTCGATACTATACCAGTAGATAATAAATTGTCAATACATTTTTTGCGAACGGGAAAAGTAAACGATTGGATAAGTGAATGGTGAGCGCGTAGTATAGATTGAACGCCGACAGATATTTCTGTTTCTGGTTTTCCGGAAAGAGTAAAAAAAAAAGAAGCAAAAAAAAATAAAAAAAAAAATAGCTTTCGATTAATCGAAACGCGTATCAAAGGTGACGAAGGTTATGTACGTTTGATTTACAATGGGTCATTACAGGTTGCGGCCCACCCACGAAGAAGACATCTGATCACGCGTGCAGTGCTTTTCTTTGTGTTATCATACAGGTACCTATACAGATATTCCCGTTAGTGAATGGTAGACTATTATATGCAACATCCTACCTAGTATTCATCATCTGGGATATGTACTCGTACTTTTATCCTTTGATGAGAAGGGAATTATTATTGGGAATTATCACGACTTAAATGCTTAAAAAGAGTAATTTTGTTCAATAATTAGAGTTTCTTCAATTTGAACCCTCGCTTTTTCCTTTTCAGTTTAATTTTGATAATGTAAATTTTTCATTTTCAGTTTAATTAACTTTGTCAGCAACATCTGAGTTTTTCTAGTTTTCATTTTTTTCATACTATTTGTATAATATTTTTTTTTCTGCAAAAAAACAATTGCTTAATATTTCGTTGATTCTAGGCTAATAGTAATCAAAAAATTTAGAGGCCATATTGCAAGCTTTTTAATGCCAGCGGGGAGCCCGCAAACCTCGTGGCCACGTGGAAAACAGCTTGTCTTATTTTTGTTAAGTGAGTAGACGCATTTGGTCTCGAAGATGTACAAAACTGATTTTTTTTGTCAAGTTTTGGAGAGAGGAGAATGCAAGGCTTAAAGAAAGTGAGTTTATCCCTCGAAAAAGAAAGTTGCTGTAAAAAATCGAATTTACTCTCACTTCATTACTCTTCCAAAAAAGAATCCCTCGAAGTTATGAATCCGCTCTAGATTTCCAAAAATCCACAAGGAGAACATTCCTATTAGACCTGTAGTCTCATTTGTCTCCTCCCCCACTTACAAACTGGCGAAATACTTGAACTTGTGGTTTAAATATTTCACTGACTTCGAATCAAGACATTCTCTTCGTGACTCCAACGGTTTAGTTGATAAGATATCTGAACACGTGCATCCCCCTGACTCGATCCATACTAAGTTCATTTGATGTCGCCGGTTTATTTACTAATGTGCCTCTAGCCTCTACTCTTGAATATATTCGCAGAATATTAATAGAGGCTAATTATTTGACCCAAACTACCGAGGAACTCATCTCCCTCCTATAAGTGTGTCTCTTTCCCAATATTAGTAAATTACACGACAATACCAATTCGATGATAACCTGCCTATGGGTTCACCTTTAGGCCCATTAATTTCAGAAATATTCATGAATCACCTTGAGGAAAAGATTTTTACATCTCAGTGCAGGCCTACGCAGCTGCAGTATATTGGGTACTGGTATAGGTACTTGGATGACGTCTTGTGTCTATGGACCGGCCCAGAGACCCAACTGCAAGATTTCTTTCATCCTTCAATCAGTTTCACACTTGAGGTTGGCGGTAAAACCATCACTTTTCTTGACCTCTCAATCTCTCTAAATGAAGGCAAACATGAATTCAATATTTTAGGAGATGGCGTAAAAACACCAAAGAAAAATGGGAAATTTAATACCAAGACCAAAATCACCTGCCTTAAACAAATGGACTCACGAGTTATTCCCAACTGTTGAGTCCAGATTACGCCTCATAGATTTCAAACCCAATTTCTGATCAACGCAAGCGATGGTGGGACACGAAGTTTTTAAAGCTTACCTTAGCAGAAACCGCGCCTTAGATGGCAGATGCCCCTGCAGCTTTGGTACCGACAGCGCGAAGCACTGCCTCACAGACTGCTTGCGCTTTGTGAGCTGATGCCCACTCGACTGGGAAGAGACGACAGAACACCAAGTAGGTATCGTACTTCGAGAGGACAGTCCAAAAGTTATGGGTTCTGGAGAACCGAAATAAATTTCACTATCAAAAGATGAACAACAATTACAAAACAAAGTAGGAGAAAGGGGAAGCGAACGCCTGCGAAGAAACCAGCACTGTTAACCAGGCCTGCCGTCAACCGGATGTAATTTTCACGTTTCTCTTTAAAACCTAATAGTACCTTTTCTTAGGTGGTTTCAAAATCGGACGACGATATTCACCTGACACTAATTACTCGTATCACTAAAGTAGAGTGAGTTTTCAAGAAATTACGTCACATAAACATCTCTTTTCAAAATCTTTCAAACGAAATTACATCAGAAATTGTAATATTTTTCACCTCCGTGAAACTTGAATAATTTTTCTACGTCGATAACCCTCGTTTTCCCAAAAATTTTTCGCCCGCTACTCGCCCTCCCCCGAGGGAGCTGGATAGTAGAAATTTATTCAAAAACTTTACCCGGATAAAGAGAAATTTTTCAAAAACAATTTCAAGTTGATAGGTAAAAGCGTTCAAAACTTATGGAATTATATTATACTCAACATATAAACAAAAAAACATTCTATGTATTTCTATATATCAGGACTTTTTACTTGTAGAAAATGAGTTATTACACCCGACGCAAGGTATGTAGAGAAAGGGGGCAATGAACTTTCTCAGCGATTCGGAGGTCCTACATCACTTCTAGCCAAATAAGAAAATTTTTGATTTCCATGCACCGGGTGAACCAGAAAGATGTTACCAGTTAAATGGGATTTGCGCTAAATTCACTCCAGCGCAAAAACGCGAAACATTAGACATATACTTCAAATCTACAAAATTTGCATCTCAATTTTATCTTCAATTTAGGAGAGACTCAGCTTTCTACTGCTTTTTTGAGCCGAGTTATGAACGAAATATTTGAATTTTATAAGAAAAAAGAGCGAAAAGAAAGTACGTTGTACAGTTATATTATCACTCATCATTACCTTCGAGGGCAAGCTTTGGAGAAATTCCGCATAGCAGCGCATACTCCGCCCTTATTGGCGAATACCTGTGTACGCCGACATTTTGTTATAACTCGATTAAGAAACATTTAATTGGAAAACCAATACCGCCACTGGATTTTTTGTTGAAAATAGCATAAGATTGAACGATTTGATGTCATTATCGCTTCATGAAAAATAGATAAACTTTTTGCCGATCGAAGTTCTTGTACTCCATCGAGTACCGGTACGCTTCCTTTCAGTATTATCTAGCCATATAACCCTTTTTCACAGTTAACAGTACTAATCACTAAACTGTAACTGAATGACTGCTCAACAATTTTTACCGGCTTTTATACTAAAATGTTACCTTTTGGTAGAACCGCCTAGCGGTGTCTCTTAGTCTTATCAACAAATACACTGTACAACAACGTATTTTCTACAACTTACTTTATACCTTAGGATACTGTCTAATTTACCTACTTTTATGATCTTTGGTTGGTAACACACTTTATCACTATCATTTTAAGTAGGCTGATCAAGATTTTTTTTTCTTCAACAGATTCTCATAAAATGTGACCAAGTCGTTGTGGACTATCTGAAGTCGGGTACGTGCATTTTTTTCTTGGAGTAGTTGAGTAACTCTCAATTTTCCCCAAATTTCTTAGTTTTTTTTTCTTGGAAAGCATCAATCGTATCGTTTTCATATCATTACATTACGTTGAAAATTATTTTCAAGTAATTTTGGTATCCATATTGCTGATGGATAAGTGGTTTTTGAGTAGTTCTCAAAATATGCGTATAAAGCCGTCGGGGCTTGTTCAATTTGTGTTCTTTCGCCTAAAAGGTACCTAATGTATTACCTCGTCAAACTCAACAATGAAAACTTCGAGTTTGAAAATCCATACAAAATTAGGTAAGTACATCTATAATTGAGTAGAATTTTTTAGTCTCTATCAAGTGTGCTGCGAGACTATCTTTGGTGACCACATGTTTATTTTATTATTGATCATTTTCTCGTGTGTATACTTAATTGGCAGTAGTTCATGGTCGATTTGAGGTGTCCAAGGAGATGGGATTATAATTTTAAATTTGGACTAGCTTCTTTGAGTGAGACTTGAGGTTAGACCTATGAGTGATTCAGGCTCAAGTGATGTATTTGTTCGTTAATGCGTCAGGAGAGGTCGAAATGTGGGGGAAGGAATGAGGGTTGACTGATGGGTGATTGGGTTGCTTCTTTGGCTTCGATATCGATTTTTTTCGTTTTTCGGGATCTCCTTATAACTGGATTTCCAGATGGAGAATCTTGAGATGGAGCTTGCATAGAAAATGGTGATGAGAGTGCGAATACGATTTATGAGTGCGTAAGAAGAATAACAGCTGGAGATGGAGATGCCAGGAATCGTTGGTGATAAAGAATTGAGCCCTTCAGCCTATCATACAGTATACCAGACCAATACTACTCGTAGGCTAAGAATAACTACCGTAACGTACGGAAAAAGTAAGTGATTCTATCGTTAATTCACGTAGGAATAGAAGAATAAAAGTGTTGTTAATCATTTACCAAAGTTTTTGAGAATTTAGAAAAGTCAGTTCTGTTTATGTTGCTGCGTAAGCCAGATCTTCTCGCTGCTTTGATTTAAGAGGTACCAAAAAAAACGTCCTTAAATTTCTTTCCATCAAATTTTCAGTGGCAGTTTAGCGATCCATTATATGACTTGATAGATAAGTAGTTAGTTGTTTCAAATAAAAAATGAATTATCGATTTGGGCTTATTTTTATCTGTGAGAAAAGCTTGAGACTACCAAAATTTTTCCTATCTCAATTCCACAGACAATCTGTGAGCTCAATGAAAAATATAGGTATTGTACTATTAAGCGAATATACAATTTTAAAATAAATAATAAACGGTCTAATATTAATTTCTGCGCTATAGTTTGTTGCTTAGTGCAAGTACTTATTAATCTTTAGACAAGTCTCGTCGTTGTTGTTATTAATGATGACAAAAAATAAATCGCGTCGAATAGACTCGTGGGTTGGGGCTACCTGTATTCATTCGAGAAGGTACATTAGTAATGTGACAAAATGTGGTGTGGTAAAGAACGATTATGATGGTTGTCGGATACGATCCAATTGTATATTCTACGAAGCGACGATCAGCTCTAGCTTCATATGGAATACTCGTAATGCGAGGACCTTGAAACAAAGATTTCCGGTGCTATTGTTTAGGAATACAGTAAATAAATACGAATAAATAAATTACGCTTATGAACCAATAACGAAGTCCGACAAGAATATCAAATTGAAGGAGGTTTCGTAATGTTAGCAACACGTTCGATTATCCGGTAGAAAACGCGACTCACATGCCGAATGAGAGAATGATTTGATTTGAAATAAACAAGAACGAAGACTTTTAAGAAGGCGTTGATGCGGCAAACTGTACGACTTCTGATTTCTGACGCGGTGAAACGTGATTCCAATTTTACCGGTAGCCACGTCGTTTTTTCGATTGAATTCTGCTCGAGACAGGCTGTACCGATCGTGTCGTGTAACCTATACAAGTAGTCAAGACGTGCACTAATTGTCAAATCGACACTGTGCTTCATTTTTCGTGGGCGTTCAACTCGATCCAGATTCTATAAAATTAGAAATATTAATAAGAATTTTTCGTGGTAGGATTGATTCAACAATTGAATTTTTACTATTAGGAATGTGGCTTCTCCACCACTTTGAAAATATTAGGCTGTATGAAAAAAAAGATAAGAATAAAAACTGCAAAAAATTGCGAGAGATGCTCAACGCTTCGCAGACCAATCTGCATTATCAAGAGCAAACAATGTTCTGACCACAGTAGCGGATAAGAATATTGAGAGAGAAGATCATGAAACAAGTAAAAATAGGTAGGGTGATGTTGAATGCAATTACGTGTTACCTACTATTGGTGTTAGATTTGAAGTTCACATTTTGCTAATTTTCAATTGTATGAATCCCTTCTAATATTGGGTATTTCTCTTTTTCAAGTTGTTATCGTAGTCTCAGATGGAAACATCATTGAAATTAATTTTCTCATATTGTTGATACAGCATTTGTATTGAGAAATTTAGCAATTTAAAAGTTGAGAGATTCCCTTGTCTTGTAGGTACGTCACTGCGGTCCGAGTAGAGGATCTGAATTTTTCACTTAATTTTGGATACCTACCATTTGATCGCAAGTTAAAATATATCATATGAGCGATAACAGGAGAAGATTAAACGATAGAAAGAATGAAATGTATACGAAAAATTGTAATAAACGATAAAACGAAGCAATGCGCGATTAAAAGTACGAATTCACGTTAAACATTGTAAAATAAAATTTCAAAAATATCAGTTCAGTTGAAAAATTGTTAAGCACCATTACAAATGCACATTAGCTCTAAATTTTGACTTACAAGAGTTCAAAAGTGAACGATAATTTATTACATAAAGAGCGATAATTCATTTAATAATAAACGCTCTCTTCGCCTTCACTGGCCGGCTCCTTTTCCTCTTCTGACCGAGGAGGACTAATTTTGCCTTCTGCGGACTGCCGTAGGTAAACCACGAGAGGGTTTGAGATTATGATTATCATGCCCGCCGTCAGTCTTGAACAACGTTACTTTATGGCTATTACTGTGATACAAAAGATATAAACTAACCGGGCACTCAGCTGCCCTATATTTTCCCGCTGTACACCGGTGCAGAACATTTTGTCCATCGTCGGTTCTTTGGACTGCCGTTTTCTTATACAGGCCTACCTATCGTGTACGGCTTCAGCTTCCTCTGCATCATTCTTCGTTTCAAAATCTTGAATCTTGGTCCAGTGTCGAATTGTTCGCTTTTGTTTAGGCTGGGGCTCCAAAGGCTCTTCTTCTTCAGATTCACTGTCACGAAATTCCTCTAGATTGGTCAAATTTGTATCTTCGTCACTCTCGGACATGATATTAATGGAAATTGAATATTTATCACGAAAAGTGCGTACAAGGTCCAACACACAAACATTGACCAACTACAACTGCAACTAACAAAAGACAGGTCTGCTTCACGTACAAAACATTACTACATAATATTCTACAGCGATAATATTTTATCAATGTGTCAGTGCAAGTCATATTCCGAAATATATTTTATGAAAATGAATCATAATATCCTATCGGTCATCGTTCGTTTGATATATTTCAATTGCAATCAATATGTAACGGGCAAATAATTCATTTTACTATCTTTCGAACCATCTATTTTAATGTTCTGTATCCTATCGCTCATTCAAATTCTTTTATCTTGCAATTAAAGTTTTTACCTTATTTTTAGAGTGTTGGAAAAGCCTCATTTCTAAATGTAAAATTTCAATTATAAAGTTAAATTCTGCCACCCAAATACTATAAATATCACAGTTCAATCACTCAGCACCATTTTTTCCCGACGCGGTCGTTTGAATATGAGTGTATGATCATAATTTTCTGTAAAATGTAATTGGCAGTTCGAACAAACGGACCTTGTACTGATTAGAAACCTTTCTTCTCTCTTTAATTTATGTACCGTATCTCGCGCGTCCCATTCGTTCGACGAGTACCTATTTATATAAAGATAAAATGCGATAATTTATCGTATAACTCGATCGTAGTTTACATTCATTCTTCAATTCAGCGATCAACAGATCTGTCAATCCGACAACTCAATCTAGTTCAGGAATGCTTCTTAGAGATCAACAGAAATTACTTAATTTTGTTAGGATTGAAAGAAATCGATTGTAATTTTCAGTCAAATCACATTCATCCGTTTTTGAAATCTGCACTCAAGTTAGAAGTGAATTATTCAGATTTCTCTTGAATCATAAAATACAACGATTTTTGCCGATTTAGAATATTATAATATAGGCCATATTTTATGAAGGAATAAGAAAAGATGGACCCGATCCGCAAATAAAGTCAAAGAATGAACTTTTCTATAATTAGGTGTTCTAACGATTATCTTTGCATATTGTACCTTTGGAAGTTTGTTAAAATAGATGGCTAATGTGAAAAAAGCCACCGGAAAAACCTGAAGGAAATTAAAAGAGGTACAACTTTCGTTCTTCGCATTTTCCAGATCCATGTCCCATGCCCCATCTCAGAATTTTGTATTGTGACTGTCATAATTTTGTTCATATCTCGTTCAATTTTGTTCAGCAAATTCCACGTACCGTTTCCCGCTACATAAATTTAAAAATTTTTGGGGCTGGAGAAATGCAGCTCTCCCATATTTGAATTTCGGGTTCTGACTAATGTCATAATTTTTGTTCACATTTTGTTCAATTTTGTTCCGCCAATTATAAATTATGTTCTTCTGCCGTTTTTCCGGTATATTATCCATTTCAAATTTTTGGGACTAGAGAAATCCAGCATTCCTATCTTTGGATTTCGGGTTCATTTTAGAGACCAAAGAAATGTACACTCTGCCCGTCTCTAATCTTTGAACTTTCAATCAAAATTCACCGATCATTCTCCAATTACTCGTGTCGCGTATTTAGGGACCCACAAAATGGAAATAAATCCCACCCCCTCATTCTTATCGTTAAACGTTCATAGTACCTATTTCACACTATCCAATATTGAAAGCCTGCTCCCTCATTTGAATAGAATTTCAAAGTCCCGGTGGATTGAATTGTTTGTGATAAGTTTAGTCACGATACAAAATCCCGCGTTGGAGGGCTGAGGATGACGACCTGCATTTTCCACGCGAAACAATATTTAAAATTGATATATTAGCATTGACAGAAAAAATCGTATGATTAGGTTACCACTTTCTCAACGCTCCTTATGTTTCTGCATCATACAATCAGCGGTCAGTGCTTACTCTCTTTATTCGTGAATGAAGCGTACTACTCATACGTATTTTTAGCGAATTAATGCAAGTAACGGAAGCAAAAACAGAGAATGTCCCGCCCTCCTCCTTTTCAGCTAAAATCGTTTGGATAGTTTACTGGGAAAGGAAAATCATTTTATCTACTAGCATTGTAGTATATAGTTCCTAATATCACCTGTGCTGTGTCTAGAATGCTCGAATGATTTTCTGTACATCGAGTATCTTTTCTTATCTGATTCTTTTAACTCGTAAATGTATTTGTCATCTTGTGAGTAAATCGGAGCTGCCCGGTGAAAAGGAGGGGCATGCAGAAAGAAATCTTTCATGGTAATCGTCAATTCCTTCGTTCATGGCTTCAGCAACCACTTTACACAACCAAAATAATTTCACAACACGTGTGTCGGTAATCCACGTCTGATGTAGAATTTACCCGGAAGTTATGGTGTAAGTGGCACGTTTCAAACAATTCTCTAGGGTTGAAAAGAAGATTGAATGTCCACCCACGGTACAGATGAAATAGATGATACGAATTCGCACTTATCGATCGTTTTTGATTGTTAAGAAATACTTGCACGTTGAAAGAAAAAATAAGTGGTTTTGTGACGTTGTAGCGAGCAACAAACTATATAGTTTATCGTCTCTAATGTCTGAGGAGCTAGGCCGATGTGCGAAATTTAGGCGCCATAGTTATCGCACTAAAAAATCACTCACAATAGGTACTCATCTTCCTGCGTATTAACGATAAGTACATACCTGCTGTTATGATTGCTATTTGTGTAGGTATTACAATTGTTCTCCGATTCTCTTTGTCACTACCAATATTTGTAGGGCGAATCTGCGTGATTTTCTTGAGAATACCTGAAAAATAAATTCAAAAACTACCTAGGTATGTATTTGCCAATTTCATACAGTACGTGGGTAATGGAATACTTATTCTCGATATTCGGAAACATTTCTTGTACCACTCATAAACATTTTTATTTTGGTATTTAAAATTCTTCTATACCATTCACTCAAATAGGGCCTTCCATAAACTGAAGTTTCTACAATTAAAGAGGACCTACTCCTAATAGTTTGGAGTCGCTAAAATGAACAATTTTAGAAACACGTGAGCATGTCCACTCGTATTGCAGAGAAAATTTCTGTAGGTTCTGGAGTCGGTTTTCAACTGACGGAACATGTTGAATGAGGAAGTGAATGTTTTCATTACAAGTATCCTTAAGCTTAAGGTATTTTTTTTTTTTCTTTTTCTTCTTTTTAAAACTGTGAAAAGCTGAGTTCGTTGTCGATTGTACTAAAAAGTCATTGTGAAAGCGAAAGTGTAAAAATTGACTAAAAATTTGCGGATACATAATAATTAAAAGATCCATCTTCCCAGAAAGTACCCGAACTTCTTACTCAATTTTTTTTCAAATATCGTTTTCCACGGTCCCGAATCTGTTTTTGTTCTTTAATTTCGTTTTTAAAAGCAATTCTGATCGTAACATATACCGTATCATTCATTACTGAAAGTAAGTAGGAACATGACAGCCCGAACTAGTCTACGAGCAAGGTGATTGAAAAGGGGTGTGCTCAGTTCGATTGTAAACAAAACGCAACCCGCATGTACATTTAAAAATACATGGGACGCGTCACCCGGTTCCGTTTTTACATTGTTTTAAATGGAGATCAGCTGATGTAGCGCCTTGTTGTTTACATTGAGCTGAGCACACCTCGTTTCAAACACCTTGGTCTACGAGTACTTTTGTGCACAGATTGTACAAAATTGACGGACAATAATATTATTTTTGTAGGAAAATATGGGACATGAAAGATTGAAAAATGAAATATTCGTATTATTGGCTTAGCCGCCACTGAATGGGAAAAATTCTTTATTTTTGTTACAAAAGTAACGTTTCGATACCCCTTCGGTACCATCGTAACGAATGAGAAATTTTTCTCTTCGGTGATGGCTAAGCCAATATTTAATTTTTCAATAATATTATTAGCATTGAACATTGAAAACTGTAGAAAGCTATCCGATCGGGTACCGATGATTCGTGTCTGGTATTCAATAATGAGAATTTTTACCTACATTATACATAGCTATACTAGTTATGCTATTTGGAGGTTACAGTTTTATAAATAAAGATACAAGTTTCTTCCCATTGTTTCCTTGGCATCATCATGTGTGATCGAGGGAAAGAGAAAGAGAAAGAAAAAGAAAAAAAGAAAAATCATGGTGATGCGTGTCCAAACTTTAATTAGCGAGGGTAAAGCTGCAATACGTAGACAATATTTTAATGACACATTCATCCAAACGTTCAACCACCAGGGGCAATCGACTGTTTGAAGGTTCTACGTTAAGATAAAAAAATTGCGGAGATTAAAATTTTGGACAAAAAATTGTTAAAATTTTCTCTATGTATAAATTCGTCGTCCAGTGAAGTGAGATTTTTATTCTTAAAGTTGTAACCGTGATGTTGAACAGTATGGTGCCGGAGTTATAACGCGTGAGACGAAGAAAGCAGTAGGCCTACACCCAATCACTCAATTCAATAATTTTGGTTCATCGGTGATGCGACGAATATCCATAATTGTACGTACACATTTCCATTAGGAATTTTTTAAATTATTTATGCACGTATACTATAATATAAATAATGTGAGTATCTTCCATAAACTTGGGCTGGCTGGCAGATAAAAATATTGGTAGCAGTAGCATTAGTTGTTGGCACCGAACGCGTAAAAATTATAATATCTCTTTCGTACGATGATCACTTTATTTCACAATTCAGTCGCCGAGTCTAGTCTTTCTTTTCCTGCGTGTATAGTAACTTCATCCTATCATACGAAGTCTCACTTATTAATGTAGTCACCACAATACTGTTTATCAGCGATATAAAACACCTGTACGCATATATGTGTTCATTTGTATATTATATACCTAAATATACGTACGTGTATTTTAGTAAACAAAACTCCATACCGCTTAGGTTGTCTAAAAATACCAGTTTTCATTTCATCCTTTTAATGCAATATTTGTATATATAACTAATAGGTACTTACAAATAGGCACGTATACAAATATACAATAAAGGTATGTACCTTTAGATCGCAAGATCGAGTAATCTCGACTTATTATTCCCGTCATTATTTCTGTATATGTCACCCATCTCCGTTTCTCTCTCTTTGCTTTGTGATATACTCGTTTCTTCTTTCAAACAATTTTAATATTTACGAGCCAGAAAGCTACTGCTGAGATGAAATGCGGTATTTTGTGTCGCGCTGAACCAGTTATAAATGAATGAACAACAATATTTAGAGTGCGCGAAGGTCTCTCAAGTCGAACGAGTATCGGAATTAAGTTATAATAACGTACTTAGCTATAAAATACCACCAGCTAATAATAAATACCTCCTCTGCATCACGCAAGAGAAGCCGTCGTAGTTTCCATGTGTGTGACCACAAACAAACATTCTGGCACTTCTTTTGACCAGCATCTGATCGCGTTACATTTTCAACCGTGATATAAAACATACACGCATTTGCGCATTTGCATACGCCCGTAAAGAACACTCCTCCTTCTTTCGCGCAGAAGGGCGAGAATTCGGAGTAATTTGCGTTACCACCGTCGCCGACGCTGGAGACTGTGCAAATAGCTCAAAAATTATTACCCAGTTTTCATTTGGTAATTCAGCTCCGCGCACCGTCATACTTTACATCGACCACGATGCAATATCATTTTCACAGCTTTTATATCTAGTTAAAATTCTCACGATACTCATTCGCGAACATGCCACCGAACCGTGACGTCACGTCATATCACGCGAGATACTACGGGTAAGACCCGGTCCCCAGCGTCGTCTTGGGTCGATCTCGTCTATTAGATCAGATTTCAAAATAATACATTCTTGGCCAACAAAAAAATATGTTCACGCGGTATCGGTATCCGATCGCCCTTCATCACCTTCAATCATCAGAAAATATTTCAAATACTCACACGGGCGAACAAGAACCAAAATCCGAAGAAGAGATTAATTGTGAAATAATATACATCGCGTCGGCAGAATGATTATGTTACTGGTATCTGTTCTTTTCATGCCCTTCATACAGACAATTGATGCCACGGGAAACTTTTCGAAAGAATTTCGATCTTCATTAGCGTACGTCGCAATAAATTAGGTGCGAAAAATGGACCAAATTATTGTATCATGTTGCAGTTACTTTCCTTTTGAAAATCAAGAGGAAAGAAAAAACAAAACTTACGCTGCCGCATAAGCAACACACGATTTTTCACCTCTACTTGCAATTAAGCATTATTTGTGCTAAAATTCTATCTTCAGCATTCCAACTGTTTCTATAAATCGTTCGCTCAATAAGATTCACTCATTCTTACCATCTCTCTTTCCTCTACTCGTAATTCATTCTTCATCATCTCCGATTCCCTAGTATCATTTAATGTTATTCCCAATCACTCCTCTCTTCATCCTCTTATAAATTGTATTCACCCTCTCATCGCTACCTTTTTCTCAAACTCTATTTTAATAATCTTCATCAGGGGTACCTGGCCAGCTCAAAAGCATCCCAAGGAACGAAAAAATCGAAAAAGCAGCCAAACAGCGACCAGTCACCCATCGGCGAGTTCTCCAATTAGACATTCAGGAATACATCATCCATGCCTGGTTTCCTCATTGGTCTAACCTTAAATCTCATTCAAATAAGCTATTTCAAATTGAAAATATTCCCATCCTCCAAGACGCCTCAAATGAATTTACTCGCAGAGAAGAAATTATGATCATTAGCCTCACACACACACACACACACACAACCATCTCATCACTCATCTTATACCACTCTCATACTCTCATTGCGATCCTGATCCTCCCTCCCCCCCCCCCAATGATTCAACATATCTTTTCCTACTCACAGAAACACGTGGGTTAACGTGGTTAACGTTCATTTTCGTATTACGGCACTTTAATACTGAATAATTGTTGAAAAAATTATTCAATATCTTTTCCTGTCCTAAATTAGTCTCACTCTCGAACACCTGACTTATCCCCCACAATCACGTAGAAGAACTATTAGACGGCTCTCCAACTGTCCTCAACATCTTTCAATTCCTCCAACAATCAAATTCCTTTTCTCACATCTAAACTTAATAACACCGCTGAGCTCATAGCCCTAATGACAGGCTCTTAGTAACTCCATATCAATATTTCAAATGAAATCAGCTGAGAAGGAAGAAATGGTGAAGATTGCGCCCTCATCAATTTTTGTACCAGGTCATTCAAATTTTCAAGACCAAATATTATGGAGTATACTAGGCTATGCCAGCGTAACATAAAATACTAGGCTTCACTCTAGAGACTTGGAAAAATGTTGACTTTCGCTACCATATAGGTACGGTGACCAGATTCTTTTCGAGAAAGTAGTACGATTGGAACCGAAGAAAAAATTATGCATGAAAAAGTTTAAAAATTAAATTAAACATATCATTTTCCGGAGCTGTGGATTTCCTTCAGAAGGTCCTCTCTTGATAACAGAAATTCCTGCATTTTTTGGCAGGTGACGTCGAAATTTATGTAGACCTGCATTGTATCCTTTAAATTTTCCACTTGTAACGCCGACGTCTCCGAGACCGAAACTTCATATTCTTCAGAAGTAGTACCCGTGGTAGTAGAAATTTTGTGATAGTACATCAGGCTAAAAATAAGTACTGTACTACCAAAAGTAGTACGTCTGGTCGCCGTACATATAAGTCAACCCATAATACATTAGGTTGAACTAGACTCAGCTATACTTAGACCAACATTCCTCTAATATATAGTAAACTAGGGTCAGAGAGAGAGAGGGAGAGGGAGAGAAGGGTGGATTTTTCAAGCGAATGATTGCAGCGAGTGAATTATGCAACTTAATGTACACTATATAGTATACCAAAATTATACTAAGCTGAGAATGAATGTGAACGAGCACGAGCGGAGTGAGTGAGTGCACCTGGTAGTCAGACTAACATACTAATTTAAGAAATACTATAGTTGAGAGGGTGTTATACCATCACGACCGATAAAGAGGCATCAAAAGTAAATATGAGCGGTGAAATCGATTTAATGTAACCGATAAAATCAATGTTTTATACCAAAAGTGTTGTTCAACCATACTAGAGAAGGGAGAGACGAACAAGCTCAGAGCGAGTGAGTTCGTCAACTAGTCAGCGTCCAGAAAATTAGACGTTAGAAAAAAGAAAAAAGAGAAAACTAAAATTTCAAGAGACACGTCGAAAAAACACACAGAGAGAGAGAGAGAGAGAGAGAGAGAGAGAGAGAGAGAGATAACTTCCACTGTAAACGATTTTCGTAATAATAGAAGTGAGTTGCAGTATGCCGTGCACCTGCTTTTATAGGCTAAACTTTACAGTTTTGATTTGGTGGCCAGTAAAGTCTTACATCTTGAGCTACTGTATCTAGTTGGTGGTCAGTAATATTCGTAACGTCTATATCGGTAAAGGCTAGCATTTTCAAGTAGCATTTTTAGAAAGCGTCGATAAGTCGGTATAGGTATCCGATGAGGTAGCTGGATGAACTATCCTCATTGTTTGCTACTATATCACCTCAAGATATGAGACTACTATCTGTCGACACGAAACTTTAATTTTTCTGTGACAAGCGAGACAGAACTGGAGAGTTTCTTCGACAAAAGACTCAGAATTAATTCGTTCTTAAATTTTATGGTTAAACGTCATTAAAAGAGATTGTACTCAGTTGAGTAGCCGATTACAAGAACCACACGAACACCCGAAACAATCCCTTTTAACAGTACACGCGTCTTTAATGCCTCGCTTGGCTGTACCTACTAAATCACAGCAAAAGTAACGTACTATCCGAGCTTGTCTTCCTCTATTCCAGTTCCTCTATTACGCCACCGCTTTAGTGATATTGTATTCGGGACGTAGTGACCCCTTTGTTGTTGACTTCAATCCTTTTTCGACGATGCCTATAATATCTTTACAACAGTGGACAGACGCCTTCAGTGGGCAGCACAGAATCAAAAGGTTTTTGAGAGGAAACAAGAGGATACATCGGTATTCTTTGTTATTTCTTCAAAGTTGCGGAGTGAAAAGTCGCCTGATCTTGTACAAAAATTTGAAAGGGAGCGAGGCAAGTGAGAGACGCTTGAAAAGTTTAAGACGTGGCGATCACGCATTTGTAAAATAGAAATGAGTGCTGAGGACGCGAGTTGCACGTGTCCAATTTTCTTCAAGAAGATGATAGGCAAGCACTCTTTGGGAATGCAGATTCGCCTGAAGAGAGTTGTCGTGCCAACCACTGCTAAGCAGCAGATTCCATTAGGCCAAAAGCGTAAAAAAGGCAGACCACGGCTGACTACGAAAGCTTTATTGGTTTAATAAAGAGGCATGTATTTTTTGGCACGCGAAAAAAACAAATAATCGCGCAAAAAATATATGCTTTTACGGAGAAAAATAATGTTTGCTCAATACAGTACAAAGAAATTTGAACACGAAAATGAATGAATTCAAGAAGTAAAATAAAAAGGCACGCGATAGAATACATTACAAACGTGAAACAAAATACAAACGTGAAAATAAATACAACAATTAGTACTTTTTTAAAAATTTTTTTATGAACATCGACTAAAAATATGAAATATGTTAAAATTAAATCGATAGGGTCTCCTCAATGGGTAAGAAGTGCGCGCTTGGCTTTTGAAGGACGCCCGGATTCATATTTTTGTCCTAGTAGATGTGTTTTGCCGCCGGTAGTACTTCAATTGATTTTAAGCAAATCTTCATTCCTGCACTCCTCTTCCTTGGAAAAGAAGAGACGCGATGAGTACAAAAATAGTACCCAAATACCGAAATTCATGTCTTTGAAGCTTTGGAAGGTTCTCCACTTCCTTTGTTGCTTCTCAAAGCACTCAGCAGTTTAGCATTAGGGGTGTCCCTGGAAGGAGGTGTACTCAATGGATTACAACGAGGAGTAAATCCTTGTAATCCATTGAATAACTCCTTTCAGTGTATCTGGCCATAACTTGGCAAATCGTATCAATACTATTAAGGTGTTTTTTCATCAGAGAAGGAAGCTACAAAGTAGTTTGTGTCTTCACTGGTAATTCTTTGAAGGACTGCACGATTCTCAATCGCTCACTAATATACCGTTCGATACAGATTTGCAACGGGATCATTTGCAAGTTAGAGATAATCGTAAACACGTACTCGTCGATTACAATGATAACCATGTATTTATACAGGGCAAGAAGTAAAAGGCGAGCTAGAACTTGTAATAAATGTACTCTCGATTGAAAGTTCTTTGAATCTTTGAATGGAGGAGAAAAAATAAAAGAATTAGGTATCGAAGCAAAAAATTTACTAAACATAATATTTCGCATTCCTCTAAATTTAATTAAAATTCTAGTTTAGGTACTATCGCTGTGAACATCTTTTAAAATCGTGGTGTATGTATTTTTTTTACCGTACACGTCTTTTTTCGCGATCAAAATTATTTTTGTTCGCGTGCATTTTAATATTTCCCCAATAAATGTCAAACTTCAAAAATGTAACTTTACGTTTTCTATAGGTAATGTCTTTTTTTTTTTTTTTTTTTTTTTTACAATATTTATATTGCGTTGAATCATTCCTGTTATACGTAATTTCATTTTTTTCGCGCTCATTATATTTTCGTGTTCACTGCAATTAATATACATGCGGTTTCGCTCCCTTTTTCATATTATGATATCATTACTTCTTCGCCTACCGAAAAATTGAACCCCGATAAAAATTCCTATCAAGGTTATTTGCGATTCCAGTCGTAACTATGACGAGTTAGCTGTGGCATGTTGTAAGTTGTGTATTATCAGTATACAAGATTGAATCATAAAATAATGCTTGGCAAGTTTTGAAAATAAACTTGTATTGGAAAACGATGTCATTTTGCCGTTCTTAACGAATGATTCCATTTTTATTTCTTTGTGAATAATAGTTCTTTAGGGGGGTATTCGGGTGTAGATAACTGATGAATGAAAATAATACTGGGAGAGCTTTGAAAATGTGCTCATTTTAGAAAACAAAGTTTATTTGTTGTTGGTAACGAAAACAATTAAGTAATATAATGTAGCCAATAATAATGAAGAAAATGGAAAAAAGAAGTAGGCCTAGAGATGTAGTAAAATAAGATAGGAAAAGTCGATTGTGCTTTCGCGCTGCTAAAGCTTTTTTTCCTTCTCCTTTTTTCTAATTTCTCTGTTTAATTATTGAGCTCGTTATTGACAGTTTTGTTGAAAGCGCTTGCGCCATCATTTTCAAAATTTTGCGGTATGTAATCAATAATAAAAATTCATTTAAATTCATTATTAAATACTTATCTTTTCAGAAGAATTCCTACGAGTAGGACAGAATATTGTACATATTCTATACAAACTATTTCGTTTACTGAAGATATTTTCCACTATTGTCCTCATATTTATTCTGGAGACACTGCGCAACGTCTCTTCTCAAAACTCTGAAGTTCTAATGCTTTCATCGGACGTTGGAGTAAAGTTCGTTGACAATAGTGCAATATTTGGCTTATGTTTTTCACGAGATTCATCCAATTGCGACTGCGTCTTGTCTCAGGTTTTCATAGCTGTATTCTACTCCTAAATAATTAATATTCCAATATTATTATAATATGTAATTATATTCTTATACTATTTTCGGTTCGTTAATCATAATTCTTGTTTGCATTTTACCGCACGAAAATATTGTGCACGCAAAGCTAGTGCGAGTACACTGAAAGTTTGCCGTGACGCGAGTTTGAAGGGTAAGTTCACAGTAATTTTCTCGTCTTATTTCAACAAATCAGGTATCGTTGAATTTGAGTACATAAAATGTACGCCGGGATGAATTTTTCATGTAAACGAGACGACGCAATGGATGGCCATTAACTTGTAACTCCTGTATACGTGAATACGTGTACCTGAACTTCGAATTCACTCGCGTTATCTCTTAAAATGATGCAACTTGACGTAACAGAAAATCACATGCCGTGATACTGCGGCCTCTCTATTCGGACCGGGCATATTGTAGATTCGCTAGCATCGCCTGTGTAAAATAATGTGGAAAGTACTGATGAGCGAACGGTGATCATGAGTTAAAACTAAAGGTGATTTTTTAATTTTTTTTCAATTTCTCCAAAACTAATGAATTTAGGCGTGTACTTGTAAGGATCAAAATTGAAGAGCGGAAAATTTTCTTTCAGATGAAGATATTTTTGAGAGATTTTAAAAAATTCAAGAATTTTGCACGACGCTAGCGCTGCCCGGTTCGAATAGCGCACATAGTGTGGAACAGCCTTTTCACGATAGTCATCAGGCAAATGTGTGCACATTTGTTCGTTCAATAGGTTCTACTTGTAGCGGCTACGTAGAATTGAAGGAAAAACTAGATCCCATTCAATGAACGACTGATGCAAGTGATGTGCCAGTGCGTGTACTACGAATGCATGATACGTCCACTAATTTACGAAGGACTATAATTTACATGATTGAGGGATCGACGATGATAAATCATTCAGACAACTGCATAATGAATTACAGAACGTGGTAAGTGCGAATGGCATTCAATTCTAGAGTGAAAAAGGTAATGAACGACGAAAATAGCGAAATCTTTTGGGTTACTTATATCTACTAGCACAGAAATTTAGAATTCATCTTTAAAAGAACCTGCCACGGGAATAAATAGTTGAAGTTGTACACATATACGTATGTGTACGTTCAGTGTAAGTCGGGCTTTCGTAACTTTTCTCATCACATTTTAGTGTGACATGGTTATTACCGATTATCCGCATGTCGCCGTACAATTCTGCATTGGAATATAAGAGGAACATTTCAATTGTTCGTTAATATGTAAATCTGTTATGAAAACCAAAAACACATTCTTAAACTTCCGAAACTTTCGATTTTTCAACTTTTGAATAGGTATCAACAAATGATCGAATTGTTTTCCTTTGTATTCTCACAGGGATCGATAAGCTACTTAAATTAGATTCAATCGCCTCTCAACTATCTCATACTGGAACAGTGAGTATGGTCAAAAAAACTCGACCTGTCGCTTAGTGCGTTTCCCTGCGTGATATTATAACCAAGCATCTAATAGCTTGGACATCTCACTTATTCTGCGGTTCAAACACTGAACGCCTGCAAATGATCGGCTCGGTGGAGACAAATTGGATGTACGTGTGTACTGCAAAACGAGCTAAAGTTTGACGTACAGAAAGTGACTGATTGACAACCTACAAAAACCCCAAAAATTAATTAATTATTATTACCAATTTTTTTTCCTCTTGATTTTTCGTGATCATAATTACGGTCGCCACTCGCCAGCAAATAAATGCGTAAAGATGATGATTGAGAGAAAGTATACTAATGTAGCTTATGATGATGACCGATTTTTGAAACACGAGAAAATACAATTCATTTCCGTTTCAGTGGGGTTTACTTCGTGGCTGGTGATTGCTATCGAGAAACGTACTTTGTTATTTTACTATCAAGAAGATTCACCGCCTATTCTTCTTCTTTTTCCTCATTCTCTTAATTTTTCACTCTCTTCTTATATTGTACGGTGGCATTATTTTTCGTGTCTACAGAAATTTACTCCGTAGCTGTAGAATAATAAGAAGGATCGCTTCAGTCGCATGTGCAATGCCGCCCGTCCTCCATGGTGGAGTGGATGCGGGTTGCGTATGCATTCATTTTGTTTCCTCCAACACCCAAATCGAACCTTTCGGGTATAACTTTAGTGTTGGAAGAATCTCCTCGGCGACTCTCTTCTACTCGGCAATCGCCAAGCTGCAGTGCCTCTGTTCAATGCGAACGAATATAAGTAAGAAATCGAAAACAGTTTTGAAATTGATTTATTGACAAGCAGAAATTCCCGTCCTTCGGACGGAACACTTATACGTTCCTGGCAGAGGCCTGTCATTTCTTAAAGTTCGACGATCCCTCTTCACCTGTCCAACTACTCATTCTGAACTGTTACCCTATCTATTCTCTGATCCCTGCCCCTCCTTGAGAGGCCCTCTCCATCTTTTTAATATTTTCTTTCATCCTCAATGCTTCTCCGGTATGTTCTCTGATTGATACCACACCCTGAAAAATTTTCTCAATTCGCTGGATCGAGCCATCATGCTCCTTGATAGTACGCTAGAAACTCGCCGCCTTAAGCGGCATAGGCTACTGTTTTAAATTAAGAAAATGTATATTATCATAATATCCTAAATCGCGTATCTATCGATGCATACTTCTAAATATCTACGCATGTAATTAGATAGTCAAAGTATCAAAATAAATCTTTAAAAAAAAAAAAAAAAAAAAAAAAAATTCGCTGGATCTATAAAAATCAAACATTTCCACACCTGCACACATTTACTCTCACTTAACTTGTGACCCTACTGTCCGCAATGTAATACAGAACTATATTTATCAACCAATTGTTAACTGTGAACTCATTGTCCTATTATTGGCTTCCAGCTGTTAAACGGCACTTCAAGTCTTTAAATAAATAAATAAATAAATAAATAAATTAATTAATTAATTAATAATCGTCAACACCCGACTTGTCCCAGTGACACCCCATTCACCAAAAAAGAGATAATCTACAGAAGGTCACATCCCGTTACTGATCATATTCCCACCTGATATTAGGCAGTAACCACCCACTTAACACTTTCTTACCCATCCGACTGTCTTCTCTTCGATCCACTATCCAGTATGCTAGGCAAAAACTCTACAAAATCATCTGTTCTTCTTTCATTATAAACCACACTACTCTTTTCTGTCTGTCAATGTATTCTCTTTTGAAGTATCTAGCCCTACTCTCGGAATCTTCGTTGAAGCTGCCCCCCCCACTCCTAAATGCCGCTTATTAACTCTCACTGCCAATCTTCTTGTATCCGCAGTTTAATTCACTCACCTTCCAATCTACGCTCCCGCACTCTGCCGACATAATTCTCTCCTCTTGAACCTGAATTATTCAATCACCTCAAGTTGAACCATCTACTCCCTACCAACCATCCATTTCTCCATACCTGACCTCTCCCCTAGATATCTGACTCGATCTAGCTGATCATCTCCAAACTCACTACACTATATACCGACAACCCATTAGAAACATTATCCCTAAACCAATTTTCCGACGCATCGGCCCTACTCTACTGACGGATCTAAATTTGGACCCAAAACAGGGTACGGAGTCATAATTAGTCGTTGATTGAAAAATTCTGCCTTCATTTTCACTACCAAACAAAACGCCATGTACTCGAGTCTTTATCTCCATTTTCTCACCCCAGCTCAAATATCCATTGTTAACTGACTCTTTTTCATCTCTTCTGGTTATACAGGACTCTTATACAACTAATTCCTCAAATACTCGCATTCATTTACTCCTGCAATCACCATTATCAATTTCTACATCTATATCCTTCCTGTGGATTCCGAGTCACGTCAACTTCTCGGAACATGACGCCATTGTTTTTGCGACCAAAGTTAACAATAAACCTACAACTCTTTTCTGTCAGTCAATGTATTCGCTTCTGAAGTGAATCAAGCCCTAATTAACAACGATCTAGCCCAACTCTCAGCGTCTGCGTTGAAGCTAGTAACTCCTCCTCCCCTCAGATGCCGCTTCCGAACTCTCATTGTCAATTTTCTTGTATCCACAGCTCAATTCACTCAGCTTCCATTATATGCATCCGCACTCTACCGACATAATTCTCTCATTCTTCTTCTTAAGACTGAATTATTCAATCACCTCAAGTTGAACCAACTACCCCCTATCATATCATCCACTTCTCTGTAGCTAAACCCTCTCCCAAGTATCCGACTCGGTCGAAACTATATACCGACAACTCATTTGGAACATTATCTCAGAACCAATTTTTTCCAACCCACCAAACTTTTTTAAATCTGGACCTAAATTAGGATACGCGTACTCGATCCAAGGAGTCAAAATCAGTCGTTGATTAAAAAATTTTGTCTCCATTTCCTCCAAACTAAACTCCATACACCCTTGTCTTTCTCATCTCCATCTCTCCTTATCCCAGCTCAAATTTCTAGTGTTAACTAACTCACTTTCATTTTTCCGGGATATACAGGTCTCTTATTCAACTAATTCCCTAAATCAGCGCTTTCATTTACTCCTGCAATCACCATCATCCACTTCTACATCTGTCTCTTTTATGTGGATTCCGGGGAACTATTTCAAACACCTCAAATTGAACCATCTACTCCCTGCCATATCATCCACTTCTCCATAGCTAACCCCTTTCCCAGATATCCAAATCGATCTAGCTGATAATCTCTGAACTAACAACACTATAATACACCAACAACTTATTAGGAACATTATCTCTATACCAATTTCACAACCCACCAGCCCCCTTGTACCAAACGGATCTAAATCTGGATCCAAAATAGAATACACAAACTGGATCCAAGGAGTCATAATCAGTCGTATCTCCTCACCCCCAGCTGAAATTTCTACTGCTAACTGACTCACTTACATCTCTCCTGGCTATATTGAACTCACGTTCAACTAATTCTCAAATCATTCCATTAATTTATTCCTGCAATAACTATCACTCACTTCTACATCTGTCTCCTGGAATTCCGGGTCACATCAACGTCTTGAAATATGACGCGATTGTCTTCGCGAAAATTCCTTTCTATCCAAAAAATTTCTGTCCTTGTACTACCGCTGCTACTGACCTTAGAAACTATTACCGATCCCTGATATTTGACTCCCGCCATGACTTTTGTAAAACTCGAGTGGGAAGGAGCTGAGAACATCGATTACCAAAAAATCGCGCTACGTCTATCACGAACTCTCTCGTAAACACATACGCGGGTGATTTTCAAACGCCTTCTTTAATTAATTAGAACTACATTTTAATTTTACGAGCACATCAAAGCTACCATTGAAAAATCAACTGGCCACTAAACTCTGAAACATCTACAACCTTAGCGACTACACACACACCTTTACGATTACACGAACAAAATGTGTCTACCATTCATCCCCTATGGGGTTTTTCGGGGTGAAAAAAAGTCTTAAACCTTCCCACTCGACATATGAAGCTATTTTCGCGGAGTTTGAGATGAGTCGAGGCGGTAGGAGCTGAGAACATCGATTACCTAAAATCGCGCTAGGTACGTCTAATAGTACTTTTCTATGGCAATTCACCAACCCGATTTTAAAAATTATTTTTGGTTGCCTAGTATGAAAAAACGGAAATTTTTTTTGGTACCAAGAATACACGTACAAAAGCAGTAGCCAATATACGATTAATTTTCAAGCTTTATTTCAACTTTTTCGGTGAACTTTATTCAATTTTGGATAGGAAAAAACAATCCTCGACATAATTCCCGTATAATGTCAAATTTTCATCGAATTTCAATGGATGGGGGTAGAGATTACTCGTTACGTGCGATTCCATTTTTCAGCTTTATAATATAAAAAAAGTAGTGTCATCTCATCATTATTCCTTCGAGATGTAAATAAAAATATTATTCCATGGCAAAAAGGGAGGGAATACATATATATGGTTATTTGTCAATACTTCGTACATATTACAGTCGACTCTCGATTTAACGAACGTTGATTTAACGAAAAACGCGATTTAACGAAATAAAACTCTGTTCCCTTGCGAAAAACTCATTATAACGAAAAATTTGTACTCGATTTAACAAAATTTAATGTGCAAGCAATTTTGACCAAGTTCGACAAAAATCTAACAAAATTTGAAGAAAATTCGATCAATTTTGACAAAATTGCGATCAAGTTTGAGAAAAATTCAACCATTTTTTCTTGAAAGCCAAGTATTAAAAGTACAAAACTTCAACCATGACAAATTTGACAAAAATCCGAATCAATGGAAAAAAAATTGAACCAATTTTGACGAAAATAAAACGAGTATATTTTGAAGAAATTTCAACTGAATTCGTAAAAAATTGCGTTTGAAGTACAAAACATCAACTTTGACGGAATTAGGAAATTCCATTTAACGCAATTTAACAAATTTTCTTTTCTCTTCTCGAATTAACGAATTTTGTTTTAATGAAAACTCGATTTACGGAATTTTTTCCTTGCTCCCTTGGCCTTCGTTAAATCGAGAGTGGACTGTACGTCCATTAACACGATAAAAGGAAAAATTTATTTTTGTATCAAGAATACACGCGTAGAAGTAGCAACCAATATAGACCTAACTTAAAAGCTTAATTTCAGCTTTAAAATTTCATTTTCCCACAATTTTTTTAATTATTCTTCTTCTCTGGAACAATAAACGTGTATCAGGAAAATTTCGGGGAAAAGTATTCGGTAGGAGTGGAGATTATCGGCGCCGAAATATACGTTTTGTGTCTTATAATATAGAGATAATACGTAAATGCGACACGTAATCGTAGAAAAACTGAACTGAACGATAATAATACATAAGTGAACAAAGTACGGCAAAAAAGATCGTCGTTATTAAGAGGAATAGCTAGCCATATACGAGTACATATATCTACATATTTCCCTTTAGCGTAACTTACAAATCATTTCATCCACAGTCGGCTGTGATTTTGTCTAATTTCGCATCTTTAGAATATAGGTTAGGGCATTGAACGGATGATTCAATGTCAATGTCAAGTTTTCTTTCTTTTAGGCGAGGGGTTGAGTGAAGAAAGGAATTTTGGTTTACCATGGAAAATGAGTGTATGTGTTTAACAGCCTCCAGGCACTCAAAACGTTGGAAATACAACAACGACACCACCTTAGATATAGCAGGTTGCGGTTGGAGTCTCTTCATCGTCTTCTTTTTTCAGGGACGATCTTCCTCTTCTTTCTGAACATCTGGATGTGGATGGTACACGGGTGTCGAGTAGGCCATATTGTAGTTCTCTATTTGCCAATTCCATTCCTGGTCCATCTTCCTCCTTTTCATGACGGGAGCTGCAAATGCAGACGCCTGGTTCCATGCTTCTTTGGAATCTAGCATGGTGGATACCATGCTGGATACCATGCTACTTGGAGCAAGCGTTTCATCTACCCCGATCTCTTTAAGACACGACTAAGCTTGTCCCGCTCACATCTCTACACCTCTCACTCAAATAAGGTGTGTTGTGGTCCATCATCTTGCCCTTGGTTGCAGTGAAACGCGTTGGCTGCTCAACTTTCCTTAACTTCATGTAAATTGTTGTAGTGGCCAGGGCTGCTATACTCCTGCGTCAGGTGTAAGCTCAGCTGACTGTGGAATTGGGTCATTCACTCATCAAGGTCGCATATTAACATACAGGTTGTCCACGTACCCTGCAGCTTACTCTGGGCAATGGTGGTGGACGTGCTAATATGCAAAGAGCCTCTGTTGAGACAGTGCGGTAGGCACTAACACACTTCAGCACAGCTCTTTGTTGGATCTTTACCATCTCTCTCCCCTTCTGTAAGGTATCTTCATTGAATCGGCCTATACTGGGACACCGCGTAGGAGGATCGACAAAGCGGTGCTCATCATGATTCTTTTTCTTCCTTCTCTCAGCCCTACTAAGTTCCTATTCAGGTGGTTTAGGTATGTAACAACCCTGCCATCAGAAAATGGTGCCTAAAGGGGTCTGGGTACTATATATCTGCTTCTTGGTCTCAATTTCCACACCCTGCTGTCTTACCTACTGCAAGTTATAATGTAGCCGATTCAATCAAATGCGTCACTACCCCTAGGGCTTGATTTACCTTGCTCTCCACCGCTACAGTTGTTTGGGTAGTGCATAATTATCACGTCGGAGTAGCAGATAGACTTGACAGCCGGTGGCAGCTTCACCTTGAAAATCCCGTTAAATGCAATGCACCACAACAGCGGCCCTAGGACCGACCACTGCAGCACCCCACGAGTAAATAGGCGCTGTATGTACCAGTAGCTGTTGTGTGCTTAGCTCTTGTGACAGCTAAGATAGCTGCTGATAATCCTCAGCAGATATGCGGGCACTTCTGCATCTTCTAATATCCTCTCCCATAGGATTGATTAAAACGTATTTCTTACATTGAGGCTGACGGCTGCACAAAGCTGGCGCATATCTATTGCTGACTCAGCTTTGATCTTCAGCCTGATTCCAGGATCTGATGTACAGCGCCCAGTTTGAAAATTGTTCTGACTACTAGAGATTATATCTCATTCCTTCAAATAGCTCACAAGTCAATTGGCTATCACTCTCTGCAGGAGAAATTTTTTTATCATGTACGACCATAGTTTCGATGCCTCTTACGATTTCGGTTGTTGAACAAATCACACGCGTTGTTAACAATCTTGGCGATAGCCTGGTTCATATTAGCATGCTGCTATCCGGCGGTTTATGTGGTATCTGACCCATGTGAAGGTGGTTATACTAATTGCCGGTCGTGTTGAAGTTTAACAAAACGGGAAGAATAATTAAGTTCATTCTTGTCTTGTACGGCATCATTCGGTCTTCCTGATCAACGCAGTGATCCCACGTCTTCAGAAGGTAGGAATCCGAATGGAAACCAACACTGTTAGCGTCTCGTCGTCGAAATTTTTTTCGCTATAATTTTAAATATTCATCCGTGCGGATGGACAAAAGTTTCTACAATTAAGTAAGTATAGCGTTTCTAATAACAACACAAACATGCAACAAATGAAAAGAGCTTCCAAAATCTCTCGCCCAACTAAAATAAATAACGAGCGAAGCCGATAAATTTAGAATTGATACGTTGGTTTCTCGGTGAAAATTAATTGTGATCGAGAATCCGCACTGCGTATATGAAAGACGAGTAACGCGAAGATCTACAGGACACGATCTTATTGTTTTTCGCGATCGAAAGATTCTTCGAGTTCCATGATACTAGTCAAGTACGTAGTTGGACATTACTACAGGTTATTATTTCATTCCTTGTTAGTCGTGTCCGGCCTTACACCGGCACAATCCCAGAGGCAACAGAAGCGGGTACAAAGAACTACTCCGCGCGTAACGCAATTGCATATCTGCGATTGTAGACCTACATTAAAGGTGACAAATTGTTATTTCTGTTCTAGTCTACTGTTCCTATTGTATGCATATGCGTGCGCGTACGTTAATACTGTATCCACCAGTATATGTATAGGTAGGTACTTATTCTCGTACGACAGTAAATGCGCTTTGCTATTTGGAAAAAACGACATTTATCGTTAGGTTAGTCGCGACGCGCGAATTGCAGATGGTGTTGAACTGATATCAAATCGAGTATCCATCGCCAACAGTTATTCGCTCATTGTACCAGCGATATCAGCCATCAACTTTGTTTCTTCTTCTCCTTTTGCTCTCGCTCTCACTCTCTCTTCTGTTTCTAAGTCCTGTCTTACCTTCCTTACTGAAAATATTATACTGTATTATACACTGGACTCAGGCGCGTGTGTGTAAGTAAATGAGTGAAAAATGTATTTCACTTTTACTTCTCCCTCAGCCATCAGGTATCTAAAATAAATGCGTATATGCATACATTCAATGTACGTACAGCGTATTATACCTATGTGTGTAAGTAAATTCACACGCTGGATACTGCGATAACGCGCGTCAAATATCTGTGGTCGATATGCGAGCGCGATGCTTGGAATACTACGTACGAGTGAGTATGTACGAGTATATATAAGATATACCTAGTTTTTTGAGTAATTTGTTTCAAAAAATCTTACGATCTTGTTTCTAGTTAGGTACCTAAATGGGTACCATCTACCTTTGCACTAACTGATACATCCGTAATAATATAGACCTGTAGGTTACATAATGATTGATTTTCAAAATTTATGTGTAGGTATTGTGAGTAACCGAGCAATACAGACCAGTGCCGGTTTTAGATTCACTGCCGCCCATCAGTGCTAATTTTTTTTTCTGTCCCAGACTCAAAAAAAAAGAGAAAAGTTTTAATGGGCCTCAAACGGGCTTTTGAAGAGCCTCTCACATCATTATAGGAACCCTTCCTGTTTACCCTTTTCAGTCAAATGACGAGTATCAAGCCTACATGATAACATTTTTGTTTTACTTCTAAGAATAAATACGTAGGTTCCATAAAATTCATAAGAATTAAAACCGAATTCTGAAGTTGATACACACGTTACTCATTTCGAGTATTCAGTAGGTAGACTAACCTCTGACACAATACCAAAATAAGTGTAAGTAGAATAAGAAAAGTGTCCGCCGGAGTTTTATTTGCGCTAACTCATCAATTATTTATCAATATTATTGATTCCATTTGCAATTTCACATTCAATCGCTAATATCGCTAAATCTATTAATTTTCTTTGTCCCAAAACGCTGCGCAAGTAATTTTTAATATAGGTATTGAGTACCTATGAAAATATTAAATTCAGTACCTATTAGTATTGAATTAAGAGTATTGAAATATATTTCATTATTTTTGTTTTGTTGCGGCGTAAAAAAAGCTTTATTTTTCGAACTTTATTTAATATTGCGGCTTCTTTTTGATCTTTCTCTTCTCGCAGCTACCCGTATTTTGCCCCTCTGAAAAATTATAATACTTAGATGAGTAGTTGGTTAGATAAGACACGTGGCTCCCTTACAATCTTTTTGTATTGATTCTACTGTTTCTTTTTCTTCTATGAGGCGCACATTTTTTCATGATTCAACTACTCTTTCTTTCCTTCTAAATTTTCTGCCCTGTGCAGTTGCACAGTCTGCACTTGTGGTAAAACCGGAACTGAATAAACTAATTACAATATAATCATCGTCACCTAGACATCGACCACAGGGCTCCAGTCATAGACGACTCGTCACCATAATTCCCATCCCTTGTCGGTCCCTAACACTAGTACCCAGTACATCTTACTCAATATGGAACTCTAACTATAAAGCAGACAAGTGCAAATTACAGATATATAAATACTCAGGAAACTAACTCAGGCTCTGAGACTTGGACAGCCGATTACATAACACGAATGCACTAACTAATTTTTCTATATGTATTGAGAACAGTCTACGATCCACCCTCGCAAAATGTGTCAGGTGACAACCCTGGACGTGTGCTGCTTCTAAGCATCGAAGTATCAGCTTTTTTTTACACGTATTTTCGTTCATTAAAAGCGTAGAGTGTCGCGAGCAGTGCGAAATACAATAGTAAATAAATATTGTAACTGCAATCAACTTGCATCTACCTGAGTCTGGCGTACCTTTTCCTTCCCTCCTGTTTCACAATTGTATACAAAATTTTTGCTTTTCAAATCTCAACTGTCGTTTTTTACAACGTGACTCGCGCTGTTTTCAAATAAACGCCGTTCAAACTTATATAAGTTACGCAGGATTTGTGAAATTCCATTTTTCATGAAATCAGTAGAAAAATTGCCGATTTTGTGAAATAAGCAACGCTGTTGCAGAGTTCATGAAATACGCAGCATTACACAAATTTGGTAGCCGATTACGTAAAATCAGTAAATGCTCATAAATTGAGGTACAGAATTTGTAAAATCAGCAAGTACTTACATTTCGAGATACAGAGTTCACGTGAATTTGAGACTACAGTTAAATATTGTATGAGAAGAAAGGAAGTAGATGTTCGATTTAATACAAGAGAAAAAAAAGTAATGAAATGTAAAAAGGAAAGAAATTTCATTCGGTTGCGGCATGATTTTTTCAGCTTTTGCCGGGGTGGCATACCAAATTGCAAATTATGTTGTCTTTCTTTCATTTATATCTGCTTGTAGTGCACTGAGACCAGCAGGAGCATTGCCGATACCCCTGCTCCATTCCAAGAGAGTTCTTATGTACAGTTCCCATAGGGAATAATGAGCCTCAGTTTGTACGTTTTCACCTGACAAGGAGCAGTATTTTGTTGGCGCGATGCTGTTTTGTTCCAGCCAAATATTCAATTCTTTCTGCTTATTGTTGTAAGCTGATGAATGCAATTTTGTGGCGTAACGTCACAGAATGATCAGGAAGCACTTTCACTTCACCATCATCAGTCTTCCTTCGTTTGTGTGCGTTCTCAGTACTTTGCAACGAAGTACACGCAGTAGAGGATCAAGCAGTAAAAACAAATAGGGGGGGGGGTTGTCCAGAAGACCCTTCCTTGCATCACATTTCACAAACAAGCTATCTATCATCTTACAGCTCTTTTTCATCTTCGCTATCAAGGTCCAACGACATTCAATTGCTTTGTATTAATTTATAGAAAGATTCTTATTCGGCGGCTGCGGTGACTCAATTTGTAGTATACCCTCTCCGACATCATAAGCCTATAAAGAGTATTGCAGTTAAAGGAACGTAATGTCAGAGGCTATGATATTTTATACTCACCTCAAGAATAGTAGGAAAGATAATTTCTATCAACGTGTTTAGGAGTGTCAACAGATTTAACTGCAGTTAATAGAACAAACACATCCTTGGCTTCTTCTAAAACAATAAAGTCCGCGTTATGTTTGTTAAGCACGTCGCTAGATTCGACTGCATGAGTGGGTAGAACAGACACTACCATGGCTTCTTCTAAACAACTTGTCTTTGGTTTTCATTAGGAGCGTCACTGGATTTCACTTTGGTAACCTGGGCGGGTAATATCTTTTCAACTTCTTTCTTATTTACTACTGTGGGAATCATCTCCAGAAGTGCTGAGAGAACATTCAATCCCAGGCTCACTTGTGGTTTCTGCCCAAAGACCCCTTTGTATGGGGACATTTTGATGGCTTTGTGAAAGCATGTGTTTATGTCTCACTGTAAAAACGGTAGACCACGGTGCCATACAGCAGTTTTGAGGTCTCTCATCCACGCCACCAAAGAATCTCTGAGACTGCAATTTCTACGCTCAACTGACCCTTGGCTTTGCAAATACCGCGCCCGACCATTTATCAGCATAAGATAAGGCTACATAGATGTCAACTCGGCGATAATTCCAGCAGTAAATTTTCGACCGTTGTCAGACTGGAGGAGGTAGGGAGCACCAGATTCCAAAAATATGAAAAGTAATTCCCTGGCTACTTTTCTTGCTGTTCTATTCCTAAAAAGACGACAAAAGGAATACTTTGTTGGGTGGTTCTTGTAACGTATTACAAATTTGTACGGCTCGTCAGGCAAGCTCTGGAAATCAAAGTGGTCCACTCGCCCTTGTTTTTTTAGGGTCGATACTATAACAGGCCAAACAACAACACTACAAGCACATTTCGTCTTCACTACCTATGCACCGCTCACACTTAACTATAAAGTCCCACACTGCAGTCAAAAGTATATTTATCTCTTCTTTGTGTCCGCAAGCAACATATACAACACAAATAATTTCATTAAAGTTATTTATTACTATGGCCGTAAGTCGCTTATCGCATTTCCTTTGGACTTTTCAGACCCCAGCTACGTCAACTACTTCAAATTTACTTCAGACGTGGTAATACCATCTACTTATCTTTAGTAATGTTTGGATTCGTTATGATACAAATAGCTTCCGCCTCTCACTCCTCAGTCCAGTGCGATTTCATAATTATCATTCAATACGCGCAATAATTTCATACGAATAATAAGTTGACCTGAAAGCATGCAAAACTGAACTGAATGTACTATCAATTTGTAATAGAACATGAATGATATCATTCGATCATTCAAAAGAATTTTGGTTTTTTTTTGCTCTTGAGAATGCAGTCTGGGCACTGCAAAACGTCGAGCTTTTCTGTATTAAAACAATAATTTATACTTAGTGTGGTAGTAAAGCCAAAAATTTTTTAAAATTATTGTTATTTTTCACCTACCATGAAAAAATCTTTTCATCTTGACATCATTCAATATCAAACTCCTACCTCTTTATTTGTACTAACCAGGGGAAAAAAATATTTGTACATACGTCAAATTATATTGTGATTTTTGATGCACAGAAATGCAACAGGTATTGATTAGAAAAAAGTAAGGAAGGTTGCATCCATAATATTGCAGGAGTTTGAATGAATTTCTACACTCGATAACTCGGTCATTTTTATCCTACAAAAATGTATACATAAGTGAAATATAATCACATTCTCTCTACTAAGAAAAGGAATTTAAGTGCCTTATTCATGAAATCAGTAAAAAAATGGCTGCTTAATTCACGTAATCGGCAATTTTTCTGCTGATTTCTTGAAGAAAACAATTTTACAAATCCCGCGTAAGTAACATATAATACAGTATGATATAAGAAACTAGAAACATGAATATTACGAGAAAGTCATATATTATTTGCTGACTGCCTCAAGACCTTCGATATTCCAGGATACCACACAGCACGTTCCAACTCATTTTCACCAGATTTATTCCAAGCGCTGGAGTTCTGACAATCGAATAAATAGTATGCGATAGTTCAAGTGTTTTAGTGAGTAAAAACATTTTTTTTTTCTTCTTTCATCTTTCCCCGTATATCTACTGAGGAAGGAAGTAATGTACGCATTCCATTCTACGGCGAATGTACGGATACTTACAAAAATAGGTAGGTACTGTAATCTACTCACACGGAAAATCTTCGGGTTTACGATTCTGCAAATACTCAACAGCCCTTCACACTAACGTACAGCATTAGTCCGATTACCTAGACCTTGACGAGGTATCTATAATCGAATAGAAATAATGTTTAACTCGTTCCTCTGTTTTGAACAAACTGAACCGAACGCGATAAAATAATATCGATATACTGGTTTAGTAATGTCATAGGACGAAAAAACCAAATACTTGAGCCGCAAATTTGTATAATATTGTTAAAACAGAAGAACTTTTTTGACCAATGGTCAACTGATATACTTACTACCGAAAAAAGAAATGAAGGATCTGAAATACATTATCAGCTTAAGTCGTATGAGTCATTAACATTGTCATTACCTATCATCATTATGATTATTACCGTAAATCAAATCGGCGAGTATGGAAGGGGGATATCTTCGTTTACTGTGCGGGAGCTTTGATTGAAAATGACCTTTATTTCTATATTTTCTAGTTCGGCTCATGTATTTCGTTTTTTTCATCCTGTTTACTAGACCATTATGTCTACTGTGCAAAGTTGAATTGACGTACCTGCAAAACCTATCATCGGGACGAGATCTTCCGCGGTGTGTTATGAAGTTTGGTAATCAGACACCACTACTTGCATGGTCAAATGCTATGCGTACTGCGTGGTGACTGCCGTATCTGAGAATCGTGAACTTTGTTGAAGCAAATTATTACTAGGTATTAATGAATTCTATACTAAAAACTAAACAAGAGAACAACTACACAATTGTCATACAGTGATTTGATTTTTTTCCAAACACATTTTTTGGTTCGTTTTGATAGTTCTTCATATTATCGTTGCTCCGCAGATACGTCAATTCTACTTTGTAAGTGTCACAGTGTAATGGAACGAATCGGAATTGTTAGTAGGTACCCAGGCCTATGTATCGATACCTACAAGCGGAATTCTTACGTTAAAATAATTAAATATACTTACCTATCTACGCTTATTATCGTTTTTTACATATCCTTTGTGAATAGGTGTAGGTATTACTTGTAGAATATCATTGTGGATGTACGTCTGGTTGAAGACATAATTATGAAGCGACATCGCAGGAAGTTTGTAATAGATCCAAGCCAAGTTCTTATTTTGCGAGAGGAAAGAAAACAAAGGAGAGAGCGAGAGAAAAGAAAGAAAGAAAGAAACCTGCCCAACGAAAAGGAAAAGTGTTCGACAATGTAAATATCAATTGTTGAAAACAAAGTTGATAATGATATGTGAACCGGAACGAGTTCGTACGCCGTACGCTTCGTTTTTGTTGGTTTTAGTCACGCCGTTAGCCAGGCCGGGTCGCGCCGGTACACTGGGCTGCGTCGACATACTGACACCCACGACGCGACGCGACGCGACGAAACGAAACGCAGCGCAACCCAACGCGACACTCATTAGAGACAGAGCTGCTGCTTGCAGAGCTGCACTCTGAATCGCTCGCCATAATCACACAGTTGAAGCCAACCAACCAAACGATCGACGACGAAATGATAGCGTAACTAAGTCAAGGACGTAAGCATCGAAGCCTTAAGTTGCTATTAAAATAAAACAGAAAATAAAGAAAAAAAGAAGTAGACATTTTCAGACCGTAACTCGACCGGTAATTACATTCGCAACAAATTATTACTCAATTCGAGGCGACGTACGCTACTAATGTTATTATCAATAATTCAGGAACCGTGCCACCGGAGAACAATTTTGTTACCCTGGTGACATTCAACTTTACTGTGGTCTATGGTGCAATGGGCTCTGCGGATACAAGTATCGTTATACTCGTATTTACTGCTAGAAGATGAAGTCATATTAATTGCGGGTATCCCGTTTTCGTACTCTTTGAAACCGTAACATCAGCTCAAGTTCATCGACCTGACGAAAGCTGTGAGCATGCATAGACCGATCAAATCGGATCGTAAAGTATTTTTCAGAACATGTGTCGTAGGTGTTCCAGACAAAATCGAACTAGCCTATAGATACATAATACGGTAGTACTGTTATAGAGGACCAATGCCTGATCTCTCAGACTACCGGATTGCAAGTCAGACAAACTACTAAAAAAATACGAAACCAAAAATCCTACATTGTCATCAGCGTAGGTATAGGAGTAGAGGTATAATAAATAGACTTTTCCGATTCTACGATTTTTCGCAGATGTCCTAATCAGTTTGTAAGTTAAGTACAATTACGGACGATACAGCTTACGAAACAATTTATAATATTCTCGCGACGCGGAAAGAAGTTACCCCCTCCGAACCCATACTTCACGTGTGCGTGTGGTTCAGGGGAGCTCCTTCTCGAATAGAAAAAATTTTATTTTTTGAATTCTTTTTTCTAAATTACGACTCGTTTTTATAAGTTATTACATTTTTGAATGTCTTATTTCTTAAAATTAATTTCTGACGAACATTGTGACTTACTGTTCAACTGTAGCTTGTTCCGCTTGTGCTTAGTTCTTCTCTGTTATTTAGTATAATTAATAATTATGTATTACTTGTATCGTGTTTGAAGATGACTATTTAGTCAGAAGTGCGCTCGCATCATATTATATTACGTGCGTAATTACGACTCTTGTAATTTTTTACATTTTTATTTGACGAGGTGATTAGACTTTGGTGATGGATATTGCCCGGTAGGCTTTGCTTGACTGATAATTGCGAAATTATTTATATTGAGGGATTTTAATGTTCATGTTGGTCCAGCGTTAAATTATCGTGACTGAATATTAATCGTCTTGAATACCATTTGTAGAATAGATAATTATTGTGGTTACTTTTATTTATTTATTTTTATTTTAAGATTGTTTTTATTTTGAAGTGGTGCCGACAACAGGCCGTGGAGCTACAATTACCGCCGACACCACCTTTACATACTAATAATAATAGTTTATAGGTAGGTATTGTTTTCATAGAATCAGAACCAAAATTTTATCGCTCGACGTTTGATTCCACCTGGACGACGATGCGATGTACCTACGTGCGTCATCTTTCCGAACATACGGATATAAGGAAGTCGAGACGAAAATACTTACTTTTGCGAGTTGAAATAGAGTAAGTTACTTTAATCGTAAATTGTCCGAACGTACAAAGTTTGATAGCGTGGATATTGGTTTGATTTATATATTCCAAAAGTGCGCACAGACAAACTAAATCGTATCTTCGCGACCAACAACCAGAAAATAATCCCATGTTTTTATACAGTTTAATCTGAGACTACGCGCGTGGTGATGTATCGCGGTGTGTTGATCAAGAGGTTTGACGACGCGATAATGAGTATACCTAGATGAAAGTGAAGAGATTTGAGATAAAAGTCTTCAGAAAAGAATACGAAGAAAAAGAGAGTCTTCACCTCACAGGTCATTAAAAATTTAGTATACGAGTAAGTGAGAATTGTTTTCCACCACTCACTTATCAAAAATACGTTTAAAACACGCATGCATCGTAAGTACGTTTTTGCGAAACGATTTTCAGTGACGTAGGTAAGGATTTTCAGTGTTAGCGCGGAGCGTGTGAAAAAAACGAAATAACGTCACCGATGGTCTTTTACACACGGAAAACCGTTGCGAAAAAACTATGACGTAAACATGCCGCACGAAAAACGTATACTTTGGATGTACAAATTTGTCTTCAAAGTATTTGTGTTTTAAAGCTTTGTACAGTACAAGTGTTGTAGGTGAGTCTTTATAACTCGTACATACATTGCTTCACTCGCTTTGCTCGTTCCGCAAACGTATGTAGCCTACTCGTTATGAAAAGACTCACCTACGCCACATGTACTGTAAATAGCCATTTCAACTACATAACTGTGTTGCATAACAAAAGTAACGCTTTTCTGGTCACTACTTCTTATTGGTTGATTATCGGTTTTTTAATCATACTATGATGAAAAGGACTGTTCGTTTGAATTATTTTTGGAAACGTACATCAATATGTTTGTGGTAAAAAGCATTGCATATCATTGGTGTATATACTCGCGATACTCGCCTAAGGCAAAGTGCCACTTTCGACATTTTTATAATGTAATATATTTGTACGTGGGTACTAGGATATTTCAGAAATCAATTTCACAGATGTTGGGCTCACAATGAATTTGCATATTTTGCATGTTGTCCCATTCAAGACTCTAATATCTTTTTTTTTTTTTGACAAATAAATTAGGTTAGGTACTATTTTTATCATTTATAGTATCTTGACTTGAATAGTCTGTGTTTACAGAGCAGATTGACTTTTTATTCTCCGCCCGTTGATGGCTTCTTAGCCGAAAGTGCTTGCGGTACTCTGTTTGTTTTATTTCTGCGGCTTTTTGCAATTTCCCTACGTACATTTACTCTTTGTAGTATTTGTCGGTTTTCGTTCATTTACTCATTGTGGTATTTGTCGTTCTCAAGATTGAAATAATTTTTTTTGCTTTTAAACAAGAGAGAAGTTTTTTCAAATTTTTGTACATACGTTAACATAATCTCTTTCCCCAATACTTTTTTCTTTTTTTCTCTCTTCTACCCGCTCCTCATGACCTCCTCTCGTTCCAATTCGTCTCTTAAGAGTTGTTTTTCGAAAAGTGATCTCCTTGAAAGTCTGGTTCAATTTTTGATGAAAGTTGAGGACAAATTATTATCTGAGATTTTCAAATTTTGTTTTCTTAAATATCTTTATAAAATTTCAACACAGGAAAAAATCGTATGGGATGTTTGGCAATGATTGATACCATATATTATCTATGAGTGATAAGATTTCATTCGAAAAATAAACATCAAGCCCGATCCGTTCACTAGAAATTACGGTGAACTTGAAGAACATTTGGTAATTTTCCTTTCTTTCTTTCTTTCTTTCTTTCTTTCTTTCTTTCTTTCTTTCTTTCTTTCTTTCTTTCTTTCTTTCTTTTTTCCCACTTACTTTGACATTGATTATTTTCTCGGTAATGGATTTCCGAAGATTAATTTGATTTTATTTCAATGCAATGTATCTATCAACTACGAGTACTTACCACCTATCGGTTCAAAATAATTAATAAATATGTACTTAGGTACCTAAGTAAATCTTTGCTACGTGCCAACTTAAGGGTGTGCTTTACTTGTTCGGAAACTCTGAAATGGTGTACGATAAGTTGCATAAACATCCCCAAAAACCCCGCAAGGTTCGGGAACCCAGTGTGCGTGGGTAGTCCTCGTAACAAATGACGAGAAATGATTTTGCAAGGTCACATCTCAGGGCTCCATTTTCCGACGAATTTTCTCGATCTTCGGAAATGTTGTACAGAAGGGTTCAACAAAAGGCGCTATCGGAACAGAATCCTGAATTTTGGGTTTAGAAGAATTCAACTCTTGTCAGAAAATAGACGAAGTTTTACCAATTTCAATGTTTAATTGAGAAAGTATAAGAAAAAATTTTAAAATTCTGCTTCGATGGCGCCCCTGGTTGAACCTTTCTGGAAAACATTTTAATTAATCAGAAAGATGCGTTCAAAATTCGAGCAGTAAAATGTGATTTTCGGCACCATGTTTTACGAGCATATTTTCACAAGTAAAGCACACCCTTAAATACCTACCTTTGTTATATTTGTGGATATCGAAACGTATAGAAATCGTTTTGTCTATAATAATAAATACGTTCATTAGCATCTCATTAATTCCGTGATAATCGGATGAGCGTTCTGCTGCCATGGGCTAATGACAATGGTTGACCTTTTCTAAGATCTCATTAAATGAGAACCAGTAGCCTAATGGTGAAGTACGATTATAATAATATAATATTCTCGTAATTATATTGAATGTAAAATAATGGAAGAAAAAAGAAGACACTGTCATAATAATCGCACATAGTCAATACTCGTGTATATATAGGTAGTCAACTGTAGATACTTTTATTGCTAATATTGTAAATTTCTTGTTTCTCTGAGAGAAAAAGATGAGCGATAGAGAAATAAACAAAGAAAATACTTGAATCGATTTTAATTGATATATACATTATTAAATCACATAAAAAAAGACTTCATGTCGTTTTGAGAGTCAATGTTGCGGTAAATTTGTTCGTACATAAATAAACGAGGCGTTAATGAGTTACACTGCGCTGGCACTACTGATTGCAGGTCTATGTAGGTACAGGTATGTGAGTAACTGTAGACGCGCGGTCGGTCGTGGTACCGATCCTACGTAAGTACACGCTCACCGTTTTATTGTGGCTATGGTTGAGCAGAACATGATCAGCGTCGTGAGAACTGAGAGCAGTAACACTTGTAAATATCGACTGTCCATTTCATTCAAGTTGAGGCGATTGATCTTCACCGAGATCAATAATTCTAACGGAGGCACATCAAATGCGACATTTCTCAAACAGGGTCTATTAATCACTCGATAAACGTTACAAATCAAGCGTGTAAATCGTAAATGTTAGTCATATCATCCAGGACCATAATACAACGAACGTGGAATCCTACAGCATCATTAGTTTACAAATGATTCAGTTTTTTTGAATAGCGTGTTTCTATTATTAATAGGTAGGTATTATTAATTATTATTGTTACAAATACTAGTCTCGGCACTGCATTATCAAGCTCTCAAAAAACAACTCTCGCAACCATCAACACAACATGACTCCACAAGACCCCATCAGAGATTCCAACCACCCAGAAAGTGGATAAGTATCAGAGTGTGTAGGGTCTCCAGCCGTTTCTGTTGCCCCGGTTTACTGAACTGTCCCTGATTTACGGTGACTCGCCGTAGGTACTCGTACGTATGTACTTTTACAACTCGCACCTCAGTGTGTTTGCTCTACTCGTTCGAGATACATCTCTCGAGCTTGGGGACGCTCGCCTCTGTAGATTTCTGGATAGGTACACGCCAAGACTAATCCGATTCCGGTTCTCACCGGAAACCACCCGAGTGTATCATAACCCTCTAACGTGGTAGATAGAGTATTTTGATGAGATATATTTTCACCAAATATAGCGATTTTGTAAATTTTACGTTACAAAATAAGAACACCCTCCGAATCATACCGAAAGACGAAGAGTTACGTTTTACGCTAGCCTCCCCTCCAGGTTCGTTAAATTTTTCTCCTATTGGAATTTCCTGAGGGAATACCTTGAAATTTACACCGCTGCCGAAGATGAGGTTAAATCCAGTAAGTTGAGATGGCGGCAACATTTACAAAGATGTAGGAATATAAGAAATAATCCTAGCGGTTAGTGACAAGAAATAACAGAATACTGCAAAATTTTCTGATGCAATGAAACTTGGTATGGTGATAGTTTAAACTCCCGAGTAAATTTTAAGAAGGCGTGCCACGAAAAATTTCCTTTAGGGGAGCGGAGAGGGGGTGAAATAGCGCCACAAAATCAGTTTTCTCATCATATCTCGAAAACGTGTTGAGATAAAAAAAAATACATCAGTTCAAAAATAAGCGTCATAGAATTCTACTTGAAAAAGTATTCGTTTATTTACTGCGCAATCGGACCTTCAAATGTAGTGTGTTCAGAATTACTTGTGATGAACCGGGAGCAGATACGGTACAAGCACAGTGGTGTGGCGTGACGCGTTCACGCTACGCTACGCCACATGGTTTGTCGCACAAGGTCGAATTGAGTTGCATTTATGTAGGTATCTTCCAAACAACGATCGCAGAAGAATACAGATTTCATTTGAGGAAGTGCTGGTAGAAAAAATAAAATTTTTTTTTAATCTACGAATCGTCTCCATTTTAATGACAGGGTTCAATTTCACAAGTATATTTTGGGCTGTAGGTCTTAGTAGAAAAAATAGATCCGGTTTTTTCCAGTTTCAGATATTGACAAAAGGATCTTTTTAAATCTGGAACTTGATTCGAAACAAATATCCCTAATTTGTCACTTTAGGAATATGCGCTATGTAGAGTATTTTCCTTCTTTGATCCTGTAGAAAAATTCTACAGGATCCGGATCTTTTCAATTCCGGATTTTGAAAACAAGGAATAATAAAGAGTCGGATCCGGATCAGGAGGAAATACTTACATCTAAAAAGAAAACGTACTGCAAAAACTGAATTTATTAATTACAGTATGATATCAGAACTGTACTTACAGTCAAAAAAGAGAAGAAAAAATCATTCAAATTATTTCAAAAATCAAAGATGTAAGAGACTCGGGTACTGAGGAGTTTAGCACCCTAATCTTGTTATTTCTTTAGTTTTAATAGTTTTAACAGAGCTGTGGAATTTTGAAACTAGTATGTATTTGTACTTATTATTTCAAAGAATAGCCTATCTATTGATATAAAAATTGTGAAGTCATGCATGTGATATTATTTATCACTAAATACCTACTGTTTAACAAATTAAATTAAAACATTTTTTTTTTATACTCGCTTTGGCGGTACATTTACTAAAATCGGAACAATGCAGAGAAAATTAACACGGCCCTTGCGCAAGGATGACACGCAAAATTGTGAAGCGTTCCACATTTTTCTATTATAGTGTTATAATTTGTAATTGTGTGGTTTGTAAAATCTTATCCCCTAATTTGTTCATTATTCCACTCTATGAAAACCCGGTCATAGCCGTAAAATAAGGTGTGCGCTTTTCCCTGTAAGGACCAAGCAGCCCGCGGAGAAGGAATGGTTCTGCAAGATGATCTGGGAAGGGAGAAGCAGCTTCCTGTATGATGTCTCACACTGCAACTTTATTTATAGATGAAAATGGACAAGAACAATAACCACAGTTCAAGCCGGTCTTGCACGCTGAAGCGCTTTAATGGCGTGAGGTTGGGGGTATTGTCCCCAAATTCTACAATGAGGCAAATAACAGGGCCAATGCAACCGGCCAAGATGAGAAGCATGATGGCAAGGTGTTCAGTCAACCCTCAAAGGTGCGTGCTTCCTCTTTCCAAAGGATTGACGCCAGTATAGAAGAACGAGGATATCACTTCTCACTACAGGACAACGACAGTCACTGGAGGAAGAGATCAAATAAAAGAGTCTGGATTGAAGGAGAGTCCTCATCTGCCCTATTGACAAAAATCGATGAATTCTGCTTCATCAATTCTGCACCAGAATTGTTTGAACCAGAATGGCACTTTTTTCGCGACGCGTAATGACACAGATGAACTTTCAAGCTTCCAGGTTTCATCTGCTACTGACATAATTTTGTCAGTATCAGGTACTGAAAGTAAAGTACGCACCAGAATGATACAGAAAAGACTTCATTCGCGAATATGAGTTACGATGCATTATGCACCTGAAACAGATTTCGGTAGCACTCTGTAACTAGCTATTGTGCCTCATGTATGCACCTGATTGATACAGAAATCATGATAATTCCTTCTGTCGCGGATACGAGTTACTGTGCGTTGCGCACCAGAACAGAATTTCGGTGCCACTCTGCGTCATACTATGAAGTCTGGAGTATGCACCAGACTGATACCGAAAATAAATAATTCCTTCTGTCGCGGATACATTTTACAGCGCGTTACGCGCCAGAATCAAATTTCGGTGGCGTTCTGTACCTGTCCGTATGAAAATCCTAGCACGCACCAGACTGACGCAGAAAGATGAACAATTTATTCTGTTTCGGCTACGTATACTAGTTACAGTGCATTATGCACCAGGAACAAATTTTGGTAACGTTTCAAACCAGTAGGTATATTATCACACTCAAAATATTTACAAAAAATTTCACTTTTCAAATTACATTGTCTTTCAATCATAATAATAATATGGATTAAACAAAAGAACCAAAGTAGGTAAAAGAAGATTTATAAAATTTATAAAAGAAAGAATGAAATAATACTAATAAGGAAAATGTAAAAACAATATGAAAATCAATCTGATGTACAAAAATGGAAGTTGGTAAAAGAAGATTTATAAAATTCATAAAGGGAAGAATGAAATAATACTTATGAAAAAAAAAAAAAGGGGAAAAAAAAATGAAAATCAATCGGACGGTAAATTTACAGAATTAGGATTTTATAACAACCACTACAAATTCATGTAAGTAGGGGTTTCCGCAGTTTGCTCGTTTGCTGGAGTGGATGGAATAGCGTCAGGCACCTGTTGTGATAAATCTTGCGCCAAAAAACTGGGTTGTGAATTCACTTGAGAATTTCCTGCATGTGTAACAAAACGAAAAATAAATTTTTTATTCACATATTTTGTTGGACAAAAGTACACATTTGTGTATCAAATCAGGAATACATCAAGGAAAGATGGGAACTGATGTATATGGACGGGCCATCCTCGTTAAACATTGCGATTACGAATTTTCACAATTGTCATATTATAGAACTCGGTTAGCGTAATAAAAATGAAGAAATAAAGAAATACTAGTCTTTAATTAGAACGATTGACATGAGAAAATACTAAAAGCATTCCTGGAAGAAATTGCCTCTGAAAAAGGTAAGGGACATTGAAGTAAATGGGTAAATCTGAAGATTATAATGTATAAAGAGTGTCAAAATGTGACGATTGCGGTGTCCTACCTTTGAAAATTTTGGAAGAAAAGAAAAAACTCGCAGCCCATATTGTTGGCTGCCCTGGATTGCTTTGAGCTGTTTTTGTTAACTGCTTTAATTGAGGCAAATAGAGGGAACCTGTTTTATGAGAGCTGCTTGTATAGATTTTCAATTTCAACGATAATCTTTGAAAAATTAAAAATTTATTTTTATCATTTTTTTGTTTTATTTTTGAGCTAATTGACTACTCTATGGGTCATATCAGCTCGCGAAAAGGTATTGTAAGTTGCTAGAGAAGAGGAAAGTAGTAGGTAGAGCGCAAGTATTACAGAAAGTTACCTAGTAACTGTTTCTGTTTCTGAGTTGTTGCATAAGGCGGATGATAAAGAAGACGAGGCGTTGAAAGGTTGTCGTTGGTTTTGTAGGCTGGACATGAGAATACGTATTGTACTGCTAGGTTAAAATCGTAACACGGAAGTTCCGTTTAAATTCTTTGTTTCTTAATTGTGATAACTGTTTGTTCGAAAAATTATCACTAATGGAGGTATTCTATAATTCCATTGAGCTCTTATTTTATGACTAGGTGCGTCAGACCTTGATCAGGCTACAACGGCAAAAGACCTGCGTTGATATTGTGTTGAAAGACACAATTGGAAATATTTAGATTTGTAATATAATTGTAGCATAAAGTATGTTGATGAGTGTGGATGTTCTCAAGGAATCGTATAGATAAGGATAGAAGAGGAAATATTACGAAAAAATCTCTTGACTCGAGTGGAATTGACCCACGACCTCTTCTTTTCATGACGAGTACGATAACCACTGCGCTACCAGGCCCTAAGATTAGATTTCATACTTCACCTTCAGATGGAAGTTCCACCTCCTGATAGAGAAGTTACAAAAACCACAAGACGCACACTAAAGCCTATAGGAAAGAACCACGAATCCTTGAGGGGGGGGGGGTGATTAACATGATCATCACCCATGTTACAAGGTTATCACTTTCACTCACGTGAATAATATGTGCGTACATAATTTTTTATGCAGTGTGGATAGAATGCGAAAAAATTGAAATTGAAAAACTGTTACGACGGTAATCTCATTACTCCTGGCGTTCATTTCCCTTTCTAGAAAAATTATATCAACAGAGAGTACCTATGTGCCGTACTCGTAGATAGATGTTCTCTTTTCATTTTTTGAGTCCAAAGAACTTAATGGTGAATTATATCCTTGGGAAGTTTCGATTACTTTAGTACATACTCTAATATTTCAACCTACGTACCCTATCATTAGGACATCCTTCTTAAAACCTACGATGTATTCGTACTTATTTCACGAACATTAGCCTGGTATCATGATATACACATAGAAAACGTGGTACATAAAAATATTTCTAAAAATAAAATTTTAGTTACTTATTTTTAAAATAGTAGGTAAGAAATTATCACTTACCGATATTTTACTTCTCGTTCTGTACCCACAAGAGGAAAAAAAATCTCACTTCGCACGCCCAAACTGAAAACTTCGCACGCGCAAACTGAAGTCAGCATCCGGTTACGTAAAAAATAATCCTCGTCATTTAACGAACTCCACAAGATTCAGATAATAACACATATTTCACTGCACTACATACAAACACAGTAATCAAATTCTACCACAACAAAAAAGAGCACGTTCTTTAGCGGCGCCTATTGTTAATGTTGCATATTTTTAGTATTTCATACAGTACAGAATTCCTAGTCTGACTATTCTGGTCCATTATGGTGCGTACTTCCTATTCACAATCCGGCGCGTACTGAAATTCAGTTGCGCTCTGCGCTTGTTTCAAATAGTGTGACAGTATCGCATTCAGTAGCTGATACTGATATATGACTTTCTGCAGCATGACGCTGCTTACGCTTTACTTAGGCCGAAAGAACTTCTGGTGCATTCAGTGCCTGTTTGAAAAACTAAATCATTTTGTGGCTGATACTTGGTATAATTTTCTGTGGCAGAACTCTACTTTTCTGGTTCCTACACTATCTGTAGCATGGTAATTTCAGGCACTTCTACAACCTGATCTTTCACTAGAGCTCAATACGTGCCTGAAACATGAATGGTTTCATTTAAATTCTGGTGCATAATTCCCCTGTTTTTAAAGCCACCTGCTTCAGTACCTGATACAAAATACAATTTTCTGTGGCAAAATGGACCAAACTGTAGAGCTACACGACCTGTCACTGACTAAATTCAGGTGCTTTGTGGCCCTATTTTTGAAATTTGGTTAGTTATCTACCTGAAAGAAAAAAACTTTCGGCTCAGGAACGTAGCATATTTCACGCTCAGCACCAAACAATAACCACAGCTTTTTAATTTTTCTGTATCATTCAGTACCATAAATGAGAGTCCGCACCAGAAAAATCTCAAATCAGCTCCATAACGACACATAAAATAGCCTGATTTTGTCAATAGGGTGGCGAGAGATTCTGAATACTACTTGCATTCTCTCCACCCAACCTACCTGGAGGAAAGTTGAGGAAAGTTAATACTGACATCAACAAAGCAAATGGGTTGTTGAAACAAGATATTATTGAGAGATATGTCAAGATAATGAAGCTGCAACAGGAGTGCTCTATGCAGCATATGCAAGGCAAGCAGCAGAAGCTCCATCTGGACCAGGAGTGGTACTAAGAAGCTGCAATTCCAAGTGGAAGGGCAATTCAAGTCTCCTTTTCAAACAATGCGCCGAGTAGAAATAACAAATTGAGTTGCTAAAGAAGGAAGTGAAGAAGCATCAGGAACATTTGAACAAGTAGCCTTTACAGCTGGTCAATAAGTTAGTGCAACCACTGTTGTAATCGCATTAGAATCCACTGCAACCACAGCAACTGAAACATTAGCAGCAGCAACTGCAATTGCAACGACAACAGCAGCAACTGCAACTGCAATAATAGCAAGACCAGGAGCAATAGCCTCTGTAGGTAGCTACACTAAGTGAAGCAACCTCCTGGAGCCAGGTGACTTCCCAGTGCACATAGAGGAAGAACCTTCAGCTACCTACTGCAACCAAGAGCCTCCTAGTATACCAAACTTTTAGCCTACAAATAAGCATTGTAGCTGGAAGAAGGCCCAACAGCAGCTTCAACTGTTAAAGAGTGGGAACTCTTGAAGAGCTGCGCTGGTGTTGAAGGGGAAGAATGAAGATGGAAGCCCACCATCTTATACAACCATTATGTGCAAATCTTATACAACCATTGTGCAAGAAGCAAGAGCCAAACTACCCCTTAACCACGCTTGGCATTAAAGTGGTTGCCACCAAATTCACCAAGGCTATTGAAATGGTGCTAGAGTACACACACTACTCAGAGGAAGGTGTTGATACCTTCCCAAATTAGCTAAGGGCTGTGATCGGCGAGAAGGCAGATCTAAGGAAGCCACTGAGGAAGACTATTTTATATTAGTACAGTCCGCTCTCGATGTAACGAACGTCGATTTAACGAAAAACGCGATTTAACGTAGTAAAACCCTGTTCCCTTGAGAAAAACTCGATTTAACGAAAAATTTGCTCTCAATTTAATGAAATTGAAATATGTACTATGAGTACAGAAATACGATAAAGTTTATCCAAAAAATCAACCTGTCATGTCATGAATTGTTCTTTTTTTTTTCTTGATTGCACGTTTGAACAACGCATGCACTTTTAGTACAGTACATCAGTTGACGTTGATAGTGTATGATCACCGGTTCATCGTGCTATCGTGTTTTTGTTCGATAAAAATGGATACGAGTAATCGCCGGAAGAGAAAAATTCTAACGATTGGCGATATTTTTACAAGTTGGTTGAAAAATTTGAACAAAAAAATGAAATCTCAGAAGAGAAAAATTATCTTGTTTCTCGATAATTGCACAGCCCATCCTCATGTTACGCTAGACCATGTAAAACTCCAATTCTTTCCCCCCAACACAACTTCTAAGTTACAACCAATGGACCAAGGGGTCATCAAGAATGTGAAGCATATGTACAGGAAGGAAGTTGTGAGGAGGTATATTGACAATATTGATGCTGGAAAGACAACAAGCGTTACTGTTCTTGATGCAATGAATATGATCGACAAGGCCTGGCGGAATGTTAAGCCGAGCACAATAGCGAATTCTTTCATGCATGCTGGGTTTTCAGGGGACAAAGACGTCAGCACTATTGACGAGCCTCAAAGTGAGGAGAATGATGAACAATTTGTGCGGTTATTGGAAGAAAATGATATCAATTTTAATACATTTGCGCATTTCAATGACGATTTACCCACAACTGGAGTGATGACTGATGAAGACATTTTAACTAGCGTCATGGTATCTAATGGACACGAAAGTGAAGAAGAAGAGACTGATGAAATGCCGACGATTACCACAAAAGAAGCGCGAGCTGCATTACAAAAAGTGCGTGCATTTTTACAACAATGCGATCTCCAGAAAGATGCTGATGTTCTATTTAGCGCTATAACTAAAGTTGATAATGTAATCGATAAAAATTTCAGTAATTTCTTAACGCAGAAAAAAATTACAAATTTTGTGCAAATTTTTTAATAAACTCGATTTAACGAATTTTTTTTCCTCTTCTTGATTTAACGAAATTTGATTTAACGAAACCTCGATTTAACGAATTTTTTCCTTGCTCCCTTGGCCTTTGTTAAATCGAGAGCGGACTGTACTTAATATAGATATGTTGGTCATCAGGGAGGAGATGGTGACAGCAGTTGAAGAAGAGAATGACGTTAAAGTCCTCAACCTCCAGAAAATGGGCCATGGGTGCCAGGTGGCACAGATCCAAGTTCCAATCCCAACTGCCCTGAAATTGTTTCAGGATAGTAGTATGAAGATTGGATGGCATATTTGCAAGGTCGGCTCATTGGAGAAGAAGGATTAAAGCACTTCCACGCTGCCTCGAGTGTCTCCATCAAAGCCATATTGCAGCAGCTTGCCAAGGGGAAGCTGTTTTTAATGGATGTTATAGATGCGGTGAAGAAGGGCTGCTGAGACAGGACTGCCACCAGGACCCAAAGTGTCCACTATGCAGTTGGGAGGATGGCCACGATTCAGGGCTTGTGGTTGGGAGTAAAGGTTACTTAAGTGCTACAGAGTCCACTGTCTAAGGGTGTAGAAGCAGCAGAAGAGGACTGACATTATCCTGAGGGCAGAGGCACTCAAGTTCCTGTAGAACAACCTTGAGAACGGTAAACTTGCGTAGAATCTGCTCTGGCAACGCATATTGTCATTGCCAGTGAGTGTTACATATACGACAAGGGAAATAATATTTTGTACGCAAAAAGAAAGGGGTTTTGACGCAAATTTGGGAACTACAATCAAATAACGTTTGGACGCAAAAATGATGAGAGCTAAAAAAAAAAAAATTAAGCGCAATGAAGACGACGTACGCACAAAACTAATTGAGCCCTTTGTGACTAAACTTGAAAATTGGATTCCTTGGTTCAAGAACTACCAGAATATACTTTTTTTTCATTAGTCGCGCTCCAAGCCATTTTATTTGAGAAGTTATGCTTTTCCCGGCTTCTTGCCCAGCTTCGCCCTTTTTGCATATACTACAAACTCAATACTTCTTATGGTGTTTTTGCAAAAAGGGCGAGTTTATTCAAAAAGGGGAAGCATAGTCCTCTTGTAAGAGGCTGAAGAAAGCCATGACAGACAGCAAGAGTTCTGCATGGAATGAGCTATGCAAAATGGTGGAGGAGGACCCGTTTCGCAAGCCCTACAAGATAGTGCTGAAGAAGCTAAAGAGCCTCTCGGTAGTGAGTCAAATAGAGCCAGGTGTTGTGAGGAAAATCGCTGATAGCTTATTCCTTCAGCAGCCACCACCAATGGTATAATGGTACCAAAAGTAGAGGAGGATCGTATATCCCTCCTAGGTACCAAAAAGGTGAATGCAGTAGTCAATAGACTGGAGTATAAGTATTGGAAGACTCCTTGCCCAGATGAGATTCTAAATCCCGTCCAGAGCGCCATACATTCAGTTGACCCAGCACTGCTTATTGATGCTTTCAATATGGTGGTTACTGGCGGGCTGTCCCATATGTGGTGGAAGAAAGCCAGGCTAGCGTTGATTGATAAGAAGGATAAACCATCTGGCCTGCCATCCTCTTATCGATCACTTTGTCTGCTGGACAATATTGGGAAACTCCTGCAGAGAGTAACAGCCAATTGACTTGAAAGCTATTTAAAGAAATGAGATATAAACTATAGTAGTTGAAACAGTTTTCAAACTGCACGCTGTACATTAGGTCCTGGAATCAGACTGAAGATTATAGCTGAATCAGCAATAGCTATGCGTCAGCTTTGTGCAGCCGTCAGCCTCGACATAGGAAATGTGTTCAACTCAATTCCATTAGAGAGGGATGATCAACAACTATCTTAGCTGTTGCGAAATTCAAGCAGAGATGTCTGCTGGTAAATTGAAGCGCCCAGTTACTCGTGCGGTACCAAAGGGGTTGATTCTTAGGCCGCTCTTGTGGTACGTTGCATTTAAAGGTTGCACTAAGTGTTATGAGCTTACCTGCTATGGCGCTATGTGGGTGATATACTGGTGGTATGCACACTGTAGTGGTGGAGAGGCGGGTAAACAGGGCCCTAGAGGCAGTGATGCGTTGGATCAAGCCAGGTAGACTAGAACTTGCGGTAAATAAGACGGAGGTCATATTATTCACAACCTGTCAAAAGTTTAGTCCCCCCACCTTTTTGCCTGCAAGGTGTGGAAGTCAAGACCAAGAAGGTGATAAAGTACGTGTACCTGAGATATCCGATTTTATTTCACAGAGCTTCTGGCACCACTTTCTGATAGCAGGGTAGTTACATACCTCAGCCGCCTGATGAAGAACTTGGGAGAACTAAGAGAAGCACGAAGAAAGATCATGATGAGCACTGCCTTGTCAATCCTCCTATGCAGTGTCTCAGTATGGACCTATATAATGAAGATACCTTACAGAAGGAGAGAGATGGTAAAGATCCAATAAAGAGCTGTGCTGAGGTGTGTTAGTGCCTACCGCACTATCTCAACAGAGTCTGTTTGCGTATTAGCTTGTTCATCACCACCGATTGAGCCCCTTGCTAAGGAGAGAAGGGTGGTGTTCAAAGCAAAAAAGATAACAACGACCAATCGAGAGGCTTTATGGGTCAAGTGGAGGCCAGGTGCTCCTTGCTTGCAAAATGGAAAACAAGAATTTCCCAGAGCGAGCTGGGTGAATAGACAACCCGTGTGTTAATGCGCAGCCTTGATGAGTGGATGAACCAAGACCATAGTCAGCTGAACTTTTACCTAACGCAGGTGCTTAGCAGCCATGGCTCCTTCAACAAGTACCTACGTAAGAAGTTGAGAAAAGTTGAGCAGTCAACGTGTTCGCACTGCACTGTGGAATGAAACGCAAATCTAGCTGGACAAAAATCTATTTTCAGTATTTCGTTTATCAAATAGACCGCTCTTAATATGTAAAATCGTCCACCAAGTTAAAAAAAAATAGTCTAAAAATTCTCCAGTCAGTGGAACGTTCTGGAAATGGTAAAACATCGAGAAAATGCACTTTTTCAACCTGGAGAATCCTGAATTTTGGTATTTCGTTCATAGATTAGGTCAATTCTTATGTAAACACGTCCGACGAGATCAAAAAAATTATTCAAAAAATTCTCCAGTCCCTGGAACGATCTAGAAATAAAGAAAAATCGAGAAAATGTACTTTTTTAACCTGGAGAATACTGAAGATTAGTATTTCGTTCATCGATAAGGTCAATTCTTATATAAACACGTCTGTCAAGTTCGTAAAAAATATTAAATAAATTTTTTAGTCGTTGAAACACTCTGGAGATGGTAAAAAATCAAGGAGTGCGAAGCCAAAGCCGAAGACGACGCGACGTCATTGGCGAGACTCGGCAACCGTTTACAAAACCTCAATTTTTGGTGGTCTTCCACCCTTTCACAAAACGAAGTTAAACGAGGAACGCAGGGAACCTGTTTTATGAGTCAAATGGGATTTGGTATTGAAAATTCAAGGAAGCCTAGACCTAGATAAAGCTAGTATAAAGAAGGCCTAGACCTACTATAAGCCTAGTATAATATAGTTTGAGAGTCTAAATTTTTCTCGAATCTCGAACTATAGTTCGAGATTCGCGGACGGCGCACGGTTAATTTCTCAAAAAGCCAACCATAAAACAGGTTCCCTGTATTTCCTACCAAAGCACGATCACTCATTGAAAATTACAAGCTGTAGAATTTTTATAATATATATTTTCAAATATCACAGAGGATAGAATAGACTTAGGTGGCTGAAAATTTGGAAATAAGAGTTTTATTCTACCCTCAACAACTTCCGATAGTTGAATTGGAGATTCCCGACTAAGGCCGTATCACCATTATTACCTGGCTAGAGCCTTTCTGGCTCAAATCAAAACTAAATTTTTTTTTTTGAAACAGTAGGGCTGAAGGTACATCTGAATTTCATTTCAAAACTTATCAACGAAAAAACTCAATTTCCATGGAAAAGTAAAATGATTCTCTTCATTTTGCTAGGTATTTTATCAATTGTATGCAACGCTTGCCGGGTATAATTCATCAAATGTTAGTCAAAACTCGAGAACCGGCGAATTCAGGCGGTTGAATATTTTACAGTTTGAAGTGTGATATCTGACAAAGAGATTCGAATTCAAGCTTTGTCATAGCTACTCAAAATTTTTTGTCCCTACTCCAATTTATAAAGTTACTTCTTCATTTTATGACTTGCTTTGGATGCTTGATATCTTCAATACAACGATAAGAATTTCACCCAGAAATTTTGTATCGAAAGAGTACGAAATAAACTTTGAAAAAACACAATACAAGTCATATTCACCACATACAACCGTGTTGCAACTCGAACTGGACTGATGCATGTCAACCTAAGTACTGAACAACTCGTCATGCAGTCTACTTTGACGCGTTACTATGGTAACGCGTCGACGTATTTCACTGAACCACATGAACGAGGTTTCTAATTTCACCTACAAACCATATCTATCAATATAAAAGTTGTTCCTAGATAATTGTTTTTTTTTCACTTTTGTTCAGCTAAATTTGCGTTTTATCCCACAGTCTGGGTACGTGGACAACCCGTATGAGTGTATGAACCGACACCATGGTCAGATGAACTTTCACCTCTCGCAGGTGTTAAGCTGACATAGCCGCTTCAACAAATACCTTCATGAGAAATTGAAGAAAGTTGAGCAGTCAACGTGTTTGCACTGCGACCAAGGGCGGGATTATTGACCACAGCACACCTTATTTGCGTGTGAAGGCGTGAGTGGGACAAGCTTAGTCGGTCTCTTCAAGAGCTCGGGGTAGATGAAGCGCTTGCTCCGAGTAGCCTTATGTCCACCATGCTACATTCCAAAGAAGCATGGAACCAGGTGAATGCATCTGCAGCCACCGTTATGTAGAAGAAGATGGACCGGGAATGGAATAAGCAAATTATAATTCAAATATTGTAATGTTTTCTAGGATATTTTTTGAAATAAAATTTCAAATCAGCATTCGCCCGCTAGTCAATTTCCTATTTCGTTTTGTATATAGATGTACGTATCAGATCTCTGAGAGAAGCAGAATGATGGAACCGAATTTAAATTACCTCGATAACTAGTCTACGATTCGAAAATAAATCTCTTCTAAGAAATACCGTTGATACGGTGCATTTGAAGCGCGATTACGCCGCGATAAATGATATTATATGATACTGAAAACTTTCAGAAATGTGTGGCACAAAGAATAAAGAGAGGAATAATATTTATTCGCTGTGTGGTCCAGCGTGCACCAATACACACACACACACACACGGTGGCGCAGGCAATACCGCTTACGTGGGTTAATATTTACTCTCACGTCGAACACCTTCGGCTAAACATTCGAAATATTACTTGTAGTAAGTTTGATCTTCGATATTTTTTATGGTCGTTTTTATGGGGTATTAAATCTGGGTCGGTGGTTCATCCAAATTTTCAGATCGAATCGAACGACATGATAAGAATTTGACGTGAACGAGTTTGGAAGCGCACTAGACCCTCATCTTTCAAACGTTTCACTTTTTCTCTTTAGTCCCGATTTTTTCTCGCGCGCGTATAATTTATTTATCTATTTATTATTTTATTTAAATTATCGTTGCGAGAAAATCACGGAAGAAATGAACGAATAGAGAACGAAGCAAACGAGAGAGAAAAATCTATTTCTTCTTTCGCTGTTTTAGAAAAGAAAGAAGATATTATTCGATTACGACCGAGTGAGATGATACTTAAATACATATACAAATAGACTGCAGCGCACTTCTTGTAGGTATTATACTGTCGAGAAAATATGTGTAGTCTATCCTATATGTATACTCATACATACCTGGTGACCGAGTGCAGAAGACCGTCATCGCGCGGCATCATTCATTGTGGCCCGATTCTCCCGACCGAAAGGTCGCAACCACTCTTGAAACGGACCTCTAACCGCTTTGTTTGAAAAATCGTAAAAGTAAATTGCTCGATCAGGCACTCGCTTTGCGAAATAGGTTTCCATACAAAGAAACTCGTAATTCCGTGCCAAAGCTGTGAACCCTTTACATTATTTTTGAAGCCATTTCATTGCTTTCCGGCGACAAAAGCTTTTGATTTCTGACTTCGAGTTTCGTGCTTTATGAGGTCGCGCAGATCTTTTTGAAGCGTGACGTCTTTTCAGTCAATGTATTTCGAAAAGTTACATCGATTTTTATTGAGAAATTTTGCTTGCAAAAAAGGGAAATAATTTGCCGTATCAGCTTAAAGCGGCGGAAACCAACTTTTCGTTGATTATGACAGCATCAATCTTACGTGGGTACTCATCGGCAGTCATGTACATGGAATTATCAGCCCGTTCCGGAAGTTTTGATTCCTCAACTGAATTTCTGCTTCATACATGTATTATTCTCCGCTGCCTACAATTGGGCACAATCGAATCCCGCGATTTTACAACATAATGGAGAAAGTTGTACGCATTACTGAACCGCATCATCTAGGATGAATACAGTGATTACACCAAGAATGCTGCAGGAGCATCAGAAACGTGACGGCAAATGGGCGGACTTCGACGGGTTTAAATCATAGCGGGCGGAACTCTGGACTTTTACCGTATCAACCTCTGGAGTTAAATGTACGTGCCCTGCATACTTCAAAAACGACAATGTAAACATGCACTAGGCATCCAAATCCGACGGCAAGAGGTTAGTGTGTCAGCAGAAGCTAAGACTATCCCTCTGGGACAGAAAAGAAGAAGCGGTCGTCCCGCGAAGGCCAAGAAGGCCCTCATAGTACAATAATTAATTGTGTGTTTGTTTTAAAAATGGGAACTGAATTAATGTTTTTTTTCTCGTGTACAGTTATGTCGTGTGATAGGAAAATGTTCCTGGGCTTATTTATTTTTAGGATGTGTCTATTTGCAGGTACTGTACCTACGCGTAAAACGCTATTTGCAGGTACTAATTATTTTATTTAAAAAATTGTATAACATAAAATTTTTGAGTCAGTAAGAACGAAATAGACTACAATATTGAAAAAAATACGAAATTAAACATTTGATATTACAAAATTAATTTTTCCTTCTGTGGCTTCGCCGAAGAGGTAATGAAGGGGGAGCGCTAACTACATCTTCTGTGGGGCAAAGTTTGAGTCTTTTTGGTGGAAGTATTGTGGTTGAGAAGGGCTCATTATCTTCAATTTTTGATCTTCTTCTATTCCACCCTCGTTATCATAAGCGAAACAACGAGAACCTTGAAACATCATCCCCCTGTGACATAGAAAATGAGTGCATCGACGATGTTGTAGATGATTTCATGGATGAAGACCCTTTAGACGTTGAAATTCTGAGTAAAACAGTCAAATATAATACGGTCTTGCCTACTGTTTTGACCATTGCTAGTCTTACATCTGACCATTGGACCGAACAATTCATGACCTACCTTAAGGCATTAAAAGATATTGGAGGCGTCATCAGGTCGGGTACGAGCATTGCTAGTTTTTTTTCACAGTCCATCTTGGAAATGAAAGCAAAATCTCCTCCGGAAACTTCTCTGAAGGAGTTATCAAGTGGGTCAACAGGAGATGTTGCAATGCCTGAAGAACAACCCCAATCAAGTTCAGGCATCTTGAAGTACAGGGAGAAAGTTAAAGCAAGGGGGAGGCCAAAGCGTGTGGCGAGCCAGTTATGCACTTTCAATAAATCCCAGAGCGACCGACAAGCAGAAAAACGCAAGAACACCCATGATTCCACAATACTTCCACCAAAAAGACGTAAAGTTTGCCCCACAGAAGATGTAGTTAGCGCTCCCCCTTCATTACCTCTTCGGCGAAGCCACAGAAGGAAAAATTAATTTTGTAATATCAAATGTTTAATTTCGTATTTTTTTCAATATTGTAGTCTATTTTGTTCTTACTGACTCAAAAATTTTATGTTATACAATTTTTTAAATAAAATAATTAGTACCTGCAAATAGCGTTTTACGCGTAGGTACAGTACCTGCAAATAGACACATCCTTATTTTTATGAAGCGAGACATTTGATTTCTCGTGCATTATAATAATTTGTAATCCTAAAAATTTTCTTTCTCGTCATTAATAATTTCTTCTTGTGAAACATTTATTTTCTTGTTCATCATTTTGAAATGCTGCTAAGTCCCTTTCTTTATCTTGTGCTTCATATTATTTTTCTCGGGCCGATAAATGGGTGCCAAAAACTGCATGGTAATACAGAAAATCCACACTACCTATATGTTCTTCCTTTTGTATGCACAAAGAACTAAAATTGTACAGGTGCACATCTTCAGATATGCAACTAAAACTTGCCCGAGTCTCGAAAAACTCTAGCCGAGGTGATCACCGGACAAGAAAAATCTTATAATGCTAAATATAGGCCTATAGGTATACATAATCATATGTATAAGGAAAAGAAACCTAAAATTTTTTCAGCCTAAAAGTGATCCAGCACCTCCAAAATGTCGAGAAAGTTCACCGTTTCCTCTGTCTGTCAACTTTTCTGCAGATGTAATATCTCACTTTTCGGCCAAGAAAAGTCGGTAAGAGACGAGGACATCCAGGAAAACAAAAAGAATTGATATCAAAGCCAAACAAGCAATCAATCACCCATTACTCAACCCCTCATTGCTCCGCCCTTTGTGGACGCATTAACAAACATCTCACCCGAGCCTGGTTCACTCATAAGTCTTATCGCAAATCTCACTCAAAGAAGCTATTCCAAATTGAAAATAGTATTCCCTTCTGAGTCGCCTCGAATCAACTCTCGAATCCTAAAATTGAGTATATCTCGAGAACTACCTACCCAATTCACTGTAATCTGCCTAAGTTTCTAGAAGATTCATCCAGTAATTTTGGAAGAGTACCGCCGAAAAAATAATCTTATAAAATAATAAATAAATAGGCCTATAATCTAAGAATAAGGAAACCTAAATTTTATTTTATTCAATCGAAAATGAGAAATTTTCTCAACAGTATATTAATATTATTTATTTTTGAAACGATGTTCAGAATTATCATTAATAACGACCAATAATGTATGTGACCACCAATGAAAAACGGTTTCAAGTTCTTCATAATACAGGTTCCCTGTTCGTTTCGATTGACACATCTAATAAAACTGAGCTTTAAGCAGTAAAAGAAGTGAGCTGAAAATTTTGTAGAAAATTTTTGGACGATCGAGAAAATTTGAATAGAGACGAACAAAAAATACATGCTGAAGAAACATAATCTATATTACTAAAAAAATGGGTTATTTGCTGTTATCGCTTATCAACCGATTGGCTTTTCGTATATCCGTATTTTTTTTCCGTAGGCTTGCTTTTAGACGCAAGGTTTTATGAACCGATTGGCTTTTCGTGCGTATGCGTTTTTTTTGTTTCTAAATTACCTAGCAATATTCGAATACCAGTACCCATTTCCCAAACTATAAAATTAGCCAAGATTTGTGTACTTCGCGTCCGTCCTGTCCGTTATTAAAAAACTACAGGTATCCGTACTTGAAAAATTTTGTTCTCTCTTTAGTCTACCTGCAAAATAATCTTTTGAATTTTTTTTTAATGCGGTATTTGTTTAGTGCATTGAGAAATAATGAAAATTAGATGACTATTTTTTTTCCTTTATATAATTTTTTCCAGATAAATATTTCAATATTGTATTGTAAATTTATTAATTTTTTTTGCTTCTATCCAGAAGAATTCAACTTGAATCTATATTGCTGAAAAAATGAACTGTTTGCTCAGGGCTACGAATAGGATGTACCTATTTATCCCAAATTTTAGAGAATTCATATCGAGACATTTACCAATTTGAACATTCTGATTTGGTAGCTAATATTTTTGTCAATTACATCCATTTGCCCACAAAATGAAAAAGGAAAAAAAAAGAGAGGAAAAGTACACACAGAAAAAAAGAGAAGTTGAAAAAGAAATTCAGTTGTCATGAGATCAATGACTATCATTTCCCACCTCCCAAAAAAAAATAATGTTATAATTAAAATATATCCAAAGCTACGGCAAGAAAGTATGACTACGTGAATAATCAATCAGGAGTGTTATACAAGGGACAAAGGGTTGGGATCGTTCGTAGACATGGGATGATTGAGTCAGATTGTCATTATTCAAGTTACGAAGCTTCTGTTATTGAGTTTCTAGACCGAGTTGAAACAATCATATGATCATAAAAGAGTTCAAACATAATATTATTGAAATATTATTCTGATGTAATAAAGCTTCAATATTTTCAAAAAGAAGTATAAACAACAAGAAAGTTATTCTGGAGTACACAGATGAATCAGTATTACCTTATTAATCTTAAGGCATTCAACAGGGAACCTCTTGTATTGGGGAGGGGGTCTCTTGAAGGGAAAACGGGGTAGACCGCCGTCCAGAAAAAAGTGGAACTTGGAATTTTTTCGAGCTATGTATGATAGGAAGGGGACTTGAAAAAATTCCGACCTTCGAGCTATATAATAAGAGGGGGGGAATGGGAAATTGCGAGTATCAAGCTGTATTTGATTGGAGCTAATTTCAGATAATTTCTTCTTTTGATCTATGTATGATAGAAGAGGAACTTTGAAAATCACGACTCTCTTAACGAAGGAACGCAGAGACCTTTTCTATGGATCTAATTGCTTTTAACAACGAGTCAAAACCAAAACATTTGAGAAGTAAAACTGTAATTGAAATTTATAATTATGTGTGATTTATAATATTAATTATAATATGATAGAAGGTAGACTTGGAAAATTTTGATGTCCAACTTGCAAGCTATGCTGAATGATAGAACGAGGACTTTGACGGCAGACGGCGGGGCGCAAAAATTTTCAAAAGGCGCAAGACCCTTTAAAGGACAAGTTCTCTGTTAATTTCGAGCTATAAAATATGATAGGAGGGGAAGGGGGTTTAGAAAAATTATGGCTTCCCTAACAAAGTTAAACGAGGAAAGCAGAAAAGCTATTCTATGGGGCGCATTGGTTTTAAAAGTGGAAGTTGCTCTTTCATGATAATATTGTGAAAGCTGGAATTAACATTATGCAACTCCTTTGGTGGATGAAAAATTCTAATTTATTGTGCTACCCTCTGTACATAGTTTGATATTTGAAATTTTGCTGAGGGCAACTTCTGTATATTTGAATATTGGAACTTGACTAATATGGTGAGATTTTCTTTTTTTCGCTTCTCAACTTTCGGTTTGTATTCTGTTATCTATTGCAATTTTGAAAGATCCGTATACCTTTGTCTTTTTTAATTATTATATAATATGGAACGAGTGACTTTAATACAGAATTATGAAAGTGATACTGCCAATTGTATTTTATCGATATTGTTTTCAAATGTGTCGACGCTCAGTGGAAGGAAATTGGAAAAATTTCGACATCAACTTCCACTATCACGCTAAGTTTACCTAAATTGATCCGAGGGGAATTTTAAAAAATGTTGACTTTATACTTCCCAGCTATACGCACCAGGTGATAGAGAGTGACTTGGAAAAAATTTTGACTTTCGACGTCTGGGACTTGAAAAAATTTCTTCACCGGACAGTGGATGTCAAAATTTTCAAAAAGACCCCCCCTCCCCATAAAATAGGTTTTCTATTGAAATTTTGAATGTCGAGCTTTATCTGTTGGGAGGGAACTTGCAAAAATTTGCACTTTCGAGCTATACCGGATGAGGCCAAAAGATGTTATACCAGTTGAATGGGAGTTTGCACTAAATCTGTTGTAGCGTAAAAACGCGAACTGTAAGACATAAACTTCAAATCTACGAGATTTGTATCTAATTTTATCTTCAATTTTCTCCCCTACCCAACGTTCTATAACTTTTCTGAGCCGAGTTATGGACCAAAATTTCCCAAAAATTGACCAACTTGCCAAGGTTTTCAAAATAAGAAATTGAAAATTCCCCCATTAGATTCAAATTCGTAGACTTGAAGTTTACATCAAACGTTATTCGCGTTTTTGTGCTACAACAAATTCAGTCTAAATCTCCATTTGACTGCTAACATCTTTTGGCCTCACTCGGTACATCATGGGAGGAGGGCTTTGAAAAATTTCGATACAATATAATATGATGATAAATTTTGAATGTCGAACTACTCAAAAAAAAAAGTATCTATAAGAAAGAGAGTTCCATAAAACAGGTTCCCTGTTTGCTCCGATTAACGCAGTTACTGAAGAAAAACCCGAACAGCTAACTAAGTGGGCTGCCAGTTTTTTGTTACACGTTTTTTAATAATGTACTTTATTTAGGATCATTATAATCTTCAGAAATAGCTTGAGAGAAAAGAATTGTACATGTGTACCATGGCATCCTTTCAAAGTAGTGCTGTACTACAACAATTTTTAAGAGGATTGTCCTTTCTTGCGTATTAAAAACTTCGTCATCGTTGAAAGGACTTCTGGCTGACAGTAATTTTGTTCACTACTGATGGTGACAAATTTGCCGAAAGCATTTTTTCTTTGTAAAGTTTATAAATTATATACCGTATGGTCTATTGTAAAAGTATTTTTATTATTTTAATATTATTCAAAATATCGAGGATTTTGGATGTCCATGACTATAAAATTTGGATATATAATTTATTCTGCTTGTAGTTGTAAGAATAACATATTCCAAGTCTTCGCAGTCTTTGACACTTTGAAAAAAGTTTTGTGAAATGATATTTCGATTCAACCATCAAAAGTTGAAAGTTGATATTGTTTTTCACGTAAAATTGGCTCAAGTCTAGAAGAGGAGAAAAGAACTCCATTTCCTCCATAGATTTCATCATGAGACCTCGTCTCGCACCCAAAAATATCGATTGAACAAAAAAAAAAAACTGAGTCTAGAGGATATTGTGAATACATTTTATCAACTAATTTTTGTTCTTAGAAGTTTGGAGCTTTAATAGACTATTTAGGCATCACTGCAAGTTTTTTCTGCAAAATTATTTTTGAGAACCTTCTTCAAATCCTCCAATAAATTTGTTATAAACTAACGAGAATGTCAACGGTTATTGAGTTTTCATCTCAGCGACTTCTGAAGCCCCTTCTGGCAATTTAAAAACTTTATAAAATCTTGAGAAGTTTTTATGAATTTTTTAAAAGTATTATGGTACGATTAGTGCCTTACAATATGAATAAATAAAATCATAATAATTGAGAAAATCGTATTTTCAAAGGTACTTGACTAACAATCTAAAAATAATCCTGCGAGCGTCTTGCTAGTGGTAAATAAAAAGGAGAGAGAGAGAGAGAGGAAAAAAAAACAATGAATAAGTTTTGCGTGCGAGTAAAACGGTAAAATGATGGAGAAAAAAAAAAATATTGATACTCGAAGCTTGTCACTATAGCGGTGCGCGAAAAAGGTGTGAGAAACAAGGCGAAGGAACGCATTTTAAAATAAAAAAAAGGCAACTCGTATAAGCATTAAATGCACCCATATACAGTACGTGTACATTCTCCTAAGTGCATAATGACTGCTCTTTATATTCTGTTGCACGCAATCGCTACCTTCTTTCCAATCATATTGTTCTATAGCATCGCTGATAAACGAAACCGGCTTCTATTCAGTACAACTTGTGTGTAGGTATACTCATTCTTCAGTTAGCTTATTTTATATACCTAATGAAAACCACATTGGAAGTGTGAAAATGTTGTTCTTATCAAATTCTATACATTACTCAATCTGTACTGAGAATCGTTTTTGTTTTAGTTTTTAAATTGTCCCGCAGTATCTAGCGCGTACTTGTATACAATCATCATTATCGTGTAGGTATAGTGCTGATGCCGTACCGCATCATATTGTCGTATGGTATGCGTTTGTACCACTACGATGCAAGCATAATATTATTATAATATTATACTGCACTTTTATTGGCGACACCTTTTTACAGCAGCACCATAAGGTACCATGCAACAACAACACCAGCTCGTCATCCCACTTATCATTTAGGGTATATGTGTACGAGACAAAAATGCAAAAGGAGTACGAGATAGCTTTTGACAACTTAAACTTGCCATATATTCATACCAATGCATCGCTCAATTGTATCGTACTCGTATCGTACAGTCATAGTCTTCCTCGTGGACAATTGTTCATTGTTGACACTCCATTTTCAACTAATAAGAGGAGGATTAGGCATTCGAGTGCAGTAGAAATCTTAAAACTAGGAAAATACCTGAATAATTTGAGATAGGTATGCTGACGATGTGATCCCACTGATGTCAAAATCAATACAAGAAGTAATACTACATTACTGTACGTACATGCGGGTAAAGTGAGCGTTTACTCAATGAGGCAAAAATTGCTTTCTGAGCTGGAGGCGAGTCGAGCAATTTGCCGAGCTGGTGAACGTTCACGATATCCGCATATATTGTAAGACACCTTTTTCTATAAAGGATGTTGAAACGAAATTCAATCAAGGAACACACAAACGTTATTGGCTGATTCATCTTTTGTTCACGCTAATCCTGGAACTTGATTGGCGAATTCGTTTTTCTTTCCCACGATTCCCCGTCACTTTCACGAAGTGAATCTCACGAGAAGCACATCTCACAAAAGACATTTTCACGAAAATGTTTTCACGAAAATTGCTTCTCCCGAATACAATTTCACGAAAATTTCCTTTACTAACATTTTGAAATACAATATCTTGGTCCTCAAAGCGGCAACCTACAGTAGCAATCAGCACGATGATCGCTGAGTTTTACGCGTTATGCGATATCACCAGAGATATTCTCTGGGTTAGACAATTTGTTGATGCTCTTGGATTAAAATCATGTGTTCCTACACTTGTACTTGAAGATAATCAGGGTTGTATCGATATCGCTAAAAATCCAAGCAATTTTAGAGGCACTCGACAATTGGATACTAAAACGTTCTTTGTACGAAATGAAATTGATATAAGAGCATTTTACTCGAACGTATTGACACCAATCAAAATACAGCTGATATTTTTACTAAATCACTTACTGCCTGTAAATTTACGAAATTCCGAGAAGATCTTGGTTTAAAAATGTAACATTTTATTTGTACTTTAGTTTCAGGCAATGGCGAATCAATAAACTTGCGATAATATTTCAAATTTGAAAATCTGTAAAGTTCAAAATTCTTTGTAAACTTCTGTAAAATTGATCGAATGACCAAATTGATATACCGTGTACGAAAATAAAGTAAAATACGTATTACCAGAATCTACTCTGCAGAGATAGACGGACTGTACTTTACTCTTGAAACTCGTTTAATCGGATCGCCATGTTTACTCAAATACTCGTACATGTAAAAAAAAAAAGGAAACATTTTGTGTCAAAATTTCTGGTAACAATTATAATTCTACAGGCAACAAAGCACATGACTTACCCTGATGTATTTAATTAGTTTCCGTTAAAATTCTGTAAAAACTTATTGTATTAATACCTAATACCGGTACATCGATTTATCTTATCTTGAATTGTATCATCACTGGTATCACACTTGTAAAAACAATACTACAAAATTGAAAGAAAATAAAATGAACTAAATCGTTGAATTGCTCACACTCCACAGGTTTTTAGCGGTATAGTACCTTTTCCTCTATATTCGGCAGTTTGTACTCTGCATTTTATATCGTTAGGAGAGTTTTTATTATTTTTCTCTCTTTATTCTATCAGCCACATTACGCATATTTTTACTAACAGGTCTGGCTGTACCTGCGGGGAAGTGTTAAAATTATCAGGTTTTGCAGACCTGTAGCCTATTAATATAAATGCTTGTTGATATACTATTGGCTGTCAAGATACTTATGAATATAAGTTTTCGTGTTCACAAATATTCTGAAATAAATATTCACTTCTTCCCTTGCCTTCGGTTGATCAACTTCTAATATTTAATGAACATTCTTGGACATGGTAATGAAGAAGAAGACATTTCTATGGAGAATGTATCATCTATGCTACTTGTAACACAGATTGTGTGAGCGAGTGTTCGTAGGTATTCCAATTCGGTGGCATCATCTCTATGTTGTGTGTAACTCGTCACTTGTCCCTAATCCTATCCTGCAGCTGGATCCATTTTTTCTTGGGTGAAGTCTTCACCCATCGACCTAGACTGAGTTCTGGTATTGCCGTTTCTACGTCCGCCTGTTCCCTCTGAATTTCTATGAGTGCCGAATAAAAGTCGGGATGATGTTTGCCGATAATTGTATTGAAACGATTATGCCAACTCTCGCTGCAGTTGTTGGTGTTGTGCGTCTTTGCGAGGGCGGCATCATACTGGTTCCAAATTTCAATAGCGTATCGTGCATTGCGACGGGGAGTACCGACGTAAGTTTTTTTGAAATAATCGAGAATTGGTTTCAGTTCAATCGGACTCGCTGCTGCTAAGAGGATAAATACTCTGCTTACTTCAGCGACTGGCACATAAACCAATGCAAGGATCATATGTATGTGCGTTTTGAGCGTCCGATCATCGGGATTGTTGTATGCTTGCTGTAATCCCTTCAATTGAACTTGTCTGTATACAGCCTGGCCCAAATGGAAGAAACAGCAGCGAACTTGGGCATCCTTGAATACAGTTCCCGTAGCGTTGATAATTGCGTTTTTGAAATCCATAAGTGCTCGTTCGGGGATGCACGCATTGATACGGTATTCTTCGACTGCATCGTGGACAGCTCTTAGTACTGCTGTGTTCTCCACTTCGCTTTTCCCCGTCATGAAAGCGTACCCAAATGGCAGTACTACTGCTTCACCGCCACGAGCATTCCTTCGGCGAACCCCCAGAATAGCTGAGAAAATAAGCCAGGACTCGATTTAAACGTCCCGTCGACAAACCAAACTGTACTCTGACATAACTCAAGATTGCGACGTGTTGCATACACGAGAGTACGTAGACGCTGCGGTGCTGGCTGGCCAATGTCTTCGTCACTTTCAAATTCCTCCTCTTCCTCCGCCTCGAGTTCTTCACCTCTGCTATCGAATATCAAGAACTTTTCTCCCGTCAGGGTCCGTTGAAACTGGAGTGGCACAGCGCCCAAATCAGGTAGCGTCTTTGGGTTTGGCGGCAAATCCTTCCGTCTTGTCCTGCGGATTGCCTTCTTCAAGGATTCTCGTTTCGGTAGCTGAGATAGAACCTCAGGTGGAACATTTGCCAATTCATTCCTCAGCAATCGTGTATCGTTGGTTTTTTGTAGCGCGAGAACCTCCTCTTGATTTGGAGGGTGTAAACACGGTGATTCACTTGGCCCTTTCAGCTCAACCAGCGGTTGGCCAGGATCGGGTTCGTTCGTTATCGCACGGGCGGTACATTCTTTTGCTCTCAACTTAATGCAGTCCCAATACTGCTTATTATTGGCACGCCTCGACCGGTAGTAGATGTACCCGTCCAGTAACAACTTATTTCCTTCCACTGCAGGCTGCATTGTACACACTGACAGTAGGGAGAAGTTGGTCGCAGCCGGGGTATGATACTTTTTTGCATGCCATGGAAATTTCATAAACTGAGGTTACAAGAATACAGAAATAGGCAATGGAAATCGTGTTGATCGTGACGGTCGATGCAGGTTGCGTATTTATTAGGCAAAATTGCTGGCCTAAAATTTTCGTGGGGAAAAATTTTTGTGAAAATATTTTCGTGAAAACGTCTTCGTAAAATTGTATTCGGAAGAAGAAATTTTCGTGAAAACATTTTCATGAAATGGGCTTTTCGTGAAATTTGTTTCGTGAAAGTGGGTGGAAACCCCTTCCCACTTCTATTTTTCCTTTCAGGCTAATATAGTTATGGGTAAAATGAATTCTTTGACAGCACCTATAGATGCAGTCAAAACATCGTTTTAACATCATGTATAGAAAAAAAAAATAAATTAATAGCTGCATCCTACCAACAATTAACTTATGGAGCCCAAACGTGGGCTGCAACAAAAAAGGTGAACAAAAAATGAGATCCGCGCAGAACGCGATGGAAAGGTCAATATTGGGATAAAACGCAAACAAGAAAAAAGTATGAGGAAAATACAGGAAAAAATGAAATGCGCCAAAAAGGATAACATGGGATCGGGCTGGTCATATATCGAGACAAAATGAAGACCGACGGACCTACAAAGTTGATGATTGGTTTTTAAAGGAAGGCACGAAAAAAATGAAACAGAAAATAAGGTGGGATGGCATCATAAAACTCTTGGGTGGGAACAAAATATACCATGATTTACAGACATGAATGGTATACAGATTGGGGAAGGCTACGCCCGACACACGGCCCTAATTTTGTAAGACTCGGAGGTTCGTTTTACAAACTTGTTTTTACGCCGTTTAGATAGTTCAGGGGTGGTCTTAGTTACCCACTTGACTATCCGACTACAATACCGCAAAGTCGGTAAGCACCGGCGTAATAGAGCCGGCCACTCATATACTCGCAACTTGCAACTTTGACTGCGAGTGCCGATGCGACGCCACCAACACTAAAATTCGTGAGAACAACCTATTGTAAATATAAACTCGAGAGTTGAAATTTTTTCCAAGTCCCCTCTTCTATCGTATATGGCTCAAGTGTCAAAATTTTCCAAGTCCCCCACATGTTATATATAGCTCGAGAGATGAAATTTTTTCAAGTTTTTTGTTGGACGGCGGAAATTCCTCAAAAAGCCCCCTGTTAAAAGAATAAAGGCTATTGATTATTATTATTATCATCATTATCATCATCTGAGTATTCACCGCCGCCATTGCTGTTGGTGTACATCTTTATTGCGGGTGTATCATACACCAAGCAATAAAGAGTTTACATTTCTCACAGGAACATCCTAACCATACTGGTAGTTCTTATTACTACCGCTTTCTGCATCTGCCTGATTAATTTTGTAGAATGGGAGCCCCTCTTAGCTCACTTATATCTAATGTTTACTTATGTGTACATATGCTCTATTCCCCGTACATGAATGACGTAGTATTTTGAGGGCGTTACGTCGACGACATACTTTGTGTCTACAATGCGTGTAAATCTTCACGCGACTCTCTCCTCGTAACTCTCAATTCTCATTACCCCAATATCAAATTTACGTTGGAATTTGGAGGCGATACTATCGATTTCCTCGATCTCAAGATTACTATTAGAAGCAAAAATAATAGAAATGCTTTTTATTCATTTTGATATTTTCAGGAAGCCTACTACCACACACTCTATCATTAATCAGTGTTCTCTCCACTCCCGTGCTCATAAGAGAGCAGCTACTCATCTATGATACATCGTGCGCTCACCGTACCGCTCAGCAAAAGTAACTTTGATAATGAAATCAACACTATCAGACATATAGCTAAAATGAACAACATACCCATTGATGTCTATCAAGTTATTAAAAAGAAACTCCATGCTAATAGCTCTAAACGTATTTCTAAATTGGTTGCCGATAATAATCATTGTTATGAAAATAGGTACAACTCAACATGTACTTGGTGGCTCAAAGTAATGCAACACCGTCTATATAGGCCAGACTGGTAGACCTCTCCTCTTCATGGTCAATTAACACGACAATACTTGGAAAGCTCGTCTAAAATATTTTATCACTTACTCCTGACGCTACCGAGGATAGAGTTTCGCCAATTATTTAATTGATACAAGCCATACTTAGGATCGTGGTGAACACGTCGACTTGTTACACAAATGTGAAAGAGAACGTTAGATAAGTTGGAGGAAGTTGAAATAATTTCACATAACAATAATCATAATGTTAGATTGATAAACGATGTACAAATCTTATCACATGTATGTACCTAACTCGTTGTCAGCATGTGTCACTTCTTATTCCTCTTACGTTACGTTGAATTTCAAACACTACTCTCCAGTTTTATTTTGTCTGTCTGTTGATGCGATAGTTTCACCGAGAAACCGCGATCACAAATAAAATTCATTTTTGTACCTAGGTACGCGTTCCTGTAAAGCAGCGGTTTTCGAAGTGTGGGTCGCGACCCGAAGTAATGAAAAATTTACACAAAATAATTTTTTTCCGCCTTTGAGGACAATAATAAACAATAAAGTAAAGTAAAATTGATAAAATTACGAAAATGGCGCGAACAATTCCGTAATTAAAAAGTGAAGAAATATTCGGACTAAACCAAAGGGGCAGATTCGTGGGAAACAGATTTGGAAGTCGCATTTTAGTGGGATTCTTCACCATCAGTAGGTCGCGGGATTTTTTTGGTTTAAAAGTGGGTCATGGCACAAGAAAGTTTGAAAACCACTGCTGTAAAGGTACTTCTATAGCAATTGAAAATGATTCGCGAAGATCTTCTAAATTTCATAAAGTAAACTGTTCCAGCTTTTGTGTATTTAGTCAATTTAATAGAGGAGAACTTTTGAAAATCATTCCTGTATTATTTATACCTATGGGATTGTTACACAACATCACCTTTGAGTGTAGCGTGGAAAGTGATGCTCCTAGCAGAGTCCTTACAGGCAAATAGGGAAAACCCGTGGTGAAAACCTTGAATTTGAAAATTTAAATGTCTATTCAGTATTCAGTATAATTTTAATCTTTATCATGTACGTGGCGAGAGCATCTTGTTGACTTCATTTTCAATTTATTAATGATCTATACCTCAGCTTGTTGTGTACACATTATATTAATAGTAGGGATTGTAACCGTAATCACTTCGAACGGTTAACTAAACTGAAAAATTCGACTTTGACCATAACCGCTTAACCACATCAGAAAGTTTCACTGGACTGACCGTATAACCGTATGACTATTTTGATTGATTTGCTCTCCTAATCAAGATTTGTTAGCCACATCATGGATGTGGCTACCACGGTTAGAACAGTTAACCGATTTATTCCCATCTTGGTCAAATGGTCATCCGTGTTTTGGCGTGCTTACTGGCTAGTGGCTACTGCAGTGCTTAGTAATACGTACTTAGTGCTACGCTACAGAAGCGCTGCCACAAAGATAAAAAGTGTAAACAATAAAAGAGGAGAGTTGAAATTAAGTCAATTATCAAATTCAAATGAGATATTTTTGCTTTGTTTCATCGGTGAGTTCAAGCTTCACTATTTCCTCAAGTTCTTAACGCACAAATTTCGTCTCTTAGATTTGCGGACATTGAATTTCATCCTTTCTCAAGTACATTGAAGATCTTACGCTTCATTAATCACAATCTTTCTTTATATCGATGAGAAATTCTTTGAGAAAATCACAGAAAAACTTGAAATATGACACAATTTCAATGATTATTACAGTAAAGCCGCCCTTAGCGGACACCTCTATAAAGCGAACTACCGTACCGATCCCAAATTACCAACCTAGGAAACTTTTTATAATAACAAAAAATGTTAAGTGTTTCAAAAATTTAAATACAGTTGTTCACTCGTATAATGTCGTTTGTACCCTAAACGTATTTGAATACATTTTCAGTACCTATCTATTGTAGCTGCGCGCTCTCTAGAAAACTTAGAAATACATATACCTAGATGATGTCTCATGAAGTGTGTTTAATAAAAATTCAATGCTAATATTTGTTTATTCATCGGCGAGTAATTATCTCCTAATTTTGTAAACGAAAATGCAAAATGCAGCTCATTATGTAGACATCTAAATATATAGTGCGTGAGAGAATTCTTATATCTTTGATCAAGACGAACCCACTCGAATTAGGCCTATAATTTGAATAGGACGTCACGTCTTGTAATTTGATTATTGTGAACAGAAATAATTGTTTCATTCGCTTCTCGTTCACCTTCGTGACGATCACACTTCATGAAAATATCCCTTTTTTTAGCTGTAAACGCATGCCATATATACCGCAGGTATATGGGTGTACCGACGAAATAGCTACTTAGCCAAGCTTGAATGTCCATTCAACAAATGAGTAGATAGGTACCGGTAGGTACTACAATATGTAAACCAATTGAAGGAAATTGATTAAATTCTTAATTGAGTACAAAAATGATTAACTCTAGTACGAGTAAACCATATTATACATCAGTAATGGTTTACCCATAATACAGTAGGCGTAGGTATTAGTTTAAGTGATTATGCTGACGATAACATTCCGGTATTAAAGATACATGTAGATTCCTATATTCGTAAAATATTATTTATAACTCTCAAAACATACAGAAGGCGGTGCAAATGTCAGCACCGATGACTGATCGAGCGACCTGTTAAATTGTTTCGTTTTCATGCTTAGTATTTAGTAACTCTATTAGTTTGAGAGTGCGCACAGGCTGTGGATATGCTACATAATATGACCATTTCGCACCGGCACTGGCGCTCAAGAAATGGGCAACTACGTATATACGAGATATACGTATGTGGATACCTTGACTTACTCGTCGAGTACATGATTGCGAGGATTTTTCTAAAAGAAACGTGTAGACGGTATAGAATAATTGAGTCCTTACCTGTATTATTAGAGTCACATTGAACAGAAGGATATAACTTCAACCTTGATGCTTATGCATATGGCACGTATATTCTTCAGTAACTTAATATTTTTAATTTATCGCGATTATTTTTGTAAGATGAACGGCCTATTATCGATGTCCGGATTGAGAGACAAACGTGAAGTGCATCGTAAACGGCGTTTTTTCCACTTTCCGCGTGTGGTAAAAAGCCTGAAGCTTCGATACGTTCAACTCGTTGATTAGAAATCTAGTGTAGATAGATATAGATACCTTGGCTAATGTATACGTATGCATCAAGTTTTAAGGTGAATAGAATATATACGCGGCATAACTATCATATGAATTATGTTTCAACATTTGTAAATAATCATTCACGATGAAGGAAAGTTATTTGTTACGGTGAAGAAAATACAATTAACAAATGTAGGTACCGGTACATCCTTTACCGGTAGTTATCTATTTCATTTTAGACCTTACAAAAAAGATTTTTGGGGTTGAAAATTAAATTTTCTATATTATAATACACATGTACGTACCTGTAGAAAACCTCTATTACTTACATTACGCTAGTTTAATTGATACAATAAATCGTATATAGTCTTGGACGGCACTTCGCTCTTTCAGTTGTGTGCTGGTGTATGTCTTATGGTACCTTCATGATGTAATGTGGGGATGAAACTTTAATTCCCAAGAAATTACATGATGTCTTTGGCCCTAGATGTTACTGTCAGGCATATAACGTAATTTACAGTAGGCTACGAGTTGAGACATATTGAAATAATATTAAAATTATCATCAATTCCCGAACTTATAAACGTTGATTAGCGCGGTTTGGGAAATAACGTGCTCGATCGTCTTCGAATGTTGTGAGCTCGTGGCAAGAATTCAATTATACGGAACCCGACATAGACCAAAGCGGGAAAACTCTCGAAACATGTTATTATGCTAAGCGCGGCCGAGATCCTCTTCTGTGGTGAGCTCGCTATAATTGTGCTGGACGGGAGAATGTGAGTACGCACAAATGTAAAATAAAGGATGAGACAAGCCAAAGCCTTCTAGGATTTAAATTACGAAAATTTTTCTGGTTGACAATGATATGATTTTCTCTTCCTGTACAATAGATGTCTTAAATTCTATCCTGTTGAAAGGTACAGTTTTATTTTCATCAAAATTGCCCGAGTAATCGAGCGTTCCTAAAATATATTGAGAAATCTTGAGTACTCCCGAATATTTTATGAAATTTACAAGAATCTCCGAGGAATGGGTATTTACGATATCTCCCAACCTTTAACGTGTAGGCTACGTACACTCGTTGATTTTCGCGCTTAACGTAATTTCCTGGTGATTAACGTTATTTTCAGATTTATAAATAACACACGTATGTATTCGAGTAATTGTGCAGAACAATGACGTGAGTGTTTGAATTTTTTGCTCGATATAATTTTGCACAAATTAATATACTTGTAATTCGAGGAAATGCGTAATGCTGAAAACTTATCCTAGGTTTGGTTCCCGTACTTCAACCCATCGGAAAAAATAATATCAATAATAAATGAACGTGTATTGATTGTTTGTCGATGTCGTCGTCAAAATCGTGCGTTAAACGGATTTGTTTTCGAAATTTCTGCACGCGTAGGTATTGTTTTATTTATCACAAACAAATAAACAAACAATATCGAAATGAAAAAGCAGTTCAACGACGGGGCGTTCTACAGGGTTCGTTTGTTACTCCATCAAATTCTTCAAAATACAAAAGCATTCCGAAAGGTCTCCCTCGGGAGAATGATACTTACGTTGAACGGACTTGAAATGAAATTATTCTGCTTATAGTTACGGGATAAATTAGGTATATTTACACTGACTACTTTTTCGTCAAGCTCATATACCCAACAATATGGTATCTAGGCGATTCTCAGAAAATCGTCGTATTTCTGTATAAGCGATATATTTCTGAAAATCTACAGACATTTACAGGTTTTTTTTTCCTTCTTGCAGTATCATGGAATATGATCACCTCAAACTAGCAACTAATTATGACAAAAAACCCTATCTCTTCATGAATAAAGCTTCCTCCTGACAATAAAATCAATACTCCAGCATCCAGTTCATCTGGGAAATACAAGAGTCAACTATTAATTTTCTCGATCTCGGCATCTCACTCACTCCCGACAGACACGAGTATATCGTTTACCGAAAGTTCACTGACCTCTACATCGATTCCAGCTCGTATTGTCATCCGAAACACAAAAAACACCGTTATATTTCGATAATTCACCGCCTCGTGTCCCTCCCTCTCAACCGCAACTCGTTCCGCTCTGAATTGTGTATGATAAAGACTTCGGCCCGACGAAATGGCATCATCCTTGATCTCAACCTTATGGTCAGGAGGAAGCTTGTCGCTAAAAGCCTCAGCAAAATGACGTCTTTGTCGAGACAGCCCCCCTCCCCCTCAAAACGTTCTGTGAATTCGCCTTCCCTATTTGAGGAAATTTTCGAAAGGCTTGGCTGAGATTCTCAAATCTCATCGTCTCACAACCGACTATTATAAACTCCACACTTTACGTGCTCATTTAGCTTCGCCCAAAGATCTCATCCTTGTTTCTGGAGTAAGGCAATGCCGTAGGAGCTGAGAACACCAAACCATTCAAATCGCTCTATGTCTTTATATAGTAGAGGCGATTCCGCTTTTTGACACAAAAAAACAAATTATTGAACTTTTTTTTTTTGTTTTCTTTATTTTAAATAATTATACGAGTATCTTTATTTTATAAGTATGTATTGATACTCAAATAACAAAAATAATGAATTCAAATACGTGGGAAATATTTACAAACTTAAAAACTTGGATAAAACGTTTTCTACTGGTAGGATTGACTCGACTTTTAAAAACACACATTTTCCCTCACTTTTCTTCAAGTACACGACCCAAAATTCTGCGAGTGTCTCCTATCTCTACAAAGTAATATTCAAACTTTTTTCAGTACAACGTTTGGCGCTATAATTATCTTGTGGTGTAGGATTAATTTTAAGGTATGCGTTTCATGGGAAGTTATCAGTGTAATGTACTCGTATTTCTGATAATACTGTACATTTACCTACCTGTACTCGGGTGATAGCTACACAACTGATGATGGAGACGAAATAGCTCTCAAAAGAATTCAGTACCTACTCAATCAAGTTACTATACTTCGCCATATCAGATTTGAGATTACTCTTCAATTGCTCACACTTTCTGACCAGGAAGTGTGTACGTAATAGTAATCATGTATTTTTGATGAAAGTTCTCCTCATTTTTTGTTTATAAAAACATAATACTTGTTTGACCATGATATTCAATATTGATAATTTTAATAGAAGAAACGAAAGAAGAAAAAAAAAAAATGTGTACCTAAGTTGCACGTTGATGGTACTCGACGCAGATAAAATAGGTATCTCAAGTTTTCACGAGGAAGATAATAATGATAGTCGAGCGTCAGTTGATTTCTCTGTTTTGAGATACCTACTTAAAGTCGGAGAACGGAATGCGTTTATACGTAAACGATCACCCGATTCATACATATATGACAGGTTTTTAGTTTACTTTCTGAAAATATTGATTCAGCAGAAGGGTAATATTTTCTGTCAAGTGTGACGTTATCGTTACCACCATTACTGGCTTGATAAGCGCACAAGCAGATGTTGTTTCTATATGTTCATGCAGCCATCACGCACTAATATACAACACGGGATGAATTTAAGAAATGGATCAGACTGAGAAGAAAATGTTCAGAATTGCTTTAGTCCCAATCCTAATCATCTCTACTTGTGTTTAGTATTCGTTCTTCCTCGCCTCAATGCTTAAACTAGGATGTAGGCCTAACTAGTTCGACGTAGTAAAAGCGTGTAATGTTTGTGTAAAATAATTAGGTCTCGCCGGTCCAATCAGCACTGGGTGCGAAAGAAATAAAAGAGGCTCACTCTGTCAGACTGAGGTCGGGCCGAGCATACGAACGCCTAGCGAGAACAACTCATATCCAGTAAAATAACATCTCAACTTTTTTCTCAGTTTCTCATCTTCAGATTGGTCGATGAAAATTAATCCCTAGTCGAGTATTCGAAACATAGAAACTATTGCAGATGAATATGAAAACGCTACTTTCACCCACACATTATTCTGTCCTATGATATGAGAGAGGTAGAAAAGAGAAACGTGCTAGACTAAGCTAACCAACTTTTTCAAACGGATACTCGAGTACGACAAACGCCGAACTCGAGAATGGAGGAAAGAGAGGGCGCATTTATTTCTGTGTTTTCCTGCAATACTACATGAGCGGAAAAAAGTTGTTGGGTATTAATGAAGTAAAAAATATAACATGGTAGTAATCTAACTGAAAGTGAATGTTTTGCTCTGCTTTGTTCATCATACTACCCTACATGTATGTATGTTCGAACGAGGCAATGTTTCGCGGTACGTTTGACTAAGTCGATGTGATACTCTTGCGTTCGGTCCATGAGCGTTATTTCTCGAAAATACGGCAAACTGCTTAGGCTACCTGCAAAAAGGCACTTATTCGCCGCAAGTCTAGCGTGATTACGTAGAACGCGAAAGAAGTTTGAGAATGAAAAATTAATTATTGATAAAAAAACTATACGAATGAAGAAAAATTTATATCCATTTAGATTTTCATGTCAAGCAACAGCCTAGATGTTATCATCTTAGACTTTATTCTTTGTGTGATTCGTGACTCGCGAGAACGTAAAATGTTGAAAAATCTTTAGACTTTCAAACGTGAACATAGTACGTTTCAACCTTTCACGAGGTGACCCCATAATTGGTCCAAGGATATTTCGTCCAAAATTCATATCTTCAGTTTTTCCGAGAGGCTTTACTATTATTTAAATACGAACATTCAAATGAAACTCATCTTCAGCTTCTTTTCTTGTCGATTTTAACACAGACAAACACTCCATTTTTTGGTTTGAGAGCTACCTAATATTATATAATTATTGTCTTCGCTGTACGGTGCGCGCACAATCAATATTTACATGGTCCTCCCGGCCATCGGCATATCTCTTACCAGAAGCGTATAACTAGCATTACTGATTAATTTCTAGTCATGGAATTTTTCTTCGATTAAGTATAAATTACACAAATTATGGATTTTCTTAGTATTCGAGAAATTTCATTGAATATGAATGGAATTACTTCCACTTTGAAGAGTCGCGTTTTAGAAACCTGCTCTCAATCTTTGCTCACCTTCTTTGTCAAAGTATCTCGGGATATTGAGGTATTTCTGTAACAACTGATATTTCAAACAAATTACGCCTAAAATCGAACACGTCAAACTAAATTCAAGCTCCTGATTTTCATGCTTAAGTTATATTGTTCATAGAAGAAGCTTTTGGGCAGCGAAATCGCTTCACTCACTCCCATTGTCTTATTGGCTCTCTCTCGCTTTTCTTGTAAAAACATTCCGGAACAAGTTGAAAAAGGATTACGGTAAAGAATCCGACTACCTTCAAATCCCGTAAATTTTTCTTCAAAATAATCTACGATTCCAAAAATATATTTATTCTCCTGAGTAAATGATTTTTTCGCTGAAAAATCGTCAAAAAAAGAAGTTGCGCCAAACCAGCAAAATTTAGAACGCTATAGTTGTTACATTATTAAGCACGTGAACGAAACGAGGCACGATGATGATAGGCGTATTATGCGAGGCGAAGAGTAGCATATTAGGTGCGGTGCGTCTACGAGTACAAAGAAATCGACACGCGTGTACAAAGAAATCTGATGAAACTTTTAAATTTGGCCCTACTCGTCGAAAATGCGGTTAACGAGTAAGGAAGATAGAATGGCTATTACTTGAGGTGGAGTTTCCTTTCTGTTCTACATCAGCATAACATGTGCCATTGAAGGTCGATTAACAGGACTCTGAATCTAAATTTTTTTCCGTGAAAAATATTTGATTGAATTTGTATATTATTGTATTATTACTAGAGACAGGAATTTACGGCCAAAAAAAAAAAAAAAAAAAAAAAAGAGAGAAGAAAAATCGGCATTTAAAATTAACGATTTTGACATTATCCGGCAAAAACGAATTTTACTTTTAAAAAATATATTCTTATAAAATTATGATAGGTAATACAAATTTTTACAAAATTAGAAAAAGAAATAATCACAAAAATCGTTTATTAAACAATACCATCAAATGTTTATTTTGTATCAAGCGTTGTTGTCTGTCACTCGAGAGATACTTGTATTCAGAAAATGGACGTGCTACATCAGTAGAAAACTACGTGCATGTTAAGTGATGTCCGTATCAAAAATTCATAAAAGTATGAAATTTGTTCAATTTTTGTATGAAAATGTCTGTTTCAGCATTATTCGGCATCTATCTCATCTTCAGCATATATCACAACTTCGGCAATTTTCGGCAAAATAAAATTTTTTTTACTAGCCTCGTACTACCCTAATTCGTGCTCTCTTTCACGTTTTCTCGTCTGCCCTCAAACAAACTCACTCTGTGAACGCCAGCAAATCCTATTTCTGGTTAGTTGACCTAAATTTTCTCGTCGAAAAAAGGAAAGAAAGAATTTGAGACAAGTTTTTCGCTAAATCCCTTTTAGTTTAAAATCACAAAACGACGTTTTGTACGGAGCGTGTAATTTTCTTTTGGCATAACCTGTTTTTCTCAGTGTTTACGTAGGCGTAAGATTTAAAGTTGAATTTTTGTGAACGAACGTACTCGGACGAACATCAATTCGCAACGTATTACGGTACCTCGAAAAATGGTGAAAACACGCGTTACTCTATTGAGGTACCTATACAAGAAATCCGAGATGTTTTTTATTGCGCTGCCTTCTTTATACAGCAATAATGGCATCCACTGGTGCTTTCCAGTTCGTCGAGCTAAAAATACGTATTACATACTTATTTATAATATTATTCTACAATTTACAAATGCGTTAGTCTGTCTCGTCGTAAATGTCGAAGTAGGTATCGGAGCTGTAGAATCTTAGGTAAAAATCGATATTTCATATAGGCTCGCACAGTATTACGTAGCATAGTATAAATAATCGTATTATCGATATCGATGTACGATCGTATGTAGGGGCAGTGCATTTTATGTTATACTGCAAGTATATTATATTCTCGATGCAGCGCAGTGTAATCTCCATAAAACGATTAGGTAGGTATCGTACGACGACAACACGAAAGCACATCGTTGGACGAAACGTGATATTGGTTCTCATTTTATCTTTTTCTATTTCGTTGAGGATGTGCGCGTGTAAAAAATTCAATTTAGCGAACAAAACCAGTTTATGTCATTTATTATGACGACGAAAGTATCTGACGCACTGTTAGATACAGTATGAGACATTTGAATTCAATTATCATGCGACGAACCGAACTGTTGTATAACCGAATTTCACCATTAATGATTCGATGAGGATGGTACAGTATGGTATAGATTGGTACATATATTATTTCTATCTCAGTCGATCGTTATTCAAAGAACTGCCACTGAGTACGTTATGATTTTAGCGAAACGTATCAAATCGAAGCTGCGACGACAGATAATAGCGTGTACCGTTACATAAAGTGACACCCCATGACTCTGAGTACAGGTTACACATATTTGTACGTGTTTATCTCGAGAGTGCCGTGCCGGTGTCGTGCCAACTGGTCTCAGAATGAATTACCGACAATCTGCGCACTATGGTGTGCTCGTATTAAACTAATTAATTCGACACAATCGAAGTTCATTGATAGCAATATAGCGAAAGATGGCTCGTGAATTGCTAAGGTGTGAATATTATGCGACAAACAAGCACAATACTGTTATTGAAAGTTTTTCAAATGATCTTCCGCGCAGCCCGTCGTCTCCCTCTTTTTTTTTCTTCTTTCTTTCTTTCTTTCTTTCTTTCTCCTTCTGGGTCGGTTTAAGCTTTCTTCTATTGATACACCATTATCTAGTCGTAGGTATCTCTCCCATCATGCGTACCAACATTTTGCATTATTATACGACGTACAATAAAAGTATTGTAAGTATCTCGTCATGTATATATACAGTATTTTGGATCTTCTGTAAGTCAATAACCTCGCTAAGATATCGATTTATTTCATTCTCTATTCTTTTACACGGATAACAATTGCCATTATCTCGTATAGATTCTTCTCCACGACATAGACGAGAGGAACTGCGGTTTTACATACACACATACTTTTAGCCACGTGCGAAAAGATAAACTCGTATTGTACTCATGAACGTAAACTATCTTCCTCATCTAAGGCTGTAGACTCTATTTTCGTTTTGGCTCATACCTCACCTTTGTGTCACGTCACATCATCACTCCAAAATCATTCCTTTTCAACATCATGTATGTAGCGTACGTATGCACCTACAATTTCTCTGCTTGTAGTCCACATATTCACGAATCATACATATTCTAGGTCTAGGTCGTCGATCAGTGCGATCGTGACACAAAGATATTACTAGGTACATATTACAAAATTGACTTACAGAGGGATGCGTCAAAGAAAATTTTTGGATAGAAAATTCGAATTTTCTTAATGAAGAAAAATTGGGTTCAACTTATCGGCACGCGCAGGAAATAATAAAATCACGCGAAAAAAAAAAACAAGAAAATCACAACACTTATTTACTCACTCTCAATGAAGATTATTCAATTTTTAACTAAAATTACCTAATTTTTCACGAGAACTAATCAATTTTGAAAGAAAAAATTTATCAATTTTCAATTAAAACTGTCTCACTTAGAAACAAATTTTGTTGATTTTTTCCAATCAAAATTAATTAGCTTCAGGTCCAAATTTATAATTTTTTTGACAATATTTAGTCCAAAATTTAGTATTTTTGAAACAAAATCGACCTGATTTCAGGCAAAATTTGGTAATTTTTAACAAAATATTCACGATTTAGTATAAAATTTCTCAGTTCTGTTGCAAAGTAGTAATTTCGGCATTTTTCGGTATACTCATCAATTTCGGCATTTATTTCAGTTTCGGCATTTTTCGACAAGATAGAATTTTTTCCTGCGTCCTATTTATCGTGATTCAAACTTCATTTTGATTCTCACTGATTTCGTCCTTCAGGAGAAAAAGTGCTAAATGCCGAGGAATCCGGTATTCATCAATACCGAAAAATTTATTCGTAAATAACTCACTTCCTATGATCTTAATTCCGAGGACTTTTCTTGGACGGGAAAAAGAAAAAGAGAGTCTTCTCTTTCTAGGTGACATTTCTTTCAGTCTAATACGTTTGCTCAAAGTCTCACTTTTGTTCCGTTTTCTGCATTGTCAACACGAGTAAAACATATTTTCTTTCAATTTGAAAGACCATTTTCCCGCGTACTCAAAAAGTGGAGCTCAGAAACTTTTCGAATCACGTAGATAAATAAGTGAAACAAGTTACGCATAAATTTTATTGTCTGCCACCAGTTTTAAACCGACGCAGGTTCATCTTCAGAGCAAATGAATGACTGAGAACGTACAATACAATGCAGCGTACACGGGTGGAAAGGAATAAATGAGGGAGGGAAAGGTATAAGTAGCTACGAGGAAAGATATGAAATGAAACTATCTGACGGTTGTATAACGTCATTTAATACATGGTATCAATGAGCTATGACCTCCATATTTTTTAATTTTGTGAGTAACCTTCCTTTTTTTGGGTCTCTTGCCTCGGCAATGCAAGAGCCCTCATGCATCTGCGAAAAACAAAAATTAAAAAATTAATTAATTACGGATAAAAGAAAGTAAAGACAAGGCTTTTCCTGCACTGAGTTTTATTTGAATATTTTTACAAATTTCCTACCAAGAGGTACGTTGTGACGTCATGACTTGAAATATAATATACAAGTATTATCTGTGACATTTAAGATTTTATTTTTGCATAGCATTTTTCAAATTTCTGTTCAGCGTTGGCGAGTTTTATTTTTGCATGGTATTTATTTTAACAGAGAACCTGTTTTATGGGGGGCTTTTTGAGAAATTTGCCGTGCGCCATCCAGCAAAAACCTGGAAAAATTTCGACTCTCGAGCCATATATGATAGGAGAGGGACTTAGCTAGAAAAATTTCAACTCTCGAGCTATATATTGATAGGAGGGGGACTTGAAAATTTCGACTCTCGAGTTATAAATGATAGGAGAGGGACTTAGAAAAATTTCAACTCTCGAGCTATATATGATAGGAGGGGAACTTAAAAAATTTCGACTCTCGAGCTATCATATATAGCTGGAGATTCGAGAAAAATTTAGACTCTCAAACTATATTATACTAGGCTTATAGTAGGTCTAGGCCTTCTTTATACTAGCTTTATCTAGGTCTGGGCTTTCTTGAATTTTCAATACCAAATCCCATTTGACTCATAAAACAGGTTCCCTGCGTTCCTTGTTCAACTTCGTTATTTCCAAGTTTTTCGTCGTACGGCGCACGCCGAAATTTTCAAAAAAAAATCATAGAACAGGTTCCCTGTTAAAATATAATATTATGAAGTATTGGACGGTCATCCAAGACATATATTGTTCTCAGAATTTTCGAAGGGGTAAAAGACTCCCAAAAATTGAGATTTGTGAGCGGGAAGATAGGCGTTAGCAGTCTCGCGCTGTTCTGTACGTTGAATACACGCTCCGCTCGTCCACGTTACAGCGGCACAACACTTGCACACGACGCGCCGTGGTCTTCATTTGTTGCCGAGTCTCGCGTATAGCGTCACGTCGTCTTTGGCTTCGCGATCCTCGATTTTTCAGGATTTCTTGGCCGTTCCAGCGACTGGAGAATTCACTGATTTTTTTTTTTCGAACTCGACGGACGTGTTTAAATACTTATTTATTTATTGCTTTTGAACCACGATAATACGAATGTCTATTCTAAATTTACACTTTATTATTAATATTTGTTCCCGGAACGGGAGAAAGCTGCTTTCAGCCTTTGCCATTTAGGCCACGCCTCGTTAGTTCAATCATGAGTTTACCGACTTATCTTGTTAGGAAATAGAGGTATTACACCCGTTCATTCAGATTTCCTCATATATGTTGCACGGAATTCGTGAAATTGCTGTTTTTTCCTATTTTGTGAAATAAGCAACGCTGTTACAGAGTTTATGAAATACGTAATGATTTTACAGATTATATGAATATAGACAACCTTTTTTCTCGACTATGATAATTATAAGTAGCGCTTTTTCTATCAATTTTGTATGAATAGGAAGTTCATTGCTTTCTCTCCACGTCTACCTTACTCTGGGGCTATGATAGTTTTTCGATGCAGTTCTTGAAAATTTATGTTTCTATTACTCCTCCGAATATTCTTACTTTTGTATGATTGATTGTAACCTAAAGAATTATAAAAAGGGTTGGACTCATTCCAAATTTCAACTCTTTAAACACTTTTTCCTTTACCAATCACCTTCATGTTCTTAGTTAATTTAACTCAATTTCAACAATATTTCAGTTCAGCTTCATCCTAAAAAATTTTGAGGTTTCCTCATACATATACCTACATTCAGGCTTATAAAATTTTTGGTCCACATATCTCCTTCAATATGAATTTTTTAAGATTTACACTCATATCTGAAGTTGTGCACCTCCACTTTGTTCAAGGTTAGTAATAGCATCATTGATGGTAGCCTAGTTCATCAAATTGTGGATTATGGTCAAAGATATTTTGAAATAAGAATATTCTGAGAGGTAATAATAGACTTTATAAACACAGTTCTACCGGTACCTTTCATTCTACAAATATGTGGCTTCACGATAAATTAATTATTGTTATTTCAGTCATACTCGATAGTGAAAACCTTCAGTTTGAATGTTTGAGAACAATTGTTGAGTCATCAAAGTGTGCTGCGAGATTATCTTCGTGACTTCATTCTTACATTAATTTTATTATTGATTTATACAACATTTTTTCATGTATACCTAGATAATCGATAGTACGAGTAGTTTATAGTTGATTTGAGATGATTCAGGAGATGGGAATATTATTTATCGATTCGTTCCAAATGTAAATAATATTACACTGTTGAAAATTTTGGATTAAATAAAATTTGGGTTTCCTTATTGAATTATGGGTACTTTTACTCTGTTATATCAGTTTGGTGTGATGTGATGGTGACACGCCTTATTAACAGAGTTTTACTGTTCATTGTACAAATATCAGTCTTGATTGATAGGTGATTGGTAATTATTCTGAAGAGTGAGAGTAACTCTTTTAATAATTTTTGAATGTGTAAGAAAAAAAGTTGAGTACTACTCACGTTACTGCATGAGTGTTTCTTTTCCTAGTTTCTCTCCATGTACAACACATATTTCTCGGCAATATCTTTGTACACTTTTATTAGCAGGAAACCATCATCAATTACATGAACGTGTACTTTGTTCTGAAGAAAGGTTTCAAAGTCAAATTTTCTGGCATGATTTTATATAGGCATAGGTCTGATTTTGAGCCTTTTCTCATTCCTTGTTCATCAAATAATACTAAAGGTTATGGGGCCGGTTCATACTGCAAATACTTTGTTAGCTGCGCCTTGGTCTTCTTCCGAATTGAAATTCTCTTAAAGAGTATCAGAAGATCTACTATTACGTGCTTGTCACGCGCTTTCACTTTCAATGGCGTTGCCACAGTAGTATTATGACCACTTTTTTTGAATTCTGAGAGAAGTGCGGCCCTGAGCAGCGCCTATGTCATACGTTTTGTGGCAACTTACTGTTTCATTCGCGACCTCGCCACTCGATAGACAAAGAAGTTCCTTGAGGTCGGCTTCAATTGGATTGCGTGAACCCAAACACTGAAACAATGTATGAATGCCGGCGGATTTCTCACTTCTCGCGCCATAGTTCTTTTGAGGGTTGGCCTCAATTGTTTGACATTTTTCCAAACAATTTATTTTCCTCCCGAAAGCTCAGAACTTTGGATGAACTTTAGGAGAAAGAGGAACATTTTTCGTTTGAAACTTTTTCTGATAGGAGCTCAATTTTTCGAGATATTCGCAAAAACTTGATTTTTTCTCAAAAACTCTCAGCTTTGAACAAACTTTTTAAGATAGACAATTTTAGGAAGAATATTATTTGTTTGAAACTCTTTTCGATTGGAGCCCAATTTTTCGAGATATTCGCAAAAAATTGGTTTTCGGAGGCTAGCTGTACTATTTCCACTATCGTGATTTATTTCTTTGCTCATATTTTTTATGTTTACGATTGGTTTATCGGCTATTTCATACCTAATAATTTAAGTTGTGTGAGAGGCTCGTCTTAGGATTGTCTATCTCGTTTTTGCTGACCAAACTGGACTAAACGGACTTCGCATGTGTTTATCTCATACAATACGATGTATCCTCTTCTCGAACTGAAGCTCTCACTAAAAATGAAGTTTACTGCAGATTCATCGATGGTTTAAGAAAATCGGCTCTTGCCATACTCGGCAGGATTTTCTTCTTACTTCCAGTATTACATTATCGATTAGTTTGGTTTGTCGTTCGATTCAAAAAGTTAATTAGTACCGGTAGCAATTATAAAGAAAAAATGACAATTGGTGGTAGGTACCATTCGTTGACAAATGTGGTGAAATCCGTACATCCATTGTGATATACTTAGTGTACAAGTAGGATTGATGCCTGACTCAAGTGTATTAGGTGAGTTTAGAGAGTATTTTTGCCGGCAACCTGTGTTGGACGTTATCAATGAACACCTACATAGCCGTGCGTAAAACGAAGATAAATCTTTTATAGGTTATCGCCTCTACCTTCTCGGCGGATTGTGACATCGAATTTTATGACTGCAGCTTTCATCTACTATTTCTTTCACATATTTTATTAGTAAATTATTATGAACTGGATGTAGATATGGATGTGAATGTGAATACCGATGCGACAACGACAACATCAGCGGCTGCGGCTGTGCAGATAGATGGAAATGAAGAAGACGCCGTGCGTGTACGTATACACATCAGAATACGTATGAATCATGTAACCATAAAGCGAAACGACTTTTGATTTTTACCCGCCGTGCGTACCGATATAGGATCAGATAACGAAACACTCGTATGAATGTACATTAACCCGTCTCCATTTAATTAACATATTTAAATTATTTACCGGTTTTTAAATATTCAGCGAATGAATTATTATATATTTGCTAGTGACGACGTCGACGTGCGTCGTCATTGTGGGTACGTCCAGGGTTATACTAACTTTTGCTTCATCAGCACCTGCATCAATACAGCATCATAGTACTAGTTCAACTAAGAGGTGCACAACGCGGAAGCCAGCGACTTACGACGACGTATTGATATCGACGACAGGATACTCGTATTTGATAGCGACGCGCTCGTCCTAAGTTATTTTAGTATTAAAAAATGCAGCCGTTGTTCGTTGTAGATTTGCCTTTCGTATCGTTGCATTTGAAATATTACAATAAAAGCTAATGCCCGCTGTCTATTTGAAAACAATATTTAGTTAATTACACACTCCTTTCCCGTCACAGTGGTCACAGAGGGAGGGAGCAGTAAGTTAGAGGTCAGGTTTGATAATGCCTATAAGAACGGACCGTTTTCACGACCATTTTGTGTAGGTAGCGTTGCACTAAAACTCACAGAATGAATATACAAGTCGTGAATGGGTAAACAACACCCGATTCTTATATAGGTAATCAAAATTTGTGCACGCTTCTCCTCTGAAACTAGCGGATGGATTTTCTTGAAACTTGATCATGCTATACCTAGTTTTATATTCCGAGTTGAGCGTCAACAAATTCTTTTTTTAGGATCGTATATAAGTAGTTCTTGAGATATACTCAATTTAAGGAATTTCTTCTTACTTGTATAACTTTGATAGTGTTTGTTACTGATTCAATGAGTAATTCGTGGGAAATCTCAGATTGGAAGTGTCAACTAATTTGAAGAGATTAACAAACACTAAATTTCTAGTTTTAAACCGCAGGCAGCGTGTCACGTCATGAGAAGCGAAGGATAACCTTTGATTATGGAAAAATTGTTATAGTGTAGTTGAAGCGCAGTGGTTTTTTGTGTAACCTGTTCAGACATGTAAGGCTGTATCCTTGCTTGTGACGGGTTCGTATTGATTCATTATTGTGTGTCAGTGTAGAAGTAATACAGCAATTAGTACAGCAGTCCTTCGTATATAATTGATAAGCAATTCAAATTGTCATGGTGAGTGCACTCGAAATAGTCATTAGAATTTAGTATCTTTTTTTTTTTTTTGTGACTAGACTAGAAATATTGAAGATAGATCATTCTAAAGCTAAATATAGCCTTAGATTAAATAAATTCGAAAATGAGATTACATTTGTAAGTGTTAGCTTTGAAAATAAAGTAATCTTCATATTGATACATTCGAAAATGAAATGAAGACAAATTTGTGAACGGAATTCCTCTTCTCATCAACAGAACGATTTTAAAGAATTAATTAGAGAGCCGAACATTACCTACGAGATAAAATTTAAATAAAAACAAAATTCAAATAAAACCTTAGTTTTAAGGAGTGGCAAAAAGTCGTTTAATGCTCATGCAACTGCGTGAGCTTTTCCACCTTCTCGATTTTGATCCTAAATTACGAATTTAACTTAATTTACTCGCATCTCAAATCTCGATTCTGAAATAAGGGGAGAAGGAAAAATATACCTATAGAAGAAAAAAAATCAAAAAAACAGTAAACTTGTACAGAAGAAACTATCGAAACCGAATATACCGGTAGTAATTTATGCAACTAGTTTGGAAAGAAATATTTATCCATACATGTGCGGATACCTACAAACTGATATCACAGCACAATTTATTTAGAACAGATAAAGCAGTCTTTCCATAGGAGGAGCTAGCTAATGATAAGCAGTCTTTTCAATACCATTTTCAGAAAACCAATTTTTCTGTACGAGTCGAGGGCCGAGGGTTGAAAATACGAGATAAATTCTTACTGAATGTAATTTTATGAAATGGGCTTTGGCGATGATTGTGAACACTGTGGCGTGTACCAGATCATCACGATAACAGTAATAACAGGATAAAGCATGGAAGATGAAGAATCGAGAAAAGACGATGTGAATAAGTTGCATAGTTTGAGAGCCTTGTAGAAGCTTAAGGAAATATGCGGAATAATGACTGCGGTTGTATAAATCCAGGAAACGGTTGGATAAACGATCAATATTGGAATAGAAACTGTTATGAATTGTGTTCTCGCATTTACTGTGGTTGCATACGGTGTTTGTATATTCAAAGTGTATAGAAGTATTTTGAACTTTTGCTACAAGAAATAAAGTTCGGTTGTTTATAGCTACAGTCACCTAGAAGGGATAGTTGGATTACTCGCGCAAAAACGAGACAACACTTCAATTAGTTCAAAACTTGGAGGCAGTGACGGAGGAATATAGATTCTATTAATAGTGAACATCATTATGAATGCGGTAAAATATTTATGAAACACTTTTTCTTTATTTTATAACCGCTGCACGAAAAACAAATAAATCACTAATAAAATTACTTGAAAATACGCGCCAACAATAATGTGTGAAACAATAATATTGTGAATGTCTTTACCTTGAACGTGTTTTTTTTTTCTCTCTCACTCTCTCTCTCTCTCTCACGGAGATAACGGTAGAATAACGCACGTTCAAATAATTCGCTGCGTAGGTACCTGTGAAATAATCTGCTGCGAACAACAGCTCCTGTGAAAAGCATTATCTGAAATTCTGTTATTCCCTGATTTCAGACTTCAGGAATATATGTAAAAAGTGGAATTAGTCAATTCGAAAAATTCTCGTTTTATTATAATAACGATGTTCACATTGATGAGAATTGTTAAATTATAACAGCTAATAGGCTACACACCGTGTATTCAAAACAATACTTAGGTATTATTATTAAAAACGATTTTTTTTATTATAGCACGAACACGTTGGTAACCGAGTGCTGATATTACTCGACTAACCCAAAACGTTCTATCAATGTACGAGATCAGCCCAATAGGCAGATAAGGGTGAACAATCGTACGTACGATTGTTTGTGAAATTAGGTGGTGTAGATGCCTAATTTTAGGTACATATATTTATGCATTCAATTTTATCTTGTAGTAACCATGCCTTATGATGAAAATTAGCAACCATCCTCCCTGCCTCAACACTAGTCATGACAAAACTATTTCAAAATTAGTCCCGAATAAAAGAGTATAATGAAAGGATGAGACGCTTATGCTCCCAAAGTGTACAAGTGTGCAGTATTATTGTAACTAGTACAGAAGGAGAATAGCTGTTGTGGTCATGTATGTAGATTAATTGACGATAAATGCAAAATACACAACTCAATTATCAGCACTCATACCGCATATTCGAAGAGCCAAATGTGATACTTTCTTTGAAAGCGTCTCATCTACAGTTACACGATGGTATAGTACGCGAGTAAGTATGTACTAGAGTCATTGGAGTGCGACTAACTCTCGCACATTGAAACAGGTTGCTTCTCTGACACTCGTACACACAAAATTAAAATACGTGCTTGTAATTAATTCTCCGATTAAGTGCCAGGAATGTGCCATCATAGACTTGGATTTCTTACGTGCCATTTATTCCGCGTTTACACTGTACGTATGCATAGGTATACCTATAAGAACGAGTACCTTGTGCTCAACATGACATCACTGCACCATTGTAACTATGAATACAAAACATTTTTTACATCCTGTAGCAGGTGGACACTTGTACGCACAATTATTACATATTATACTTGCAGATGAAGAACACAACGCTGACAAATAAGGACGATTTTGGGCAGTCACCGAAAGTCGTGAACGTACATCTGTATTTCTACATTTAGTAGTCAGACTAAGAATTTGCAAAATAGGCCTACTTAAAATGAGCCGGGTACCTTTTAATCAACCATGGGAGATATTACGCATCTGTTCCGATTATGCGTGAAGTGCTCGAGAGAACTTTCAATTTTTTTGCACACTTCAGAGTAAGCAGTGTGTACCTTGTACAATTTACTTAATTTTGAGTTTCCTTGTTTATTATATATGTATGTATTGTACATAAATTTTGTCCGGAACTAAGTTGTTGTAGTGTTTCTGAAGTTGTGCATGAGCAATTTTGTTCATGAATATTTTTTTACACAATGTAACGAAAACTAATGATATCGCCACCAATTTGACGGTGGAAAAATCTGTTAATCGCAACAAACGCTCAAGTTCTGATCAGTTCTGATAAAAGTGATTTAGCAGTGTGGAAAGAAGATTTGCGTGTGGAAAGAAAATTACTTTTCCGGCCATCTTAGGTTTGATTGCAAAAACGGCCGTCTGTTGCGAGACAGATCGTATCATTGCGCACGGTGCATTCAAATTTTTAGATTGTTTCTTCACGGGCAGTGTACATACTCAATTTAGTTTGAGATTTTTAACCATCTGTGTACTCAGGTACTTACTGTACCTACATTATGATTACTAGAGAGAACGTGCACGAAGTAAATTTCGTCTCGGAATTATTTCTCGGTGAAGAAGAAGAAGAAGAAGAGAATCATTCGACAGTCAGCTATACACTCCTCCTGAAATGAAAGAAGCAGCTGAGGAAGCTGTTCTTCACTTATTACCACCTGATTCGAAAGCACGATATCTCAGGACATACAATAAATTTATTTGATGGAAAACTCCTCAAAATGCAAATCTTTTTTCCGAATGTGTTATGTACAATGGTATACCTCCAATATCTATCAAATGAGAAGCAGTTCAAACCAAACACTCTCTGGTCCGTGCATTCCATATTGAAGCTAACGTTAAACGTCTATCATGGTGTTGACATTGAAAAATATTCAAAATCCACTGCATTTCTGAAGAGAAAAAATAAGGGGCATCAACCTACGTACAAAAGCAAAAGTTCTATCTGAAGTCGATCGCGAATTGAAAAATTCTTGAAGGAGGCACCAGATTAAACACATTTGCAATAAAAGGTACATTTATTTCACTAAATTTGTGTTTGTGGGCAATGTATGTATATAATTAATATTGTTGTCAATTCTATCTTTTCTCTTCGGGCGGCTTTAGCATTTGGTGTCGCGGGTGATATGCGTTCGTGCGAATTCCCGATGGTTAAAGTTGACCGCATAGATAATAATACGTTGTTAGTGAATGTACCTGTTACAAAAACTGGTCCTCGTTCATTTGTCATTAGTGGAGGTCTCAGAGTATTCGACCAATAGAAAGAAATTGCTGCGTTTCTAGAACTCCCAAACCCTAAAAATTATACTAGTAAGTGTTGCAACGCTCTTTGCTACCTATGCTCATTAATTTGTATGTCGTACTGTTTGAAGATCGGGAACCAGTGCGTTGGCAAACTCCGGAAAAACAGATAAGAAACGAGTGAAGAACTATGGAAAATGGGCATCAGAGAAAACAGCCGATGGTTACATTGAAGATTCAGTGGCATACAAAAAAGAAACAAGCCGTCGGCCCAGAGTCAAAAGGCCGTAACTCCCAAAATTGATGGTTTTGAGTTGATGATGGTTTCTAGTTCTCGTGATGATAATTCATCGTTGTAGAATAATAAAATGAAGTGATTTGTGTATACCGGTACTGTACCGGTCAATTAAACGTTATATACCGGTACTATACTTTTTTATGCTGAGTTGACACGAATCTAGTTTTCTATCTGCTAGCTAGCGACCTGAACATACGGAGATTGAAGAAGCAAGAGATGAGTCAGGAGTCGCGTGAGGAGCCTCTTCTTAAACCACGTGATGAGGAAGTAGTTATTGCGGTTCTGAGGTCATGATTTAAAATTCCGGCTCAAAGTGAAAGCACGAGGTCGCCCTAAACGTTCTCAGCTGCTCTTTTAGTAGGAGTACTGCTGATAGGGAAGTGTCAGGAAAGCCTCGTCAGAGAAGGAAACGTCAGGCGACTGCGGTAGTACCAGGTCCAAAGAAATGACAGCGCCGCGCCGGTCCATTCATCATTACCCCGTCTGCGCTTCGCGATTGAAGAATTCGAGTCTGGTATAATATCTACAGAATGCTGCTGCCTCCTGATTCACACCGTATGCTTCCGTGAGGTAGAGGAGGTGAATTTTTTGTGAATTATGACGAAACCCTTCTTTGGGTGGATGAGAGAGGTGGTGATTTGTGTTTCCGTGAATTATAATGAAACCCTTCTCAGGGTGGATGGAAGACAAGTAAGCTAAACTCCACGTGGTGTCTTCTATATGTAACGCTAATTGGCTTACAACATAGTGCCACAGCACACAAAGTCCGTTAACGGTGAATAAAATACAGTAGCGGTATAACGTTTTATTCACCGATAAAGTGTACTGGTATATAATGCCATCCATAGTAAAATGATGTGTAATTCATTAATTATGCGAAAAATAACAAATTATTTTCCATTTATTGTAACTTCATTCAGTACCATAAAAAGTTGTTTTTTGACTCTCCTGTAAAATTACCATTTTCTGAGATTTCCGCTTTTACCGTTATTTCAGAACCACCTTTTCTTCCCATAGTTTAGTATTTGTTGCAATCAAGAAAATACTCACAGAACGAAACACATCTCTCCGTAAATTCCTGCGTAAAGAGATCATTCAGTCGAGCAAGAAACGATGAATTCAGCAACATTTCTGTATTGTCCAGTATAGTGAAAGGTTACCTGATATTGTTCAAGCTTTAAACGAAATTATAACTTGAAGAATTGAGAAACCTCTAGAAAAACCTCCTTCCTAGTCAGCGCCCTGTGCAGCTGGAAATTCGTAATTGATTTTACTAGTGCCAAACAAGATTGTCACTTTCCTGACTACGTCTCTGTTAAAAGGACTGATTGAATGCCTCTTAAAAAAAATTTTTCAGCAACTCAATCTGCAGCATCTCAAGCTGAACGCTGAAGTAGTTTACTGGCAATATAAGAGGAAATTGGACAAGGAAAATGAACTAACAGTTTTTCTAATCAGTATTCTGGAAACTTTCAATGCTCGTGATTCAATTATATATACCCGAATATAAAAGATCTTCCGAAATTTCTTACGACGCTGCCAGTCATAAAAACTCCTCAGTGGAATGTTCATTTTCCACTTCGCGCAGAATAGAAACTTGGTCAAGATTGACAATTCTAGAATCACGATTGATGGATTAGCGCTTCTGAATATTCAATTATTCATCCCGATATTTTAGTGATTCCCAAAGAAGTATGATAGATTTGCAGACAAAACAAAAATTGTCGAGTTTTTTTATAATTGTTAATTTCAAGTTTACATTTGATTTTGAAGTTTCACTGCAATGAAAAATTATATTTTTGTGATTTTCCAAACCTAACCATTCCTTATAAACTCGGTCAAAGACCCTCTTTAGATGAGTAACACAGAGAATTCCCGTGCAGGTCTATAATACAAAATAATAACAATGACCCAAGTGCTTTTTGATACTGAAAATTATTTTGTCCGCATGATTGTGATACGTAATTATACAAGACACTTCTCGAAGGTCAAATGAGTTTAATCTTTACATAGAGGAGGTGAAAATACTTTTTGAGGGAAGATGGAAAAAGAAGAATAAAAACGAGTCCAGTTAGACAAAGTGACAGGGAGGGTTGCATAAAATACGTGGCAAAACTGTATGGTAAAAATAGAAAGGAGTAAAATTATTGTAGGTACCTCATGATTGTTGATATTGGATAATTGTACTCAAAACATGAACGCAGAGATTTTGCGCTTGGCTATGTGTACAATTTGAGCTGGGTAGGCATACATACGTAGAACAGTCTACGGAGCTAGTCTTGTACGCGGTTTCAAAATAAACGATCCATGTTGAAGCGTGTAACCTTGCTCACAAATCGTCACGATCATTTTAATTATTCGGATTTTCGGCCAGACGACCACGAGCAGAGCACGATCATTGTTTTACCGTTTTCGGTCAACAGCGGAGAATCAATTACAACACGCAAATTACCTTAATTACATATATATATATATATATATATATATATATATATATATATATATATATATATATATATAATCGGATGTTTCGCTCGCTTCTTCACTGATTGCTTTCATTTTGCGCTTGAAAATCGGTTAATATTTTTGCGACATATCAATAAAAATATATTTACCTATTTAGAGAAAGGTCGTACCGTAGTCGTATACGAATACAAAAGTTGTACAAAATCGTACACAGTAAATGGACTCAACTTCTCTCGGTGAACGGGTGCAGGAAGATTTCGAATAGAAATAAGATTCAAAACAATTGATAAATTAGGGGAAATAAAGTGAGAAAATGAACTTCTTCGTAGAGAACGATGAAAGAGGAAGAAAAAAGAGAAAAGGTTTTTGTTGATGTGACGCACATCGTCGATATTCGACATTTGCGCTCATCTCTGGGCAATTAATACGTCACGTGGGAATGAAATTTGCCATTTTTTCACCGTAGTTTCGCTGCGGGAATACTAATACGGCTCGACTAAGTGAATAGGCAGTGACGCAGTGATCTTTCTATACGTACAATGTACATTGAATTTCGTGGCTACTTGTGGACGATTTATGGGGGTCTTGGCGGCGATGAAAGTTACTCCGCCGGAGTATTTTAGCGTCAATCATTCGTTGACTAAAGCCGGAACCGTCAGCGAATGCAGAATATATTAATTCGAAGATCTAAGTCAGTTATGAAGTCCGATATACAATAGGTACTAGTATTTACCGTAGATACTATATAGACAAGTACATGTAAGTATGCGGTGCTTGAAGTATTGAGAAAAATCGATTCAGACAACCACGAAGCGGGTCAGTTTGGACTCTTTGTTATACAGTACCTACGTATAGTATTGAACGAAAATGTCTGGCCATCATCCATCGAACATCGTCGAGGAAATAACGATGAGGAAGAATCGGAGTGGAAAGAATAGTCGAGCTCGGCTCGGCTGTACGCACGTAATAATATAGTTGAATAATATTTATATCAATATCGGTGCGATGCGGTGGTACTATTTGTGCACTTGTACACGCATTCCCTGAAAGGTTTCTAAACAAGCCGCGCACAGCAGGACAGCGCGTTCAATTCTATGGAAATCAACAATTGACGTAAAGTAGGGAATCCAGTGGTTGTGTCACCACCGCACCGCGTTGGGCCTCTAAAGGTAAGTTTGCGTTACAGTATTCAGTATATTTGATACGTGCGGACGCGTACCTCTTGGCATGACTCTATTCCCCATCGTCAGTCATCGCAAGAAACAGCAAAATGCTCAGTTGCAGATCCCATGTCCGCTCGAACTCAACTCATTTCACTACAGGCGTCCGCGCGTCATTCAACAACTCTTCGTTCACTTAATATAAAAATACTCCGCACAATACATACGTATATATGTTGTGAATATAATGTTGTATACACTACAGTATACCTCGCGCATTCATCAATTCTTGTGAAAGAAACTATTTACAATTGTGTATGGTAGCGGATTCGACCATGGTGGTAACTATTGGTATTGGTGTTGATACTCACGCACTCTAGTGCGTCAATTAGCGACCATCGTCGAGTTCGCTCTCCGTTCTTCTCTCTTTGCTACTGACTTTTCCGCGCGAGCGATCTATCATTCATCGACTGGATGTGGCTGGGGTGATGAAAAAGTTGCGTGTCTATAATTTATCGAATTGTCGAGTGCTGCGATTGATTCGCCTCGTTTAAATTGTACAACTAATTTCTAATTTGTGAGAAGATTTATGTACAAATAAATTGACCTATAGGTATTTAATCAAGAATTGACCTTTTTTTGTTGCTCGCTGCGGCAAGATATGTTCCTCACAAGGTTTACCAATTGTACATCATGTACAATATAATTCTCCAACCTGAACTCTTGAAGTTTCTTCTCTGAATCGCGTACAAGTTGTCTCTTTGTTTTGATTCTCTTATATTTCTTCAAGTTTGAAGACAAAATGTTTGATTATACTGTACTTCGAAAAGCGAATTAAATATTTTGGTTGAATAATTTTACCCTGAGGATCTGCAATTTTTTATCATCGGTTACGCAAATTTAAAATTTTTGCCTAGTAACAAATACCCACAAAGACGTTCTTACATTGGTCTTCTTGGATCTTATTAGTTACATTTTAATTCTTGTCACTTTTTGGCGCCAAGTCAATAGGGAACCGTAGATTTATTATCTTACTTTACTGGAGTCGTATACGACCAATGACAAGACCCCATGAACGGGAAATTATTTATTTTTTTCCCCCTAAAAAAAAAGTATAAATAGTTGGACGTCTTATTTACATCAAAGTCAGTGCATTATGAGTTTACAATCAACGATAACAGGGAAAATAAAATCTACCAAAAAAAAAAAAAAAACTTTATTTTTTATGATTTATGGACAGTACCTTCAATTTTCGTCAGGAACAATAAGCTCTGAAAGCTCTGTCGGATTTGAAAGGGCTTTACAGGGAAATATTCAGCTTTTGTGGCCCCTGAGGTTGAATTTGGGGGAGGACCCTCTTTACCTAAAAAAGAAAGACAATAAAACAGTCCTTATTGACTTCTGGCATCAACTTACTCCTTAACGAACTTTGCCTATCAAGCTTGTGGAACTACACGGTCTGCACCAAAGAATAAGAGAATTGTACAAAAAATTTTATATATTTTTAGTTTTACTTCTAAAAATTTTTTTTTAATTGAATTGTCGAGATCGCCGCTAAATTTTTGTTTTTGTTCTTATTTAGTTTGTCGAAGAGGTCTGTTTATTGGTCCTAATCGCTTCACTCTTTTCAAAAAATTCGTGTATTTTTCAACTATATAAATCCGTTACGTTCCTAGTGATTCCAACCATTTCATCTTCATTGCAATTGTACTCAACCATTCTTATTCAGATACCGGTACTCTTTAAATCATTGGAATTTTGCAAGATGTTTTCATTTTTTAACATTCGGTACTTTACGCGGCGAATAATTTATTATCTATTCTTTTCTATAATTATTAGAATTCATATTGAGTGAGTAAGGTGTGAGTAGAGCAATGAAATTGAAAAAGTTTTTTCAAGTAAAAAAGGAAATTATTTACGTGGAAATTTTAAATTTTCAGTTCTTATTACATTCCCTTCCCTTTATACAGCCGCTCCATTCATTGTCCCAGTTTTTTAACCTGTTTCTTTTCGGATTCGGCATTCAATATCACAAAAATTTTGAGCGGATACGGAACTTTGTTCACTTAAAACTTACTCTTGGACAAAAACGTCTACCACTTTGGAAAAAAATAAACACTTCTTGATACAATAAATCTACGGAGGTTGCCTATCTCGAAGCAAATATTACTATTTGCGCGTAGCGCATTATCAATCTCAAACTTCTGAAGCCGCGCTAAATAATAAATTTTAATTTTTGTCAATTTTCTCGGTGGCGTAACGATTAGGGATTTAGATTCGAATAGGATCGTAGGTAGGATAAGACATGATTGAGCCTCGCCCGACCCAGGTGTTATATTTACATAATATAAATGCAAGACTTTTTTCTTTTATTACCTAATTTTTTCTTTTCAATGATGAAAAAAAGTGTACGAGGCTCCTGAAATTTATTTCGTGATTAATTTAATAAGACGATCAACATATTATGCACACAGCAGAACACAGTGAAAAGGAGCAGATAACTCTAGAGAACTTCGAATTTTCTGCCGCGAAATACAGCAGAAAAAAATTCAGTCGCGCAAAAATTTACACATCACGACGCAACGCAGTGCAGCGCATAAAAATTTGCCACAGAAAATTAGGGGGTCACACGCTCCGTAGCGTTTTGCGGCGAAATTCAAGATGCTTTTAGCGCCTCAAAATACGCTAATATTTTTTTGATAGGGACCAAAAAAAAAAAAAAAATGTTACGAAACACGATAACGTTCTGACACAATTTTCAATAGTCTAGTGACTGATATAAAATTCCATAAAAACAAGTAGGCCTGTACAGTATTCCGTAAACTGAGCCTTGAAATAACATACTCATGTTGTCGAAATCTATCATTAACTGAAAGAAAATTTTCTATTCGCTCTTGCTTGTTGCACCTTCAACTTGAAGAAACTATACACACGTTCAAAAAAATATTATATTATCTGATGACTGACCGATCGTGCTGTTGGACGAGGTACAAAAGTGCTTCCTATGATTGAGATGACCGGTCAGGAAGTGTGGAAAATACGGCGATCAGATTATGCAACTTCTTTAACAATTCTTATGCTAACGACTTGCAGTAACGGCAAGTACCGCGGAGCTGATAATATAATAAGGTATGATCATAAAAATTTACCTGAAAATTTGAACTCGAAAGAATCAATTTTTGTTCACTTATTCAAGTTCAAAGTTGTACAGCGTCTTATGGGAATTCCGTGTTTTGCCTCCTCTTAGGGGAATGGTTATACTAGGGCCGCTCACAAACACGTAACACGCGCGAGATAGCGAGTCCGATATCTAGGTTCTTATTATATATCTGTGGGTATGATTAGAGAAAAGTTTACACGGAAGTTACCCTAATGAAATAGAGAAAGACACTATTAATGAACAGATTTTCTCATTATGGTTTAAGAAAGGTTATTTGTTACAAGAGACAGAGGAATTCGTTAGACCAGGAACAAGTAACAAAAATAAGAAATTATAAAAAATTTGTCTTTCGTGAACATGAAGCAGTGGACAGTCAATGCCAAATGTGCGGGAAGAAGCTGGGACAGTACAGCATTTACTGTCAGGTGTGAAGTTTTGACATCGATCCAGTATAAGGAAAGGCATGGTGATGTTGCAAAGGTATTGCACAAAGTTCTAGGCCATCAATGTGGACTAGTCCTGGAAAATGAAGAATACGCAATGCATTGGGACAAAACGTTGCTCACGAACAGAATTATGACTCATAACCGCCCAGATATTACAATAATAGAGAAAAAGGAAGTTCCAATAATTAATTGAGATAACGGTAGTCAAGGTGAATAATATGAAAAAGACAATGAAGTAAAAACAAAGAAAGCATGAAGAATTGAAGGACGCAATCCAAACGCAATGGGTAGCAAAATCAATCGAAATTATCCTAGTTGTCTCGACAACTGCAATAATTCGACAGATCTTGTAATAGAAGGGTATTGGTAGCAAAGGAGCTCAGAAGAAGCGCAGAAAACTGCGAGAACAAAAACAACGTGGAACGTTTGCCATTTTGCCACATTCCGTATTCTGCCGTCATAACAAAGAACACCTCTGTTCTTTGTTATGACGGCAGTATTGTAAATATGGCGAAACATCCCTTGGATAAAAAAAAAAAATAATAATAATAATAATAATAATAATAATAATAATAATAATAATAATAATAATTTATTATTATAATAACGATGATGATGATGATGATGATGATGATGATGATGATGATGATGATGATGATGATGATGATGATGATGATGATGATGATAATAATAATGTAATAAATAAATGATAATATTCATTTTAAAAAATGGAATAACAAATTTTCTGATATTTCTTACGGATTAGTAAGCGAGGACTCATCTGAAAGGAATGTTGATGGGTGGATATCGTTTCCTGCCATGTGACAATTTGTTTAGTGCACTTACTGATTGTGATTAAAATTGTATGTATATGAAGGGCTTCTTCTCTTACACGAGCCGCCAAGGCGCCATATCTACAGTACGGATTACTGTAGAAAGGGACATTAGTATACGTCTTTGAAATAGCTATAATTAGATAATATAAAGGACGTTGTCGAAGAATTGATAAAATAAGCAATCGTATGACGTTTTCAATGAAATACGCTGTGTTGAGTTGAGTAGATGTTATACGAGCACTGCACGATGTATAATACGCGCATCAATTTTGTACAGTTGATGTATGTATCAGTACTTATGTACTGTATAATAAGTATACATATAAATGAATGCGCTCATCGGTTTCATTAACAACGTGAAATGACGAGTAGCACCGTACTCTTAGACTTGGAAAATTGTTTAGGACAAATAGAGAAACACGTACTTTAAGATAATTATACTGTAGACTAACTTATTAAATCAAATGAATATTCGTTACAAAAATGACAATGATGAATTGATCAACATTTATCGATACGGAGGGTAACTTACATTATTGTTCTTATTCCCTTCCAGTCATATTGCAGTGGCCTATCGGGGGGGGGGGAGGGAGGGCTGTGATAGTTCCGGTTGGAACTTGAAATTTGCGAATCGAAACACGGTCTATCCACTTGATGTTCCATTTTCGATTTTAACCGTCGTATTTCTTTCAATTTCTTTTTTTTTTTTTCATTCATTTTCTTACACGCAGCGTATTATTCAAGGTTCATTGCCGCCTGATGATTTAATCAGTAGCAGCAACACGACTCATCATCAGACAGACAGCACCCGCGGAGACGAGGTTGTTTCACTCAAGTTACGTATGCATCGAATTCATCGAGTCTGAATATCAGATGACTCCAGATCTTCTAAACGGACAATAAGTCAGTCGGTAGTGAATAGTAAGAAACTTTTCGCGTCGCCTCCGTTTATGGTCTTTATTAGTCTACTGCACATCGTATAATATCGTAACAATAACAGGTTCCATCGTTGAAGTCGCAGCGTGACGGCAATTATGGTTAGGTGGCTAGAAATTGCGCGTCGTCGTCGTTTTGATACAGAATCGTATGCAAATCGATGTACTCGCAAAACGCAATATCAAAAAAAAAAAAAAAAAAACGCGATGACGACGGACTAAATACATGAACGTGACGTCATCAAGGCTGCTTCTTACGCGGCATCGCAAGTAGTTAACAAGGTGACTGTATATATATATTTTTTCTTTTTTATACGTTTTTGTAATACATAATGGATATCGGTACTATACATATCCAGTAAGCAGTACATGTCGCATAAAATACAGGTACTTTTCTTCTTCGTAATGACTACAATCATTTAAATAATTCTAAATGAGTACGATTGACCTAATAGCTTATAATGACTATTATGAATTAAAGTTTGTCTATATCCGCAGAAGCGATAAATGATGCGTCGCACTGTAGGTACCACCGTAATATATTGTACGACGATAAAGAATGTGCCGCCACGCCATCTCGGTGCGCGTCTACCGATCGTTTGGACGGATAAATACGGCGAAGATACATGTTATCATTTTTTTAAATGGCTTTCCATTGTTACGCGTTCAAAGAAAATTTACTTGACAAAATAAAGTTGCAAAAGAAACATTATACCTTTGTATACGAACGCCGTGCCGCATCCGTATGAAAACCACTTAATCTACTCGTTTGTATGCGTATACCCCCGATAGCGAAAAATAGTACGTATCTTAACATATTGTATAATAATATAATAATATACGCGTACGTACGTATCATTAATGACGTCCACAAACACACAGGTAAACGATATACCTACAACAAGTGCACGCGACACTTTAGCGATAACTTGTGAAGAAGAAGAAGAAGAAGAAGAAGAAGAACGTGATGATGATGATGATGATGATGGAAACGGTGCAGAAGTGAGTGAGCGCGACTAGTTCTCCTTTGCCTGGGTGTCTCATTCTCGCTATGTGTGTACACATCACAACTCTATTGTTTCTTGCATATATCGTATTGAAATGCGATCAATGGGAAAATTTTCAGCGCGTTCAATTCGAATTCCACACTCATTCATCATTAACGAAGATAGTGTGGTGTAAACGCGCGCGCTTCGCCTCGCTCGCTCGCTCGTTCGTAATTTACGAAACACTTTTTCCGCAATGAAATCCTGAGGCGCGATGGCTCAGTAGGAGGCAAATTCGAACGTTATTCTTGCTAATAGCAATTATACCGTTAACTTGTGCAATTGGTATACGACCACGGTTCGCTTCGCTGTATGACACCTCATGAGGACTACTTGTACATAGTTCGGTATCTTCATTAGAATTGTAGCGTGTACGTTGTCGAGATCAACGATAAATTAGTCGGATTTTACAAATGCCGCGATTGTCATTCAATTTAAGCCCATGATGATCATAATACAATAATGATTATATATACCGACAGTACAAACTTTACATAATATTGTAGACATTACACCAACAGTATGTAGAACTTCTCATGTACGTATGATCAACTCCACACATTCAACATTTCACTTTCAAATCAACTGAAATATGGAAGCTTGAACGATTTTTGATGTTTGAATATTTTGGCAAATTGGTTAATTTTTGGTACATTTTGGTTCATAACTCAGCACAGAGAAGACTGAGAAACTTTGTATTTGACGCAAATCAAAGATAAAGTTGAGACACAAATTTTGTACATCTAAACTATACATCTAACGTTTTGAGTTCTTGAGTTATAGCAAATTTAATCCAAATCCCTATTTAACTATTATAATCTTTTTGGCGGCTTCTGTATAGAATATGTAAGGTTCGTCCAGCGAACTTGTTCCCACGTTGTTGAGAAAGTTCAGGGGTGCGTTCAGAAACGACTGACCAACGCCAACCGATAACAAAACGCTTACACCGAGTAAAAAGTGACGTCATTGTACTCCTGTTATCGTATCTTAATCCAGTCCAACATTGGATTACGAAAATTCGTCCCGGGTACTCTAAAAGCACGCGCAACCGGAGTTGCTAAACGCACAAAAAAATTAACCGGAGTGACGCTGAAAAATGTGGGCGTAGTTACACTGGTTACATAGAATGAATTCCTGAAAGAGTTTTTGAAAAATCTGTAACCGCACGCTGGTTACACATTTCTGAACGCACCCCTGAAGTGGCCTCAGTTACCCACTTGACTATCCAGCTACAATACCTGGAGCGCTTATATACTCGCAATCTTGACTGCGAGTGCCGATGTGACGCCACCAACACAAAAATGGTAGAGCTTTCTTACATACATTATATAAATCAGAATGAAATACGCGTATGTAATAATTACTGAGGGAGAAAGCTTCTTGAACCTCTTTTATCAATTTTATCCTAAAATCACACAAGAGGAGAGCAAAAACTTTCAATTATTTCAGGGCGATCAACGTTGTTGATACAACTAGGACTGAGCGCATTTTATATTTTGCTTTTACTTACCCATTTTTCTAGTTGGCGGTGGAAATTGTTCTGCAGCCAAACGGCTGGCGTCGAATCGTCCCCGCGGTCAATATCTATCCACGAAACTCTTCGGCAAATGGCCTATGGCGAAACACATCCGCAACTCCACGTTTGTTAACTGAATCTGATGAAAATATTATCACGTAACCGCCATTGTTGTCTCGTTTTGTGGTCGTAATTCCTACTCATGATGGACCTGTCCCACGCCATTCAATTTGCTATACGAACAGGAAATATTCTAACACCAGAGATCCGGAAATATAATACAAATTTTTACTTTTCAAGAATCATGATATTTTCGGGGTTGAAAGATGAAAAACGGATAAGAAAGTGGGACGGAGCTAAATAAGTACTGAGAAGAGATAACCAATTTAGGAGAAGTTCGTTACTAGGTAGATATTTATTAAACAATACGAAGTATATTTTAATTTTTTGTTCATTGATGTTTGTATGAGTGTACGTAGTCTAACTAATGTAGGTACCTGTATGAGATGAATGGAGTCTTGAAGTAGATACGCTCGAAAAGAGTATTTTTGGTACGATAATTAATTAATACTAATAATTATCAGTTCACTTGGATTCATGGGAGCGATTCGATTATGGGCGTGTGTCATAAACTTGTACGCGAGAATAAGATTCTTTCATATACATAATCGTGTAACCTGTAATCATACGGTCGATATTAATCAACAGTTTTGCGGCTTCCTTTGATACGAATACACAGATATTCATCGAGGACGATATTAACACCCGCGTACGGACGTTGGTGCGCATAGTTCGACAAATTTGATCCGACCGATCTGTCAGAAAAATTAGGCCAACATCGTGTTTCCCAGCGCCAGACCATACCTTGCTGACAGTTTGTTTTAATAAACCCGTTCCGTGGTTCATAATAAATGCGATAGGTACGGTACGTACCTCTACGTACATACGCATGCTTATGATACACATTATACGGATATACCTAATAAATCGAACATTATTATTGATCAATGAAACAATTTCTAAGGCGATCATTGAGCGTAAAATATAGTACAAAATTATTCAGCTCATTTAACGGGGCTCATACTTTTTTCCCCCCATAAATGTGCCTACACAAGAAAGTGTATACCTATACTAAACTTATATAAATTTCAAAGTGTAGATCCGAGAGAAAGAATGTTGCTAACTACAAACGTTTCAGTAAAAAATACGCGGCTGTGATAATTCAAAAGCAATTAATCGATGTGCAAAGCATACTAATTCGATAACGGGTTTATTATATATAAAATAAAATGTATATAGGTAGGTAGGTAGTCTACATATAAATATTTTTTTTCTCTTCTTTTTTACTTCGCCATATCGAGATCTACACGTACAATGGAGCAAATAATACCATACAAATAATGTAACTGTATCGATCGATCTATTGCCTGTCAGCGTTGCTCATTTGTCGTTTCACCCTATAAATATATCGAATGATTCATTTTTACTTTTTTCTCTTCTCTCCTTCTCTCTATAATTGTTTCTATTTTCTCTTGGAATTATTTGTTTTTGTCTCTCTTTCTTCTTGATCTATCATGTCGGCTCTTTCCAAGTCAAGAAAAATCGAACTTGCTTCCACTATAACCGAGAATAACTTACCGCGTGCTGTGCTCAATTCGCGAGCTGCACCCATCAAAGGATGAAGAAACTTTCTTTGCAACTGCAATGAAAGCTGATAAGATCCTAAGTATTTAGCAATTACTTAATTATCAAAAAGTTACTTTGGATATCACGTGCTCGGCTGGTCCTTGGGTCGTGCTCTGCGAACTCGACTCTTGATGACCGTAGAGTCTCGCGAGTTTTTTACCCAAGAAAATATAATATTTTTCTCCATAAATGATGAGAAGATGTTTTGACTGCATCTACAGGTACTATCGATGGTGACGTGCACAAAGGATCTAAGTGACAAAAACCATATTTTTCAGGAGAGCGATTTGAAAATTTTTGGAACTTCAATTTGACCTGCTGGCCACAGTATTGCTTGAAGTTACTTGAAATTTGGGATGTAGGACGCACCAACCCTAAAGAATAGATCCTCGTTTTAAAAAAATGTGTAGCTTAATTTATAAGCATTCTACAGCCATATTTTGACCTTTTGAGCGCACTTACGACATTTGGCTTGAACGATTTTTCACTTACTACATTAGTGCACCTATTTCCTATACTAATTGTAATGGCACAATAAAGATTGAAGGATTGCACAGGTTGTATTAAGTACATTTGCGTGACAAGCCATTTGTCGTAAGTGCGGCGATATAGGGTTCTGCATGTTATTTTCTGCACTTACTACAATTGGCGCAACAAAAATATGATTTTCGTCACTTACTACATTTGTACATTGCCCCTGGGGGCTAATTGGTGGACTTTTTCCCACTTTTTTCGATGCAGGCCGATAGTCCATGAGCTCCTTGACCCATTTTTGCCCTTAACTCATTTTTGATAAAAATGTCACTTAGATCCTTTGTGCACGTCACCATCGCTATGAAAATGGAATTTTACTCATATCTCGATTAGCGTGAGAGAAAAATAAATCGACCACATTTGTTGAATAGTATAATTGACGGGAATCCATTTACGTATTTTTATATTTGCTGGTTTCGTTCAACATGATCCGAATTTTGTTTTAACATTATTAAAGAAAAAAATGTCTTACTATACTATAACATGATGTGGATGGGTATCGTGAACGTTCGTCAACTCGGCAAATTGTACAACTTATCAGTTCGAAAGGCCTCACATTCGCGCAGTTCTTAATACAGTATTAAGTTTTCTTTATGAACAATTTTTTATAAGAAAATTTAATTATCATTTCTAGTTATTCTCTTTTTATACGAGCATATATAGCAAACTTGTTTCCAATCTGGGTTTAATATGTCTCGTAAAATTTTTGAAACTCTACAAAATCGACCGATACATTTCTAAGATAGAAATTACAGGAAAAAACTTTTTGTTTTCTCTTCTTCACACGAAAAAAAATCAGGTCTCAATTTTAAGATCTTCTCGGTAAAGGGAGGAGTGTGCTCTATGGTGAGGTTGACTATCCAATTATTTGGAAAGATGGTATTTACCTTCTTCTTGATCTTCATTAAATTCTCAAATTTATTGATACCTACGGACCTTCTTCTTCTTGATGTAGAGAAAATTTCTTTAGTAGAAGCGATAAAATGACGATAATATCACCTCAAAACATCTTGTTCGCCATTCTTCTCGTCAAATACTCGTTGAAGGGAAACGAGTCATATTGGTTACTGTCGCCGACATAAATATTCAATCAAAAGTCTGCTTAACTAATTTCATAAATAATAAGGCCAAGAAAGATGTGATGAAACAAAGTCCCATCACATACCAGTACTCCGTCCAACTAGCTCAGAGAGCACAAGTCTCGTCCTAGGACAAACCGGGGACAGGAGGAAGATACATTCCTTCAGACGAATGGACCGAATAAAAGGAAACAAAAGAAAACAAGCACTCCGTGCGTTGTACGAGGTGATAAGAGGGTCGGCTAATGTTTTCTCTACGGAAAAATAGATTACAGTTTACAATTAGGCCTATTACAAGCTCTCACATGGAAAAAATGAACGTCTCACAATAAATGATTAAATGCATTAATTCTCAAATCTCAGTCTCAGTAGTTGAATAATGATGAAAATAATTACTTGTACGTACTTGAAAACATATCCTGTAATATCAAAAACTTAAATCTTTTTTCTCTTCTACCCTTCGATGCGATAGGTTTTAAACAAAATAAATGAATTCCTTTTCAACAGAAAGAGTGAATGATACTTAGTTGGCTAATTTTGCGATATAATTCCCTAATTTGGTTCATAACTCAGACAGGCAAACCCAGATTAGAAACTAGATACCTAATATAAAGCAACCGAATAATATAATTTTGATGATTAGGTATTCACCTACACAGCAGTGGTACCTATCATACCTAAACATTTTCTTCTATTTGCTTTTCGTCAAATATGAGAACTATCTACAAACTCGGCTTGAAACTAGTTGAAACACAAACTGCGCTAACTTCAATAATTGTAGCTTAGATAAAAGTATTCTTTACCGTAGCCCATTTGTCTTTTTTGCCACAAGATAAGAATGATACTACAAACTGCAAATAATTTTGGAGAGCTTCTTCTCTCATATGCGCTCGTATTTCGATCACACTGCGCTGCTATGGTACCTACCTAATTTATTTTGCTCACAAGAACTGCATCTCGATTAGGTACTCAAGGAGTAATTATTACTATCACAAACTTGATTTTCCTGCTCAAAACCCAACACCAAAAGTAGGATCAAGCACAAATATTGAAATTGAATGGCAAATTACGAAGGCAGGATATCGCATTCACGATCCATGATCAATATTTTATAATCATTCTATTCCCTATGTTTCTACTCGTATTCGAAATTATTCTTTTCATATTCCCATCGCGTTGTAAGACATTCCCTTTCATTCGTAGGTACCGTACTTACCGGGATTCAATTTCATTCATACCATTTGAACCGATTTCAAGACAAACATCGCTGATATTACACCCTTCCAACAATTGTTATTTTTGTCATGAGATAAGGAGTAACACGAATTAAAATTGTAGAATTGAAATCTTAATTATACAAATATTTACTAACAAAAACTTCATTTGTCTGCTCAAAACCCAACAATGCCACTATGATCCGAAACGCAATTCTAGCTGGACAAAATTTAAAAAATGAAAACTTGCGTTACTGTGCCTCGAAGCGTCTTGCTGTCTGTTGATGATTTGATGGCGCGAGCCCAACACTTTAACAAGCGGTTGCATCAACTCGTACCTACAGTTTTTGTTTGCAAATGTTTGGCGAGCTATTTTTTTTTTTGTATTTGAAAAAAGATACTTTTCATTTCATTTACGCGATTTTTTGAGTTTTATTTTTGATTTGTTCACGTTGTTTTACCACGGGAGAATAAGGGAGCGCAAAATATACTATTTTTGTTGCGTTTTTAAAGGTAACTAAATTGTTGATGGTAGTTGACGGCCGAAACTTTGAGATATATATTTTTAAATATTCAATTTAATATATATGTGTAAGATCTAGCTGTATCTGTTTGCCTCATCACGTGATATTTGAGTTTAAAGATGGAATTTTCTGCCAAAAATGGATAAAAACCACGGTTCTCTAAGACGAAAATTAGGGTTTTCTCGATTTTTTACTAGTTCCTGAGCGTTCCAGCGACTGGAGAATTTTTTGACTATTTTTTTCGAATTGTGCGGGTAATTTTACATAAGAATCAATTTACTTTGAATGGAAATAGTAACAATCAGAGCCTCACACGATTCTCCAGCCTGGAAAAGTATACTTTTTTCAAATTTTGGCATTTCCAGCTATTTCCATTGCTCGGAGAAGTGTTTGTGTATTTTTTTCGGAATCTGCAAGTAATTTTACATAAGAATCGATCTAGTTTGGCGAGAAAAAAGAGTTAATTTAATTTTGTCTATCTAAATTTGCGTTTCATACCACAGTGCAATGTAATTACATATATGATTGAACTAGCGAGTCATGAGACTGTGATTCATACTCATAAACTAGCTCAACCAACCCTTCATCAGGAATATACCGGTCGAGTACAGTTATGCCGTTATCGCTCTTTCGGTGGCGAATAATCTCAATATTTTCCAAAGCAAGTTACTTAAAACACGACTTTTCTCTATCGAGGAGGGTCTCGAACCCCTCCCTAAAACTTTGACCACAGGTGATTAGATGGTCAGCACAGGCTGATTCTTCGAATTTTCCTTTTTCCTAATTTTTCTTATGCTCGAAGAACTCTGATTTTTTGCTGACGATCGATTTCGCCCACATAAACACCATTTCAGTCCCTACAAGCTATACTGTAGACCCCACTCTTTTCTAGAGATGGGACAGGGTCCTTCAACCTAACAAAAAGCCCTTTCACTATCGTAGGGTTGTAGAAAGCAGGCCGGAAGCCAAAGGGGCGGAAAGCCTAGCCCAACTTTGTAGAATACTCCCGAGATGAGGAAGTCTATGAGTATGAATCATAAGTCTGAAAATTTTCGTTGATATCATTGTCACTGTCTTTCTTTTCGTTGAATCGCTCTTCATCTTCGCTTTTGAGAATGGATTTTTAACCGAAAGTACTCGCGACACATATAATTTTCTGCAGCTTTTGCAGCTTTCCTTCAGTTTACTCTCTGAGTACTGTGAAGTGTTTCTATTATACGGGTTTCTTGTGCGCAAATCGTCAATAAAAATTAAATTACATTTAATTAAAATCAAAATGCAGGAAGGCTTTTGTAGCTTTCGTACGACACCCTCTGTTTTGTCCTTGTCCCAGAGAGATGTTTTTCGCCTTCACTGGAAAAATTGCCTCTTTGCGTCGCGGATTCGAACACTTAGCACATATTATTTTGTATTGGCGCTCCTTCAGGTACACAGGACACAAACATTCAACTCCAGAAAGTTTTACTCTGATCGTCCAAATCTCCGTACGCCGTGATTTAAATTTGTTGAAATCGGCTGTCCATTTGCCATCACGATTCTGATTCTTCTTCAGTATTCACGGTGTAATTTCAGCATTTGTCGTAGACGATGTCATGAAATACTGCGTACGACTTTCTCCATCAACCTCCAACATTAGGGAACTCGAGCGTGCCCAATTATAAGCGTCTGTCCACAATTTAATGGGGATGGTAAATGTTCAGCCAACTGTACACAATTACGCGATTATGGATCCCGCAGTCGTGACCATTTCCCTACCATACCCGACATGCAGGTCAAGAACTACCTCACAGGCAGTCTTTCCCATAATATTTGTTCCCCTCCTGTAACAGAATTCGACTCTTACACCATTGTTGGTAGAGGGACAACGCTCAAAAGGCTCCTTTGTACCAGTTTGGATATTTTTGAAACCATTCTCTATCGAAGTATTCAATAAATTCAAGGATTCGAGTTTCTTTCTTATTTTGCCATTTCTTCAAAAAAAGTGCGCTGGCTTTCGAAAATGTAACTTTTTCTGGACATAAATGAAAACTGTAAATGTCATCTTTTATCTGGTCACCTATTTCATCATTCGTCAGCAGTTTCAGGTGATATTCTTCGTTGTTTAAGACATGGAAGAAACACATGACACCGCAATATTTTTTTCCCCCGTTACAAAGTAGTTATGCATCATACTTTTCCTGGGAAAATCTGTCAATTTCTCAAGTATAATCCATCTGTGGCAATCACTTTTAAAACTAGATCATTTATTCTTTTTTTCTGTTCTCCATTTTTCGTGCAACTTCATTTGTTTTCTTGGTAATCCTCAAACCAAATACCCCTAAATTTGACATTTGTTCTTTATACACATGAACATTGTTACACCGAATTTAAAAACGATTATTATTGAGCATAATATAATTTTAATTTAATTTACGGCGATAATACACGTAGTGTATCTGCAAATAGTTTACTCGTGTTTACACAGATAAGGGTAAAAAAGGAAATATGACGAAAATTTACCTGAACGGAAATTGAACCCGCAAGCTCTCGTTTTTGTGGCGAGCGCCATAACCACTACGCTACCAGACCGTAAGATCGGATTTTTTCGTGATATTTCCTTTTCTATCCTTATCTGTATGATTCCTTGTGACTATCCGCACTCAGTAACAAAAAAAAAAAAAAAATTGGAGATACGCCACTCGTAAATGAAAACTAGGTCGAGAGTACATAATGAGGAGAGGTGTCGAATTTATAAACGATCATATTGCCACAAAAAGGTTCAAATATAATAATGCAGGCCAAGAAGAGGAGAAGAATATGAAAAAAGATTTTATTAGTTTTGTGGCAGGAAAGTAGTGTGATAAATATTATGGGTATTTACTAGCGGTTGGCGGCGCGCCTGACCGCTAGCTGTGTGTTGAGTAGATATCTGTGTTTTATAGGTATCTGTATCTTGTAGGTATGTGTGTTTTGTAGGTATCTTGGAATTCAGATGAATTTTTTGCTATGTTTTCAAAAATTTAATACTGTTAAGCCTACGTCATTTTCACCGAGAATGATAACATACATAGAGTAAAGAAAAAGAGAAGGTTGAAAAAATTGAAAAATGCGCGTAAGATGTAAGATGAACCATTTCCCTCACATTTTCATTTTTGCAAAATTCACAACTGTTCAGTTCAAATATAAGTAAATTAGACACCAAACACAGCAACTTGTGCTTATAAAATATCAAAGTTCTGAGTCGCGCAAAAATTAAAATTACCGAATTACATCACACACTAATTTACTTGAGAGCTGACTTAACGCGTGAAGCCTGTATCGCAGCAGAATACAGACAAATCCATTGACATTTTACCAGTCTGTAAGAAAATACACAGACAACAGGTAACAAAAGGGTCATTTCCGTTAGCCCGCACGCAGTGCAGTGCGTGTCTGAATATTGGTTCCTGTATGAGATAGGTACCCACCGGATATGTAAAACCCTGTATATAGGTGGTTTTAAAACTGCGAGTAAATGAAAGTACAGCGAATACTGTAGTCACAAAATTTCCTGCTAAAAATCTGGGATCGGGCTCATTCGAAAGGAAACTACAGGGGCAAGAATTTTTGTTCTCTTCAATTTTTCATAAAAATGAGTAAAACTCGAGTTATCACGATAACTTAATTTTTAAAACTGCGCCGCTCAACGCGTTTGAAGGGTTGGAACAACGCGCGTACGTCTACTTGTAAGGTACAGCGAGAAGCAGTTTCAGTATACTCGATAATTCCCGTTTTTCCCTAATTTTTTGGCCCCCTACTCCACCTCGAGGGAGTCAGAACGTCGAAATTTATTCAAAAACCTGACCCAAATAAAGCGAAATTTTTCAAAAAAAATTCCAGGTCAATAGATGAAGGCGTTCGAAAGTTATGGACATTCATACATACATACTTACATACATACTTACATACATACATACAGACAAACATTCTACTTTATATATTAGATGTTGACAGCAACCTCTGAATAGAGATGCTAACAATTAAAAAAAAAATAATAATAATAATAATAATTATTATTATTATTATTATTATTATTATTATTATTATTATAATTAATAGTCCGTCTCAAGATCCTCAAATCTTGAGGTAGACTATCAACTACATCGTTAAGGTCTACCCTACTATTTTTCTTCAAAGAGTTTTTGGGACTCTCTCCCAAAATTTTCTTGGGTTGTATGAGATAGATTTGTTGATACGAAATTATATACTCATAATTTTTTGGTGGAGGAGAACGGCGTAGATATATGCGTTCTAACTGTTGGACTGTGTAAGATCTAGCTGCATCTATTTGCCTCATCACGTGATATTTGAGTTTAAAGATGGAATTTTCTGCCAAAAATAGATAAAAACCACGGTTCTTTAGGACAAAAATGAGGAATTGCTCGATTCTTTACTAGTTCCAGAACGTTCCAGCAACTGGAGAATTTTTTGATAATTTTTTCTGAGCTCGACGTATGTTTTTACATAAGAATTTATCTACTCGACAAATAAAGTACTGAAAACCACGGTTCTCTAAGACGAAAATTAGGTTTTTCTCGATTTTTTACTAGTCCAAGAGCGTTCCAGCGACTGGCGAATTTGTTGACTATTTTTTTTCGAATTCTGCGGGTAATTTTACAAAAGAATTAATCTAGTAATTGGCGAGAAAAAAGAGTTAATATTTAATTTTGTCCAGCTAAATTTGCGTTTCATACCACAGTGGACTGTATACCAGTTTGCGCTTTTGGGTTATGATGGGTCGAGTTACGCGATTATTCTCGTAGCGCACTCGAGTATTTTTTAAAGAACACAGTGATCTAGTTTACTGATGTAGATAGATGAGAAGTACAGTATATGTACCAGCCCATACATCAATGAGTACCTATCACATCGTTAAAATACACATTTGTAACAGTACCTAATTGTTCAAAGCTTGTAGACGACACGTATATAATATATAGGTATTACAGTTTGTAGGTATGAGTCTTGTATATATGTATATGTACACAGTAAAGGTACATTTACGAGACGCACGGGTCCAAATCGGAGTGAAGCAAAAGAGAGCGATGTAACGTTGCGTTGATCACGCACATGGTCGCAGAGCAGTTAACAAAATAAACGTGTTGACAGGTCATCTATCACCGCGCACCTAAATACAAACTTGGTTTTCTCTAAATAATAATTATAACAATAGAAAATAGGCCGAAAATCTTGAAGCACTTTTCGCACGAATAATGTTGGTATACATACGGCGGTGGCAATGACGCGTAATTTGTTCGACTTATCGAAGGTTTACGAATCGAATTTGTTTAAACTGTTTTGATCGACATTTGCTATCGGAGTCTTTTATCTTCTTCTAGCTTTTTACCTATCCTGCGTGCAATATCGTATTATTGTAAAAATGAGAATTACTCTGCAGCATTGAGGAGCTATCGCGTATACAAATAGAAAAATATCAAACATATGGCACCTTTGGATGATCACAATCACAAGCGTGAAAATAAGACCAAAATAGCTCAGCATAAAATCATGGTCGTAATACACTCCACGCGCTGTGAAGTTGATTCGAAATAAAATGTACAAACATAACCGATGACAAGCGAGAATATAAAATAAAATAAAAATTCTCATACGAACATTTTAGAGCAGGGTCAGGTCAAATCGGTAATAAGTATACTTGATACACATTATGCATCAGGAAGGATACGTTCTCACCTAGAAGCTAGATTAGTTGGTTAATCCAGCGCAGTTCTGGGAATGTTTAAAAATTAGGCTGTAATAATACTCAATGTCAAACATTCCTCTCCCATTATTTTATTTTACCATTATTTTTTTTTGAAGCCTTATTTGTATACTTACAGTTTATAGCAGCTCAATCTCTGACTTATGAGCTCATCGAATTGACCCCCCTTCATAATGACTATAAGTTTATCCACTTGACATTCTTAGTGCACATGTGTAATACCTCGAGATATTTTGCGTACAACTTGTATCTCCTCCAGCTTTGAAATTTGAATAATTATGTGTACGTAAGCAAGCAAAGTACTTTGCTTTTATAATTGAAAATTTTTTTGTGACCGTGTCAATTAAGCTTTTACCGGTACCCTAACCTTTGTGAATCACTCGATCAACGTAAATCCTAAAATGATCTTCAATTGGGTAATTTTATTGCATGCTTTACTAGACTAGGTATAATTTTTCATTGCAATTTCCCCAACAAAAAGTAAAAGAATATGGTTTGTTTGCCACATACCATTTTGTATGAGGTATTTTACTTGTGTATAAAATTCCTCAATAACCAGGAATTTGTCGGTTGGCTGTGAAGAAACGGTGGGGTCAGAGAGTGCAGGGTAGAGAGTGGGCCTGCAACAAACATTATTGCCACAAAAAATTTGGCTGTTCCTTAAGAGTGAGGAGGACCTTCAGGAGGCAATGATTAGGAATGAGATGAGATTCATTCCGATCGAATCGATGCGTTCTTGCAATTTATGGTTATTCATATTACAAAGAAGAATGTACAATCCGAAGGTGTAACAAATTATATTGAACCACACAAGAAACAGCCGCTAAACGTTTTCGTTTAAACAACCATCATCGGAGCGTAAACGAAAGCGACTGAATCCAACATCAACAAAGACAGAGGGAGTTGACCAGAAGGTCATGATTTAACCAGCGAGTCATCGAAGTTTGAATCATTCTCATATACTAGCTCAATCAGACCCGCATCAAGAATGAACCTGTTCAAAACAGTAAAGTCTTCAGAAATCATACGGCACCGGTTTTTTTTTATCGCAGGAAGACATTCCAGCTAGAACAATTGTTCTTCGCACAACCGCGAAGCCACGACAAACCAGACGGAGATACTAGAAAACCATGGCCGAGGGTTCTCAAGATATCACTGCCGAAAGTGTTAGCAATGGGTACCTCTGTCGGAAAAAGAGACTATTGTGCAATAGCAAATGCCATGACAGCAATTCAGATTGCTATGGGTAGGCCTAAAGTTACCCATTCACTAGTAGGTATACAATATTAATTATTATTGAGAGACGAGTGCAAGATCGAAAATCAGCACGATTTACAAACTTAAGTTTTATTTATAGGTAAATATTTTTATAATGATTTCATTCATTTCTATGTTATATTTCCACTATTGGTGCTTTGCCTAAGAATCTGAACGCATTCCGTTCATGCCTAGGTGTTTTATGAAATGACTTCTTTTCACAATCTGCCATTAACATGCGCATTAAGAACGGAACAAGAACGACAGGTACTGATAGTATTTCAGGCCTCGCGTTTCGGATCTGGAACTACTCAGTTTCAGAAAGAATTAATTTTTATTCGTGGTAACACTAATAACTGATATTTTGAAAAAGGCTTTATTACCACAAGCATATTGACATAGGTAATACAATAAGAAAGCACTACGTTTCGCTACCAGCCTGGGTCACGCTTGAAAAAGCTACCCAGGCTGGTAGCGAAACGTAGTGCTTTTTTATTGTATTACCTATGTCGATGCTTGTGGTAATAAAGCCTTTTTCAAAATACTCAATTTCAGTATACCTAACCTTCATTATTCGAACCTAATGGACATGTTATAGACCCGAACATGCCCACTATTCGACTGATGTTAGTAACATAATTCCACGAGACACAATTCTGAAGAGATAAGACGAAAATAAAATACTTGATATTGTGTAGAAATACTTATCAATGAATTTTTTTATTTAATACGTATAATTATATTCATATACCTGACAGCCAGTCAGGAGGGGTGCGACCGCAGTCATCATAATTTGACCGCCGATCGAGAGTTGATTAATTCTGGGTCATATTTTTCACAATGAAAACTATGCCACTAACCTGCGAGTCTACCAGCTCTACCCAACATTAGGAATATCTTTTCGATTATTTCCAGGTGCCATTGGAACGTAAACGGGGAACAATGTACACGACAAAGAAGAACAAACTGAAAATTAATATCTCGAGAAATAGATTTGAGAGTAGTGCGAGAATTCAAGAATTTTAACAATAAGGATGATTCGATTAATTTGTACTGTCGAAATAAAAATTTAGAACTTATTAATAAACTATAATTAAGACATTGAAGTGATTTGTTGTATCCTTATGTTATTTGTTGAAGATGAGCATCAAGTACTTTGTACTACCTCCATCTTACCTAAGTACGTAGGTACTTAACATATCTCCTAACATAATACATACAGATATTACTGGCTACTAATTAATGAAACTACTAACTATAGTGTATGAAATCCAGTATGATGGCGGATTCACTCTACAACAGGGTTATGGGCACCTGTATGTTAAAAAAAAACAAAAAAACAAAAAAAGATATTAGGCCTATATACATATTAATTTCCGCCTTTAAAAAAAAGTTAGGTATATTTTTCTTTTATTTATTGATCATCCTATTCATTACTCGCGGAATTCCTTGAATTGAAGAACTACCCGATGGTAAATTATATTGAACTGCAAAAAGGAATAGCCTTGAAAAGATTCCTCCACCATTGAGACTACGAACGCAATGTTAATGAATACCATAAAGGCAAATTGAACGTCGAATAATACTGGTACTCTACCTTCAGGTAATCAGTCTAATGATAATATTAATAAGATGAAATTCTAAGCGCAACTCAGGCTGATAATGACTTGATAAATGAACAGATGAATATCGCCGTTTAAACTGCGCTGCCAACTTTATGACCCTTTTTGGCTCTTTCCGCAGGCTCTTCTCGATTCCAGCAGCCGAAATTTCACTTTCTAATTATTCAAAAGAAGAGAACTAACATGTCCGAATTTCCAAATCTAGATTGTGAAATTGGAAACCGGGGATCGCAAAATCTGTTAGCTTACATCCAAAATAAAGACGGCTGAACGTCAGTTTCAGATGATTCGTGACGCACAAACACTACAATACATCATTGTAACAGTGAAGGAAAAAGGCATTTGAAGCGTACGTATCAGAAATTGTCTCTAATTTGGAAATGAGACAACGAAGACTCATTTTTTGTCCTCGGTGTAGTCCGACGCGCTTTGTAAGTGGTTTTGATGCAATCATTTCGGACTACCGGGCTATAGAAACGGAGTTTGAAGAAGAAATTTTGGTTGCCAATTTCTCTCGATGATTGATACTGAAACGGAGGAGAAAAATATTCTCAAACAATATTCAACGATATAATCCTCTCTTTACCAAAAGAATTTTGAACGATTGGTTTTGTGAAGGAAAGGTTTCTCCATTTGAACATGAATCGTAAAATACCAAAGAGGAATTCTGAAAAATGTAAAAGACTGATGACGAAGATGGCAAGAATATGATCGAAGCTACAACAATCTTACTTTGAGACGCCCTAGGATCGACCAAAGAACACATCATCGCTACAATCCACCAGAAGAAAGGAAAAATCGCTTCAATAAGTACCCTCTGAACCAAAACTCGGATCTCTCAAGACTCTTTGGAAGGCAAAATACGAGTGGAGATGAAGGATCTTTAATCTCTTGATCAACGGGCGAAGATTTATTATTTAAACCAAAATTCAGAAGTGATATCACGTCTCTTCAATTTTGACAGCTGTTTCAATATTCCTAATCCACTACCGTCGACTGTAGGTAAGTCATGCAAAAACTCAAAAAAATATATGGTCGTCAAAATGTTATTGTTTTATTACGATTGATAGCAATATTTATACCAAAGGTGCGCGACCAATATATATGATCAATTGGAGCTGAACAAGATCAGAGATTTGAATTGAAATGATGTTCGTCACGCCGAGAAAATCATCAAATTCTATTTGCACAAATTTTTCGATTATTTTGGTGATATAATACAAGCTCTTTCACGCGAGTAAAATAAATCGTACGGCTTCCTGTAAAAACAATATCAGAGATGTGTCATCAGACGACTGACCAAATTGTGATCATTATTGAAAATTCTAAGAGCATAAAACCGGAGTATTCCAACTTGCCTGGCCTCATGCACCAATTGAAAGGAACCAAATCTTTAACATTATAGGAAGGAAGTCTTCCGTGAAGAGATACTTGCTCTTCTTTCGTGTTTGACGACTAATTTCTGAAAAATTCTTGTTATCGTCTAGTTTATCTTCTACTATCTCGTTTCATCGCGTCATACAAAATAGTAAGACATTTACTCGCCTAGTTACTCGCCGGGTGATTAATGCTAAATATTCATTGTAGATAGGCTGAGTAGTTTTTGTCACCGCGCAGTCTTACACGCGTATACGTGCACGTAAAGAGTGTAGGTATAATTATTCACATGCCTCTGTAGAGTATAGTGCACTTGTACGTGCTAAGAAGCAGAAAATTGAGTGGAAAAGGAGAGGAAAAAGAAAAAACAATGATAATCCACACCTTGAACATTACTTATAACGAAAAGAAAAATATTAATTTGCCAGTCGAAACACGCTGCGCTGTGTAGCAAATTGAACTGATACATAATTAATTACCTCGTAAGTTTTTAGAGTACCGCTGCAGTTTAAACGAAATAATTATCTTGAATGAAAAAACAAAAGAGAGAAAGAGAGGGAGAGAGAGAAAAGACGGATTTTGCGAAACTCCTTTTCCACTTTCGCTGTTCGCGGCTGGTATACAATCTCATGGTCAAATTCTTATAAAGCAGGAAATTACAAATGAACTTAGGCCTTATAATATACGGTTCAGTGCGGATGACACAAGCATATTTAGCGTATCGACGCGCGTGCGAGCGCGAGTGCTGTACGTAACGCCGCGTATCGAATTACCACCGACAACCGCGCCGCGCCACCGCGTGCACTTACCGCACTCATATTGACCAAGACGCGCACAGTGCTGCAGCACTCCTGTACTTGTTACTATTTGGTGCGGGTAGCATGACGCGTCGCGTCGTGTCGTCGTTGTCGCGTACCGGACCTTATGGATGCTGAGAAATGTACATTCAAGTACATGCATTTTATACCGCACAAAATAAAATTATAGCGTATTTCAAAAACGTTTTAAACGTCACCCTCTAGCACAACCATTCAGGATAGGCTACGTAAAGAAAGAAGGCGAAAAAAGCTACGATTGACGTCGTACTTACACGCGATAGTCTGTTCGTACGTATTCGTCGTACATCCTCTATGTAGGTACTCATATTGTGCATCATAAATCTTGGCGAAAAGTGCAACGACCTGATGTATGCCTTCGAGGGCCCGGTCACACAGTTCGACATAATACCTTACTGACAAGAATACTTATATCACTACCTATCGTAGTAACCAATCGAAGTTTTCTCAAAGATTTTTCAGTAAGCTAAAGGAAACGTTCGAGTTTACAACTGTGGATAATACTTCATATTAGAATTTTGTGCGATTTTTCACACATTAAGGTTTTAAGAACAACTTGAAGAACATTCATGATTACGTGAGAAGAAAGAATAAAAAGAAGGGGAAAAAAGTTGAATAATATTGAGTTAGGTTTTGTAGTGGTCAAAATAAGCCAGAATTTATTCTATTTTTCAATTACTTTCTTAATTTTTTCCTCATTACGAAAGAATGAACAATTATTTAAACGTAATACTCGTAAGTAGGTACCGTCGGCAAATACGTTTAAGTGCGTTTATCGCCGATGAAATGTAATGTAGTTACCTACATACTAGTGAGTATTACTTGAAACTGAAAAAAAATCCATCAAAATCAGAACCGGTGACTATCTTTCGTGAGAAATGCTAAAAACGTAGTGTGGAATAATCGAGAGCAACGGTTTTCAAAGTGTGGGTGGTCATGATACAAGAAAGTTTGAAAACCACTGATCTAGAGGAACAGTATAAAATTATACCCGAAAGTTGATAGGTATTTAATAGAGATGGTCATGGTCTGATCTTCCCCGAGCCATGATGACAAACATTATTCTGCTGCCATAAGTGTACACGATTCGTCATATTCTGGGATGGCCCTTTTAAATGCGCTCTTATTCCCCAACCAAACATCAAGCGTTCTCGAACAATATAAATTTTCACTCATAAGCACCGACCCATACTTTTGTTCACAAGTTTAAATTTAAATGTGGATACGTTAAAGTATGTGAAGATTGAAAAATCGATACAAGAATCCACAAATTAGAATAAAACCTAATTTTTGGATTCTAGTGTCAATTTTTCAATCTTTACATATTTTTGTTGTGCGGTAACTCACACCTCTCCAACCAGATTTTTGTTTACATTTTAAAAGTACAGAACGAGCATTCTAATCGTCCGAACGATACTAACTTCAAATTTGTTCAAGTTTTCATCAAATTGGCTGAAGAAGAATATCATTGAAAAAACTTATCTCGAGCATCGGATAGTAGGTAAAATGTGAATGCTCGAAAAAATTATTATACTTAGTTATCGTAGGTAAACGCTGAGTTTTCTGTATAACTTGAACAATTTTTTCACCCAACTTCTTCCATTTAAATTTTCATGTGTTCTTATTCTGACGGAATCTATTGTGCCAGCCCTCTGACACGTTGTTCGTTTTTGCTGATTTGTTTAAGGGCGCATCGTACTGGTTCCAGAGAGCTGGCACATATCGGGGAGCTACTGCCCTAGCTAGCTACGTCGGCCTCTGGCAGGCTTGCCACGAATGTACGTTTCCGCGAAATAATCGTACACCGGCAACAACTCTTCGGGACACTCATCGTACAGGAGGTCGAAGGTTGACAGCACATCTTGGACAGGAACGTACGCAAGAGTCAACATCCTGTGCATGTATGATTTTAGAGTGCGATTATCCCGGTCATTGTACTGCGTAACGAGTCCTTCATGTTGAACTCGGCGGTAGATTGATTGAGCGAGATGGAAGAAGCATGCTGTGATAGACACTTCGGGGCAAACCGCCTCGCAGGCGTTGAGAATACTTTTTTCGAAATCTGATACGATTTTCGCTGGCGCGCACACATGTAAGTATATTGAATCTTTCAACTGCCTCTTTTACAGCATCTAGCACCTCCTCGTACATCTCTGTTTTTTTGCCTGGGAGCAACGCATACACTAGTGGCAGCGCCACGCCTTCACCTGTGGGATTGTTCCTTGGGACGAGATCCAACACTGTAAAGAGTTGGGTATAAAAATCATTGGTGCAACTTTAAAGGTTCCGTCCAGGAACCATGTTGAACTGTTGCATAACAGTTCAACATTGCGGCGAGTTGCAAAAACTATCACGCGTTTACTGCGATCTTCCTCGCCTTCGATTTCAACCTCATCCTCTCCTTCTTCATCAGCCAGTTCGTCGTCTTGTCTGTTGTCAGGGCCAGAGTCATACAACACAAACTGCTCGCCAGCTAAGGTTTCTTGATACCGCCGCGGAATCTCGCCAAGATCGGACAATTTTGTCGGATTCGGAGGCAAATTGACGGCCTGACGCGACGAATCGTTTTTGCTAAGGCCTGTTGCTCCGGGAGTTGGCTCAGCACGCCATCGTCCACGCCGGCCAATTGGCACCGTAAAATTTGTGCTGGCGCACGCTCCGGATTTGCCTCCGCCTCTTGTTTTACTGCGTCAATAATTTCCTTGGCTCTAGTCTCTCATCATTCGGATAAATAGTGTTCGGACAATACATTATTCGGATATTTCATTTTCGAGTAAAATTGCATGCGGATAAACGGCTTCGGGAACATAATTTTCGGATAAAATTATTCGGGATTTTTTTTGGGGGTAAAACATTTTCGGGTAAAACATTTTCTGGGAAAAAAATGTCGGGCGAGGCATTTTCGGGGAAATAAATTCGGGTAAATGTCCGGGAACGATGTGAAAAACTCACATTTGCTACTGTACGCTGATGATCTCAAGATCTTTCATCCCATAAAAAATGCTGAGGAAAGTGAGCAGCGCCAAAGAGACATAAATTCGCTAGAAAAGTGGAGTGAAAGAAAATATCTTCCCTCCAATGTAGGAAAGTGTGTGAAAATAACGTACACAAGAAAAACGACTGCAGTGTTCAAATATACCTACACAATTCGCGGGGTAGTACTCAGAGAGGCTGAATATGTTAGGGATCTGGGAGTTTAATGGACAGGCGAATGGACTACAGGATGCACCTTAAGCGCACTGTTGCTAGGGCAAATCGGGCAGTTGGGTTTATAATTAGGAACGCAAGTTTATTTGAGAATATACAAATTCTAAAAACACTCTATTTTGCTCTGGTAAGATCGAATCTAGAATGTGGTGCATTGGTTTGGAATCCTCACTCGGGGTAATCATATTGACAAAATAGAGACAATACAGAGAAGACTCACTATAATACTTTTGAGTACTACCCGACTGACATAGGATACAATGGGTATGCTTGATTGTATTTCTCCATGATATTCTTCATGGTACGATACATGAGTCATATCTCCTGGCAAAAATATCCTTGAACGTACGTATGCTGGGTAAGGCTTGGGTGGTTGTGGCGTTAGCTCGTTTTTTTTTTTTTTTTTTTCTTTTTGAGCATTTATTATTATTATTATTATTATTATTATTATTATTATTATTATTATTATTATTATAATCATCATCATCATCATCTTTATTTTATTTTATTTATTTATTTTTTTGATTCATCATCATTATTCTGTGTTTTCTTTTTTTTTCAATAGGGTGCCGTGAGTAATTGGACAACACGTCTGTTTGCGGCGATCTCCCGAATAAGCAGCCAATAAATAAATAAATAAAATCCGTGTTTGAAAATGGAGAAACTTTAAACTTACTCTTATATTGATCGTCGTTTTATTGACTTCGTAAGTGTATTGAAACAAATAATATATTTTTTCTATGTTCATTCCCAATGGGTAGCTTACACAAGATGACGATGATCATATAAACATATTTTGCGAGGATACCCATCAAAACTGCGCTCTCATTGTTATGCAATATTGATACAGGTACCTATAATCAATTTATTTTTCATTTGAACTAAGATTTATTAAGGTTGGTAGTAGATATGAAACTGTTTTGTTTATTTCAAAATATTTATTTGTTCCCAAGCTCTGTTTTTCCCTCTTTTTTTCTTTCTTTTGTTTCGGTTTGACACCGTGTAATGAGAACCACTTCGCTGAATGATCTGTTCTGAACGGGGTCATTGATAAGTCAAACATGAAATACCTACTTAATATACACCGAGATACGGCAAAAAGTATCGAAATGAATTAATTTTTTCCAATACGCGAAAATAACATCGATATACCGGTACATTTGAATAATCGTACCTTAATATGATGCGCTCGAATAACGAATAGAATAGCGAATAAAGTTCCTAACTAGTTCACCTATTCTCCTTCTCGAGCATTACTGTTATAGTGTTGTAAATTAGAATACTCACCAATGTTCGCGCACCGGTATTCAAAAATAATTTAAGATAATTTTTATTCAAATCGGACGAATTTTTTTCTAGCCCGATTCCGATACATCGCGTGAACTTTCTATCCATTTTCAAGATTGTCACCCAACTAGTTGTAAATAGAAAGAGAGAAAGAGTACGAGAAAACAAGTATAAATAAAAGAGAAAAGAAATGAAGAAGAAGAAGGTCCAGGAAAATAAAGACCAAACGCGATGCCGTAGGTGCACTCGAACGCTAAAAGGTGGTCGAAAGATGTGACATCGTTTTACCGGCCACGAATCGCAGGTATTTCGAAGAAAAATGCAAATTTAATTGACCATGTACGTGTATATATGGTATCAAACGAAGATATTACAATGTAAATTAGGCCTACCTACTTGTGGTTATGCCACGCAGATTGAAAAGAAAACGTTCCGGAATGAACAAATGTCTTTCAATCATACTCTGCCTCACCGGGTACACATTATTATTACAAAAAATAAAATACCATCTATGTAATACACCGCACACGCCAAGCCAGCACGCCACTAGTTATTTTCAACAGCTGCATCCTTACCCTAGTTTATAGATATACAAATCAAACGCTATGTCCTATCGGCCTTTACGTTCGTTTTTTGAAAATAATCACGTTCTACTTATGCACTAGTAGCTATATATACACTACGCCTACAGAAGTACATATTGTTTCATCTGCCAGAAGTACCTAATACAAATCAAGAAATGGCCGTTTCTAACCGTATTGCGCGTAAAATCTTTCTTCATTTACAATTAAAAAGTAGAAGACAAGGATATTTTTTGAGAGCACAAGATAGATTATAGCTTGCCAATATTCCCTAGGAGCGAAATGAAAACCACGTTCGATATGACTCATGTTTTACCACTATTGAGAGGGCGCTATGAGGCACTTTTCAATCATAAATGAAGAAAAAAGTTTTTAGCTTTCTACATTACTGGAAGTTGCGCATTCTGCGCATGCAACTCTATTAAGCTTCTCCACTACTAATAAAGTTTTTGGTTTTCTAGAAATGCTAAACAAGTGAAAAGTCGATCTGCTTTCACAATGCGAGTGCTTTTTTCTTTTTGAGCTCATAAAAAATTGCATTTTCTCTTTCGAATCACCCCTGTACTGATGCGACCAAACACCCGCCGAGCGCGTCATTTTCTCAACAAGATGAAACATAATACATTATAACCTATTAACTATCATTTTTCCCGAAAGAAATTTAGTATGCGGTTATATTTTTGAAACATTCATTCACAGAATAATACCTATTGTACAAATTGAAAGAAATGAAGTAAAACTCATTTTTTAAAATTTAAATCTCATTTGATTATTATTTGTAATCATTTGCGAATAAGGTATCCGCGAATCAAAAGTCCATTCCCGTGGTGGCTGCCTGGCTGGCTGTTTGTCATCATGTGGGCAGTTGAGACCATCTTGATTGATAAGCTAAAAAGAAGAAGAAGAAAAAAAAAAAACGATCGCGTAAAACTGGTGCACTATGTAAGTAATTCTGGAAAAAATTCCGAAAACCAAATGTCAGTAAACGATCGAGCTACTCGATCTAGTCGTAAAAACCGATAATAATCAGCAAAATACCAATACACCGCTATAGAAAACGACCTATCGCAAGATGCGATTTAAAAGAAAGAAATAATCTGACATCCAAAATGGTTATTAAAAATACGACAGATTTGACTCTAAACCCGCAGTTCGAGAACAAATAAACAGGTTTGAAACTTATGAGATCGAATGCGGAAATTTTTCCGTGAGAATATTTAAAATAATTCGATTAACTGCCTGATGCGTCTTTGTGGAGTAAATTCGTTGTATTAATTATCGAAAAACCTACGAGTGCGAGTAGATAGAGGAATATACTTTATGCGGGCAAACTGTAGATACAAATATTACGTTTCTGTGCGTATATCTATATATAATATTATAGTATTATCACCTAGTCTGTAACAATATAATATAAATAATTTTTTTTTTTGTTTCTCTAAAACGTTATCGCGTATCAAACAAAAATGTATCGATAAATAAATTAATGTAAATGCTTATAGAAGGAAATATAATTGGGTTCCAATCTATCATCGTTTTTAATATACGTACCATCTTTCCCAAAGAAGTTCACGGAGTCTCTGAAATCGGAAAAATCAGGGCAACGACCCACTAGAAAATTATGTCAATGTAAAAAACTTAGGTATATTCATTGCGATTCGAACTCTCCGAAATTAAAAAATAATCTGATAGATATCGGAGCGTTTTATTCTCAGTCTAGTATTATATTGCAAGTATACCTACTGTTGAATTAATTCAATCTCAAGTTTGATTTTTCAGCTGAAAATCATATTTCATAATTAATTGAAATGACAGGTATATTTTTCATAATCAATATTAGCTCGTCATAAAAAATAAACATTGTCGGAACAGTGTTGCACCTAGCTGTAGAACTTGAAAGCTTTCACGTTTTCTAATTGGTTACCTCGACCGGTTGACCAGTTCCACAGCCCCAAAGGTAGCGATATCTCAATGTTGCATTTCAAAATCAGTGGATTCAGATTTACATGGACGCTTATGGGGAAAAAACAAAAAAATTGAATATTTTGACTTGTACGCAAATAAAACGGGGTTTTCGGAAAAATGAAAAGAATATAATTTGAAGATCAAACTATTTTCTATTTTTTAAACCCTATTTTAGTAAGATTGGTGCAGTACAAGAGGAGTTGTCATCGTTTAAAAATACTCGTAAAAACTCAGATAGGATACAAAGTGCGGTACAAACGAATGAACGTGAACCGCCCCAAAACGTCACTGATGAGAATCCGCTGCGCGCTGTTGTCATTTTTTACATTCCTGCCTCCTATAGAGTAGGCTGTGCCAGTTCTTACCCTCGTTTCTTAGATCATATAAGAGGTAGACTGAGCATCGACCCTAAAAGCATGTACAATGCGTTGAACGGAAGACAGAAAATGAGGGGTAGGGACGCTGACCTCAATGAAGGCAACGCGGGTGAATGTGCGGATCAGTGAAACACACTTTACAACCGCGCCACGCATAAAACTTGTAAACAAAGTCCAGCGCCTCTTATTTTCCTATTTGCTTTACGCAGCCGGCTATCATCAGGAATGGAAACAAAATGAGATACGAGTTGAGTCATGTAAATTTTATCTTTAGACTTCTCTAGACTGAGCGTAATATAATTGACTATTATTTTATTGCTTTGTGTAATATTGATATGTGGGCAGCCAAGTGTATCAAACGCCCACTTTAGAGTGGCTTTGAGAAACTTACCGACGAAGCGGGAAGAAGGGACAATGAAGACAATGAAAAGACTTACAGGTAATATTTAAAAATTTCTGAGGAGTGATGAAGAGAAGAAGAGGAAGAAGAAGAAGGCATTGTGGAAGATGAGAAATAGAAAGTGAATGAAGAAAGGGGACGAGATGGTCAGATAAACTGAGCAAATTCGTGGGAACAATTAGCATGCGCGCGATTATTAAAGAACAAATATAGAGAAAAATGAATGAAAAAGAGGTCTCAAATTCTTGAGAGCCAAATTGAGCAGTTAAAAATGGGAAATTATGACGAAGTTGATAACGCGATTAACAGGAGGGGGACTGGAAGATGATAACTATTCTTGAGTGAAGTGTCATGAGATTCTAAGAATATCAAATGAAGAAGTAAAAGTACCAACTGAGACAGTCTGAATGTTTAAGGGGGAGCTGAAGATAGAAAAATAGAGGAATTGAGACTGTCGATAAAAACAGTACCTACATTCTGGTTGATGCGCGAAAAAAAAAAATTTCTCAAGTCATTGACCATATTTCAACAACTAATGACTAACACTGCTCGCCTTTGTGTATCTTAGCAGGGCAATCCTCTCAATTAAATTCACCTGTAGCTTGCAGAATGATTCCAATGCTCAAAATTTATCTGTTTCGTAACACTACCAAAAATAAAAATAAGCCTCGGGAAAAAGGATAGAACTTATGGAGGCTTACGGAACTTCAATAAACTTGACAGAATAAACGATTAAAATTGTCTTTTCACGTAGATAATTAATTTAAAAAAAAAAAAAAAAAAAGACGGGATTTGAAGGGAGTCAGATTCTACACCCCTCTGATTCGTACAAAATAATAATAGAAAGTATGTATTTTATATTCGAACGTTTTTACATGAGTGACAAACAATTTATCGTTCAACATCTCACACAGTAAGAAATACGCGTAGATAACTCATAGCAGTTGAATTCATCGATGATGTCAGATCGTAAATCAATAGAAACGTAAGTATATTTTATTTTCGAACAATTATTCCGTCCTCACTCAGATCTAGAAATGTAAATCCGTATATCTGTGCGCTTGGTTTCGGGATTGCTATAGACCCTATTCTTTCTGTATTAGGTATACGCCTCATTACTTTTTTACCCTCCAGTGAGCCTAACAGTCTCGACCTATGCATTATAAACTTGGAAAAATTTTGATACCCTGAAATTCGATTCAAATACATCGGACTGAATCGCCAACGAGGGAAAAAAAGAAGGGGCTGAGCCACTCTAGTGAGTTGGAGCGTCCCAGTTCCTCTGACAGTTTGACCTTGGAACTTGGGTACAAATTAGTCTCAAATTTCCCCTTTCCTTCTCAATCAGTGTTTCATTTGTTATCTTGAGTAATAATATTTCATTCCGTTCACTTTTCCATCTCCGATAGTGGTTGAAAACATGGATACCGGTATGATTCATCCAATCCTGACGTCTCTTGAAATCATTATTTTTTAGTATAAAAATATTGTGCGCTTCAGTCTGTTTCGTGCCACTTTATGCAATATATGTCAGATGCGAAAGATAAGATCCATGCTAAAAGGAGTTGGAATAATAAATTACACGAAAAGAGCAAAGTGTTTGAACGAAAAGTGTAACTACAAAAACTGAAATCATGATTATCGGAACTCATAATGAGTGAGTGAGGTGTAAGTAGAGCACTGATATTGAAAAAGGGTTTTCCAATTGTACAAATCTACTTTATTAGTTGCTTATATAAGAGTACTTTTGGGTGTTATCCCATCATCAGTTGTGTCGCAACTGGAGAACAAGGCCTTAACCATGAGTTTTTATAGTATAACACTGTGATCTTATTGGCTATAACAATGCTGTGTTGTGATTGGTTCATTTCTTAGAAACTTATTCTTACAATAATATGACATTGTGTTCTTATAGGCTAAAACATACTGCTTTGTGATTGGTTCAATCTATTGTCTTAAATGCTGCGTTTCTATTGGCTACCTGGATTCCTACCTTCTCATTGGTTGGTTCCGTTCTTCTTCTCTCGTCCAATCACCAGGCCGAATAATTTTTCGCTGTCAAATGTGATTACATTGTTCAAGAGGCAGGCTTTCTTCCTTCCTCTTGGCTTTTGCAATCTCCATTTGTTCCCAGAGTTTTCTTCTCTTTGTGCGATTCTCTACCTGTATGACTTCAAATATTCCCTCTCCATCGTGGTTTTTCTCGTTACAGTGTTTCCCAAACAGTGATTTGCCATCTTCCTTCTCCCTCGACGTTTTGTGCTCCTTTCTCCTGATCCCCAGTCTCACCGATATAGATACCCTCGCACTGTTCACAACTAAGCTTGTACACTCCGCTCAAGCTTTCCTTGTCCTTTTAGAACGCGAGTAATGCAGAGAAAGGTCACAAATCTACAAAAGAAGATCCGACAGAACAACCTGATTTTGACAAAGGCGGACAAGGGCAGCACGGTAGCGGTAATGGAGAAGGAGGACTACACTCAAAAAGTGGAGTCGTACATCGCAGTTAATGGATACCAAGAGCTGGCAAGGGACTAAACACGGAAATACCAAGATGACCTGAAAGCTGTGTTGAAACGGAACAATGTACCCGGCAATGGAGGGACGCTTGGGATGAACCCGGTTGCACCAAAACTCAAGCGAACCGTCCGATGAGACCCCTGGTCAACAGCATTCAATCACCATGCTACAAGATAGCAAAGATCGTAGCCACATTCCTGAAAGAAAACTACCAGTTTGCACCCAGACGAAGTATCAGAAACAACAGAGAGCTGATTGAGCAACTGGACAAGTTGGAAATCAGGAGTAACGACAAGCTGATATCCTTTGATGTGACTAATATGTTTGGTACCATACCAAAGGAGGAACTTCCCACTCTGCTCAAAAACAACAGATACCATGGAAACCCCGATGGGTCGAAGTACGCCAACATAGTGGAGGAGATCTTGAGCCAGAATTACTGCCGCTTCAATAACAGGTTCTACAGTCAGGAGAGGGGACTTGCCATGGGATCACCGCTGTCACCAATACTGGCGGAGATATTCATGAATGATATGGAAAACAAGATATTGAAGGGCAGCAAGTTCGGAAACTCGATCAAACACTGGGCCAGATATGTAGATGATATCCTAATTGTGTGGACAGGCACTGATAGAAATGAATGCGATGAATGAGGGCATCAAATTCACGGTGGAAAAAGGCAATGAGACCATCAACTATTTGGACCTTACGCTCACAATGGAGAACAATAGGATAGAATACAAAATCTACAGGAAGCCGACGCATACTGACACCATCATCCCAAATGACTCCCACCACCACCCCAGGCACAAGCTAGCGGCAATCCAGAACGACAGCTATCGGGTAATTTCTATCCTCAAGAACAACAAAGAGAAGAGGAAAGAGATTAAGATAGTAAAGCAGATCGCAGAAGCCAATGGCTACCGCAGATGTGTGGTGGAGGGAGTCTTTGGGAAAATGGAAACAAAGAAAGGAACCCATGATAGCATAGTGAGAAAGTACTCCGGATCGATACCATATATACGAAAGTACACAAACAAGGTGATAAAGGCGTTCAATGGCTACGATGTGAATGTGGGTGTCCAGAATAACCAACCCATGGTGAAGAGAATCAGCAATGACCAGGACAAGAAAAGCTTGAGTGGAGTGTAAAAGCTCAGTAGTGAACAGTGCGAGGGGATCTATATTGGTAAGACTGGGAGAAAGTTTGAGATCAGGAGAAAGGAGCACAAAACGTCGAGGGAGAAGGAAGATGGCAAATCACTGTTTGGGAAACACTGTAACGAGAAAAACCACGATGGAGAGGGAATATTTGAAGTCATACAGGTAGAGAATCGCACAAAGAGAAGAAAACTCTGGGAACAAATGGAGATTGAAAAAGCCAAGAGGAAGGAAGAAAGCCTGCCTCTTGAACAATGTAATCACATTTGACAGCGAAAAATTATTCGGCCTGGTGATTGGACGAGAGAAGAAGAACGGAACCAACCAATGAGAAGGTAGGAATCCAGGTAGCCAATAGAAACGCAGCATTTAGGACAATAGATTGAACCAATCACAAAGCAGTATGTTTTAGCCTATAAGAACACAATGTCATATTATTGTAAGAATAAGTTTCTAAGAAATGAACCAATCACAACACAGCATTGTTATAGCCAATAAGATCACAGTGTTATACTATAAAAACTCATGGTTAAGGCCTTGTTCTCCAGTTGCGACACAACTGATGATGGGATAACACCCAAAAGTACTCTTATATAAGCAACTAATAAAGTAGATTTGTACAATTGGAAAACCCTTTTTCAATTAAATCATGATGACAAAATTTGAATTCTAATTCGCAAAAACCACAATACATGAAATGTTGAACCTCTATAACGAAAACAAAAAAGAGTTCAATTTTTCAACGAATAATTCAGACCTGCTAAATTTCCCTGTAGTGTATATCGAACCAGTTAATGTACGTAGTTACATCCTCGAACCACGCTTGTGCACTCCGCACGGACGTTCTAAACTTTCAAAAGCATTTTTCTTGGAACGCGTTTTCTTGAGCTTCGCCCTTCTTGAAAAATAGGGCTTCACTGATTGTTGGATAAAGCAACGGGAAAAGTTTCTCTCTTGAAAAAATTACTACTATGACTTTGTTTTCGATTGCTTTTTTTTCTTAAGCGGGAAATCCACTATCTCTCTTATTATAGAGGCATCTTAAGGAAATTCCCGGATCCGCGAGCGCGTCTAGGTTCATTACGTCATCAACCTAAAGTTACAGAACTTTGAAAAATGTTGACTTGGAACCCATGCATGATTGGCGCTGGGCGCCGTCCGGTTGCAAAAGTTTCAACTTCCGAGCTTTTTCTATAGAATGTATACCTAAATCGTTCTCAAACATAAATAAATTATTGGCACTATTGACCCCTTAGAATTTTATTTTCTTTACCACAATGTTTCGGTAGCCTAACTACCATCATCAGGTACGACAAAACTAGCAGTTTTTGGGGCTCTTGCCTCTGGCAAGGTAAAAGCCCCTATGCAATTGCAAAAAAAAAAAAAAAAAAAAAAAAAAAAAAAAGTTCTCACCGGAAAAATGTGTTGTGACGTCACTGAAAAAATATATATTCTCTATCTATTGAGATTTTATTTTTACCTGGCAAATTTCATTTATTTTTGAGTAGCACTTTCAAATTTCTCTACAGTCCTGGCAAGTTTCATATTTTTGCATAGCATTTTTCAAATTTTTGCACAGTAATCGAAAAAGTTACATCTTCTAATAATGGCAATATACCTACTGTATGTATTGAGTCTCTCAGGACCCAGATCTGAGTGGAACAAAGATGCGGATCTCTTGGTTTCCAGATCTTGACACAGAAAAATTCTAGACCTTTTGAAGAAAATAAATTTCCGTCACTTAATAGTCAATTAGAAAAAAAAAGAGACTTGGATACTGAGGCGCACAGCGACTCAGTCTTGTTTTCTTTTGTTCAATGTAAATTTTTGATGTGCACAAAGTTATTTTTAAGTTTCATTCTCTTTTCTTTTCGTTAAATGATTATTAATTTCTGATTGCATTTCTGTTTTCGTGATTCTGGACTTTTCATTTCGTGCGGAAAAATCAAACTCTTAACTATCACGACCAAGATGATTGGTCAACGACACTTTGAAACGATGTACCAGTTAGTACCAGTTAGTTTCAAAAAGGAAAGAAACAAACAATCATTTTAATGAAAAAATCTTCCTATTACCTACGTAATAACTTATCTACAAAATTACTAATTTCAAAACTAAACGAGCACATTTCTAGTATGAAAATAAAATTGTTCACAAAAATAACAGAAATCGTATGCAACACACGCTTGTATGAAATGGAGAAAAAAGATAGTAAAAATTTCTTTAAAAATAAGCAACAATAATTAAACTTAAAACTGGCCGATATACTGACAGTTGGCATTTAATAACTAGAATCTACTGGATAAGTGAGAAAAATATAAGGCGAGAGAAATAAAAGATAGGAAACGATGAATTTGGCGATGAGAAGCAGGGGGGAGGATTTTGATTTTCGAAATAATTCGCATTTCGTTTTCCTAGAAGAGAAGAAGGGTAAAAACCCACGCATATAATGCGAGAGGCGAAAGAAAAGAAAATTATCATCCATTTTTTTTTTTCATTTTGTTTTCTTCAAATGATTCGATAGAATGGGAGCTACTTTTCGATGATATACTTATACCTAGGAGGATGGTTTTCCTCGCTAAATTGTAGTAGATGAAATGTGTGCTGCGGCCTGTAGGCGGTTCAAGATCACACGTCTGCTCACAGAGAGCTTTACACTATCTGATGGATTTTTTTTTCAACTTGATAGAAATTATACATTTGCATTCGTACACGTATAATAATAGTTTTGATAATTACTTTTTCAAAACTGCGTGTGGGTTAGAAAAAATGCGAAATGTATTAGAGACAGTCACAATAGGCTGGGGACAAAAAATGTGTACTGAAGTCTTGAAAAATGTCCAGGAGTGTGCATAAGAAACTGTTCACATCTTATCCATTTTTTTTCTTTCTCTCTTTTTCTCTCTTTATCATTTTCATTCGTATTTCTTCACCGGATGTGTGTAGTAATAGGTGTGTTTTTCTTCAATCAAGCCGACCAATGGGGTATAAAATTGTGCTGTTCTCGTGTATCGTATGTATTGTATACAGCGATTCATCGTTTTCACCATCAATATGAGAAAGGAACTTTATCACAATATGGTAACGTTAACGTTTTTCGTATTGAGTAATGGAAGAATTCAATGTCAACGTCACTACATTATGATACTGTTCTTGTGCAAAAATGACACAGAATCTTAACATTATACAGGCTACATTTGACCAATAGAGAATCGAGAAAAATGTTCGTAAGAAAGAAGAAAAAGAGGGGGGAAGGTAAAACGAAGAAATTGCAAATTCAACTGAATGAAAGAAAAATTTCATTCTCTTTTAAAAATTGTAAGAGGGACAGAAGTAATTGAAGTAGTTCGAATGGAAATATAAAAATTTAAAAACATGAAAGTTTTTCAACGTGATTTTAGTGAGAGTTAATTTTGTTCAAGTATTGTTACTTCTCTATCCGATGACAAAAAATTGGTATTTTGAAAATTAAGAAGAAAGTCGGACATATCAGACCCTTTCTTCTGGACTAAGTCATTGGGGTTGACTGCTATCACTTAGTACAAATAATAACAAGAACAAAACAAAACAGAAACATCATGACAATTTTGATTTTTTAAATTCTTAAAAATTACGACTCTATGAATTATGACTGCGTAAAATCTTTATAAGCACGTAAGTAGGTACGTACACGTAAAATATTTTCGTTTGGGCGAAGTAAATGAGAAATCTTACAATTGTTCTTCATCTTCTTTACCCACTCATTTGATGCACTACGATCAACAGTACGTAGATGCGAACAAATACATAATTTTAAATTAAAACCTTAGAACATAATATCACAATTATCATTTCACTCGAACGGCTGTGACGTCAGCTAGAATGCGTAACGGTCAACTCTTGGTGCCTTTTGCTGGTCAGATCCAAAGGTAGGTGTACAACGCCTTTCGCACTTTTCTCGTCCTGATGGTCGTCGACTGTGGGTGACGAAGGCGAGCTGGAGGTTGATTCTCGAGAGTGAGTTTGACTATCGCTGACGCAAGATTTGACTGACAGATCGATCGGCTGATCTAGTTCAACGGCAACGCCGCCGGGAGCTGGACTGCACAATAGCAGATCGCCCCCACTCCTAACTGTCCACGAAGGTGTTCCCAATGTATCGAGGAATATTAAATTATTGGAGGCGGGCGTAAGTCCTGGTCGAGTTACGGCGAATGGTATATGCTGGGGTAAAGGTCGCAACGTCGGTGAGATATACGGCGACGTGTAAAGAGGTTGACTTTGAGCGGACGTAAACGGCGAAGATCCGTTGACCGTTGTGATATTGCTGGGAGATGACGGTAATGTGACGGAAAGTTTTTTTTGATTAAAGTCTTTGTCGCTAAACGGCGACGGAGTCTGGTGCAAATGCGTCGGACCGCGACTGGTAGCGCTCGTACTACGCGACTCGTCTTCTATATCGCCTGCCGACGATCCACCACTATCCTCGGAGGAGGTTCTGTATTTTTCTAAATCGTTCAAGAAACATTTGCTTTCAGAGAATGGCGAAAAACCGTTCAATCTAGCTTCTAAAAATTTATCCGAATTCAGCATGTGTCTGGTGTTGAAGAGGCCCGGATACAAGGCGGCGCCGTTTGGAGTTAATAAATTTGAGTTTAGACCGTTTTGTGTATTCACCGACGAACCTTGCTCCTGCAGCAAACAATGTATTTTGAACCAGTTGGAGCGTCTTCCATAACGAGAACCGCTTTTCGACATGCCTACCATTAGACACTTACGAAGTCGACACGACTTACACGAGGTTCGATTTTTTTTATTTATAATGCAATCGCCATTATTTTTGCATTCCGATATCGAACTCATATTGTTGTACGTACGTCCAAAAAACGACTGTAACAAAAAAACAAATGCGTATACGATATTAAGCCACGAATTCGAGTATTATAAAAATAAATTACGAGACGCGCCTAGATTTTCGTGCACGTACTATTTTCCCTCTTCGCAGTCTTTCAACAACGCATGATCAAATAATTATGTGAGAAATTTGGAGAATATTATATAACAAAATGTAGAGGTGATCAAGAATTGAACCACTCAGCGTAGTATACAGTATACAAGACCATACTAGGGTGAGAATAACGTAAAGGAAAAAGTAATCGTGAAACTCTTTGTTTTACCGAATTTTCCAGCTAGAAAAGTGAGGTATTACATTCTTAACAAGGTTGACAGGGGAAGCGAGCAATGCAATTTCTCGACGTTTAAGAGGTCCTGGATCAAGTTCAACCAGAAAAAATCCAGGTTTCCTTACGAATTTTCCTGTTGGTGGCGTCGCTTCGGTACTCGCGAGTACGATAGTTACCGAGCTCTATTACGTCTTTATCAATGTTGCTGAATAGTAGGCGGATATTCAAGTGGTATGATTCCTGAAAGATATGAGAGTAGATCCACCTCTGAAAGATCATAACGGCGTAAGAACAAGCTCGCATGACGAACCTCTTAGTCTAACATATATGTAAGAAAGAATGTGTTTGCACATTCTTACACTTACAAGCTGACACTCGCAGACGGATTAGGTAGTTGTAATTGTTATACGATAAATAATCAATATAGCAAGTGTCAGTTGATTTACGTTTTATACGTGAGTTAAGATCGTTCAGTATCCTTTCCAACAAAGGTCCACGGATCATTAGAGACCTGGCCCTACAATTAAGTTAGTTCGAGGATCGGATCAGCCCAACTGATAGTAGTTCATAGTAGCGTTTCTATTTCAGTTAACACGATTTTGTAGCTTATGGTTAATCATGTTGAAATAAGAATATTCAGAGGATTAATCGGAATTTAAATCTGCAAAGACCACAGAAACAACTGGCATAGCCTTTTATCAAGGTGGTCAGGAGGAAGAGGCAAGAAATTTCCTAAAGACGTAGGTTTTAGATTACTTCTAGCCTAAAATAAAATGAAATTCAGGTTTCCTCATTGTATTATGGTCATTTTATTTAGGTACTTTCTTATCAGTTGATATATAGGTAAATATTATGTTTGTAAAATTGGTTTATCTCTTCAAATATCGTAATCATTAGGCCTGTCAACACTTCGGATTTCTTCTTCTCCTTCTCACTTTTTAGTTTTGTTTATTCTTAACTGTTACCTACGAATATTATAATCAATTGGAATGGGTTGTGATAATTCGTGGTTTCATCGTGCATCAGAAATAATTTCATCAAGAGCGATTGGAATACATTCGTAGTCCGTTTATACGTCAATTAATTCGGGTTTTCTTTTGTATGTATAATACTCGTACACGCCTGAATACGTGGACTGATTCGTGATCTGGAAGGAAATACGGTGGCGCGATGTAGCGTGCCGGTATCTCTCTATTCTTCTTCTTCCAAGTTCTTCGAGACTCTGCTGATCACATACATAATATGTGGATTCTGCGGTGTGTAAGAAAGTAAATACGCGATAAGTCGGATCGTAGAGTGAAGGTGCAGAATCGCAGATCTCGATCGTCATGGAGTGCCACTTAAGTGTTGTCAGTTTGAATCGTGTAGCTATGCGCAGTCCGTCGTCGGTACTCGTACATGTATGTGGGAGCATCATCGTCTAAGTAATATCCATTAGCAAAATTTTGCGCAACTTACGACTACAGATAGTAACCAATATGCCATCTTTCGCGCACACTCAAATAAATATGGAGAACAATATTCATGATGAAGGAGGATATGCGACGATGGCGAGGTTACACTTTTTGCTCATATGCACGTATTCATAGAAATGTTTTCTTAAAAAATAGATTAGGTACCCAAATGCACAGTGCAGTGCGACTTCGTAGAAATATTATAGAAATGCGGATCGCGGTGGCATTGAAAATTCATCAAGGAGCGTTGCAACGCCAGAACGGTACGGTTCGCAAACCTTATGAATGCATCAAATTTAAACATTATACACGTACACGAGCATCATAGGCTATACCTATGTATCTGTCCGCCGCACATACGACTCAAAATATTATAGATAAATCGATACGCGACTGCTTTTCACACGTCATGGTCGATATCATATTATACAAATGCGTGTTACTTGGGCATCCGTCCGCCCTTGAAAGAGGTGCGAGCGTATGTAATTTACTTAATTTACTATTATAACTCGTATTTGTCACATTGCGCACGTGTTCTGATTTCAGTGGACTAAATATGAAAAATTTATATTCGCGTCGGGAAAAAAAAAAAAAAAAGAGAGAGAGAGAGAGAGAGAGAGAGAGAGAGAGAGAGAGAGAGAGAGAGAGAGAGAGAGAGAGAGAGAGAGAGAGAGAGAGAGAGAGAGAGAGAGAGAGAGAGAGAGAGAGAGAGAGAGGTTTTAGTTTTTAGCTTCTATTAACACGCCGAGTTACGTATAAGGTGAGCATATACCAGTGTCTTATGGACAAAATATTATGTATGTACTACATCACACTCACTCAATTGGTGAAGACGTATTTCTTTCTGCCTCTTCTTTTTCTTTTTTATCATTTATTCATTATTATTATTATTGTTATTATTATTATTATTATCCTCCTCTTCACGGGTACACGACGTGTGTATTCCGGTTCTACTTAGCCGTAGAGGGTATTCCTATACCAGGTCTACGCGGCTAGTGTGCGCCTTCTTCGCTGATTATTCTTCGGACTGTATGGATGGTGTGCAGTATTACCGCTTTCTGTGCCGCCCGGATCTCCCTTATTCCTCCTCCAAGCCTTTCCATGTTTTCTACTGTTACTTTTGGAACTATCCCCATCGTTGTGATTACTATTGGCAGTATTATTGTTCTCATTTTCCACTGCTTCTGGATCTCTGTGGCCAGTTCTCGGTATTTGTTTGTCTTCTGTTGGACCGTCTTCATCATATTATGTTGGCTTGGCACAGCTATATCCACTAGGTACGCTACTTATTATTATTATTATTATTATTATTATTATTATTATTATGATTATTATGATTATTTAATGGGTTGTCTGGAAACTGAATAGCGACCATTTGAAGGCTAGTTATCTTGCTCTCACATGGATCAAGGACAAGAGCAAGGAGGTAATGCGGAGGTGGCAGCCGAGAGGATGATCAAAACTGTCACCAAAGCATGCGATGTAGCCATGCCTAGGCAAGGTCCACCAAAGAAGAGGAGGGCTGTTTACTGGTGGACCAACAAGATTGCCGAATTGAGAAAAGAGTGCAACCATCAGCGCCGGATATACCAGCGTAGTAGTGGCCGCAAAGGGGCGCGGGCGGTTGCACCCGAATACCAGCTGGCTCGCAAAAGGCTGAAGAAGGCCATCAAGGACAGCAAGAGTGCTGCATGGCGAGAGCTATGTGAGATGGCAGATGATGACCCGTTTGGGAAGCCTTATAAGTTAGTGTTGAAGAAGCTAAAAGGCCTCTCAGCAATGGGCCGAATGGAGCCGGATGTTGTGGGTCAAATCATTGATGGCTTGTTCCCACAGCAGCCACCACCAATGGTAACGCTACCAATAGTAGAAAAGGATGGTATATCCCTCCTAGGCACCGAGGAGGTTGATGCAGCAGTCAATAGACTGCGGGGTAAGTATTGGAAAGCTCCGGGTCCGGATGAGATTCCGAATCCAGTCTGGAGCGCCATACATTCAGTTGACCCGGCACTGCTTGTTGATACATTCAATGCGGCAGTTGCTGGGGGACTGTTCCCTGTGCGATGGAAGAAAGCCAGGCTAGCGTTGATCGATAAGAAGGATAAACCACCTGGTCTACCATCCTCTTATCGTCCACTTTGTCTGCTAGATAATGTTGGGAAACTTCTAGAAAGAGTGATAGCCAATCGTTTGGAGAGCTATCTGAAGGAAAGAGATATAATCTCTGATAGCCAGTACGGTTTTCAAACTGGACGCTGCACATCAGATGCTGGGATCCGGCTGAAGAGGATAGCCGAGTCAGCGATTGCTATGCGTCAGTTTTGCGCAGCCGTCTGCCTTGACATAAGAAATGCGTTCAATTCAATTCTATGGAAGATGATATTGAAAGCTCTTGTGAACGCAGGAGTGCCCGCATACCTGCTTAGGATGATCAGCAGCTATCTTAGCTGCCGCGAAATCCAAGCAGAGACGTCTGCTGGTACAGTAAAGCGCCCTGTTACTTGTGGGGTGCCGCAGGGGTCGGTCCTTGGGCCGTTTTTGTGGTGCGTCGCATTCAACGGAATCTTTAAGGTGAAGCTGCCACCGGGGGTTAAGCTTATCTGCTATGCGGATGACACCCTGGTGGTATGCACCGCCGAAACAACTGTAGCGGTGGAGAACAGGGTAAACGGGGCCCTAGAGGATGTGACGCGTTGGATTGAGTCGGCTGGACTTGAACTTGCAGCAAGTAAGACGGAGGCCATTTTATTCACGACCCGTCGGAAGTTCAAGCCACCCACCTTTCGCGTGCAAGGTGTGGAAATTGAAATCAAGAAGCAAATGAAATACCTGGGCATCTGGTTCGACTCAACGCTGAGCTTCAGGCACCATTTCCTGATGGCAGCGGAAAAGGCGGGTCGGGTAGTTGGATAACTAAGCAGCCTGATGAGGAACCTAGGAGGACCGAGAGAAGTAAGGAGAAGGATCATGATGGGCACCGCCTTGTCGATCCTGGACCGACTGCATGAAGATACCATACCGAAGGAGAGAGACGGTAAAGATCCAACGAAGAGCTGCGCTAAGGTGTGTTAGTGCCTACCGCACTGTCTCCACGGAGGCTCTTTGTGTATTAGCACGTTCACCACCAATTGAGCTCCTTGCTGAGGAGAGAGCGGTGGTGTTCGAAACAAAGAAGAGAACGACGACCAACCGAGAAGCTTTACGGGTCAAGCAGGAGGCCAGGCGCTCCTTGCTTGTAAAGTGGAAAGCAAGAATTGCCCAGAGTGAGTTGGGTACATGGACAACCCGTGTGCTAATACGCGACCTTGAGGAGTGGATGAACCGACACCATGGTCAGTGAACTTTCACCTGACGCAGGTGTTAAGCGGCCATGGCTGCTTCAACAAGTACCTTCACGAGAAGTTAAGGAAAGTTGAGCAGGCAACGTGTTCGCACTGTAACCAAGGGCGAGATGATGGACCACAACACACCTTATTTGAGTGTGAGGCGTGGAGGCGTGAGCGGGACGAGCTTAGTCAGTCTCTTCAAGGGGGATGAAGCGCTCGACCCGAGTAGCCTGGTACCCACCATGCTAGGTTCCGAAGAAGCATAGAACCAGGTGTCTGCATTTGCGGCCACCATCATGAAGAGGAAGATGGACCAGGAATAGAATAGGCAAATGCAGAACCACGCTATGGCCTACTCAACACCTGTGTACCATCAACATCCAGATCTGCAGGAAGAAGAGGACCAAGATCTTCCCTGAAGAGAGAAGAAGATGAAGAAACTCCAACAGTGACCTGCTGTATTGTGTATTGTGGTGGTGTTTGTTGTTGTGAGTGTTCTTATGTTTTTGTGCGGGCCAGGGGGGCACTGCAGCTTGGCGGTTGCCAAAGCAACTTGGCAGTTGCCGAGTAGAAGAGAGGGTTCGCCTCCGAAAATAATTTTATAGAATATGTACTTAGATACCTGTAGTTACATAATGTACAAGCATTAATCGATTTTCATTAGCCAAAAGTTGACATCAACAACGGTCAACGGCTTTCAAAACTCAACTTATCACAATTTCAATATATAATATTTCGGTGGTCTCGTTCACACTTGGCGTGACATTTTTATCGAAAATTGGGATGTTGACGGTATCGTAACTGAAAACGTAGTGATCTCATTTCAACGGGTTTTATAGCCGAATGAAGAAATAAGCTAAATTGCCGGTTGCAGCCGGCCTTATACGAATAAATTGATAAAAGGTAGGAAGCAATTTACCAATATTCACAATGGTACAAATATGAATGACTTATTTCAAAGTTCGAAAATGTAGGGGTTACCGAACTTCATCCGATCAGGTTGATACATGGGAAGATGAATGAAGAGAAGAAGTGTTTTGATGAGTGAATACGAAGTATACGCAATAACTTACGCGCGCGCGTGCGCGCGCGCGTGTGTGTGTGTGTGTGTGGGTGGGTGGGTATATATATATATATATATATATATATATATATATATATATATATATATATATATATATATATATATATATATATATATATATATATATATACACAATTTACACTACATACAAATTATCATTTCGTCAGAACATGACTTTTCCATTCTATATACAATTTTCTACAATTAGAATCACAGTTTCATCGTCATTATTACAATTTGATTCGAACCATATAATATAAGTATTAAATTGAGGAAAGATGTTTTGCGCGTAAATTCAATAGCTAACACGCTTTCTAGTACAACTTGTGTAACATTTAGAATAGGTATTGATGTACTGTAACAAGCGATCGGAAAGTGAAAATTTTGTAAATTGGAATATTTCCCGTAACCTAGTGCGCTTTGGTGGTAGAAGCTGATCGTCTCTCCCTCTCTCACTCTCAGCTCTCAATATTAATACAAGCTCAAAACTCTTGATTGCCACATTCTAAGAATACAGAACGTAATAATCTCTCAAAGACTGGTTGAAATAAAATTATAAAATATAGTACATGTAGTAAGCAAGAAGGGCAAGGAAGCTAGTACTGAGTTTGCTCTTCAACACAAAAATATCCAATAGGCCGATGACAGAGGAGCACAAAAACAAACAAAAAAACAAAGCAATCATGCAGTATTCCCATATGATTGGCCTTTTCGGTTCTTGAGGTGAGGGAGAGGATATCCAATTATTTTTTGAAATAACAAAATACTTGATTATTCGTGAAAAGTTCTTTTTCTTTCTTGTTTTCAAAATTCGGCATCGATAACAAAAATGACCATAGAAATAGGTAGGTAATACAGGTGGCGATACGAAAATACGTAAAATGTGGTACAGTACTTACAATGCAGAGAATTAGAAACGCATACGGTACTTGCTACAGTGATACTTACAATGGTAAAGTTAATTTACCACGATCACGTTAGATTCGTAATAATCGTCGGCGCGATTTTTTCGTACTTAATAATTTTGGAATTAAGTACGAAAACGAAAGGATGAGTGATACAGAAACGAGCTAGGTAACAATCTAGATAGTTTCGTAAGGTATACACAACCAGCAACTAACAACCTGGCCCTGTCGTGTACACATCGTTTAATATAGGTACGACTTCGGACGTTGTAATCTATAGTATAAATCTGAAGTAATTTTTCATGTCGTCGGTGCCGAACATTGTGATGTTTCGGAGCCGGAAAAGAATTTTCCGCGAAATTCGACGCGTACGTAGGAGGTACACGTGAAAAAGTATTTCATCTTGTTAAAACGACTTCACGAAGTGCACATCGGCTTTTCGTCACGTAGTTTTTATTCTCAAAAAACAGTAATTGGATGCGGGACGGAAGCTCTGAACAGAATCCATTCGTAAATAGTAGATTACGACTTTCCAAGCACCGGGATACACAATTTACGTACTACCGTGTTACGTTCCTTCCAATTTTTAAGGTGCGAGCGTATTTTATCATTATTATTTTCTACAGCTCGCGCTTACATCGCATCCTTTTTCTTTCAGTACTAACTTGAGTCGTGATGATCCTATTAAAAATTAGCGGTTCGAGCCAGCCCGCGTATCGTACGTTTACGTCCGCAAGCCATATAAACGCTCGCCCGCCGATGGCAACTACGGCTACGTTTTCCGCACGGTGTGGTGCGACGTAAATCGCATGCTAACCTACGCTGCGTCGCTACCTGTGTCAGCATCGGTATTCATATACGACCAAGGAACAATAGAGCTCGCCGCCAAGATCAATCTGCATTCGTGATGTGAGGAAAAATCAAAATACGAGTGCATAAGTTGCAGAATATTTTTAATGAACTTCATTTTCGTATTTACAATTTTCAAGAGAACGTAGCCACGTAGTCCATGTAGTGTAGTGCATGTGAGTCATTCTACCTATCAGAGTTGGCTTGTTTTTCTAAATTAATATGCTTGACCTGTTTGCTACATTTTTCTCACGGCGTCAAGCCGAGAACAAAAAATAAGAAAACTTTGAAGACGATCACAGAAAAGGAAATAAGAAAAGGCAGAAGATCTTTACCGAAGCACGTGTACAGGTTGTGTACATAGACCATCAAGGCGTGAGATTATCTTAATAGCGCTTCATTGTGATGCAACGGCTGGCAGTATTATCTACCGCATCAGTGAGTCGACTTCATTAAAATGATTAGTAACGCTCTACGCGAAGTAGACAGTTTGGCTAGCACGTTCATCAATTCGGCCAATATGAGTTACTGATGATGTACCTCTACATCGCATCACTATCGAACGTTGAACGTCGTTGTCTAAATTACAAAATAATAATTAATATGTAAGTACATATTTGCTAAGAATAGCCCTTGGCCTGAACTCGCAAGAACGCATGTAGAACACCTGTTCAATAATACCTACTTACTACCGATAACGCATCGAGGAAAGGAACAGAACAGAAGAATATAACATCATAATATGATGAAGCCAGAACTTATAAATATAGGTACACTGAGCGAATTAAACGTCTCCTCAAGACTGATCTCATCAGTGAAACTTTAATGAAAGCGATTAATAGGTACCTATACAACTTCAATATTAACTTATTCAATTGGCGTTATCAAATGGACCAAAACTGAACTGGAGGACCTGGAAAGAAAAACCCGAGCAATGCTAACCAAAAATAGGATGCTGCACCCCAAGTCGCCCATAGAACGGCAATTGCTTCCAAGATGTAAAGGCGAAAGAGAGCTGACAAGCTTAACTTGACCATGGGGAAAACGAGTAGGAAACATAAAGCAGTACTTTCAAAAGCAAGCTACTGTACATCAAGACTACATGGAGCAATTCTCCAGGCAGCAGATAGAATACTAACAGCCGCGCATCTAAGTGATGAACTGCGGAAGGAAAAAAGTCAGCAAGAAACAAAATACAGAAGCTCGAATAGCCCGATGGAAAGCTAAGGTATTGTATGGACGATATCCAATTGAGCAAGAGAAGGAGGAAATATATAAACTAAAGCCTTGGCTCAATGAGTCCGTCTAGCTTATTTGTTTACCGGGAGAATCCGTGAGCTGGGAGATAATAATGATGATAATAACAAGAATAATAAAAAGACGAAGAAATGATTGTAAAATAAAAAATAGGGGCCTTATGCTGAACAGTTAAAAACTGAAAGCTTCTCTTTTTTTCTTTTTTTTTTTCACAAATTTTATGTGGACCGAACATAATAAAAAATTTAGATCACGCAGCGGTCTTTGTTTTGTGTATGCTACAGTATTTGTATTTCCTTTGAAGAAACACACTAAAATGGGTTTTCAATAATTCAGTCTAGACTTGTAGGTACACATTAATTTGTCTAGTTTATGCGCTGTCTATTTCTCGGAGAATTACTTTGGGCGAAGCAGTTGGATTAAGTAGATATTCTCGCGCTTAAAAATTTGCATCAAGCCATTTTTCGTTGCCAATACCACCGGAACTTTTCTAGCTTATGAATTTCATCAAAACAAATCACGAAACAAACTAATTTTATCGGTACACACGACTCGAGTAGAATTATTATAAAATTCGTGCATACTCGTAAATGATTTGGAACAACTTTCGACGAAACTATCTTGATAAATCCATTTGTAAATTCAGTTTTTGTATGTAGAATCGAATCGAATGACGCTTGCGCAATGTGAGAGGATTACCGTTTCATCTCTTGATATGAAGGTGAACTGTGATAAAGCTTATTATCAATATTAGTGCACTTATTTAATTCAAACTTTGAAATACCTATACTTGATCTCTTTTGTGTAGGTATCCTGAAGTATCTCACAAATGCTGTATAGGTATTCGCATAAATCGTTCTCGCTAATTAACGTTTCATGGCTCAGCGTACATCATCTGAGAGATTCGACAAAAATAACACACTATTAGTATTTCATCGAACGCATCGTACCTCCTTACTGGACCTCATTCATTAAACTTTTCACAGTAGGCCTATAAATGAGATGAAATTTCAATCCAACATTCACAAATAATTTTCTTCTTTCACCTTCTACTACGGGTGATTTCAGTTGGGGATAGCACTTTGTGTTTCAAAACAATTAATACATTTATTCAGGAAAAGGAATAATAATAAGGTAAATTTTTGGTACGCTGAAAATAAATTTGTAAATGAAAAAATAAGAAAATTAATTAATAATAATGCCTAATAGCCTAATGATATAATAATAATAATAACAAACGCTTGTGTCGCATGAGCAGCCGCATACCCTCCATGGCATTGTGGAGTAAGTGCGGCGTTATTTTGTTTGCTTCATCACCAATATCGCCCCTTCAAGTATAATTCCTGTGTCGGAAGAATCTTGTATCAAAAAGAACGTGTTTAAACAGGGGAGTTTTAATTTCAATTTACACAAACATATTAAGAACTATTACACAATTAAGTGTAAGTACAATGATAATGGTGGCAAAAAAAGTTGAACAAGTTATTATTTTTGATACTGTCTGAAGAATATATGTACTATGCAACTGTCTCTATAGTTAAAGGTTGATGATATTATACAAACATGAATATAGATAATGATTGGGATTAATCAATTTATGACCATAAAAAGAGACGTCCAAAGAAAGAAGATCGCCATCGGCGTGATGAGGGATCAATTTTGAGAGATACGTTTTACGTATAATTCACTCTCCAGGAAAATATTATCATTTTCCCCTCGATTCAATTTTTCTTTCCCATTCTTCTTGGCGAATAATCCCGAAAAAAGAAATCATCAGTATGATTAGGGCTAAAGAAAGGGTTAGAAGACGGTTACGGAAAATGAATCTTCCAGACTTAAGGCTCAGATACTGCACACTACGAGCTAATTCGAAAAAAGCGATAAGGGTAAGCCTATAAGCTATTCGTGAAAGATACAGAAGAGCAAATAAGGACACATCCACAATACTTTTGGAAACATATCAAGAGTAAAAGAGAATCTAAGAATGAGGCTAATATAATGCAGTATGGTAATCTTACGTATACAGACTCTAATGATATAGCGTCAGCATTCGCAGAATATTTTGCATCAGTGTATGGAGAGAAGAAGTTTGAACGGGATGCTTTCCAGTACATACGAAAATACAATACGGAAATCTCGAACACACAACTAGTCTCATTACGAGAATTTGATAGTGAAGATGTAAGCCTGAGCTTCTCGAAACTCAAACCAAAAAGAGGTATAGGTCCTGATGGAGTACCACCGTACATCTATAAGGGATGCAATTGATTCCTATTAAGACGTATATTTACAACCTAATACTGAAAACACACACATATCCAAGATCCTGGGTTGTCTCCAAAATTACTTCGGTCCCTAAAAGTGACTCCACTCAGGAGATATCACATCACCGACCAATCTCAATAATACATGCCCCAGCGAAAATATTGGCTCTCTCTAACAAGCTACATCACCAAACACGTGGCAGCATACTTCTCCAGTTGCATGGGTTCGTGAGAAATAGATCGATCCTTACAAATGTGATAGAATTAGTCCAGCGTGTTGGTAAGGTCCTCGATCGGTCCTCGCAAGTTCATATTATTTATACAGATTTCTCAAAGGCGTTTGACAAAGTTGATCACTACAAATTATCACTCGAGTTGAATAACCTTGGTATTCTCTGACGATCTAATAAGATTGTCGGAATCGTACCTAATGGAAAGAAAGCAGTATGTGATGTTTAGTTGTTTGGAGGCGCTCGTTCGGAGCCATTTAACAGTCTTTCTGGTGTTCCCCAGGGATCTAATCTGGGACTATACCTGTTCCTCGTATACGTGTCTGATATCTATAACAAATTAAACTCTGACAGCTTATTATACGACGACGATATGAAAATAATCAGAGAAATAAAAAACACCAATGATGCAGTCTCGTTGCAGAGTGATTTGAACACGTTAGTGGAATGGGGTGAGGAAAACCAACTGTTGCTAAATGTCAAGAAATGTGCCTTCATCAGAATAAAAAAAAAAAAAAAAAGAATTTCATTGGCACAAATTATAAAATTGAAAGGGTGGTACTTTAGCATGTTGATTACGTCAGGGACCTGGGCATACAAGTTGAGCACAATCTTGCCTTTAATAAGCAATTGCACAACTCAGTAAACAATGCGAAACGAAATCTAGGATTAATAATGAGACACTCCAAAATATTCAACTACACGTCTACATTAAAAGTATTATATTTCATTCTGGTGAGGGCACACCTTGACTTCGCGGTAACGATATGGGGACCAACAGCCAAAGGCCAACTAAAAGCTATAGAGCGAATTCAAAAAAGATTTTTAAGGTACCTGTATTTCAATGACTTTCAGCATTACGACCTTGACGTGCCATACGAGTAATTAGTCTTAGGATATGAACTCACCACTCTAGAGGTGCGGAGGGAAGTTTTACTGATTCTATTTATTAGGGACCTACTAATGTCAAAAACAGAATCCCCATTCCTATTGAGTCAGATTGGTCTCTATGCTCTAGTTAGACGCAGCAAAAGCCAAAACTTATTCAACATTACACACTGCCGCACCAATCACTTCAATCTTAGGCTCAACAATTGTGCGCTCCGTCTTTACAACCAAATAGTCACAATAGATGATATAATTGACATTTTTTTTGATAAGAGGAAAGCTTTCGCCAAAAAAGTATAGCCAGAGCTGTGGATATTGTGTGCAGAGGGACTGGGTAGCGTCGTTACTCTGTTAGCAGTCCTCAATATCATGAGGGGGATAAGGGAGCAGTTGGCAATTAATTATCATTGTATATTAGGCTTAGTATAATGAAGGCTAAGGTTTGACATTTTCCAGGCTACTTATAATAGGCCTATTATAATGAAGGCTAAAGTTCGAAATTCGTATTGTAACGAAGGCTCAAGCTATTTAGGAATGAGAATACACAAGTCCCTGTTTGCCTCAATTAATAAGGTTAATGAAGGCAACTCCGAACGGCTCACAAAGTAGGCTGCGAGTTAATCTAGCCCGATGGTCTGACGTTAATTTGTCATCGTAGGTATTATTTTTTAAAAAGATATGCAAATCACGGGTATGATTTGGCGAATGCCGAGGAATCCGCACTCTAGTAATAAATAAAAAAGAAAAAAACAGGATAATTTGTACCTGATATATTGAGGTGTGATTTTTCGGCTTCGGTATAAAAGGAAAAATCAAAAGTGACGAAAAGATAAATACTTCAAGCGTTTGAAAAAATAAAGAAGGAAAGTGAACATGAACAATAATACCCACAACATATAATAGGACTTCAAAAAAAAAAGAAAATTAAGAAAAAAAAATTGGAATTAAAAGATCTTGAGAGTACAATTCTGTTTTATTGGTTAGCTCACAAATTTTCGGGTTTCCACCATTATCTCAAGATCTTTTAATTTTGAGTGATGCTCTACTGTCGCCCTCTGAGTTCCTATAAAGAAAAATTTCGGTTCGAAAAATTAAAATAATGAATGAATCTTCGATAGCCATCAAATTGGTAGGCCTAGCGCCCTTTTCACTATGTGGTCGACCTAGTTTTTGTTTCTGATTTAATGGTATTGCTTTTGCTTCTAATGGAGCGGTGGGTAATTTTAAACGTATGCACGTAGGCACGATATATGCTTGCGTCGTAAAATTTTTAAAACTGGTTGACATATGCTTTAAATTGTTACGGTCAATCATCAGAATTCAAACGCCAAATTTTTGAGCTTTACAGTCGTCAAAAGTGCGCCACTTTCCATCCTCCTTGAAGAATTTAGACAATATGGTCTTGTGAATTACATCAACAAGTATACAATCAAATAAACTGCGAATCGCTTTGTTTATTGTATTGAAATTTTTATTGAAAACAACGATTAATATTTTCCTTCCTTCATTTACTAATGCTTTTGTGTTTTCCTCTCTTTATTCCGTTTGAAAACATCGAACTTTTTTGCTTTCTCTTTTTATGAATTTAGAATTATTTTCTTTATTTATGTCTCATTAGTTTTTCATACTTCTGTGTTGCCTTCTTCCCTCCGTGTAGTTTGATATTACCCAACATATTTTTTACTTGTTGGTTCTGCAATTCAGCGAACATTTCTAAAATGCTAGAATTCGATGATACCGGTAGTGTAGGTAATTTACTTTTCCGATAGATCACAGTACCTATTATTTTGGGAAGACATATAAACTGGACTCCAGAGGTACCTCTTTGTTTTCCATTCGCTATTTTATGAAAAAACTTGACAAGAGATTGACATTTGTGTTGTTGTCATCCTAGAATTTTTTGTTCACATATTTCAGCGTCAATCTTACGTATTCCACGTATTTCTTGATGAGAAATCACGACATGGGAATTAACTTTCTAGATTCGCGACTTTGAACTTGTGACTAATGAGTACACTGTGGGATGATACACGATAGTTAGTACAATGCTGATTATTTCCGTCGAAAAAGTTTAAGCAAATCAGGTGAAGAAAATTTAACGCGATGACGCGTGAATTAACCGTTGCAATAGGTAGTGCTGATTGAATTAACCTTTAAAGTGGTGTTGACAGGTTGTCGCTTTGCAAATGATATACCTATAATTATACCTTCGTAAAATGTTCGCGACAGTGCAAGACACTTTGCCGAAGTTTCGCACAGTCAGGGTCTACTCACTTCTAAACGCGCGCGTCTGTCGCGTTGTGTATGTGTGTATGTATGTATGTATATACGCGCGTGCGAGTGATAGGGACAGAGAGTGATCAAGTGTAACGAAATGGTAAAGAATTTGAAACGTACGCGTAATTACGTGACCGACGAATTCTTTTGAAATAGGCTAAGACCCCAAGACACCGGTGTGGTGAACGGAAGGACAGTATACTCGCGTATACATCTATAGGTACGACAAAACGATATTAACTTACTAAAATAATTAACGATCTGTTTATTATTCATGAGACTGCTCTGTTGGTCGGCTCGAGCTAAAATTATCGACTTTCTACGAGTACCATACGTATTCTAGATATTTTTTCATCTAACCGAGATTCGAACGATTCGCTTTAATGAAGTCAGAAGTCACTAAACTAAAATTAATACCACATATATACAAAGACGGTGTAGACATCTTCGCAGATGAACCGGCCAAAGATATGCGCAGGATGGATCGTTTATTTTTTCTCTCTCTTCTAGTTTATATTTTATTTTATTTTTTTCGTTAGGGAACGGTTAAAGAACAATTTTCCTATCGCAAGTAAAATACTGTACACTTTGGATTCGTACGGTATGCTGTGATGTTGTGATGTACAACCAAACCGGCTTTCTGACAGCTACCTACAAATTTACGGATAGTTTATCGCGCAAATTCGATTATAGAAAGCTCCTTACAGCAGAAACGAAAAAATTACCACTATATGAATGGGTGAACGACAAGATTTCTAAAACAAGATCAAAATTTATCGCGTGTATTCACGGACTTCGTATTCTACTAAGAATAGCTACTAATTTTATATTTTACGAACACAAACACGCAGACACCCACATGTCCAACCTAAGTCCAGTCCTTATCAACAATCTAATTCCGCAATTCAACGCTATTATCGAGTCAGTATACCCAACTAGACTCTATTTGACTCGCTTCGTATACCACCTGTAGACGTTTAGATGGATTGTAAAATATTACCCAGTACCGGTACCCTCTTCATATGTATTTTGTCAGTTTCAAACTATATTAACGTACATTATTTGCAATAAACTGAAAAATAATATACTTTTCGTATTGGCGTAATTCTTACTTCTTGACGATAAATGAGAAATAAAAATGAAAAAATTGCAGGTATGTAAGTGCGTTGAAAGTTAGAACTCCTGAATATCAAACGTTTCCGAATGAAGAGGACGAGTTTGTGTACGGTTAACGGTGAATTTAAAAAGTAAGCACTACTGAAGACACGCGGTAACCCAAAAATTCTCCATTAACCCTTTCTTCTGAAAATCCGATCGGATTTGGAAGATTAAAAAACGATGTTTCCCTCATGAATAACCCAAGTCTCAGCTACGTTCTACCACGGTATGTATACACATATGTTACGTTTTTTCTCTCAAAACTCGCATGAAAACTATAACTGCACGTGTAGTAATGTATCTCATCTTGCTATAGACAATGGTATTGCAAAGAAATTGAGTGCTCAAGGAAATTCGAGAAAAATGTAGACGAAGGTAAACCCACCAAACATATTATCAGGCCGAGCGGATGTTGAACCGAACGGCGAGGAAAGCTGCCATTAAAATAACAGTGGGCACGTCAGTCGTGTACCAGTGCCACTTCTTGTGGATTGCGCGAAATATGACCAACGGAACATCGTCACCACTGTAGTGAAGCAGCTAGAAGAAAAATCAGTGCTACGTTCTAGGTAAAATATTCAACATTTTACAAGTGGAAAGGGTTCATTCGACGAATGAATTTAGAAACTGTCACCACACTTTTTTGAAGTATACACGAGTGAACGGAACACGAAAAAAAGAACACAGTAAAGCCGGTCCAGTCGCGATTTTCTAGTTAAAACAACTAAGCTATTTCAGTAATATTTAGTTTTATTCACTACTTTTCTTCGGAAGTCTAACTATACTTTTCAGTCGTTATAACTATAATATTCAACAGGACAAGCTTTACTATATTTTTTAGTCAAATGAATGTGCCTCCAACAATATGGTGTGTAACTTGAAGTGTTACTCACAGGAATCGCATATGTGAAAAAAAAATCTTCATTCATTTCATATTCCATTTTTATTTCTTCTGTCTTCATGTTTGCGTATTATCTTACATCGTGAAAAATAAGTTAAAAATATTAACCAATAGAACGCCTTAAAAGAGCCTTGTATATTTTCTGGCATTGAAAGCGTATATATGTCTCTTTGGTGCTGAAAAAGTTTGAAAAATTTATAAATTTTTAAACGTATCATAAAAACGGAGGAGGGGGGTAAAAAACAAAAATTATCAAAAAGGCATGGGACTCGAACCAGCGCGAGCGTGTTCCATACACGCCAGTTCTATTCAACGCGGAACAAAGAATTGATATTCACCGCCGCGCCGCGCCGCGCCTCGCCTCGCCTCGCCTCGCCTCGCCGGTGAGCATTCACGTTTCACGCACTTCGCGATCGTTTGTTACACCGCGTATGAGTTTCATTAAAGACGAGTTTCGTTGAAAAACCTGACTTCAACGTTTCCCATGTCGCTAATACCCCGATTGAATCCATACCAGACTTTCTGGGATTAATTTCACTATTAAATTTTCACAATTAATGTTTGATTTCTTTCCCCTCATTCTTTGCTATATTGGTGCTGTCTTTGTACGTAGGTTGTACGTCAATCATCAAATTATAAAACGCTCGTATACTTTACTCAACGGTGCAAAGTATAGTAAGTATAACCTCCGCTTGTCTCAGACGAATCCTCCACGAAAATTAAAAGTTCTTTCGACTTTTTTGAAAACAATGAAGTTCATATCATTTTCTTCACTCAAAATATGGCACATTTTGCGAACGAGAATAAAATAAACAGGCCTTCTTTCTCCAAATGAAAATGATTTACAAGATTTTTTTTTTATTTTTTTTTTTTTTCTCAAGAAAACCCATCTTTGCATTATTCGGCTGCGTCCATTGAAGATATATTTGTGCGTATTTTTTGGTACATGAAGGTTATTGTACAATTAACAATCTAATCTGGATAACAAGATTTTCATTATAAATTTCGAATGAAAATAAAGTATTGTGTATGTTCATACCATTCGACTGTATTCCGGGTAGTGGCGTAGCTAGGAGGGAAGGATTAGAAGAATGAATCTTCACTCCTAGACTTCGCTTTTTATATGAATAATTTTTAAATGTCAAGGTTCGTGAAACATATTCAGGAAAATAGATATTCATGTAAAGTTGTAAGGGTAATACAACTTTGGTAAATGTCTAATCTCATAATTTTTGAAAAGAAATTCTCTTCGACTGAATTAATCCCGTCTCATCGAAGTGCATCAGATTAGAACAGCATCATAGAGTATGACGAATGATGAGTAAGACTCGTAACTAGTTTTGAAAGTATCATTTTCTTGTAGATTCGAGAATTCGTTTTTATTCAGTCCGATCCCAGCTCTCTTACGAAACGTTCGTGTTGATCGGCCTGTCGTAAATTTCTATTCTAAAAGTATTGTTTTAGGTAATCTGTTATTGAATTTTGCATGTTTTGAATTAATTTATTTTACTTTATGATTGTGAAATTCCGGTTACGAATCTTTATTTTTCGATTTCTTAAATTAAACGCAATCGAAAGTCGTTATTCTGCGAACTTATTCTTTCCCCGATTTCTCGGGATCAGTGCATTGTTATATTCATATCCTCTCTTCCTCGAATCCTGCCTACGCTACTGATCTCAAATCAAATCTGGGGTGCTACTTCAATATGCGGTCTACCTAAAAGCTGGTGAAAGTCTACTAGGTGCGACTTGCGTATGTGGTCTACCTAAATGACATTGTGAATTATCATGAATGGACATGAGGAAGCTGGAAATTGTTTTGTTACTCGTAATGGATATCCCGTTGACGACTGTGTAGCAGTTGACAGGCAGAAGTCCGGAAACTGTGACGAACTGGTTCAATATGTGCCGAGAAGTCTGTACCAGAATAGTACGTGATCGTCCTCAAGCGGTGGAAACGCATTTAGAACCTATTCAAATTGACGAGGCACGTTTCGCCGCCGGCAAACGTAAATACAACCGTGGAAGATTATTACAGAAAGATGATCCTGCCAATTCGGAGGATAGTGACGCGGAGGTTGACAATCAGAGAAACCATGGAAATGGCGTTGACGGTCCCTGGGTTTCCGATTTAAAGCAGGGGAACGATTGGCGCTACTTCTGAGTCGAGCAACGTGATAAAGCTGCATTGATTCCCATTATTGAACGCGGGTGTGCAGTGGGCTCCGTCATCCACTCAGACGAGTGGCCCTCACATAGATGTTTGAAGTCCAAAGCTTACGAACACGATACGGTCAATCACCAACATATCTTTCTTAATCCTGACTCTGGAGCTCACACACAGGGGATTGAGCGCCCATGGCTTTATGTCAAGATTAAATTGATGAAGCAAATGCGTGGAGTACCAAAACAGCACTTTCAATCCCACCTCGACCATGTCTGTTGGCGAACATTGCAGCGTTCGGAACCGGAATCATTCGTAGCCTTCCTCCGCGACATTCGCACTGTTTATTGATGTACGTGTACAACCTATCTCTTACAAACTTGACAAAACTTAGCAGTTACAAAATTCTAAAGCATTGACAAAGCTTATATGTTGCTCTTTTCGAACGACAATCTGCTTATTATACGTTAACGTGGTTGTGTTACATGCATCTGCGACTTTATTATCTGTACGTACCTATCATTAAATTTCTGTTTTCCTACATACACTGCACACTTCTTTGTAAACTGCACACTATTCGGTAGACCGCATATCGAAGAAGCACCAAATCTGGAAACAAAGGCTGCAGCGATTCAAGGAAATATCTTTGTGGTTCTACTTTTTACTGACTTGAGAGGCATTGCAGTCTCGCGCGCGGTGGAATTTTGGGTGTGGGGTATATTTTCTCAGCGTTCCAGAGAGTGTGGATCACGATTTTAATATTAGCTCAAATTTATATATGTATGACGTAGCCAATAATGAACAAAATGGAAAAAAGAAGTAGAGATGTAGAAAAATAAGGGTAAGTCGGTTTTACTTTCGCGACGCGAGAGATTTTTATGGATGTACCTTCCAATGAACATTGAACAATCCTGACAGACATCTGCCTTTTCGATGATAAAATTTGTTTCGAGGCTCCTTTTTAAAAAAATACTTTCGATGGTTTCCACGCGCTTTATTAATTACTCACCGCGCTCATATTATCTGCACATTGATGCTCGCCCGAATACTTCGGAAGTATGGAAATAAAGAGAACAATTTCAGAAATGTATTCGAGCTGAGTTTTGTCCGTTGATAATACCGATCATATACTCGTTTACTTCACGAGGCGATGAAGGGTTGATTTCGGCCATCGACAGAATAAAACCTAGCGTATATATTGTGAAGCAAAAGTAAATAAAGCGTCTACTTTCAAGCATAAGTACCTTGACGAAAGATCAATTATCAACGACACCGATCCACGTACGTACATACATACTCGCAAGATTCGAGTAAATATTTACACTCGCGATCGTAAACTTACGAGTATGTTATTACATTAGGTAAAACTCATCCCTGGAGGCTTTTAATCTAATATGCTAAAGGGTTCATCTGAGGAGATTCGAGTACCATACTTATAGTTGACGACGTACGCACAGGACGACGTTGAAAATATGGGCTTAGCGGAAAATTTACATATTGCGATATATGCCAGATTTGACTGTCTAAATAATATTAAAATTTTTTACTAGGTACAAACAAGGTGAAACGTACCGAGAAATAGGCTACTTCGAACTGTCAGAATATTCTCATTCTCCAAACATTACTCCTGGCATTGCCGCGCGATGAATAACTAACGGAAAATTAAACGAGTTTTCTTGGTCTTATTTACAAGTGAGCTGTACGTAATGTCATCGTGCGTTATGTAATTGAAGAGCAACAGCCAGTAAAGTAGCCAATCTGTCAAAATACTTGATATTTAAGAGAAAGAAAAAGAAAAACTATACATCGAATAGTTCGGAGAAGCATCATAATCTACTCATTCTCATTTCAAGTATCAGATTCTTCAACGTAACTCTTCATCTTCGCGAGATTATTTTCTACAAGCCAAATTTCTTTAACGTAATTCCTTTACTTTTATTAAAATAAAGGTTCAATTTCACCATGTTGTACGAATTAATCATTTAAATCGATGATTAAATCGAGGGACGATGTCAGAACCACCATCCTATAACTTATTCAGGAATCATTTTCCTCTCTTCTCATGTCCTAATCTCTCTCTCTCTCTCTCTCTCTCTCTCTCTCTCTCTCTCTCTCTCTCTCTCTCTCTCTCTCTCTCTCTCTCTCTCTCTCTCTCTCTCTCTCTCTCTCTCTCTCTCTCTCTCTCTCTCTCTCTCTCTCTCTCTCACACACACACACACACACAAATGCGCAACCACCGACACATTTTCCCCATTATTTGTTTTGCGCGTGTATATTTGCTTCGCCTTTATAGATACAGAAGTCACTAATCAGCACCTTTAGAGTGAATGATCGTATTCTAACACACGTCTCACTGAGCTTCAAACTCCAGTAATAAAAATGAGGAAGGCAATCTACGTGGTATATTAGCAGTCTATAGACCTGTGAGCCTTAGAGATAATCATACGTCTACTCCTACGTTTATTTGTATCTTTGCACAATGAAGTGTACTACACCGTTGCACGAGAAACTAATGCTGATACTTAAAATAGTTATCGTAGTACTCGTATTGGTATCTTCTCGCTCGAATGGTTTTCAAAATTGACAGGTTTACGAGAGTCAATGGCAGAAGAACTCGAAAGTCGTTATTTTTAGCAGTATGAAAATGCTGTTTCAATGGCAGCGAACTCATGATATTGGAGAAGAATGCACAATTATTACCTTGTACACATTAAAAAAATACGAAATACTTACACACTTACAAGCTCCAAGATACAACATTCAAACACACAAAAATTACTCATCAAGCAAATCAGCGTTTTCCTTCTCATAAAAACTCTCTTCCTGACCACACTTTATCGATTCAAAGCCCCACTTCGTTAGTTTGAATGAGAAATTGTATTATACGTCTTCAAATGAGTACGCTTAAGCTGGAACCTCTAAACCTATTCATTGTAGGAACGATATTAGATTTTTACCGACTTTTCTAACTAGAAAAGTGAGGTATTACACCCGTAGCAAGGTCAACAGGGGGAGTGGGCAATGAACTTTCTCGACGTTTTAGGGGTCCTAGATCACAACTAGCATAAAAAAAATTTTCAGGTTTCCTTATATATATATATATATATATATATATATTTATATATAAGATTTTTTTGTCCGTGGAACTCCTCCGAAACTACCCAATGGATTTTTTTGTAACTTGGCCATATTGTAGTAGTATATCTGAAGATGTGCACCTGCAATTTTTTTGAAAATCGGATGAGTAGTTCTCGAGAAATTTTCAATTTGTTGAGAAACTTTGCAGTATTTCGAGTACCTTTTTGTCCGCGGAACTCCTCCGAAACTACCCGATGGATTTTTTTGTAACTCGGCCATATTGTAGTATTATATTTGAAGATGTGCACCTGCATTTTTTTTGAGGATCGGATGAGTAGTTCTCGAGAAATTTTTACTTTTGTTGAAAAATTTTTCACTATTACGAGTAGCTTCTTACGAATAGCTGCGAGTAGCTGCTTACGTTAGGAGAAGCGGATTTTCCTATACGTTTACCACTTTCGTTATCAGTACGTGTATTGTGAAGAACCTTTCATCATTCGACAGGTTCATTCTTCGTTCGTTCTTTACCAAGGGTTCATTGGATTTTATTTCTGATGAAACCTTTTCGTTCAAATTTAGTACACTTGTATCTCGCTTCCCACAGCCCCTAGAGCGTTGAATTTGGTTTTGTCAAATTTTATTTGTTTTGTTAAATTTATTTTTGAACGGATAGTGGCAATGGCGAGTTGTTCATTTTTCTAGCTATTTTTCATTATTATTAGTCATACTCGATAGTTTTTTTTTTTTTTTTTTTTTATTATTATTTTACGAGCATTATAAACTGCACGAGGGTTATTTGCTCGGCGTTACAATCTTATTTTAGAACATTACTTGAATTAGGTTAAATTAGGTACGTATTGGTGGAATTGAGTGGCGATCGAACGGAATTTGTTGGTGAATTATATGAAGTTGTAGAATTGAGTGGTGCGTAAATAAGTTAGGGTTGAGTCGATGGTTTCGGAGTTGTTGTTTAGTGCTGCATTGATATTGGAAGATATATTTAGGGAGGTTCGAGTGGGTTGCAGGACGGGGCATGAGAAAAAATGATCAACTGATAAATTTTCTTGAAGACAGTGAGGGCATGATGGAGGAGCGAGATTAGTGAGAAGATAAGTATGAGTAAGACGAGTGTGGCCTATTCGCAGCCGAGCTAAAATTACTTCCTCTTGCCTTGAATTTCGTTGGGATGAGGACCAAAATGTGGGTTCACGTTTTATTTTTCTTAATTTGTTATTCGACTGATTTTAGTGAAAACCTTGAGTTTGAATGATTAAGTACAATTTTTTAATCTTCATCAAGTGTGCTGATGCGAGACTATACCTGGGTGATTTCACTCTTAATTAATAATTGATTTATTTGTCATTTTTTCATGTATGGGTACATAATTAATAGTGGTTCATAGTTGATTTGAGGTGTCAAAAGAGTTGGAAAGATTATTTTCAATTTGGACTGGCTTTTTTGAGTGAGATTTGAGATTAGACTAACGAGTAAACCGGGCTTGGGTGCTATACATTTTTACCGAATTTTCTAGCTAGAAAAGTGAGGTATTTTGTTAATACGTTTGGAATGGTTGAAGCGTGAGGGAAGGAATGAGGGGTTGACTATTGGGTGATTGGTTGCTTCTTTCGTTTCGACATCGACTTTTTTAGTTTTTCGGGATCTCGTTGTAGCTGGATTCCCAGATGAAGAATTTTGGGGTGGAGTGTGCATAGAAAATGGTGATATGATAGCGTGAAGGCAATTTATGAGTGCACGAGAGGAATAGCAGCTCGAGATAGCTTTAAGAGATGCCAGAAATCGGAAGTGATAAAGAATTGAACCACTCATCCTAATATACAGTATACTAGACTAATAATATGCTAAGAATAAGGTATGGGAAAAAATGATTGTAGAGCTCTTTTTTATTAGAAACAACTGTTATAGCCTCGTAGCAGTTTGGACAGGGGGAGGGGGAGTGGTTTTTCTGGAGACGTTTTGTAGGTTTTAGATGACTCTTAGCCTAAATTATAACAAAATTCAGGTTTCCTTATTGGATTATAGGTATTTTTACTCTGTTATCTGTTGATGTGACATCGTAGTGATAGAATTTATAAACTGAGTTTTATTGTTTATTCTACAAATGTTTGACATGATTGACAGGTCATTGGTATTTAATTTAAAGAGAGGGAGTGACTCTCTCAATGTTTTTTGCATTGTGGGAAGAAAAGTCGTGTACTACTCACGCGACTGCGTGAGTGTTTTTTATTTAATACCTTTGTCAGGATGTTACAATACCACTCGCAGATATTGAAGCGCTCGTCGAGTTTATAAGTTTGAATACATGAGAACAGTCACATTAGCATTCTTATGGGACTTCTGAATTTTTGAATTTATGGTGAAAGTGAGATTATCGAAGATGGGCAGGCCTGACGAGAGGGGAGTGGCAACTGGGGATTTTGTCCCCAGGCCCGGCTCTGTTAGGGGCCGAAAAATATTAACAGGGAACCTGTTTTATGGGGGGCTATTTGAGAAATCTGGCGTGCGCCGTCCGCCGTCCAGCGAAAAACTTAGAAAAATTTCGACTCTCGAGCTATAGATGATAGGAGGGGGGACTTGGAAAAAATTCGACTCTCGCGCCATATATGATAGGAGAGGGACTTGGAAAAAATTTCGAATCTGAAGCTATATATGATAGAAGAGGGACTTGGAAAACTTTTGACTCTCGAGCTATATATGATAGGGGACAAATTTTCCCAAGTCTCCCTCCTATCATAGATAGCTCGAGATTTGAGAAAAACTTGGACTTTCAAACTACATTATACTAGGCTTATTTTACGTCTAGGCCTTCTTTATACTAGCTTTATCTAGGTCTAGGCTTCCTTGAATTTTCAATACCAAATCCTATTTGACTCATAAAACAGGTTCCCTGCGTTCCTCGTTTAACTTCGTTAAGGAAGCCGTCGTTTTTTTCGGGAGGGGGGCCCGCTGTGTTCCTTGCCCCGGACCCGACTGGAGCTCTCGACGGACCTGAAGATGGGCCACTGTAACTTTAAAAAGTTACCATAACAGTACAATATTACCGGTTATTTTACGATAACTTTTCAACACTAGACTACCTGAATGTACAGCGACATAATCAGAATCAACAAAATATAAATTTTAAGAAGACAAGAAATTTATTCCGGTTTTTTAATTTAATTACTTTTCCTGCAAAAATCATCAAATGAGCATGTGCATTTATTGCATCGCAAGAAATTCTCGTTCGAAATACAAAAAAGGAAAACTTCGTAAGTAAATATGTACCTAGTCTTGTTAATACCAATTACATCAGTGGCGTAAACTGGAAATTTCTTTCAAGGGGAGGGGGCGGGCTAAACGACTACAAATTGGACGCAGGCACTAAAAATTTTTCAGCTCATCAGTCCCGAGAGTGAATTCTGATCCTCAAGGAGCGGAGATTGATCCGCCCTTACTATGCTACTAAATAAACTACCCAAATCATTTTTACATCTTTTTCTCTCTATTTCTATCTGCGACACACTTACTCTAATTCATTTGATCCGCTATAAACACTTTCAAATCCACTTGGACCATACAGGTTTTTTCATAAAACTTCTTTCCTCTCATCAACGACTAAAGGAAATACTCTCCACAGAAGTCACATTCGGGATGGGAAGTAATGTTTTTTTTTTTTTTTTTCATTTCCTCGAATGTGAATTACGACTTGTAATAATGGTTAAATTTTTAGTCGTTATTATTTTATATTATTCTCATTAAGGCTCTATAAGTGTAGGTAATGACACGACGTCACGATGGATCTACGCTTAGCGGGAGCCGTTATAGCGCGCGGTGAGAAAAGTTGGAAAATTTTATATCGAAAACAAAACTGATAAATCCTCTTCCGATTTGAAATGTTACGAGAAATAAATTTAGTTCTCTTCTTTTTTTCAAAATAATCGATATTTATCGAGATATCTGCCTTTCAATTAACACAGGCTCTTACGACAGTGCAGTAGAAAAGATCCATCATTTGATCATTCTTTCGATTTATAAAATTTACTAGAACCTGTTATTGGGCGTGAGAATTAAGAAACTCGCGGTCCAACAGTGGTGAAAATAGACTAAGGGGTATTGTTGACTATGGAAAATGAGAGCCCAGATGCCAGCGCTATTAGTCATACTGTGAAGAACTATGACAAAATTTTTCACTCTGCCCATTTTCGGTCAAAAGTGAAGTCCGTTTACTGGATGTTTCGAAAACCTACTGACGATAATTGTTATGCGTATATGATTGTATGTGTTCCGTGTGATGGACAGCGTGAAAACGAATTGATAGAGAAGAAAAAAAATTAAAGTAGCTTATAATCCGCCGACTAACTTTTTATGAACAATCGAAAAATCGACACAGTGGCTGGACTGTATGTATAGAATAGTGTTAAATATGTGCTGCCCTTCCATCGCATCGCATTCAGACTAGATCACGAACCGGTTTACGTTCGTAATAATAATAAATTATCAACAGTTAAGAAGTTGGTATAAAATTAGAGGGTGTGATATGAAATTTAAATGCAAATGTGTACTCGTATTGACTGAAAATAAGGTAACGAGTAATATAACGAAATTTTTTAGAAGATGCTGGCATGCCATCTGTGTCTCGTAGACTAATATTGACAGTCAAAATATTCGCAAGAAGTAGCTATAATTCGGATGATACTTTTACAATAAGAATTCTGTGTGTTAGTAGAAAGAGGAAGAAAGAAAAAAAAATGCACTCAACATGAATCGTTTTGCATCGTTTAATGTGGGTGTAAAAAGATTACATGATTTCTAAAAAAATAAATTATTACAGAAAACTTAAATAAAAAATAGAAAACCAAATTTTCAGTTCCAGAAAACAATAGGTATAACTTGAAGTTTCTATATAATACGTGACAGTTATTTTTAAAGCCCCAGCTCTTCCTGGTACATATTTATAAGAGAATGAGAAATCGAAAATTATGTAACTAAATTTTTTCTCAGCTGGGGCCAGTTTTACCAAACACAAGTTAGCTGCTAACCTTGAGTTAATGTAACTCTCCAACATGTTTATACAGTCTCGAATTTGGCTTTTCTTAGCTATCTTGAAAGCTTCAATTTGTTCTCTTTCACAACGTCTTCGACTTCATGCGAAAGTTGATGAAGATTTTCTTATGGGGAAGGTGAGCATTGAGTGAAAGGGAGTTTTTCAGCAGCAAAAGCACAACTAGTTTTCAGAGTTAGGTTATTCGTCTTTTGACTAAGTAAACTATTCTCCCACTTGGATGGAAATTGAAAATTATAACTCAGAATTGAAATGAGAATTGCTTCAATAATTCCTTACTTCGGCTAAACCTTCCCTCAACTCCCTCACACAAAATTAAAGCTCGACTACCCCAATGAGCCATATCGATTGAGAATTAATTTCTCCAAGTGTTGATCAAATTGCGTCGATAAATCGTTCAAATTGACCTCACGTCGGTATGGCCGACACCATTTCGACTCACTTGTCGCACCCATTTCAAGTCGATTTCGCGTAAACTTTTTCAAATTTTTAATATCAATCATAAATCATGGTTGATTTTTTGTCGAAATCAATTAAATGCCAAGAATCAATCCAATTTTGACGTTGACAATTACCGGTGGGAAAGATGAACGGTTGATCACAAGTTGACCTTTAGTCATTTTAGGTAGATTTGGGGTGGACAATAGACGCCGGACCATGTCGTAAAGCAAGCGTATAGGTTATCGAATGGGGATCTAATGTGTATCGATTTGTTCCCCCGCTCCTCGTAGATAATATTTAGAGGTCTAGGCCTTATGTAGAAAAGTGTTGTAGTAAGAAATTCAAATTCACAATAAAAGACGAATCATTTTATACACCCACCTCTCGGGATGATTTTTCCTTTCAACGCAACCCGTTCAGTCTAGAGGAAATTACTTTTTTATAATACATGAAGCGAAAGTGCTGCGTATAGTGTTCGTTTTTCGTAGCGAAACATGCCGTTATCAGAACCGTGGCGAAAATGTTTTACCCGTGGCGAAAATCAAGTCAGTGGTGCCATTCGAAAAATTTGTCAACGTTCTTTTTGAACGATAACCAATTTAAATTGCAGGCTTAAGTGTTCCTTTCACTACATGTATTATAAAAAGTACTGTTTGTAATATTTTACAACAATCTACTGAGAAAAAAAAAAAAAAAATTAAAAATTACCTTGCACCCTTCGCACGTGAATGCTCCGAAATGGAAACCTGCAGCTGGTTCCCCGCATACTTTGCATTGTTGATTCATCTGCAATCAATTAAAATAGAAATATCGTATGAAAAATATTATTATCACTTAATGTTTGTAATACAAAACGACGGCTTCCTTAACGAAGTTAAACGAGGAACGCAGGGAACCTGTTTTATGAGTCAAATGGGATTTGGTATTGAAAATTCAAGGAAGCCTAGACCTAGATAAAGCTAGTATAAAGAAGGCCTAGACCTACTATAAGCCTAGTATAATATAGTTTGAAAGTCTTTTTCTCGACTCTCCAGCTATATTCCAAGTCCCTTTCATATCATATATAGCTCGAGAGTCGAAATTTCTCTAAGTCCCAGAGTCGAAATTTTTCCAAGTCCCCCTTCTATCATATATAGCTCGAGAGTCGAAATTTTTCTATGTTTTTTGCTGGACGGCGCACGGCAAATTACTCAAAAAGCCCCCCATAAAACAGGTTCTCTGTTAAAACGAGTCACTTTCAAATTCAATAATTCCTACGGTCTGTATTGTTTTATGTAAGAAATAGATTTTTAATCTTAGAGTAAGAAAATTCCATTCTCGAAGTGTGGAAAGCGACTAAACTCAGCACCAACAAGAGCAAGCGACATCAAACGAAATCATGACCGAAGCTACGAGTCATCGAAATGTGAATCATTCCCGTATACTAATTCGATCAGTCTTTCTTCAGGAATGTACCTGTTCAAAACGGTAACGCTATTATTATTCTGATGTCGGAGGATTTCTATTTTCTCAAGGGCCAGACGCTTGAAGTAAGTGTTTTCCCTATGAAGGAGGACTTCGTTTCCCTCTTTAAAATTGTGACCACTTTCGATCAAACGATCAGCAAAGGCTGACTCCCCTACTTTCTTTTTCCTCCAAGCTTTTTTAAGTTCGTCAACTCTAATTTGGAGCTGACGGCTGGTCATTCATAGACGCTAGGGCAATCTCCACAAGCCACCCTATAAACCCCTCCCCTCTCGGCCACTGGGATAGGGTCCTTTAGTCTGACGAAAAGGCTCTTGACCGTGTTGACATTTTAGAAGGCCGGCCGAAAACCGAAGGGGCGGAGGATACGGCCCAACTCCGATGAAAACTTGCCCCGAAACGGGAGCTTAATCCACCGTTTCCTACCATCTTGGTGTAAATCCCGGGGGTGGGAGAGAGGTCGTAGAGTCAAGGCATTTCCTTGTGAGCCTCCTACGAACCATAAGGTCAACATCAACCCTGACCTGATTGCCTCTAGCCTGGTGCTTTATAATCATTAATTCTTTCTGGAAAGCGGCTTGACTCAATGGGATATGAGTCAAGCGATGTATTAGGCTATTAAACGTAGCAACTTTGTGAGCAACAGGTACGAATGACGACTCGGCGTGGATAATAATATCGGTCGAAGTATTTTTCCTGTAAATACCAAATTGATGGACGCCGTCAGTGACAGAAATAGACAAGTCCAAAATATTTATAACGGAACCACCAACTTCCAATGTAAATTTTATGGAAGGGTGAAGGCTGTTCAAATAATGAAGAAACTCGCTAAGGAGTTATGTTGGATCGGTCCACGCACACAAAACGTTGTCAACGTACCTGTGCCAATAGTGTATATGACTCACAAATACCTGGCCTGAAGAGAACAGGTCGCCCTCAAATCTCGACATAAAAACTTCTGAAATAAGAGAACCCAGAAAAGAATCAATAGGGATCCCCACTTCCTCAGGGAACTCGTAGAATTTATCATTAAATTTACAAAAATTCTGGAGCCAACGGACCCTCAATAGGTCAAAGAATTTGCCCATTTCCTCATGCGGGACACCAGATTTTACAACAAGAGCCGCTGCATAGTAGCAGCCTTTGGTATGTTGGGAAACAACCCCATTACATCGAAGGAACATAAAGTTACGCCTTGAGGGAGGAAAACATCCTTCAGGTTGTTAGCGAGGGTACATGAATTCAATACGGAATGGGGAGACTCGAACTCCACTCTAGACTTGAACCAGCGATCGAGAAATTTTGCAAGGGAGTAGGTCGGAGAGGCGACAAAAGAGACCACGGGTCGTATAGGTACTCCTTCCTTATGAATTTTTGGTAGCCCGTAAAGGAGGGGAGGAACGGATTAGGTTCTAAAATGGCTTTTTTGGTTAGAGGTATCTTAATGACGAATTTACAATTATTAACGAGAAAACTAACCTCTTTTACAAATTAAACGAATCCGTTCCTTCAAGTTACGGCTATCCATAATAAAACGTGAAAGACGAATACTCCGACGTGGAGTAAAACATGCAAACCGCAGAAAAATAAAAGACGACGAGCGCTTTCGGTTAAATAATCTCGTCATCAAAACTCCTGCTTTGAAAAGAGCCCTCCTTGTTCCTAACCCCACACCCCCCCTCCTGTACGGCCTGCCTAAAGTGCATAAGAACAATACCCCGATGCGACCCGTTGTTTCTTTCGTCTCCTCTCCTACCTACCTCCTTGCCAAATTCCTTGACCGTTGGTTCAAAAATCGAATTGATTTTGAATCCCCTCATTCGGTCTTGAATTCGGCCTCTTTAACTGATGTCCTGAAGGGTGTAAGTCTTCCCCCGGGAACGACCATCTGCTCGTTTGACGTTGTTGGTTTGTTCCCGAATATTCCTAAGGCTGCTACTATATCCAGCGTATGGGTGAGCTACTCGTCAAAGCTAACATTCCTCATAATGAGCTTCACGAATTCTTCGATCTTCTAAATACTTGCTGGTCCCCCAACTACTGTAAATTTGAAGAGAAATTTTTCGAGTTCCCTGACGAAGTAGGGATCCCCATTGTATCACCACTAGGCTCTCTCATATCCGAAATTTCCATTTCGAAGTTTGAACTTGACCTCTTTTCCTCGAACCAGGTGTTACTTAATTATATTCATTATTGGCACAGGTACGTTGATGACGTTCTATGTACCTGGACTGGTCACCCAGATCTCCTTGGTGAGTTTCTGAGTTATCTCAATTCCTGGTACCCTTCCATCAAATTTACGTTGGAAATAGGGGTATTTTCCATTAACTTTTTGGATTTATCGATCTCCATAATAGACGGTATCCATAAGTTTGGAATTTGCAGGAAAGATACTACGACCGATGTTTTAGTCCACGGTGGTTCGTTCGGTCCTGTTGCTCACAAGATGGCTGCTTTTCATAGCCTAGTTCACAGACTGACTCGTATTCCTTTGAGTCAGTCTGCCTTCAAGAAAGAGTTAATCACAATAAAACACCTGGCCAGAGTGAATGGGGTCAATGTTGATGTTGACGTGATGGTTCGGAGGAAAGTTACGAGGGGCCTCCTGGATTCCACCACCTCCCTCCCCCGAGACACGATCCGTGATCGCCGTTTGCGTTGGATCAGTCTCCCTTTCTTGGGGAAGTTCTCCCAGCAATTGGGTCGGGCCCTTCGCCCGTTTGGCTTCAGACCCGCGTTTTACAACCCGACCGCAGTCAAGAGGTTGTTTGTGAGACTGAAGGACCCCATACCTGTTGATGAGAGGAGTGGTGTGTATAAGTTGGAGTGTGAGGATTGTGGAGGCTTTCATATTGGCGAGACTAGCCGCCAAATGAAAGTTAGAGTAGCTGAGCACCTGAAGCCTTGGAAGAAGGGACACTTGGGGGACTCAGCTTTCGCCGATCACTTAATAAACAGTGGCCACAGCTTCCGTGAGGGATCCGAAAAGCTCCTCCGTAAGGAGAATTCCTACCGCAAGCGTATCGCCCTCGAGAATATAGAGATAATTCGTCATCTCAACACTGACGGTATCACTGTACTCAATTCGTACATTCCGGAAGATGGCCTGATCGAACTGGTTTATGACTCACACCGTGATTTCTCGTTTGGACGATCTTAATACCTCGTTCTTCTCTTTTGTTCGTCAGTTGCTTTCATTTCAGGCTTGAAGATGGTTATTTAACCGAAAGCGCTCGTCGTATTTTATTTTTCTGCGGTTTGCATGTTTTACTCCACGTCGGAGTATTCGTCTTTCACGTCTCTTTTACAAAGTTAGGAAAGTTGAACTGGGCATTTTCTTGGGCTCCGCATTGGCTGAGCACATCGTGGACCTTGGAAGTGTAAGAAGACTTCTCCATGACCACCACGGCATTCCCTTTGTCAGCTTTTGTGACAATTAACCCAGCCTCCCTAATCTTCCTCTTCAGGCCCTTAATCAATTCACTCCCAGCATTACTTACGCTGGGGAGAGGAGTGTTTCGGACCATCTCGGCGCATTTTTCTTGGACATCAACACCAGGGCCTATTTTTACGGTAAGATCAGCCACAACGTTAGCCAAAGTCTCCTGATTTTTAAGAGGGGGCAACCCAAACTTCAGACCCTTCTCCAGGAGGGACAATTCATCCTTATTGAATTCGGTTTCACTATACTTTATGACACGTTGCTCTAATTGCTGGATGGTACCATCACCGATACGATCTTTTTCACTAGCCAGAGCTTTACAATAGAGGAGGGAGGCAAGTTTACGAGTCTTCCTATTCTTTAACTTAAGCTCAAAAGTGCGGCAATGCCACGCACTTCACTCTTTCGAGTATCCTCGTCATTATGGATGACCGTAATTTCATACAAAAACGCATTGATTCAATAGCGCCTCTTTGTGAACTTCATTCCACTTCTTGTCACTTCTCTCTTTACCAATCACTTCTTTCATTTTACCAATCGTTTCTTGAATTACGGCTCTCTCCCAAATCAATTTTCTATCCTCTTCGGATTCGATTTTCTCTCGGCTGCGGTCGGGATTGAGACCTCGCACACTCCTGACTTCGCAAGCGGTTACACTACCAATGGCGCTGCGTGGCTCGGTTTGGTACTTCGTTGATAATCTTACCTAGCATGCTTGAATGACTGAAGACATCATGAGAATTACGGACGAAAATGATCGAAGATGAGATACGACATGAATTGTTTAATAACAGAAAAAATGGCTCGTGACAATAAAACAAACAAGCACCCCGTTGCACGAAATGTTAGGAGGGTTGGATAATCATTTTCTTGATTACATTTCAGAAGCAAGACAGTTTGGTGGGTCTTGTCGCGTTGATTTACATTTTGAGATTTTGTATTGTAATCTCTGTATACTGCCTTACGTTGTATCGCAACATATTTGCTCCAATATGAAAATTAAAAGGTATCATCATTGTACCCAATAACCTTCTATACTCGAATCGATTTGTTATTATCCAATCTATATGATTCTCGCTCTCAATAATTTTACTCATTTTTCTTCTAGTATAGCCCAATACTCCACTTTCATTCATTTTGCTGCAACTAATTTCAACAATTACCTACCATCTATTCATTTGCTATCAGCACTTATTCTATTTAGTACCCACCAATATAATACAGTTTCCTTCTACATATAAAAAAAAACAAAAACAAAAACAAACGCCCATCAATAAATTTGTTAATTTTCAATCTCAATGCGAGTTCGACCAGTTCCTGATAAGTAGATAATGAATAACGTAAAACGAACCCCTAATAACCGTGAGTTTCTTAATTCTCACGCCCAATACAGGTTCTAGTAAATTTTATAAATCGAAAAAATGATCAAGTATGCAGATTGAATCGCAGGTGAGCTGGATATTGCATCGTGGATCACAAATTACAGATCGTAAATTGGCAATCTATATGATCCTTACTAGGTAGGTATTAGGATCACTCATTTCCTCATTTTTCTGATTTACAATCATCTAAGTAACCGATACGGTAATATGTAAAATATTCAAGTAGAATACTTTCTAGATACGTATCATAATGTTTTTCGGGTTGGTTCATTTACTGCGACAGTCACCGATGAAAATACAGTTCGAGTCTGCACGTATCATTCATTTATTAAAAGTTTCTTCATAATACGTCTCGGAGCGCGAACCATTCTCGTCCCCATTCATCGCCTCAGCTTTCTTCGTTTCATTTGGTAGGCGCGGAATAATTTTAACCAAATAAATCAACTGGATTCGGCGTTTTTCGACTACTATGATTTATTTAATCGGGATTGAGATGAGAGGGGTAAACTGGTTTATTAACCTGGCTGACCCAACTTTAACAAGTCAATGAACATTTTTGTGCAGATCTTCTCTCGGCGGCGGCGGCCAATTCGAAACGCATAAAAGACTGTTCTTCATAAAAATAAATGTTCGTGTAATGCGGTAAGAAAATAATGTTAGCTTTTTATAAAATTCGACGAAGCGTGTAACGCGTTCACAAATATAAATCTAGAAAATAATGAAAGTCAAAGAAGTACGCAGAATGAGAGCGAAAGAATGCGTGCAAAGGTTCATACAATTTAACCTGCCCCATCTCCAGCGCTCTTAAATCATATCGAAAGTTCCGTGTATACACAAACCAAGTGTACTCTTGTATATATAAATGTTCAACAGCTTCCACCTTTTTAATAAAGAGAAAACACCGCGCCATGCCACGGCCGCGTACCATTTTTTGCACCCCGATACCAAAGTGGGTAAGCATTTATCATTCGTGTTTCGTCCGTATTATTCAAAATAATGAGATTTATTGCCCATCTTCAACGTTTAAAAAACTATAGCCTTTGACCTGTTGTACTCGTATTCTTCGCGTTACTTCGAGACGCATTTCCGTATAGGTACAAAGAAGGGTTACAACTTGCCGCGTTAGGCAGATGATCGATTCCGAATGGTAGAGCGCGAGAAAAGATAGAGATTTAAATAATAGACGTTACTTTCTTAGTAATAATAATAGGCTACTAATAATTAGGTAATAATATTTTTAACAAACAGCGTATTAGTCGGTGAAGAAAATTGGAGGAAAACTGAAAGTGTTAGAAGTACCTAAGTGAAATACCGGTACGAAAAGGAAAATACTAGGTATAAAATACTGAGTACGCTTCAATTAAATTCTAGAAACGCATTAAAATTTTCCATAATTTTATTTTATTCATTTATGTATTCCATAATTTTATTTTATTCATTTATGTATTTCCGCCCACCGTCATTTAATCGCCAACCATCAGTTGAATATATAGACAGCTATTTCTAAAACGTGTTTCAATATCGTACCTATAAACAACGATCTTTTAAAAAGTGTAGACTCACTTAAAAGAGTTTTTTCGACGCCTTCGAATTGTTTCACTGCGCTGCGTTGTTTTCAACAATCAAGCATATTTTCGTGTTGCCATCAGCTTTTCTTCATCAGTACTTGACTACTTCTTACATATTTCACAAAGGCAAACGTGAATTTAGCGAATCTATAACAACTGGCATCCTCCAGTGGACTTTATTTTCTTTGAAAGTCAATACTACTTAATAATTTACAGCTATGATCATATTTCGTCTCGAAACTTCAGGAATCCAAAAAATTTTCTGAATAATTTTCTTTGTACGGTTCAATAGTTAACCATGAGTAGATCCTTCTGAAAAAGTAGAAATACTTCCGTTTGAATTTACATTTGAACCCAAATTGTCGCTTTGAACTACCTAGTTATGTAATAAGTATGATTCTGTTTGCACGGTTACAAGACGAGGGATGGAGGAAGTATTCAAAAATGTATCTCACCAAGAAAATCACCTTTGCCAAGTATACTCCATATAAATTGTCAGCGTTACATAGACGATGAGGAAGTTTTTCCCCTCTACACCTTAATGAAAATTACATAAGTGAATTTGATTTTCATTATAAACGTTGTATATGCATTTTGGAAAGAGAAAGATGATTTCAAAATGTCGTGCATCAAGGAAACTAAGAATTATGCCTTGTATCTCTTACTTGAACATGAATTTTGTCTTTCATCACTTAGGTATCTCCTTACTTTTGATTCCTGTACCAATCAAAAGGTGACTGATGATTACCTACTTAGAACGCATAATTATTCTGTGCGCACAAAATATTGCCAAGTTTTCATTTAAGGTATCGTATGCTTAGTGGAATAGAATAATGATGGCACCACCACTGCACTGTTTGGTAACAACTGAGAACAAAGTACGGGAGATATAGTAACATTAATCTATTCTTCCCATTTCAGAGAAGATATATAAGATACGTATATTATAGTGTTAATCATTGATAAAGTTTTCAAGCGCCAAGTTCGAATTCAAGTCTCGGCCAAAATAACTGTAGGTGTTTATTTAAAAATGACGAACGGTCAATTTATGAGTACTCTTTTATGATGTACATGCTGTTATTGAGGCCGTACAAAACTGAAAGTTCGATCTGTTTTTCTCCCAAATTATTTAGCAAATTATGCACCATACAGCAAGAAATTAGTATTTTTGTATATTAATTGTGCCGGCCGCGACGTATTTTACAGAACACAGTATTTCTTAAAAGTTTTTTGCTCCGGCTGATTAACATCTAACACCCGCCTGAAAACTTTTAGCTAGTCGTAACAACTTCCTATGCGACGCGATCTTTGTGATGTTTACGATGACAGCGACGTGTGAAACTGGTTTCCATTCTCTTTGCGCACTCAGTTCGGAACGCTCTCCATTATAGGAATTGTTTTTTCTTCTTCTTTATTCGGTCACTCGGCTCAATCTATTCACGCGCGTTTTATTAAAGTACCTACCTATACCGTAGGTAATATATAATCTTTCTTCGCATTTATTAATTGGTTAGTTTCGCTAAATCATCATCGAATAATAAGTCAGATCTAGTTGCTGGCCGATTTCTCGAAAAATTTCGAACATTTCAAAAGATGTTCGCGTATAGCTGCAGGATATGAAGAAATTTATGACTGGCCTCAAGTACTGGATGTCGTTTAACCTGGTTTATTTCTTTTTTGAAACGTAAACGTTGTGTACGCGCGCGTATTACAAGGAGAACTTCCTCAGTGGTCATAGATTATTACATTTCGTATGAAAGATTATTATTTTACAGCCGTCAACGCGTCACATCTGCCTTCAACACGATATGACGTAAGCTCGACTGGGTCGACTTGATCGTGGCACCACGCTGTCATCGTTCATATTCGTGGCACAATTGTCGACTCTTCTATTTCTTTTCTCCCTTAATTTGTCTTTTTCGTTTCCTCTTGTTCTCCTCATTTCTATCGTCTACGTCTATGCATATATTACGTTCTTTTACCGTATGGTATAGTGAGTGACTGATGTACAGTATGGTGGAGAGGCGCAGGTTTGCGGATGTTTTACTCTTCGCGTCGAGTCGCACGATGTTATTGCGCGCGCTGAAAAATAATTGTCTACAGATATTTAGTATGATGAAATTAACTCATCCTTGATCCTGCATATACACATAGGTTAATTCGATTCCTCCGGGTATATCTACTCCTAAATCATTTTTTACCTACTATAGTGCACGAGTTAGTACAACAGCGAGACATGCAGCGTGCAGAAAAGAGAGCTACACAGCGACGAAATGACGCGATAGAGGTGAGAGAATGGTTCAACCATTGGACGACCGATGTGAGAAATGTCAGTTATAAATTTTGAGCGATCATTAATCACGCACCGCAAACGTGCACCCATCGATCATAATCGATTATCGTATTATGTTTTCGTCTATTCGACTATTCATTCTTCGACGATAACAATTGGTATACTCTACATAAGATGGACGTGTGTCTGTATGTACTCATATTATTATATTTTATGTACCTCTTAATACCTTTGCTTTATTACAATACCTATCTATAAATCCATTACATCAAGGTTGAAAAAAAGAACTAAAACTCACCATAAAGGGCGGTGCAATTAATGTACTGAATCATCGGCACCTACAATTGAACAGTATCGATGTATGAAATCTGATTTTTAGGTCAGAAATATTTCCGTATTCTAGTGAACGTCTTGCTGGTTGAATAAAATCTCAATCGGGCGAATGAAAGAGAAAGAGGTTAGAAATAAAATATAGGATTTTCAATGGAGATCACAATACAGATCAAAGGATCGAACATTCCGATATCCTTCACTGAAAAATTCGACGTAAATAAATTTTTACGCATTATTAAAGAAAATATTAGGCTCGAGAAAACAGATTTTGTAAAATGTCAAGAAAGAAGATACGGAACAAACTACGTGAATCTTTGTTCGAGAGGAAAACTCGACGCTTCGCGCGTCACCTGCCCCCCTCCAATTACTTTATTTTCAGTCAAACTGAATGGTCGAGGTATGCTAGAACACGTCAGTTTTAGAGGTTTTTTCATTTTTTCAAATGAATTGTAAGTGAAAATTGATTACATTCAGATTAATAACATATATCCCTCTCTTCATACAACTTTGGTTGAAAAGCATTGGCTTAGGTTTTCAAAAACTGTTCAATAATGACAAATATGTATTAGAAAAAAACCTCGCGTCCTGACCTCTCCAAATGACTATTCTCTGTTTAGAAAAGGGAAACTTCATAGACGACGAAATTGACATTTTTGGAAATAAATTTCAGAATCTTCGTTTAGGGTCAAAAACCCGAATCGAATCACCCGACAAGTGTTTTACCCGACATTCAATTCACCCGAAATCGCACTACCAGACAGCACAAATCCTGACAATTTTTTTATTTATTAATGTACAACTACAATGTGCGCAAGATTGCGTAAATAATCGACTTCATTGTCGTCGTCGGCGTACTCGTCATAATTGAGTACAGTGCTGCGTATTCGATCCTGCAATGTCACCCACTTCCGAGCCGGGGAATCCTTCACTCGTCTTCCGAAACTTAGCTCCGCAATGCATACTTCCGTGTTCGACTGTTCTTTCTTGAATTCCTCGAGTGTGGCGTAGAGGTTGGGGTGATGTTTCCCAGTTGTCACCCTGAAGCGATTGTGCCAACCTTCACTAATATTATTAATTTTGTGGCAACAAACGCTTCATATTGATTCCACAGTGGAGATGGAAATCGAGGAGCGACAGCGCGCCGACGGCCACGGGGTGGCACGCTACGCACGTAGTAGCGATCGAAGTAATCAAATAACGGGTGCATCTCACCTGGAGCATTATCACGTACAGTTACAAACAGACGGGGTACTTCAGCGACTGGTAAGTATGCGAGTGCTATCATCATCTTAGCGTTCATTCTGGCCGTGTCGTCGTCCGGATCGCTGTAACTTTCCTGCAATCCAAGTGAAGGTGAAAAAAACATCCGCTAATTTGAGCATGAGGGAACGCTTCTCGGCAAGCATTCAAAATGGCAGATTCAAAATCGCACATTATTCTGGGGGGCGTACACGCGTTCACGTGATAGAGGGCGACCGCATCCTTTACGGCTGCCAACACTCGTGCGTACTCCTCTTCGTGCTTGCCCTCCAGTAGCGCGTAGACAAACGGTAACGGCGTCTCTCCGCCCTCGGCCCCTCCTGCAGCGGGCCGCCGTCGTACCCCGATAATGGTAAAAATTTGTGTGAATATAGTGGGACTCGTTCTGAAGGTTCCATCAACGAACCATGTCGTGCTTCTGCAGAGGAGTTAAATATTTCGTCTTGTTGCGAAAACGAGAACTCTTCCTTCGTATCTCTATTGTCCCAGAGCAGGAAGTTGTCTCCCACCAAGGTTTCGCGGAATTGTTGAGGAACATCATCCAGATCCTCCAGGGACTACGGGTTTGGCGGCAAAGTTTTCCGCCCCTCACGTCTAATAGCTTTCCGTATAGTATCTCTCAGCGGGAGCTGACTAAGTACACCCCGTGGTACTGTTGCTAATGCATCACGGACTATTTGCGCCGATGGTTGAGCGGGATTTGCTTCGGCTTGTTATTCGACGTTCTCCAGTACGGCCTCCGCCTGGCACGCTTCTTGGTTCGGTGGGTGCTGGTGTTTGGACGTGGTCGGACCAGAAACGACAACGATGGGATCTAGAGCCCGAGCAGGGCGCATTGTTACAGCCCGTGCTGTACACTCTCCTGCCCGGACTTTCCGGCGGTCCCAGTACATGCGATTGCCTCTTACGGGAGAACGGACGTACATGAAGCCGTTGATCACTTACTTATTGTTAACTATTTTCGCCGTTTCCTTTGGTTTTTTCTTTGTGTTTGCTGTGACTGTAAAGTTACTTATGATTGCATTACGGTATGTCTCTCGCGGGTCAACTGATTATTACAATTGCTAGGTAAACACATCCAATAACACGATTCACTCGACGGACGAAAATGCGTCGGACGAGATATACGTCGGGTAAAATAAATGTCGGGTAAATTATATGTCGGTTAAAAGGCTTGTCGGGCGATTCAATTCGGGTTTTTGACCTCCAACCAAATTTTAGAACACTTTCGTCCGAAACGTAGAACGTTCGAAACGTCGGTCCCCAACAATATATAAACTTTTTTCGGACGAAAAAGTTCTATCAAAAAAGATCTTCTTCTGGATAATATGAATATTTGCTAGAAATAATTTACTCGTAGTTAGAAATTCAATCATGAATGCGATTTTTCTAATCGGTCGCATCACCCTTCCGTCTGGACTTATGAAAACTATAAACAAAATTCTTGACTTTCTCTCGATTTTAACAGGAGTAGTAATACTAAAATGCCTAACATAATATTTGTTAATACAAGAAACACTAGACAGAGCATAATTTAAAAATTAAAAAGTTGCAATTTTTATTTACGGGTAGGTACTTTTGAATAGGAAATCCGAAAATTTTTTTAAGTAGATTACTTTATGGCAATATTACAGACTGTATTCACTATATTGAGAGGGAATGCGCAAATCAAATTTCATGAGTTCTTCTACAAGGCGACCGCGTTCTATCGTCATGAAATAGGCAAACTTCAAAAATGTAGAAAATCTAGGTAGTTCAAATTTTTTGTTGTTTGTCTCATCCCTGAGAAGAAAACAATAACGCTGTATAAGATTAAGATTGAGGCTAGACTTCTGTTCGAAATATTTATTAATTTAAAAAACGCATGGTGGGATATCTAACCATTGTAAACCAATTTACATTCTACTTCCAAAAAGACTGAAATTGTCCAAACTGATTATATTTTCTTAGCGGAGCGAGGAAAAAAATTGTTGAACAATGGAATAACCCCCCCCCCCCCGCCCGCCCAAAGGTACCCGTAAATCCGCGCCTGTGAAGGGAAGTACAAAATTATTATGAAGATACATTTAAATAAAATGTACTCTTTCCCTTCTAGCAGGTTCGACAGCTTGTCACCGCTTGTTCCTGTAGATTTTTCTCATCTCTTGATTCAATTGGCTCCTCTTGGATTTCGGAAATGAAAAACAAAAAGGGGAATCGAACAAAACAGAAATACAGTCTGAGAGAAAGGAACGGATAGCCAGACAGACAACATGAAAGAGTAAGAGAGAAAAACGTTCACGATCCTAAATTTCCAGCTCGTTGCTGTATATTTGCGCAGTCAAGTAAAATAAATAATTTGATCAATCTGAAAATTATTTTTCAATTGAGGTACTTCTAGAATCAATGCGGTTTCTCAATTTATGACCAGATATACCAGACGAACTCATACTCAAGCGAGTAATTCAATCGGAGTAATTTACAAAATTTGAGTATGACTTCGTCTGAGGTACTTCTCTTGTAAGAATTAAGAATGATTTGAAATATTGCATCCTATCAGAGTTTCTAGTTCACATTTTTGAATAGAGATGTACCTTTTTCTCTCAATAGTAGTTTCGATATGAATCGTTGTCTACCACTCTGTGAATAATTCTATGAAGAACATTTTTCCGAGCTCGATGTCCTTGTGATGTAACCTAGAAGAGTATCCTTCATGGGCTCCAACTTTCTTCAACGTCTACTTCTACCCTTGATTCTCATGACTGTTATACAAAATGCAATCCGTATTAGAAATTACGCCCTTTTCAGAAAGAATGAAAGAGTTGAATCTGCTGAAAGAAACAATATTTTATGTAAAAATCCTCCTTGAGAAATTTATGGAAAGAATTTCAAATAAGGATTAAGTACTCAAAGACTGTTTAACGTAGAAGTTTTCTCTTTAAACTCTAGAAGTAAACACACGTATATCCATTTTTTTGAAAAAAAGTGTGAGAGCTAATCGGTTTCATGGAAACTGACATTTCACAATCCAATCCGATTTATAATTTTAGTGTAAAAATCTCTCATAAGAGATGTACAGGTTCCCAAGTTATGGACTTGATTTTAAAGATTTCTGGGTTTCGAATGGATATCTTCAATTTGTAGAGAGAAAGAAAAAAAAAAAAGAAAAGTCTAAGAAGATCGGATATTTCACTGTCGAAAGTTTTTTTTTGTATTCATTTTAAATAGGTAATAGATCTTTTCAAATGGAGAGAAAATGTTCACGTTATCCATGTATAGGTACGGTAATTTTGAATTTGATTTTCGAGAAAACGGAAAGAAATTGTTCAATTTTAGTTCACGAATGAATACCTTCAACGATGTGGAACGAAAATCTTAGTGGTACGGCGCGGCGCTAGGGTCAAATTGCTCGGCGATGGCGGTGGTGGTTAATATCTGTACTTGTGTACACGTGGTAGATGGTGGTGACCGTGTCAAAAACTACTACATTATATTGTGGTTAATGATGAACGTATGGTGCGTGTTCAGACACGAACTGTAGACACTAGGTACCTATAGGTATGTAACGTTAATGGAACGACTGTTTTAACGGATTAACCGTGACCTAGGTTAAACTCGGTAACAAAGCGACGCGACGCGTCTTTCTAATGTTCAGCCTGAAATCGATTACTGAAAAATTTGTGTAGCCTACCTATACATACGAGTTTGGTTTTCGCGTTGATACTCGCGCATAAATTGTACCCACAGTCAACATTGCTCACCGAAATATCATTTTACATTCATAATACCCTTAACCAAATTGTAACACTGCACTCACGAGTGCTTATTCAAATCAGTGGCTAATTTTTTAAATTCGCCTCGGCTTTGTTTGCTCGCTATTTATATAATATTGAACAGAAGAATGCGAACCGAATCGCCTGCCTGCCTTCTATATTCCGCCGCTTCTAGGTTTAGATTCTATTTCTTCGATTCGAATCACATCAACCGCGCAAAATTCAAAAATAATTTTACCAAAATCAAGCACACTTTGAGCGTATATATCTACCTATAAGTACTTTGCGTCGTCGTGGCGTCTATATCGTAAGAAATATTATGTACCCGTATACATTTGGAGACGACGACGCGACCGACGAGAAAGCGTGAGAGTGTCAGGACTAAACGCTAATCTGACTGATAAGTAACATAATACATATACCGCAAGTACGAATAATGAATACCTATACCTATCCACATCCAATCAAAACAAAACCTGAATTCGGAAGCACTTTCCCGCAATGAACGGAAGCTGCTGGCTTTTCTACGGTGGTTAGTGAAGTGTATCCATCTATTCAAATATTACGCATTCATCTCGCCCGCTACATAGGTACACATATATATGTATGCGGTGAAGGTAAGGTACATTCTAAAGGCTTGTGTCGTCATTCTCGGCAAAGATGACTGAAACGCGATTATCACACAGCACGCGTATATGCGTCTTCATTTTCGGCTCAATGAATATGTAGGCACTTACCTTTTACTCTTGGTAGACTACCTATATTTTTGAAATGGGTAACGTTCTTCACATCATTTCGTTTCTGTTCTATTCTGCAACTTTTTGCGCGATTTTGGGATTTTAGGCCTAAAAGTGACGTTTATTCAGTTTGAATAAGGAAAACGAGAGCTACATACTGTCTTTTTGACGGCGAAGCGAAGGAATATGTTATCACATGATGATAAGGTCATGAGATTTGTGAACCTTTGGTCGGAAAGGGTGGACTAAGAAAAGAGAGAAGACAAGGTCAAATAAAGTATTACGAGTATTATTATAATCATCGATCGTCGCTAGCTCGTAATGCACATATTTTTTCGTTTTCGCGAGCCACCAACATGCGAGCGATTATGCAAGCGAATACATATACGATAGTATATTCTGTGATGTGTTGAATACAATGTATTCGTAAGTCACGTGAAAATACTTGCACAATAAAGTATATAAGAAGGCAAGTTCCCTCAGATAAACGCATCGTCTTATTAGCTATAGGTACTAAACACATGAACTCTCTTTTATTAGTACGATGGTTTGAAAATAGGTACTGACCGTAAGTATTAAACAATATTGTGTTTACAGATCTCCAATATGTGCTAAAAAGTTGCACAAATAAGGTGACCGTACAGCATTTTGAATCGATAACCAATTTCGAACTCGATCATCCATCATAATATAAAGAACGTAGGTACAAGCAGAAACCAAATTTCCACGCCGCGTCTAACTGTTGAATCTTTCTTTCTCATAAGTCGTAATAATCTGAACTTGGTTTTCTGTAAAATGTGATTGCGCGCATTGAACTTTTATGCGATAAAATTAGTCTATTATACCTAGGTACTCGATAGACTGATTCATACAAGCCTATACGCACAGTTAGCGTTGTTTAATATAATCGCGTGCAGTCGCTTACTGTGTTCCCTGCTCAATGCTCGTACCTCGCCAAAACTGCACTACGTACAACTCTTACGTGCCTATAAGTACATACATATATCATACCAACTAGGCCTATATTAGTTGCGTTCTATCTGTCCTGACTTCAGTCACTTTTCATCACTAAACTTGTAGACTTGTTGTTAAGTTGAAGAGTGTTCTTTTTGTGCTTCACCCTGGCAAGTGACGTCATGGATGACATCACAAATTTCAACACCAATGCGTGTTCTTTTTACAAAACAAAACAAAAGTGTCAGAAGGTGTAACACGGTGTTATGAATAATAAATAATAAGTTAGGAGTACAGACACGTAACAGCAATTCTATTTAGTTCAGGACGTTAAATTAAAGATGATAATACACAACCGAAATTTAGAAAAGTAAAGTTAGACTTAAAATTTAGATAATAAGTTGAAATTTTGATAAAATTTGAAAAAGGTAACGTCAAGAACAGAATACGAACACAACCGGTTTCAATCGAGTGTACCGATCATCATCAGGTGATGGACTGAAGACGAGAAACACCAAACAAGTTCGTGGTAGAGCAACAAGAAGCAGAAACGCCAGTAAATACGTGAATAAGGCCAGTATATACAAGAGTTATGAGTAATTAAAGAAGAATCGGATAAATGGATTCAAGAGTGTAGCTTCATAATCGTTCAGGAGTGACGGACGATTAGATACAGCTGCTGCGATAATTTCTGTTTCTTCCAATCTATGCAACGAACGACCTTCATCACACACATGCAGAAGTTTAGCGGAAGATTTTCCAATATCATGTTTTTCTGCCAAACAATGTGCGGCGAAAGCAGATTCATTAGGAGTGTTAGACCAAAAAGCTGCGTGATGTTCTTTTATACGCTTCTGGAGTTTCCGACCAGTCTGCCCAATATAGAAGGAATTGCACTCTCCGCATGATATTCCATAAATCCCAGATTTTTGAAGAGGAGGGACCGGGTCTTTAAGATTGATCAGACGTCTGAGAGTGGTCATTGGATAAAATCCCACGTTATAATTAAAGCGTCGAAGTTCGCGGGCCATCTTCAGCGAGGGGCGGCCCAAAAAGGGCAGTCGAATCCAGCGCGTTCTTTTTCCCTCTTTTTCTTTTTGTTCATCGTGCAAAGGATCAGCAGCAGCAAGACGAGGGCGGGTTTGAGCGAGTAAGAACCAGAGCCTTTTCCGGCGGATGAGAAGATCAGTATCAACCTTGAGACCGTTAAGTTGGACTATGTTTCTAATAGTCTCGGCCTCTGCTTTTGAAGCTTCAGGGGTCAGAGGTAGCGAACTGAATTTAATTTTGCATCATGGACTAAATTACCGTGAACTACCAAAATTCAATAAGAATTTTGGAATACTTCGCGATCATAATTTTGACTTTGATCCACGCGCATCCAAAAGCGACGATTACCCTGTCATAATATTATATCGTACAAGAATATACTCGCGTAGCAATACTAAACCGCGTCATTAAATGAGATAATATTCTTAATATATCATCTTGGTAATTTACTTCGAATGGATCTGTATATGACGCTTACGATAGTTGCTTGGTACTACCTTATACTCGTGTACAAGAAAAAAAAAAAAAAATTTTATTCCTCAATATTAATCCGCGAAGACCGCCTATCGAGATTATTAGGAAACTTAGTCACATTTTATTCATTCATTTATACGTCTACTTATTCTCTCTTGTACGTACGTATTTATTAGGTTATACCTGTATTATTTATCTTATTTCATACCGCGTTCACATGTGAACGGCTGAAGCAGATGAGAGGGGAAAAGTATATGACTTGTTTTGCTCTGACTGTTGTACATCGCTTAGTATTTTGTAGATCTGATTATTCGTGGACGGCAGCATCGGGGCATTTGAAATCGGAGAGAGACTAAAACGATAATTCATTTTTATCCGCAACGACGGTAGTTAAGTGGTTTCGTGATATTTTTTGTACGACGTTTCGCGGCGGTAAACCACCGCCTAATTAGTCACTTTCAAAATAAAAAATGTTTCAAAGTACATTTCATTTTGTTGAGAGTGAACGTTGTTTTGATACCAACATTTCATTTTTCAAAATCGTCTTTTTACAAATGCTCTCACACACACGCGCACAAATAATATATTTCCACAACATCTCAACCTAGTCGCGTTAGAATTCTGCTTCCCCTATAGATTACAGTTTTGGCGCTCAAATCACGCGCGCGCATGAACGCACGTGCTCTTCATGTATATAAGATGCCGATGCCGTGTTCGCCGCTTATGAGTATTAGGAACAAAATCGCCCACTGGTCTAGACAAAAAATGCTCATTTTGATTTCTCTCGTTACACACGATGAGCGTTACAGGTAACTTGAAAAAAAGAAGTTACTATAAAATGATGAGCGATATCTTTACTGCACCTGATATACATATCGGCGACGGATCATCTCGCTGTTGACCAAGATTTCTATTAAACACGTAACCTGGTCAATCTAAATTCATCATATTTTGACGAGATATGCGATACCTACATTATCTTACCTACACTTTCTCACGTTGAGCCAATCTATTTTAACACTTCGTTTTTTTTCTTCTTCTCCTTTTTTTTTATCACTATATATCATCTTTTCTTGTTCATCTAGGCTTGGTACATTTCATATTTTTTGTGCAACAACAACACTTGATTAGCCACAGCACTTGACGTGCTGGACGCACCCTTTCGAAAACGTCGACTACTATTAATTGAAAGCCGTCGCAACCTAATATCGTATATCACCTTCAATGTAGTAGCTCCCAAAATTGTATGTACCAAAAAGGTTCCTGGTTTTCTTCCTCTCAAAAATAATTAGACGGAGCTAATTCTTCCGTCGTTAATTTAATAATAATTATTTCAAAATTCAATATCTAACACGATGGTTTAGGGATATAAATGAAGAAGAAAAAATCTAAACGTGCGTGGTATAATTATACACACTTTTTATGGTCGGCACTTTTCTTGAAAAGAACGAAACAATATGCACGAACTCTATCTATGAAAAAAAAAGGGCATTGTTGTATTTACGCAAATTATTAAGAAATTTTCTGGCATAGCCAAATAAATGAAAATCATGTTCCATGTCTTTTATATTTTATCAGTCATCATGAAATATTTCAGTCTAGGCTTCTACTAGGTCAAGTGTTCGTGAGATATTATTCGTTTACCCCTTTACCTATCTTGGCGTCGTATAAGTCTTGTATGAGAAATATTTTGAGGTAATTGTGGGTGTTCTATATTTTGAGGTATCAACTTTCGGTGGGGCGAACGAGCGATCTCGCTGTTGTATTGGAATGGTATGAGAAAATTCAAGTCTTTTTTGAGAAATATGGGGTAGCGCGAACTCGCTCCGCTCGTTCGCCCCCTGTCTCGCTGTTGTATTGGAATGGTATGAGACAATTCAAGTCTAGGGGACTTGGAAAAATTTCGACTATCCAGCCATATATGATAGGAAGAGGGACTTAAAAAACTTTACCTATCTTGGCGTCGTATAATTCTTCTATGAGAAATATGAGGTAGCGCGAACTCGCTCCGCTCGTTCGCCCCCTGTCTCGCTGTTGTATTGGAATGGTATGTGACAATTCAAGTCTAGGGGACTTGGAAAAATTTCGACTATCCAGCCTTCATTTATTTAATTGTTTAATTATTCAATTATTTATATATTTAATTATTTAATATTATTTATTTATTTATTTATTTATTTATTTATTTATTTATTATTAATTCTTGTACTAGGTCAAGTGTTCGTGAGATATTATTCGTTTACCCCTTTACCTATCTTGGCGTCGTATAAGTCTTGTATGAGAAATATTTTGAGGTAATTGTGGGTGTTCTATATTTTGAGGTATCAACTTTCGGTGGGGCGAACGAGCGATCTCGCTGTTGTATTGGAATGGTATGAGACAATTCGAGTGTAGGGGACTTGGAAAAATTTCGACTATTCAGCCTTTATTTATTTAATTATTTAATTATTCAATTATTCAATTATTTTATTATTTAATTATTTAATATTATTTATTTATTTATTTATTTCTCTATTTATATATTTATTTATTTATTTATTCATTTATTTATTTATTATTAATTCTTCTACTAGGTCAAGTGTTCGTGAGATATTATTCGTTTACTCCCTTTACCTATCTTGGCGTCGTATAAGTCTTGTATGAGAAATATTTTGAGGTAATTGTGGGTGTTCTATATTTTGAGGTATCAACTTTCGGTGGGGCGAACGAGCGATCTCGCTGTTGTATTGGAATGGTATGAGACAATTCGAGTGTAGGGGACTTGGAAAAATTTCGACTATTCAGCCTTTATTTATTTAATTATTTAATTATTCAATTATTCAATTATTTTATTATTTAATTATTTAATATTATTTATTTATTTATTTATTTCTCTATTTATATATTTATTTATTTATTTATTTATTCATTTATTTATTTATTATTAATTCTTCTACTAGGTCAAGTGTTCGTGAGATATTATTCGTTTACTCCCTTTACCTATCTTGGCGTCGTATAAGTCTTGTATGAGAAATATTTTGAGGTAATTGTGGGTGTTCTATATTTTGAGGTATCAACTTTCGTGGGGCGAACGAGCGATCTCGCTGTTGTATTAGAATGGTATGAGAAAATTCAAGTCTTCTATGAGAAATATGAGGTAGCGCGAACTCGCTCCGCTCGTTCGCCCCCTGTCTCGCTGTTGTATTGGAATGGTATGAGACAATTCAAGTCTAGGGGACTTGGAAAAATTTCGACTATCCAGCCATATATGATAGGAAGAGGGACTTAGAAAATTTTCTAATTATCAATTATATTAATTATTCAATTATTTATTTATTTAATTATTTAATTATTTATTTATTTATTTAATTATTTAATTATTTATTTAATTATTTATTTATTTAATTATTTATTTAATTATTTATTTATTTATTTATTTATTTATTATTAATTATTATTATTATTACGCGGGGTGTACTCGCGAATTTCTGAATCACCCACGGGGTAGAGATTTCTCTTGACGGGGGGGAGGGGGGAGGGGGGTGTACTCGCGAGTTTCAAAATCGGGGTCTGGCGAGAGAAAAGACATGGAACATGTCAAAAAGAACGGGGTCGCTCTCATCGAAAGTGGGCTAGTTTATTGCTGTATGGAGTATCCATATAGAATTGATGTACGTACTCAACATTTACAAAATCAAAGATCGCAATTTCAAACTAATGTATACAATTTTTTTCTTAGGAAAATTTTAAGATGACAGTAGTTACAAAAACTACAAAAATTTTGAAAACTATGTTCAATACGAATAATACGATAGGTAATGGTAATGGAGATGGAGATCGTTCAGGGCTGGAAAATTTTATACGAGTATAGATACATGCTAGTAATTTGAATAAATGGGCAACATGTGGTGTATCCCTTTACTGTCCACACCGACATAAATCGACTTACATCTGTCACACAGAAGAGTGATCTCACGTAGCATCGACGTCGAGATGGAGGTTTCCCCCTACTTCACTTATGGGGGGTAAATTTAGACAAGAAATCGAAAATAAAAAGAAGAAAAACTGCTTCTACCATAGTGTCTCACGAACTCGACACATCTTAGAGAATATCTCTATCTCGAGGCGTCCTCTGGCCGTAACTAGCTAAGCAGTGGTGGAACTTGAGCAATCTCAAGACGGGCCGAGAACGGATTCACTAGGTAAGGAACGAACTGTCCCTGATTCGAGACTCTGGACTAAGGATGAACTTTATATGACCGAATGGGCACTGTGACTCTTTGTAGGGAGATAGACTACGTTCTCATCTACACACCTACGGCAATCCCAGTGGGGGTGTCAGAGGGATTCAGGGGATTGAGAAGAAATGCTCTGACAAGACAGGGTTCGGAGATATGAATGTCTACAAGTTTAGCAAGAAGGATGTGTATAAAACAGAACTGTATTTTATGATGATAGCGATAATGCCGAATTCTACAAGAGCGATGGCTGAGACTATATAAAAAGGGTCCATCGGAATAATACGTTTAATTAATTACTTACGTATGATGAACAATCAATTATATTACGAATGAAAATACGAATATATATATTTTTAGTGCGATAGAAAATATGGATCACTATTACAGTAGAAAAAGTTTAAGAAAATACACAAACGCGAACTCAGTGTAACGTAACTTCGTGCGACGAGCTTGTACGTACGGACAGCGTACGGTTCTCGAAAAACGTACGAGTTGAATGCATCCTTGCTTCGTAGATCGCGATCGTTTATATAGGGATGCAGCAGGAATGTGTCATCTTTCGGACAATGCACCGAAGCCGGTAAAGGAAAAATGGGTATTTGGGTTCGGTGAAATAATTACAGACCTTCATAGGTATCTGCAGGTGATGAGGATTTTCCAATATATGTTATCCATTCCTGGGAATTGGATTTAAAGCATTTGCAGATGATCTAAGGGGATGATGGGGTAGAAACTTGGTGGGAAGGAGCGGAAGGGAATGCCGGAGGGGATGGTGTAACAGTATGATCGGTCGGGCTAACGGGATGAGCGGTGCATCAGTTTGAATGATACGTAAGCGTCTTTATTACGTAATTGTAATTATCGTCGTAAATCTATATCTATGTTGGTGAAGTGATGATTCATCTAGCCGGTGCAGTAAATCGTATAAGAATGTGCTAAATATGTGTTTATACGGCTACCTAGGTAAGAAGATGCAAAATGTACGATTTTGTATCTGACAGGGGGGAAAAGAGAAGAAAAGGCTATCGAACGTGGATGGTCAATCCAAGAAAAAAAAAGAAAAACAACGACCAACTAAAAAGAAAAATTTAGAAAAACCAAAAACAGAAAAAGAAACAATTATTGTAGAAAGAAGATGGAAACCCTACATTCTCACATGAGAATGGCTCGAAGTTGGACAAGGTATGAAAAGACTCCGCCTCTCCAGGTAATCCCGCAGCTAAGTTCGATATTCAGAAAATCCACCCACATACAAGATTCGCAGAGGGGAGAAAAAAAATGGAATCTTAAGAAACAGACAGCTGAGCACACCCTGACGCTCTAGATAATTAAAAGGGGACTCTCTTTCAATGATGGAGAGCTTAGTATCAAATAACGAAAAATGACATTAATTATAGCAACTATATCTTTATTACGTCACAAGACTAAGAAAAAAAAATCGTACATTACCAAATTCGAATAATGATACTTGAATTAATTATCCGCCTGTCGGCTGGTAGCAGGGTGTCGAGCGTTTCTTCCGTCCAACGACTGTCCGTCCTCGATGTAGTAATCTTCAAAAATTCCTCAAGAATCAAGGTCTACGCCTATACTTGGTGAGAGTTGGCCTGGATAATGACGACTAAAACCATGGACTTCTCGTTTAGAGTCTCCGCTACGCGCAATAGGAAGCAACTCCCAGCAGCGATTAATTTAGTGTTTACTTTTTATACTGTGAACTGGTAACTCGACTCACACCCTCATCGGTATCCAGAGGCAGTAAGTACTCAGGCGCGTACTTTACCTTACGAGAAATCACCAGACGAGTTAGTATGGATTTCAATTGTATCCAGAGATTTTACACAATTAAAACATGAACATGGTCAACTTGTCTAACGCACAAGTCACGAGAAAAGCATGGAGTAGGCCCGACGATGGTCACAACTCGGTGCAGGATGTGGGGTCTCCTCATGGTCTGCAAACTAACTGAAGTATTCGTGCAGCGAGCGAAACGCTCGTCGACCGAAACCTCGAATAAAACGATAAGATAGCTCGCCCCCTCCATCTCAAGATATTGGAATAGACGAATAGGAAGACAGCACCTAAATTCAAGAAAAGAACAGGATAAAAAAAGAATAGTCATCAAATATGATGGGAAAAACCATAGAAAGGAAAAAAAAAAGGAAGGATAGAAATATAGGAAAGAGAGAGATAAAGATGGAGAGAGAAAGATAACTACACGTATTCGATTCACACACCAATTTACACGCATGAAAAGATGGATACTTTACAAACACAAAGTGTGATTAGTTTCACACATTGACACACCAATCAAACCAAGAACTTAATCAATTCTATTCCGTACGGGAGTACCGTTTCATCGATAGATTATTTTTCCCCATTTTTTTTTTTTTTTTTTTTTTTTTTTTTTTTTTTTACTTATGCCTGTTCGATCTCATCGACAACCGAAGCAAATTTATTATTCATTTGTATCGTTTTTATTTTAGGAAAGATAGATGAAAGTTCAATTTCGCCGCATATTGAAGGAGATAAAAAACAAAGTCAAATAAAAAAAATCAAACAGTTTTTCCAAAATAGCCTCCTATTGAACGAAGGAAGTACGCTTTCTAATGAGTAGAAAATAATTTCAGCATGTTCCAGTCCCACGTTACAATGTACCTACCTACTTACAGTAAGGGAAATAAAAGCGTAGAGTGAAGAAACTATTCAAATGACCAATCAGCGGCCTCAAAAATTTACGCAAACATGTACTGAAAGACAGTTATGAACACAGAAAAACTTTCTCCACTCCACGTCTTTATTTCCCGTACTGTAAGTAGTACTGTGACGTGGGGCTGGAATATGCTAAAATTATTCTCTTGATTTTTCAAAAAGCATACTTACTCGTATGCACTTCGTTACATTAAGTTTTTTTTTCTTTTTTTGAAGATTGTTCGGCGTGTTTCATGTCTGTATTGACACCCCTCTTAATATGAAAAGTTACGGGTCCCCCCCCCTTTCTGAAACGTCGCACTTTGAAAGTTTTTGTGGGACCCTCTACCTGATTTGAAAGCCTGAAAGAAAAATACCGTAACGGGGTAGACAAGACCTATCGGCTTACTCGCAGAGTTCAATTCTTAAGAATTAATTCATTTTTGCAACACATACATATTCAAAAAGAAATTATGAACCAAACCAAATAATTCTTAAGAGTTGAAGTCTGCGAGTAAGCCAATAGGTCTTGTCTACCCCGTTACGGTATTCCAGTACTCCACAAGTAACTTATACTTTCTTTGAGTGAAGAAGGCTTTTTGGTTTGGTTCATAATTTCTTTTTGAATATGTATGTGTTGCAAAAATTTTCTGGCGTAGCCAAATAAATGAAGATCATGTTTCATGTCTTTATATTTCATTACGCAATTTTAAGCCGCACAAATGCATGTACGAAAAGCAATATTGAAAATCTCGAAAAATTTTAAAATTGTTCAACTGCGGGATAGAGATGTGCACGGACGCACGGTCTCTCTTGACGGGAGGGGGGTGTACTCGCGAGTTTCAATATCGGGATCCGGCGAAAGAAAAGATATGAAACATGTCAACAGTTCGACATTCCTATGAGTCATTGTAAATTCCATAAATGTTCTGGACAAAATTTGAAATACTATGTATTTTCCGCTAGTGGTAAGTACGTATGTAACTTTCCGCTTAACGAATGATTTTTAAACTTATCAATTATGTAACATCTCCATTTTGTATAACATACATGTATAGCCCAATCTTGAAAAATAATCCCATACAGCGAAAAAGAAAAAAGTGTTCATATTTTTATGTATATTTTACCTGCTTCTCGGACTCGATAAAGTTGGTCAACGAAATGAAAGCTAAATAGGTAAACCGTACGATATTTTCCAAAAATGCGTTAAAAATGTTAAATAGCATTCAGGCACGCAAAAATCGATGGAAGTCAGTCATAGTGAGTTATTTTGGTACATACGGTATGATTATAAGGAATAGGGAGGCAAAAACATCTAAATATTATACGGATTAAGGTATTAAAACTAAAATTTTGATATGAAAGATAAAATGAAATTGTTTCGGTGCTTAAGTTCTGTGTATTACATTCAAATAATTATGAATGTGTTTTAAGTCTAAGTAGATTGTCATCCTCGATCCATTCGCCTAGCATGAACGGATAAAGTAGGTGATGCGCTGGAAGATGAGAATGATTGCAGTTTCATTACCTACACAAAGAATGAGTAAAAAGGGCAAAATAAAGAAGTATCTGCACTTCAAAACGAGTGCAACGATTTAAATAGCCTGCTCGAGTCTACCGCCGAAAAATTGGGAAAATTTTTTGGAAGATCTAAGATGATGTATGATTAATTTTATATCCTTGGAAATGCAGAAAACTTTTAAAGGACCATCTTTCGTGCTACCGAATTTCTCGATATATGTTGGACGCACTATCATTAAGGTTGACCAAGGAGTTGATTGACGAACTGATGGCGCGAAATATATAAGTACCTCTACCTCATATATATATGACCAGGTTGTCTTTTAAAAAATCTACGATAACTACACGCGGAAGTAGAAATTACGAAGTAGGTATTACCGTATAAAAGCTGACCACATCGTTATTCAGATGCGCTCATAAAAATGAAATCACTTGTATTCTCAGTTCTCACATTCTGTTGAAAGGAATGGATATCATCGGTTGTAAGTACGTTGTTATATGAAAAGGTCAGCGACTCTTTCTTCGGATTAGTTTCGCATAAGTTACTCGTACGTTTATACGAGTATACTGCTATAGGTAGACTACCGGAATGTTGTACACTTTTCAGAAAACACTAGCAAGTCTATTTGTCTATAAGGAATTACACGTGCAAGTGTTTATGCGGGCGTACCTATACTTTCAAAATATTTTTCAGTTCATTTTCATCTGTGGGTTCTAGCGAGAGTTTGTTTTTGTGTGTATATAAAAGTGATATACACGCCCGTAATGTTATTCGTGGTACAGGCGCTTTATTACTAATGGTACCGCAAAACCAAACAAAAGCGTACAGGAGAAGGGCGTCAACATCTTCTGACTACAACTTAGGTGTGTATCTTTAGAGCCAAGTGACTGTATTCTTCGGTGGTAGTTAATAGATACTACAGCTGCGTGTGTGTGAATATGTGTGTATATCGATGGTACGTGTATAGATTAGCGCGTTATTCTCCTGAATATGAAATATGTATAACGGTGAAGTTCGTATTGAGAATGTCAGAAAATGAAAAGGATCTTCTTAACCTAAACTAGTCAACATCCATTAACCACATCCCACACCTGTACACCTTTGACATGATGAGCAACACGTATAAAGTAATCGAGTATCGCAACGCGCATCAGGTAAAAGCGGTTTTCGCTATCGAGGCGTAAGATTTTTTTACAGATAGGTACCGATAACTAGCCTACTACAGTTTCTATCCTGTAGTGTGTTTGAATTTATTCCTATGTACCAAGCAGAAGAAATGATAGCCAGCGTGCGATAGTTGGACGCATCCACATCCGTGTCAGCCGCGTCGTTCGAATATGTTCAAATCTTCTATTTTCCGCGAATTCCATCCTCCGCTATTCGTTGCACTTTTGTATACCTGCATCAGTACCTACATAACTTTCAATATATGATAGCATCGGAATATATCATTTTTTTTTTTTTTTTTTTTTTTTTCTATAAGTTACTTATTTTATTAATTTCATCTTCGAACCTGTATAATATACCCAAGTACGGCGCGGCGTACACGATCTACTCGTACAAATACGCGCAACAGAGATACTCGAGAAAGAAGCATCGGCCATCGTAGACACTTTCTGTCGATTTCTCGCGCAACTATCGATCATATCGTTTCGCAAACTAACTGCATGGCACTTTCTTTTTATAATTCTCACGTACAATTTGTCATAAAATTATGTACAGCTACGTACCGACGCTACGCTGCTGCTGTTGCTGCTTTATCTTATTATTGACAATCAATCTAATACATTCATGAATACGTATAATATTATATGTATACTTTTTTTTTTTTTTTTTTTTTTTCATTTTTATTATCGAATACACAAATTACACATCTTTTTACGGAAAAATCTAACGTAAAACCGTGGGACAATTTTATCATCGCCGGAGTACAGTATAATAAGGAAACAGAAAAAATTAAATTAGAACTAAGGAAGAGGTGGAAACAAGAAATCGCGCAACGAAATCATCGCTTCATCGTTATTTTTGACCGTGCAAAACGCGAAGGTGCTTCAAGATGGATGAACAGGTATTCACAATAGTATAACATCGATGATCAACAACTATACACGGTACAACGTTTATCTACACACTATTTTTTACTATCATAAGTAATAATAAACAGTAAATACACGTATACATATATATTTCTCTTATATCCATTTAAACTTGAAGATGCTGTTGATGAATAACTACACCAATAACTTACAAGTCGTAATATTACGTAAAAATTAATACCTTTTCGTCTCAATTCAATTGATTAGACGAGTACCTACATTATCCTCCGCTTCAATTAATCGTATTTAGTCAATAGTTTAAGCTGATGAATAAATAATAATATTTACTTATTTCGTTACATGATCCATTTCAAAGGTGAATAAAAATAAATTATAAATGCGACTGCCGTTTCATTTGTAGAAGATAATATCTTTCAATACATGCTGGTATCGTGAACGTTCAACAAGTCGGCAAATTACTCTATTTGCCTCCGACTTAGGTTGCAATTTTCGCCTCGTTAGGTAAACGCTCACTTTACCCACATGTATAGTGATATACTACGAGTATTTTACTTTTTCACAGTTAATATCTAAGAAACAATAGACTGGAAAAAAATTTGAATATGATTTTAAGTGTATAAACATTTCGTGAGACTTTCTTCGATTGAATTTTAAACTACAGTCCCAGTCGCCAGTAGACTAACAATTAATTAGTACGTACCCGTAGAATATTATAATACTATAAAGTTTGAGCAAGAGAAAAATTATTAAAAAAATGATAATAAATAGGTGCAGTAGTAATGATTCCTTGTACGTGAAGAAGCGGGCGACGGATGATATTCCAGCATTATATTTTTACTATATACCTACTTATAGAATTAATGAAATGGCTCGGAAATGTGACTGGAAATAGTATCGCAATTTACAATAAGGTAGCTGACTCCCAGTCAGTAAATGATAGGAAAATCATCTTTGATTAATGATGTTCAAGTTTCTGTTAGTTTGATGAAGGGATTTTAAGTCTCGTCATTGTTCTGCCCAGGTGTCCTTAAATCAATTTATCATTAGATAAGAGTCTTCGGTAATTCCCAGGTGAGTACGCTGTAGTTATTTTTCTTTCTTCTCCTTTTTTTCTACTACGACATATACATATACCTAGGTATGTACAGTACATACTGTGTATCCTGGTAAAGGGATTACCCCTAGGTTCGCTGATTTTTTCTTGCACATTATACACACACACACAAGTAATTTAATAACGGAACAAACATGTGCATGCGACACCATATTCTTCCCGTCCGGCTTTCATTTTCAAAAAAGTGTCATTCGTGCGACCCGAGGTAGGTAAACAATACGTCAATTTTTAATTCACTGGACGACATTAGATTTGCTCGACGAACATATACAGAATTCAATACTCATGCTGCACGTACAGAGATAATTATATCTAATCGATCATTCCCCTTGAATAGTATTTTCAAAATACTGTCCATAACTACTTAAGTATATTCTACATTCACATGGATGGACTCGCAAAAATTTCATCAGAAAATTTAACCTTCACCAAAATCTTAATATTGCCCGATTGTTGTTTATTTTTATTTATTTCTCGTTCCATGATTAATGATGTTCTACTTTATTTACTCGTGGAAAGCTTTGTAAATACAGGTACACACATACGCTAATAGAAGTTTTCAAGTACCGTTGCTCTTTTAAAATAATGAAAAATACCTTTGAGAGGAAAAAAGCCACGAAAAAACAACAATGAGAACACAAAGAAAGAATAGGATAATACGTACGTGACAATAGCAAAATACGATGAACGAGGAAATAATAAACTTATCCTTTTAAACCTTGTGAACAAGGTGACAATGACATATATGCCAAATAACCCCTTGCTTTAGTAATGCACGCTTCATTACTATCAACGATGTATGCATGACTCGTTACCTTGACAAATGCCGATACTCCTCAAAAAGTTTTCTACTGGAGCGGCGTTTGAACAGTTCATGCACGAGTTCGGTACACAGTATTCATATATATTATGTGAATAACTTCTTCATAATTATTTTAACCGTTTATGATATTGATGCATTTATTCCTGCCATTTAACGTATATAATCAATTCGTTTGTATGATTGTTGTACATCATCCTGTATCCGAAATTTGAATTCCTTTAAGATGAATGAAGTTGACAATCCTGCCTCAAATTTTTAATCCCGAGAGAGAGAGTAGATGAAAAAATAGATAAAATTAGTAAAATTTATGATATAACATTACTCAGAAGAAAAAAATACACGGTACTAGCAATTTCTGTCAGTTTGTAGGACGCAGACTGATCTCTCGGATTATCAATTTTCTCTTGCAAGTATGCACAAGGATGGTTGTCCTGAATGGCATGCAGTGGCGGATCCAAGGGGGGGGGCAGGGGGCCATGCGCCCCCCCCCCAAAGGAAAAAGAAAAAAAGAAGAAAAGGAAGGGAAATAACGAAAACGCGAAAAAGAAAAAGAAAACGAGAAGAGAAGAAAAAAAAATAGGAAAAACGCAAAAGAAGAGAAGAGGAAGATCGTCTGACTGGTTTGGCTCTAGCAAATATCCATAAGGACATCCCTGTAGACATCGGTGAACTGGTGGATACCTTTGTTAGAGCCAAACCTAGACGCATGGCCATGGGTGACTGGAGTGTAAACTGAGAATTGTAGTTACAACAGCGTTATTTATTTCTTCGTTTTTAAAGATAGAATTCAATTATATACATACACTCATTATCGCAGTAAAAAATTTTTTTGTGCTGATACGGGAAATTTGGGCCCCCCATTTGGTTTTTCTAGATCCGCCACTGATGGCATGGGTCGAAGATAGCGCCTGCTTCCCTAGTTACTTCTATGAACAAAAAAAAAATATTGTAAATACCCTGTACATGCTACACACGCTCGGCAGTCCAGGAAATGTCAGTGTAAATCTGTTTTGAAAACTTCTTGCCAGCGATTAGTTTTAGTTTTTACACTAACATCACAAGTATTTATAGCTCAGTACAAGACGGGCACTTGATACAGAAGTTCAGAATTTGAGTATCGGAATGTTGGAAAGACAAACTACATTGACTTTCGAATTCTGCGGTGATGAAGACGTCATAGGACATTGACGAAGTGATCTACTCGTATGTATTACGATCATGCATCATTTTTAAAACTTTTCTAACACTCTATAGAGGGGTACACTATACTTGAAGAATTTTTCAAGAAATCGTTGTCAAATTAATTTGTCTAGGCCGTTGCAACAAATTCAGAGTAACCAATCACTATGCTGAAATTACTGTCACCAAATACGTCTCACTAGGTGCTATTTGAACCGGGCAGCGCTAGCGTTGCGCAGCAGCGGGGTAAAATCGTAAGAGGTATCAAAAGTATGGTTGTATACGGGAGAAAAATGAAAAAATCAGAATAACACTTGAATGAAGCAGATTTAACTTCTTAAAATCTCATAAAAAATGTCCACAAACGCCCATTTTACAAATTAAATGCATGACAGAACCTTCAGTTCCTCTCCATTCGAGAATTATCTCAAATTTTTCATTTCTCTCCTATAATACGATCATAGTTTTGATACCTCTCACAATTTCAACACTATGACTGTTGAACGAATCACGCGCGTTGTTAGCGATCCTGGCGGATGCCCGTTTCAAATTAAATAGCGTCATACCTTATTGTTGGCATAATTACGTATACATGATCGGGGTATCGTGTATGTTCAACGTATCGTAAGCCACGTGTGAACGTAAATTTATCGCGTTTTGTCTTATCAAACATCGCGATGTTTGGTGCGGTACAAGGTGCGAAGAACTAATCACGCATACAGGCACTGGAAGATCACGATTGCACAACGTTTTAATTATGTACTACTCGCTTTATAGGGTATCATGTATCTACGTATTTTATTATCAACTTTTCACGATCATGAAGATTAGACCCCATACTGGGCCAATTGAAGAACGATTCCTTTACGAGTAGGTACGATACGCGACGAGCAAGTGGCGCGGTAATCAGAACACGCGACACCGTTAGTCGGGTTGTAAAGTTGTGGTAGCACAGGGCGCACGACGACGACTTCGCCCGAGGCATTCGGCAGCACAATTTGGAGAGGCACCATCGCAAATCGATAATTTTAGCCGCGTATTCCGCTCAACAAATTATATTCAATTACAATGCGACGCGACTTACCAAACCATCTCACAACCTCGTCGCATCTTCCATTGCTTGAGTATAAAGTCGCGCTCATGGTCATAATATTATAAACGTAAGGATGATACTGTACTCATGTACGTGTGTACTCTCTATAGGAAATATTGTAGGAAACCATCAAAATGGACTGTCGTGAGGAACTAATGAGAGACAAGAAAATAAAGGTCTTCTAGATAATGAATGGTGAAAACCTGCGGACTTGTAAAAACTGTTTGCAATGAATGTTTCGTAGACAGAATATAGCGTGAAGTAAAGTTACCAAATATTACCGTAATATAATTTCAAAACGAGTACCAGATTACCAATACGCCATGTCATTTTTTGGCGGATATGGATCCGAATACGATTAAGTTACGAATAAAATAGAGTGACAAAAACAACGCTGCAGCGCAGTGATCATATATTTAAAAATTGGGTTCGTAGGTACAGCACAAGTCCTACAATTATAGGATACAGTACAACCGACACAGTGTATTCATATTGTACGTGTACGACAATATACCGAATCTTCCAAGTATAATGGTACATACGTACTGTAGTGCCATCTCAAAGTTTGTAGACCTGTCCCTATGGATACTCTTACCTCACCCAGTCACATCTGACCACCGTTGCCTCCATTCTGCTCTTCATCGACATCGGTATCGGCATCGTCTCTTTCAGTACGGTACATTAGATAGGTACTGTAACGAGTAAAAGTGTAACTGAGTGTATGGCCAACACTGTGGTATACTCTACAGTTTCTTTCATTCGCCGACTATTTACGCGGAGATAACAATAATATAAACAAGTTGTTTTGTTGTCCGAACAAGTGCTTCTAACTCGACGAACAATAGCGTAAATAACAACGCCTCATCTCATGGTAAGCGGTACGATTCTTTTTGATTTTCCGCGCGCCGGCCGGCCACGGGAAGGTTAGAAATTTATGCGTCAACACTTCGAGAGTATCTGTCGAACTCATAGCGAGAATACGCATACGCCAGTTTACTAAGTTAGGAAGTGGGTTACAAAAAAAAAAAAAAAAAAAAAAAAAAAAAAAGAAAAAAAAGAGAGTACAACAAAACAGGACGCAATAAAAAATAAAGTAAAATAAAAGTAAAACAAAAGAGCATACGAGTGGTGTTTAATGCTGTATCTACTCCTAACTACAGTACTGTTGAGTATACTTTAGTTCCTTTTTTTATGTCAGGAAAAAAAAGAGAGAGTGTGAAAAAATGCTTACGCAGCTGCGTAAGCTAACTTTTTACCACTGTCTGCAACTTTGCGCTTAAACCTTATCTTCAGCACTCCAACTTATTCTATAAAAATCATTCTTTCAATAAGACTCCCACACCCTCACCATCTCTCTCCCCTCTAATTCATTCTTGATCATTCCTGATTTTCTAATATCATTCAATGTTATTTCCAGCCGCTCTCCTCTTTCTCCCTTCATAAATTGTGTTCACGCTCTCATCGCTACCTTCTCTGCCAATTCTATTTTGATATTCTTCATCTAGGTACCTGACCACAAGAGCATCTCAAAAAATGAAAAAATCGACGAAGCAGCCAAACAGGAATCCAATCACTTATTAGCGAGCTCTCCAAACACATTAACAAATACATTATCCATGACTGGTACCTCATTGGTCTAACTCCAAATCTCATCCAAACAAGCTATTCCAAATTACAAATATTTCCTCGAATCAACTCACTCGCAGAGAAGAAATAATCATCACTAGCCTCAGAATCAGTCACTCTAGACTCACACACACACCACACACCCATCTCATCGCTCATCTTATACTTCTTTCATGCTCTCATTGTGATCCTGACACAGCGTCTCCTGCCTTACCCCAAATCATTCAATATATTTTTTCCTGCTCCAAATTAGCCTCACTCTCCAACTCCTGACTCAACTCTCACAATCACATAGAAGAATTATCAGACGACTCTTTTAAAATGAAAAAGGCCAACTTCACAACAGTGAACAAAGATATTCCCCAATTCATACTCGCTGATGCAATTTGCGCGACGTTGATAAATTTTTTCACGTAGACCTTTGATTTACATATCAACATATTTCAACTCTACTTTCATCTAATTTTTTGATTTATTGTTAATTTGAGAAGGACTGTTGTGTTGAAAACGTTCACTGTACTTGTGAATTTGTGAATTATAATTGTGACTTCTCCTATGATTTTTTTGTTTTGTCATTTGACTCTCCATCTGTTCTCAACATCTTTCTATTCCTCTAAGAATCAAATTTCTTCTCCCGCATCTAAACTCAATAACACCACCAAGCTCATTTCTCTAATAATAGGCTTTTAGTCCTCTTTCATTGAAAAAAATTTAACAAAAAATAGAAAAGAAAAAAGGTTATACACGAAAGATTGCTGCTCTAATACTACACTAACACGCAGCAGTCATTCATGACAAACTCAATCCAAACGAGCGTATTCTTACGTGTGTGAACAGGTAATTCAAAAAATGAATAAAACTGCCACGCTACAATTATACTGACAATCGATGTAATCAAAGCCTACCCTTCACTCTGACGTAAGCAACTTCCTAAAGTGTAATACTATAAAATATTGGTAGCCTGAGTATGTGCAAATTTCCTCAAATTAATTCACGCTGCAATTTGAGATTCTCAAGGAGCAGTCATTGTATCGGTACCAAATTTTCACATTCACATTTTTGAATATGCAAATTACAATATAATCAACATTTAGAAAAAATACAATAAACGCTAATGGAGTTGTATAAGTCGGAAATTTTTTTTTCAATTGAGTGTATCTCGAGAACTACTCATCCGATCGTCAAACAAATTGCAGATGCACAATTTTAGATGAGCAAATTTCAAGAAAATACATCCGGTAGTCTCAGAAGAGAAGCGCGGACAAATTTTATTCCATTTATATATAATCTGCCCGAGCTCTGTTAGGCAGTTTGTGAAATGTACTTTACACAGTTCAATTAGTCTAACTTTCTTCCGGCTCATTGCAAAGAGACTAAGTGTATGCAGGCAGTTTGAAAAAGAGAACGATATACAAATTATTATGATCGAAGAAGTGTTTCTTGAGTTAAAAATATCAAAAGGTTCTAAACTAAAATATTATGTACAATGTTATGTACTGTATTATAGGGAGACTAGAAAAGAATATATAAAAAAAAAAAAAAAATAGTAAAGGGAGGTACACGGACGTAAACCACTTTATTCTTTATTTCTGCACGGACTACTTTTGTGGCATCTCGAGTTGCACAGTACTTGAGCTTTGAAGCAAGCACATCTCTTCGTGCTGCATTGCACTTTTGAAGTACCGCAGTTGCAGCTCGCGTATTCCTGTCCGCCAAATTTCGACTCCATGGAAACTGCTTCGCGTAGAGAAATCACTTTGTCTGGCACATCACCTTGGAATGTCGCGCCAGAAATACCGAAGTTGTTATGGGAGTACCAGTTTTTCAAAACTCCATTTTTCGTGCCAACCTGGTATACATTATTTTCAATTTTCAAAATTCTTCGTATTATACTCCGTCATTCGTTAGTTAAATAACTCCTGTTCGTAAGAAAATACTTCGTTAGTACTAACCTAAGCTTATGAGGAGGAGGAGGATGTAAACTAATGTAGCTTTATTGCACTAATTTCGTCAGCGGAAAAGTCGTCTTCTATATCATTTTCCATTGTATAGTTCAAACAAAATAATTACACTGAAATGATGTACCGCGCTTGAATATCAGTGAGTACGTACTGCAATACATTGTACAGTTTAATATGCCGATTCATTTTTCACGGATAGCGTTCAAGCTTAGACGTGCTGCAAACCGGTGATAAGGATGAATTCATAACTTACTGTAGAACAGTCTTACTACCGGGGTCCGGTCATTTCGGCGCGGACGATTCGACGCGGCCACTTCGACGCAAGCACAACTTGGCGCCGGTTGAATTTGACAAGCTGGAACTAGTTCGTCAGGGGCAAATTATTTATTGGGACTACATTAGCACGGACCTGGAGGAGTTGTTAGATTACTTTGGGGATAGATATGTGGGACGCCTACGAGCTAAAGGTCGTAGGGTTTAGCCACATTTTAAGAAAGACTGGTGGATTTTGTATATGCTCGTACTCTGAATAATGATCCACGCACAAATAATAACGTTGAAAGTGGTAACCTTCGACTGCAAAATGAGATCTCACTCGACCATCCCACGTTATGGACGCTTGTGGATAAGTCACGGCGCTTTCAGAAAGGTCGAGACTTGGCTTATATAAAGGCGGAACTTGGCTCATCCCAACCTAAAAAAAAGCCCCAGTAAGAAACCCGTGATGCGCGACTGCGTACTATTGTTCGCGATTACTACAACAGAAGTAGTACAGAATACTTACGCGCTGTTGCTCATACCGTGTACTCTTGGATTGGTTTTTGCGGTAAATTTTACCTTATATTTTTTTTTTTTTTTGTTTAAATTGGGTAGATTAAAAAAACAATGGCATAATGCGCCAAAATGAGGTTTTCGAACACGGTGTCGAAATAATCCTTGCGCCGAATTGCACCCTGCGCCATGTCCCTCGCGCCGAACTGATCGCGGCGAATCGGCGACGCCAAAATGAACTAGACCCTTTACTACTGTACTAATATTTTTAACTGAGAAAATGATTCTCCGATCATAATAGTTTGTGCATCGTTCTCTTTTTGAATCTACTAGCGTACACTTAGTCTCTCTGCAATGAGCCGGAAGAAAGTTAGGCTAATTGAACTGTGTAAAGTACATCACAAACTGCCTAACAGAGCTCGGGCAGATTATAATCTGGCTAAAATAAATCAGGCGGACTGGACAATTTTCAATCATTTTTTAATACTGCCGGCAGTTTACATTCAGCCTAAGGCAGATTGTAAACGGCGGAATTTCCCAAATCGCTTACGACATACATATATAGGCTACGTCACAAGTCAAAATATTTTCATGGTCCCTCCGATTATATAATATGGCTTAAAAGTCTAAATTTTTCAAGTCCAACTTCTTTATCAGGGTAGGTAAGTTTTTACCGGACGACACATGGTGAGACATCTGATAGTTGTTACAGTAATTATTGATTTGACACGGGTACGAAAACCAAATCTTTGAAATAGGGAGTCTTACAAAATTGACAGAGTGACGAATATTTCCCGCTGTAAAATGAGGGCAAACAATTGTAGCGGTTTTCGGGTCATATTTCCTATCTCTCGATGAAGCTAACAGTCGAAAGAGAAACGATTTTGTGTTCGGTAGATTGGAAGAATGTGTACCCGATCACAGAAATGCTGAAAGTGCTTGTCCCCATTCTTTAGTAAGAGTTAGTCCCTCTACCTTACCTATTTAACAAATTTTGAGAAGCTCTGCGTATTTAAAATTTCTTCTTCGACATCGGTATTACCTTCATTGGATTACATGTCTCTTATCATTTGTGCAGCGCTTTTTGTCTAATATTCAAAGTTTACGAAGGTGGCTACTTGCGCATCTTTGTAGGTCGGTTTGTCGAAAAGAATCAACTTGAACGAGGAGAACGAGTCGTTTGTAATCGAAAAGAACTTGCTTCCTAATCCGTTAGCTGCTCGAAGTGGTCACATTAGGCGAAAGAACGTGTAACATGAACATTATTATGACTAAGCTTCAGAGTTTTCGCAAGTATTTATCGTTCTAAAATTAGTCTACAATATTCCTTGTACTGAATTCTATGAAATATAATTACATTGGCGAGACAAAGCAATAGTTAGATGTGAGAGTAAGGCAACATAAGAGGGTTGTGAGGGATGTTACTAACAATCTTGAGAATACTGCTCTTAGTTAGCATACCTCAAACACAGGTCATGGTTTCGATTTCGATCCATTTTAGGTTACGAAAAAAACGATAAAAGTTGGAGGCTGTTAAAATTAAAACTTGTGAAAACGCCGTGAATTTTAAAATTGACTCCTACTATATGAACAGCATGTTTCACCCTGTACTTTTAGTTTAGTCATGTCTTGATATTTCACTGTCTTTGGCCTCCTGTTTTTGTACATTTGTTTTCAGTTTTGTTCTTACCCTTGATAAAGGGAAGTTTTTCCGAAACGTCGGGCATTACTATATTTTCTTGCATTAAACCATTTTTAAAGGCACTACCGAACACTATCTTCTTTATTCTTAAAATCCGTCAAGAACATTTCCGACTTTTCTCTTCACGAAAAAAGAAATCGAAATGGAAAAATCTCCAAGAATAGACTCTTGAAGATATTAACATAAATTTTTCAATGTCGTAACAAATTCAAATGATAAAAGTTTTAGCTTAAGACCATGAGCGAAGGACTTAGTTTCCTTTGTTCCACTTTTTTTCTGAATCAAGCCTAAATATTGTAATACCTCCTCACAACGAATATCTAAAATAGTACAAAAACCACACTTACGGTTCCATCTAGTTGTTAGCACGCGCCTCAGTCGTCGTCCCTCAAAAAATTCTTTTGACGAGTTTTGCTTCAACCTCCATTCAATCAGTCAACAAGTAACCCATAAAGAAATTACTTATCAAATCACAATTTTCGATGTAAGTCTCTGTAACTAAATTAAATCCATACATATATTGCTTGAGGGCATTCTTTCTGTATTAAATTTTTCATCCCTCTAGTCGCCCCTCGTATTTACCTGCACTGTTGTAGCTCTGAGCCACAATTTTATTAACATCTAAAATATTTACTTGAGTAAGCTATGGTGCGGCGATATAACTTTTTTTCCAAAGTTTTTGCCGATGTAAAAATACCAACCAATCGTTCTACAGAAATAGACAAGGAGGAAGCGGAGAAAAATTCTCCAAACCCTTCGATATAACTGACAAGTACAACAGTTGATTCCATTTTACTGGAATTTTGAGTCCGGTCAGCAATTAATAGAAATATTCGGCTTACCTGCTTCCAGTAGAACAAGAAATGCGAGAAAAGGTTTCAGATTTTTCATTTTAGAAAATAGATAATCAAGGAATCGTTTCGAGGGAGGCATTCCTCAGTGATTTAGGGGGGGGGGGGTCACGGTACTCCTGGGTTCCCTGTTAAAATTGGATTAGGTGCGCGTCGATTGTTCTTTCTCGCGAATCTAAACTTTTACCTGGCCAATACAGTGGTTGCGTTCACAGTTAGTCCGAGATTATAGTTTGAACTGTATTAATAATGGACATCTCTTCCTCAAACCAATACGTCAAAAATGTCTGGATATGATGACGAGGTCTGATTGAATGTCGTCGTTTTTTGCCATTTCCTCTTTCTTCTTTTCTTCGAAATTGAGAAAAGAAGATACTGTTCGTATTTTAGCCGCATTTTATCTTCAAAATACATTCAAAACTCTGCCAATACATAAATACGTACGCATATACAAATGTGATAATTATATGGACTAGGAAACTTTCCTGCAGTCAAGAGAAGGAGCACAACTCTGCTGCTGAACGTGCAGCGTACATGTTTACGAGTATCTATTTTATCCACGTAAAAATACTGGATAGGTCACTAACAAAATAGGTAAGTGCTTCAAATTAGGTTGATCTGTTGTTTTCAACGGACGAACTACGACTATATTGTTCACTTTCAGGATGAGAGATCAGGTAGAGTTTTTAAGTTCACGAAAAGATAATAATTACATGTCATTTCTGTACAGTATATGGATATGATCTCGCACGTTGTCCTTCTTGAGACAGAATTGAAATTGATTGAATTATGCTCTGCAGAGCAATCAAATATATTTGAGTGAATCACAATTTTTCTTAATAAATCAAAACTTGAAGGTTCCGTTCTAAAACCATTTCGACACAGCAATACTCCAGGTACCCTAAACAATACGAGTAATACCGGAAACTCTCGTCAATTTCGTGGTCGCAAGCGACTAGCAGTGTGAGATGGAATCAACGTTAGTTGTGAAAGTTGTAACCATGAATTTGTGTGCGTTGTTCACTTGTGGTAGTGATGTTCATTGTTTGTCAACCCGAACAACCCGAAATTTGCTCAGCCCACGCCACTGGATGCGCTGCAAAGCACTCAATATATTTAGATAGGAGCAGATAGAAGTTACTGGTATTATCGTTCAGAATAAGTATTTGTATACTCCTTCCAACTTTTGAAAGTATGATAATATCTCTTCGAAGCCAGGTCTGATAGAAACTCACCTTATCACTGGAACCAGAATCACTGTGCTTTAGAAATAAAATTTTTTTTTAAAATAACCAAATACATACTTAATTATCGTATAGTCTGTAGGTATACGTTATAGAAGGTGGGATTTCTATTTTCATATAATGGGAAACGTATACATACGTCGATAAGAAAGCGAAACTGATTTATGAAGATGTATTAATACCTAAGTAATTGTTTTTTTATAAGGTAACGAGAAAGACTCGCGAGCAATAACCTGACGCGTATAGCACTCTCGAGATTTGTACAAAATGTTATGCTCGTAGTCGTCAAAACCTCAACCTCTCGTGCCATTCGCAAGAGTCGAGTGAATCATAAATTCGTGGTCGAATAGGAAAAATCTTGATATTTATACAGAACATTACCGTACCTCTCATCTTTTTTAGCGCATACAATCAACTCCGGTGCACGATCTCAAACTTCAATTTTGCTTCTTTTATTGCCTCGTGCCCTCTTCATATTGCTATCTCACTCACTATCAAATTCTCGTATAAGTTAAATCAAAGAGGCCCATTCAGTACTGATGCTTCTCTTACTCGTCCTCAAAGTTCTTTCGCTTTTAGAAATATCTGTTCATTGTTTCGAAGAAAAATTCTGTAGTTCTTCTTTCTCATTAAGATTCCTCTAAAATAAATAGCGAGGGTTGATAAGATATCTGCATAGCTAAGCATTTTCCAAACACGTCACTCGACGTGTGAATATTCGAACAGTCGACTAATGCGACAAATGCAGAATCGTAAAACTATTATACAATTTGCAGGTATCCTCGATTAAGTTTTGAACCACAAAAAATTACTGTTTGGAAAAACTCATTAAAAAATAGAAAGGTTTAGGATTGTAAAATTTCAATGTCGTGTATTTTCATTATTCATTTCACGAAGCAGTGGCTTAGGAAAGAGAATGGGGTGGTTATACTGTCAAAAGAGAAACCTTTTGTTCTTTACATACGTGCTCAACAGATTTCTCGTTTCACGTCATAGATTCGACATCATTACCCTCTCCTCGAAGATTGCAACCTTCCTATGACAATACGAAGAAATCGAGAACAAATGCCTTGACGATCGACAGTTTGAGGAACACTGCACTATATATTGTACCAAAATTGCACATAGATGTTTTCCCTTTTGTTTTCTCATCAGGTAATTATAAATAGTATATCATTCTTGCTTAATGTATATTTTGGGTCGAACGTTTGAATTTAGGAAAATTCAGACAAACAAATATATTACACAGTACTACACCTAAGTTTAACATAATGCCTACGTATCGTCTAAATGTACCTATCAGGTATACACTCCAATAAACTGTGCGCGGTAACTCACGATTTTGACATATTTTAGATACTTGGCTGGGTGTAGTGCTCGCATAATTGGGACGACGATGAATTTAAAATTGAAAAAACGATAAAGATACTCTCATCGGAATTCTTCATTTTGCCGCAGTTTTTAGACTACGGATGTATTACGTATATTTTCATAAAAGGTGGTGTTCCGCTATTAAAAGAAGAGTCTTTGAAGTTTCTAACGCGAAACCGGTTTTATTTTTCGATCCACAGGTATCGGTAAGTCTATTCTCGTATTTATAGTCCAGATTATTTTCTTAGGCGAGCAAATTATAAACTGTACCGTCTATAGGAAGGCGAGGGCGTTGGTGATGACCACAATTGGAACGCTGCATACGTAAAATATGAATTCATTAATTTTATAAAGGGTGAAAACTGGTTCGAGGGAGATGACGTGACGCGAGAATTTTAGAATCTTCAGGTAATGATAAATAACTACGGGTACTCGATATGATACTGCTGCGTTCATTTCTTCATTTTTCGTTGTTGTTTGGTTCTCCTGGTGTTTTTTTTATTTAAAAACGTGCACGACTTCAAACTAGGCCAGTCGACGACTCGTAAAATACTGTCTTGAGATGAGCAGGAATGAAATTAAAATCGTGCAAAAAAGTTCGGATGAAAAAATGTTCACTAAGTGTATTTGACATGTGTGTATTTTTCTTCTAATCTGATTGAAAATACAGGAATATTACTCATTTTTACAATTCCATATAATAAATTATCTGGTATAAAAATATCGTAGAAAAAATATTGAGCGCATTTAATCTCACGTAAACTGATGAATCAGAATGGAGACCGACGAGCCGAATTTCGACGGTGAGAAAAGGTGTACCGGTTTTTCAAAATTTTCAAACGTTACTCAAGATTCTTTGAATTTATTTGAACTCATTTACGGCCAAAAACCTTTTTTCTAACAATTTTCGCCTCTGTATTTCATCTTATGCTTTAAAACAGCGGTGCTCAACCTACGGCCCGCGAACCCGTCACAAGAAATAAAAAAATAAGGAGAAAAGGAAAGAAAGGGGGAAAATAAAAATGGCAAGAAACTTGATGATTAAGAAGTGAACAATATTTGTAACTTTTTAATGGGTACGGGATATGAAATTATGTGCCTTCTTTTCCATATTTTTGCTGATCTGATAATTATCTATTCAAAAATAATTAACATTTTACTTTCAACTCATTCTATGTGGCCCCATGTCCAAAAAGGTTGAGCACCGCTGCTTTAAAATCAAGTACTTCAATATAGATTGAGTAGTTATAAAGCATAATTATTAAGAGAAAAAAAAAAAAGTAATAAATACAAAAGAAAAGCTTTACATTTTAAATTTCTTGATATCTCGCTGTCATTTTATCATTAGGTATTGTTCTTGATACGATGAATGTTATTTTTGCAGTCCAAAATAAACATACTTCTGCGAACCAAATCGTAAAAGTATTATAAATAATAATAAATTATGAAGACCTAAATCGTTACGTTCTCTACATAGATTATTTTATCTAAAGATAATCTGTTTCAATATTTTCTTACAAAAATTGTATGTCGCAATATATTTCACGTGTGTATAATTATTTGGTAGTTGAAACGAATGAAATTTCGTAATAATGGTCTTTCCTTGTCGTTTGTTTTCCATATAATATGTGTATTGTACATGTATCCAATTCTGTCTTTTCAATGATGCCATTCAACCAATTTAGTTTGATGTGAAAGATTTGAAAGTACGAATAAATTAGAGCAGAATTAAGTCGGAAGGTGAGTCGTCTGTTCGCCAGCTGAATAATATAAAAAATAAATACTGGGCAAACACTTGTTTTGTAGGTACGTATCTCGTATTTTTCCATTTCCGGTATCAAATCATACATACGGTCGATTTTTCAAAGAATTATAAAAAAGTCAATTTTCAACGGTTCTAGAGATAGTCTTGAAAAAAGAATAGGGAGAAAAGAAAATTATTTGGAACTTGATTCCTACAACAATTCAATAAGAGATAGTCCTATCGGGAAATCCGGAGTTTCTCGGTACACTCTCGAGAAAAAGTGCAAAATGTGCCCTCACGCAAATGAAAAATTTACAGAAATGCGCCCTCCAGAATTATTATTTTCCCGATAAAAAAAGTGCTTAACTGCCTATCCTCCACTGCAACAATCACGTAGTACAGAAGCGTAAACAGGAAGATGTTTTGGTTGCTGGAAAACCCCTACTCCAGAAATTTTACTAATTGCAAAAAATAATTTAGAAAGTCATCTCTTGAAAAATAAATTAGATATTTCAATAACTTATGATATAAAAAATTGATAATAGACTATGTGAGATTTTCTTCTGATTAATATGTAGGCAAGGTGGGGGAGAGAGAATATTATAGGGTTGATTACTTATACACTGAGAAAGATATTCGGTAACCAGGTACTAACTTTTGGGACAAGAGAATAGTTCAAGAGAATAGTTCAAGAGAATAGTTCAAGAGAATAGTTCAAGAAGGGTTTCCTAACAACTGATTACTGCTGATCACCAAAACGTTCGATGCTGGGTACCGAGTGAGGTACGTAGTAAATAATTGTTAGGGTGCCATTCGCAAACTTTCGCTCAGTATAGGAATGTGTAATGCATGTGTGACCTGGTCTTACTTTAGTGAGGATAACTTCCACGTGTCTGGAATTTTTCTATGAGGTTCGCCGAACATTGCCTACTTTTTTGATTCCGAGGAGTTTGATGTAATGTTCATTTTTCCAGGAGGAACTCCCCATTTTTAGTATGAGTACGTCGACCGAAATTTTAAATGATAATTTTTCGGTTCTTTCTCCAACCAGGGTTTTAATTACCCGTCGCCTGTGATAGAATAAACGAGCCTCAAAATTTTTCCTGTCGACGCGTTTGATATGTAGGAAAATAAATTTTAAATTACAAGAAAACAAAAATATTATTAAACGAGGACTGTTTAGTTTTTAAGTTTTCATCATTTCTCGAGTTCTTGATGATATCGAAAGCAGCTTTTGCGGCTTCTTCCTCCAAACTATCGGAGCGAGTTGATTCGAGAAAAAAAAGTACCTAAGACATGTTTTTTCACTCAACATCGAGTTCTTCCAATTCATTAGATTTAGTTTCAATAAAATTTCTGTTGGGTATACCTAAATATCTATGAAAACTCAGACGTAACTTACTCGTACTTTGATCTAAACATATAGGTTAATTCATAATAAAAAGCAAGCAACGAGAGATGAATAGGGTCTTGATAGGTTATATTCAGAATACACTGTAACTTTTGTAGTTCTATTTGTAATTACATAGTTTGTAAATCTGATCATGTTGAAAAACTTGGGCTTGGAGAAAAAGTATTATCTCTTACTCTCTCGTTGATTTTGCTCAATCTTGGAATTGAAACTCATTCGACGTAATGCAAACTTTCCCACGATATGAAATATATCAAACTAGGGCTGAGTTTTTTCTTTTCAAACAAGCGTCAAATAAGCAGAAAATGTAAGCCATTCAGATTTGCGATTATGGATGTGCGTATTATTTGTAGCAAGGTAAAACGAATAAGAACTTAAGTATAATAATTCCGGAAGGATGGGAATTACGAAACGACGAAAAAATGCGCGTAAATTTTTGCTTATTTTCAAGGAGAAAGGAGCAAAAAATTGTGCGTTTTTTCGTTGTTTCAAAATCTTCTCCTCTTTTTGAATAGTATAACTATGAAGTCTTGATTCTTAACTTAATTAGACATAATGATGTTTGAACCCGTGGAGTATCTTCAAAGATTCGATATTGTATTCATTTCCGCTAAAACTTATACTGTATACCGAAGGTATAGAAAATAGATCGATAAAGTAAAATATTCAAAAATGGGTCTACGAAGCCTTGAAGTGATTGTAGAGAAGCGATTCTGTCCTACCTGGCAACGGATCCGGCAGTTTGTACGCACAGATCGTTTTTATGTGCAACTCGAGTACTGGATGCGAATTTGAGAACACGAGTTCGCACAAGAGGTCACATAAGAGATTCATTGCATATTATACCACTGTCAGGTGACGACGATGTTCGGATACACAGATTTCGTTTCGAATTTCAGCAGTGTGTGACGCGACAATGTCACACATTCCGTGACAAATCAAAATTAAAAAACTTTTTGAACGGTTGGTAGCGTTAGGGCACTATGTTTGCGCTTTTATACGTATATTGTCAACCCCCCTCACCCCCTACTTTTCCCCTTCAGATGAACGTCGCTCATGACGCCGTCAAAACATACGAATCGAAGTAGAAGAAGAAGAAAACTCTTGAACGTACTCGAAAAATAGGATATAATTATTTTCGATACATCATTGAATTTCAATTCCTCAAAATAAATTACTGTACGTATATTATTATAACTGTACCTGATTTGGCTAAAAAGTCACATTGTTTTCTTTGGTCTTATTTATAATCTCAAATTTCAATAATAGGGAACACATGTGTCAACCTATATCCCATTGATGTTCCCGATATTTGCATTCACGTGTAATGTGAAATTCTATATAAGTACGAGTAGTTTGTCGGCACACGCTATCAATGAGTACCGGTAGTTGCCTTCTAGGAGTATAATTAATTCTCATTTTATAAAGATTCTTCAACGTTTGATTCATATACCGGGTAAACAACGATTACGATCATAATTATCATTTGAAACGTTTCTAAAAACTCTTGTATATATATATATATATATATATATATATGAGAACACTACCTACGTATATTACGAGTATCGCTCGAATAGAAATTAAGTCTATGGTAGAAGGAAAACATAACAGTTTGAAACGCGATGGGCACTACTTTTAAGCATAAATTTGGTACAGACGAGAATAATCGGGGTACATAGGATGAATACCGAGTATACAATATACCTACGAAAGATATCTGTTTTCATTAACTTACCGTGCTGCGATCGATATCTTTTTCGTGTGCACGTTGTCGTCGATCAGTTCTTCGAATCACTGTATTTTGTCATCGATTAACGATGCTTGTACATATGAAAACATTTTTAAAAACTGATGGCAACTCGATAGTTGCATTTATTACGATTCAACTATGAAACGAACAAATGATTCGCGAATTTCAATTTTGGAAATATACAAATGCAATCTACATTTACACAAATTAGCGCGGTTCAAACATCAAACACGCGCGGAACATCCAAATAAAAAATTAAAACGTTCAAGTACATAACGCGTGAGATACCGTATTCCGCTTCAAATTGGTCGAAATAATTACGCTTCTGTATTATACCGATTTCCTACGATAGAATCTCCTCTCTTTCTCGAGAGAGAAGACTGTATTTGAAAAATAACAATACTCGCGTGATGTATGAAACGGAAAATTTTCGTCGTCGCGATGAAAATCGCGCGGCGGGAAAAAAAATTATAACCATCGATCAATCCGAGCGCAATTTCACAAACGACCTCGATTTAACCTTTAAAAACAAAAGTGAAATGAGCGATAACAGAAGGAAATGAAAAATGAAACGAATAACAAACTGCGAAACCCCACCCGTATTTCAGATCGCGGTAGTTACGATAAATTTCCAAATTTGACGTGAAGAAATGATCGCACGTCGCAATTGATTCCAATGCCCGTTCGAAACCGACTACCCGTCCGCCAATTCGTATGAACCGGTGAGATCGACATGAAGGTACAAAACGCTAAACGGTTGGTGTACTCTTCGTCTGGGAGTAATGGGAGTGGAAAACCTCGATCAGAGGTGGAATTTCTTTATCGAAATCGACATTTCCGACCAACCAGAAACGAAGCGTACCGTAGTATATCATTTATCTTTCGCGCACTGTGTTCCCTCCCTGAAAATAGGTCCCCCACTAACCATCGTGTACCACACCTGTCGCCGGTGAATGAATTATTCTACTGTTAGCATCATCGTCGTCGTCAGCCGCGTGCTTAATTATTCGCGCCGCGCCGCCGATCATGATGGGCGTTATTTTATCGCAAAGACGCTGACACACTCGCGTACGTTCACAGCTTTCCAAGTTCGCTGATGACGATGATGCACATTCAAGGTTGCTTCGCGCGTATAATTTATCCATTTATTTGCCTAATAGCGTATGTATTCTTTTCCGTCTTCGATCGACCAGCGCGACGTACTACAGCGAGAAAAACATCTTCCATCAACAAATATTTGCGCGTGCATTTCGGAGGACGATAATATGTGAAACGTGTCGGCATTCGAGAATGTAGTACCGAATTCGGTAGCCGATTATCATGTCATATATACCGCTCGCGACGACGACGTCCGTCGAGGTGATGGATAAGGACAAAGTTGTCATGTATATGGAGATGATGAAGCGAGACCGTATTTCTAAAGTCCGGCGAGTCATCGCATACAAAGAGGCTCGTTTCGTCTTTGAGCGAACGATATAAAAAAAAAAAAAACTTACGCGCGTGCATAGTTCTCAAATAAAGTGCAAGAATATGAATTGCTGTAGGATATAAAAACGTATGAACGTGAAATAAAGTTACCAAATTGTCATTCACATTCCTTATACCAGAAGTAAATTTGATCATAATTTGACAGAGCCTAAACCGATAAAAACTAGGACGTTTGAACTCATAAATAATATATAGAAGGTACGCCCAAGAACCTTATAGGAAAGTTGTGTCAACAAAATCACACTTAGCTCGGTTTTAGCTTCTGTATACCGTAATTATGAATGATGCAAGATTTGACGGATAGTCAATCAAGACAGATCGTGCGGAAAATTACTTTTGAACCTAGGTTGGTAAATACAAATAAGACTCTTTTCACTCTTAGCTTTCTTCTTCATCCCCCTTCCCTGAAATATGTACGCGCGTATCAATTCTATTTTATTTAATGCATCGATCGACACATCATCTTCAATATTTTGATAATGGAGATAATGGAGCTCATTTACCTTGTTCAATATCGAGTAAAAAAATGAGCACTATTTACCTACGTATTTGTACATACAAGCTATATTTTTACGCCTACATCACATTGCTACGTGGAAACCGGTTCGCAGTCTGCTTATTTACGTATATTCACCTAAAAACAGCAAAGTTTTAGGTAACGGTTTGTCCTCGTTCTTTAATAACAGAAAATTCATACCATATTTCATTCATTGAGGATACGATCTGAAAATTCTAAAAAAAAAATCGTCTCGTAAGAGTACAATACACTATTTTTCGGTTGTAAGCGATGAAGTACTTCAGAATGGGATATTATATGATACTGAATGCGCAAAATATGGGTATAAATTGTTTGAATTAGGTTGTAAGATCTTTGCAATTGATATATCAATTTTATTTGCGTTGTTCTTTCAGTTTATTATCATATTACGCACAGTGTTTAGGTGTGTGAAGACGTATCAATCAAGTTTATAGGTAGGAGCGAGTTGGTCATATACCAGCGTTCGAGTCTCCATAATTTTTATCTGGCGCGTTGATAGTGAATCATCATATTTTCGATCATAAAACCGGTTTTCGTAAGTTTTATCATTGTCCTTATCGGACTGTACAGAATTCAAGTTCAATCAGTGTTTTTGTTCCCGAGTTGAAAGAAAGAGCTTGGGTAAATTTTGAACCATCTTCATATTTTTTTTATTTGTAGTATATAACAGTCCGGAGAGTCGATCCGAAATTCAGTTTTGAAATTTTATCATTATAATCATTTAAAATAAAATTAATTTTAGGGAGTTTGGAATATTTGAGTTACTATCACTTGAAAACAACCTACACAAACAGCAATAAACAAAAACCAAGCAACCAAACCACGGGCAAAGAATTTAAAAAGTGTCAATTCAATTGCTTGACTATCTTTTAACCAAGTAAATGCGTTGTTGAATGACAAGCCCAATCTTCTCGTTATCACATACTGGAAATTTTTGAATCCTCACTTCTTATTTTATTCCTCTCTCCGCTTTGTTCCTCAGATTATCTACTAATCTGCCTCTTATTACCGACTTTGGGAGGTATTGCAGTCTCGCGCACGGTAGAATTTTTGGTGTGTGGTATGTTTTCTCGGCGTTTCCGAGGGTATGGATCACGATTCTAACATTGTTCCAAATTCATATGTACTTTTTTTTTATAACTAATATATAAAGTAGAATGTTTGTCTATATATTGTACTAGCGGTTGGCGGCGCGCCTGACCGCCAGCTGTGTGTTGGGTAGATACCTGTGTTTTGTAAATATTTTGATATTAACGCTAAGAGCTGACTTGATTGGTAAGGGTTGTACTGCAACAAAAAACAGACTAATTAATCAATATTTTACCAGTCGCAATGATTAAGGAAATGGATGGACAGTAGGTGAAAAGCCTGCCATACTTTCAAGCATCAGTCAGTGTAGAGGCATGAGACGCACTCAATCGTTTCCTATATGAGAAACCGGATGTAATTTTCCCAATTCTTTTTCGAAACCAGTACTTTTTCTTAGATAGTTTCAAACTCTGACGACGATATTTACCTAATGTATAGTTTACTCGTGTCACAAAAGAAGAGCGAATTTTCAAGAAATTATTTCACATATACGTCTTCTTTTAAAATCGAAAATTGGATACGTAAAACTTGAATAGTCTCTATGGATTCATCCAGAGCAACCGGTTTAAATGCTCTCTCTGTATGAACACGCAAGGATCTTCAATACGCATCAATCAAAATACCAATAATTCCCAAATTCCCTTCTAAAAATGATTAGGCTCATTCGAAAAGAAATTACAGGGTCTACAATTTTCGTTCTCTTCAATTTTTCATAAAAATGAGTAAAATTCGAGTTATCACGATAATTTAATTTTTAAAACTGCGCAGCCCAACACGTTTGAATGGTTGGATTAACGCGCGTACGTCTAAGGTACAGCGAGAAGCAGTTTATGTACTCGATAATCCCCGTTTTTTTCTAATTTGTTCGCCCCTTACTCCACCTTGAGGTAGTCAAAACACCGAAGTTAATTCAAAAACCTGTCCCAAAAGAAACGAAATTTTTCAAAAAAAGTTTCAAGTCGATAGGTGAAGACGTTCGAAAGTCATGGACGAACATACATATAAGCTGCTGCATATTCTCGCACGCTGGCACTCGCAGACAGAATAGGTAGTCGTAGTTGTTATAAGAGATTAGAATAGAGATAGCGAGTGTCAGTTAATTCACGTTTTGTACGTGTAGTTGAGATATCGTTCAATAGAGACGCGGTAGCAGGAAAGACGAAGGTCTTCGGATCAATAGAGACCTGTTGCCGAGAAAGACGAAGTCCGATTCTTAGATATATACACAGACAAACATTCTATGTACTTTATATATTAGATGTATATATATATATTATATGTATAATTCTTTAGGAGTGTGGCTGGTGTTCAACAAGGAACCTATTTAATAGAGAGGAGGGGGTAAATTGAAGAAAAATGCCACCCCGGCGAAACCTGGGACTTGGAAAAATGTCGACCTCCAACCTATTTATATGATAGGAGTGGAACGTAAAAATTTCAAATATTGAGTTCGACCCCGGAGCTATAGGAGATACGAGTGGGATTTGGAAATATTTCGACTCTCAAATTATATTATGATGGGAAAGGGACTTAAACAATTTCGAGTATTGAGCTGTATCTGATAGGGTGGGGGACTCACAGAAATATGGACTTTCGAAATAGAACTCCAAAGGTAATGAGAAACTAAAGTTTAATTTTTATTTAGAAAAAGTATGAACAAAGAAACCCCCATAAGGCAGGTTCACTGTTGGCCTCAAGTAACACAGTTAATGAAGGCAATATCTCGAGCAGTTGACGAAATAAGCTGCAAGTTGTCAGTTATCGTCGTCAGAGTTTGAAACTATCCAAGTTATTGGGTTCGAGAAAAAATTGGGCAAATTACATCCGGTTTCTCATATAGGAAACGACTGAGTTCGTCTCATGCCTCTATACAGACTGATGTAATGCGCGTCAGGGGTACGGCAGCCTTTTTACCTGCTGTCCATCCATTTCCTTAATCATTGCGACTGGTAAAATACTGATGAATTAGTCCGTTTTTTGCTGCAATACAGCCCTTACCTGTCAATTCAACTCTTACCGTTGAAATCTAAATATTTACATAACACATATCTAGTCAACACACAGCTGGCGGTCAGGCGCGCGGCCAACCACTAATAATATGTATATATGTGTATGTATGTATGTATGTATGTATGTATGTATGTATGTATGTATGTATGTATGTATGTATGTACCATTAATATTTTTGTTCACAAATATTCTCGGGGGGGGGGGGGAGGGGGCATTGTTTTGAAAATCGGATTGGTAGTGTTTGAGATTGTGAAATCACAGGGGTTTTGTACAAACGCGCATAGTATTTGTACGAACACCAGACAATTGAAGGTCCGTTTGCACTTCGCCAGGATCAGGTTAATTATTTATTTATTGTTTGTATGAATAAAACTGAAGCAAAAGAAAGTGGTACCTCGTTCTACAGAAAGTTTGATAGAAATTTCTGGTGTTAATTGAGAACGCAATATTTTTTTTGACTAGAAAGCAACGTTCCAAAAATCGGTTTGATTTTGGCCAAGTAAGTGAATTAAGAAAAAGACAACGAAAAATCACACACTGAGAGAAATGTTCGATAACCTATAGTGGACTTTTGGAACACGAGAAGTGATTAACGAATGGTTTTCTAACAATTAATTACTGATAACTTTGACTAGTTACAGGAACCATTCGCGAAGCGATTCTCTCATACCTATCCGAAATGTTTGGCGTAAGATACCGAACAGTTCTCTCAGTAAAGCACTACTTGTTATGTTTGGTTTGGTAAGAAGGTATATTTTCTAACGTGAAAATCTTGTTTATTTTGAAGGACGGATAATGCTGCGTTGTATACTTACACACATACTTCTATGCGGTCGCAAAATATCTCCTTTATTTCGCTTTGCATAGTGTGCGGTATGACGTGTGTACATTATATTATAATATACTGAATTTACGACGATCTTATTAAAATAATTATCGTAATTTTTACGATCTTCATTACACGTATATACTGATAAGGTTATATATTTTCTTGAATAAACGATCGTTTGGAAATAAATATGGTTCATTTATGTCAACGAATTGCGATTTACAAGATGAGACTACTGATCGAGATTAGAGAAGGCCACTGGAAACGGAGGGAAGAGTAGGGGAAGGTGAGTGATATAGGTACATTCCGTAGATAGAAAAATAAAAAATAGAAATAAACGTGAACAAACGAGAAGAGCTAACTGACACAAGGCAGAGAAAGAAAACGAAAATTGTAAGCGAGAAAGAGGGAATATCCAACTAGAATATCTCGAAAATGTAAGTAGTTGCTCAGAATATTTCCTCCAGGTATTAAAGTTGTTTGCATGCAACCGAAGGTGATAATTCAAATAGATATAATCTAATAAAATAGAAATTACTTCGATTGAGAGTATTTATTTGGTGACGGTGGCACTCGCTCCACTTATTGTACAATACATTGATATTTTTTCATTCCACCAGTTAATTTGAAAAAATTATTCGAGTAAAACTGAAGTACAAATGAAAAATTTCTGATCAATGATGAGAAGAAATAAAGAAGAAAAAAGAAAAGAACACAGGTAGACGTAGGAGTATACAATACAGAAAAATTCAAATGGTATAAAACGAGAAAATTGTTACATATTATTTACAAAAAAAAAAATTTAATTATCCAGCATTACCTACTTTTGTTGAATGCTGGTTTGTATAAGGATACCTATACGTGTACACGAACGTCCCATGTACACGTAATCTGTAAGGGAAGTATTGTACTCGTAATTATATTATACGATAGTTTTATTCTAAAGGAACCGACGATAATTTAATGAGCGGTCACAAATAGTTTTGTCGAATCGTAGGTCAGTGTTCGTGATGTTTGATACTACCAATACGAGTCTGTATATGTTAACAGGTAGTTCAAAGCTAAAACGGATTCGTGTGATACTCGTATGTTGATGTAGAACATACTTATTACCATACTACTTGTATCATTTCACAGCTAGTTTATTGCCTCGACGCCCTCACCGCCACCACAATTAAATTTGCTGCTCAATCATCGTCACCCATCCCAGCCAGCCAGTCAGCCAGCCGCAGCCCTCTCGAAAAAGGTACCAAGGTATGTATCTATTTACTGGTATATATTACGGTATAATTATACATTTACAGTTTATTGAACAACCTGTTTAGAATGGATGTGGTAATGCAAACGGCGAGTGACGATGCGCCGATGATGCTGACCGTTGATGAGTGCGCCAGTTTTCACACTTGGAGAGCACCGTCCTATCTGATATCCTTTTTGCATTTGCATCTCTACATCTGCGTTTGCCGCGCTGAATCATTTGTGCGTAATTGCGTGTGTACACTACACAAGCGCATGACTGGTATACGCGGGTCCAAGTGGAATTTTTTGTTATCCCGGGGTCGCGAACCTAATTACCGTATATCTTCTCAGAAAAATCGTGTAATAGCGTCTTCTTCGTTTTTGATACCGCGTTTTTGTTTTGCTCACTGTACTTATCGTGTGTACGTATTATTAACCATTATATACCTATTCACTAAGTGCAGCGTCTTTATGCAGCAATATAACAAGATACACATACGCGTGTACATGTAGTACAACAATTCATCTTTAATATTAATTTGCGTTAAAAACGTCTGTCTGATGATAACGCATATATATGCTACGTAGATATAGGACGGTATTTTGTATACACTTATGTAGGTTTCTAGAGCTGCGCGTGTTTTTTGAATATTATTAAAACCCAACTTATTTTGCAGTGTAAGATTATTATAATTACTTTATTTTCGTCCAACGTTATCTGATATGCAAATGAAGCATCATATTTGGTATAATGTACGTGTTCCTATTCGCTCGTGTTCCACAGATTTAAAATTCTGAAGGACCGCCATCACAGTAATAAGCAAATGAATAATGATGTGTGCGATTGCAGAATTTGTCGAGAGGGCAAGTTGTATAATTCAGCATATTTTCGCACGATTCGTTGTCCCATTGTCAACTCATTGCTCTGATGCAGACTTATTCAATCTTTCCTATACTACACAAGATCCTATATTCGAGGAACTCGCTGTTCAAGATTGGTCATCTGCCAGAAACGCCCTACAATCTGCCACATTGAAAAAAAAAAAAAAAGGCAATTCTTCAAATGCTAATGTTAATTGAGTCATTAGAGAAAAAGTCGAGAGCGGAAGTCTTTTGGCAGAAAAGTTTAGAGAACGAATCTCGTCGAACGGTTTTCGTAACTTACTTTTTCTCACAAAAATTGAACTCGATCGATTAGAGGCAAGCTTCCGCCATTCATCCATCCTCCTACCACTCATCAATTGTTTTGTTTTCATTGTGCTGATTTATTTAGGTCTAAAGGTGCCTTTTATTGAGGTAATAGTATATTACGCATTCGTGGCGGAAAGTAACTGATTCCCGCGAGTACGTTTACGTCGCTCCTGGTCCGTATTATCATCCTCATTTACGCGATTTTCAGGTATTTTCAGAAATATTTCCAATGTTTTCGGTGCGCGCTATTTCACCAACATCAGAGGATAATTTCATTCACTGTTAAATCATGAAAAAATAGAAATTATTCTTCCATCCGCCCAATGCTTCATAATAACACTGCACAATCCCCTGTAAAGTAAGAAATTGCGCAGGTCCCTTGAGAACTCTCATAAGAGCCTATGTTGAGATTTACTCGAAATCCCGTATAATACAGACAGCGATAGTGCACGATTCCCGCCTTTTGCATGTATTTATAGTTAACTTTTTAAAATTTCTCCTTCAATAGTACACTGATAATGTAACTTTTCTTCTTGTGACTGAGACTTCAACACAAGTAGGCCTACAGGGAGATGATGACGAGGACAATGATGCTAAGATTGTTTCAAACTGTCCAAAATAGGAAATGCATTGTTAGCGATATCAACATCACAAACCTACTTGAGTACTAACAAAATAAATTCCTCTCATTGGTCTACCACTTTGTACAATCTCAAAAATGCTGTATTACGCACAGTAGGGAAAACTTATAAGCAGACAACGATTGATAATTTCTTGATGAAATCTACTGCACCAAAATAAATTCTTCATTGTACCTTTTTACCTGCAGTACAGTGCGGTGTATGTAAGCTTACGCTATTGTATTATTAATACATACTGAATATAAATTGATTTAAAAACATCTCTCGTTCATTATACGGAATTTTCCGGTTAAAAAAAAAACTGTCCATTAAGCGGGAAAAAGGATAGTGCACGGACCCGTTTAGTGCACTAAAATTAGCTTTTCCCTGAAATCGTGTACTAACGAAGTTTTACTCAAGTTTTACTGTATATCTCAAAGTATAACAGCAACTTGAAACCAAAAAATTTACAACATATATGACGTCGATATTGGCATTTGTGTTCCTAAAAAGAGTTTTAATAAACCAGGACAACATACAGTCATAAGATTGCATGCCGTGTAAATACCGCATCGTGGAGCGCAACTGTATATTAATTGGCCATGCAAGGTACGCGGATAAATCTGTGTATTTTCTCGATAAATTTATTTCAAATGTTATCATCAACGTTACTTTATGTTTAAACAAAATTTTTCAAAAACGAATGGGAAGCAAGATTCAAGGGTCCTAAAAGTCGATGATAGAATGAAAGAATGAAAGGAAGGTCCACGGTTAAACACTATCCGACGGTGTGCAACACTGGAAGAACTTCTTTCAAGACAATGAGCGAATGGCTCAAGTGACTCTTTCGACTTGCTTTGCTTGGCTCCGTCCCGCGTCGCAACTTTGCCGCACTTGTGACGCAAAACGCCGCGTCTGCTCTTTGGTATTATTTAACCACTCTACTTGAATTGAAGGTGGAAGGTCAATTTTTGTACATCGTTGAAATAGGAGAATATAAACATAATATTTTTGGACCCTCTTCAAGCAAAAACAAAGCAAGCGACAAACGTTATCCAAAGTTTGGCGAATACATGAAGATTAATCAGCTCGTATTCACTGATAAGTTTTTTTCAACATGAATTCGCAAATTTGTGTGGAGGACCGAACTTCAAAGGTTCTAATTTTCACGCTCTTTCCAATGATGCTAATAACTCATTAAAAATATATATATATATATATATATATATATCACACGGTTGGTTTTCGAAGCTTCATTTGGTATGATATCACTAAATCGACGGATTGTCATATTGTTGGTAATTAAATTGTTCAACTTCTAAAAATATTGGAAATAACACAGATGCACACTGATCCTATACCTTGGGGTAAAAATATCTTGGGATGACGATTCTTTATTGTGGAAAATCTGGAAGGAAAAAAAGAAGACGTTGCTACAATTTGAAAATTGACACATCATGATACAGGCATATACATTAATTATGCTAAATGAAAACACGAAGATGAATTGTGGGTCTACGAGCTTGTGGACAAAAAATCATTGAACGTTTTAGATTTAAAACTTTGGTGCGCACAGCTAAAGCGACTGGAGTTTTCACTGTAGCAACGACGCAAACTTGATTGTAGGGCAGAAAATACATTAGACGGGAGTCAGCCGCATAACATCATCAACGATGAAAAGGATGGACGATATACCCGTTCTCCATCATCTTCCAAAGTAAAAGCGTAAGCAAAAGTACACATAGGAGTCGTGCGGAAGAATGCGCGGAGGTACGGTATCTTAAGCGAGCCGTCAAAGCGAGATCTAGAACTAAATTACATAGTGCAACGAACATAGGAATCGTAAAACTTTATGAAACAATTACATAAAGCTATACAATTTTACATTTTTACGGGATTTTACGAGTAAATATTGCGCGTTGAGATGTTTCTTGCTAGCTTCCGCAAGTTCATACGGGACTTTCTATTTCTAGGTGTGGTCTACCTCTGCAACGAATTTTACGAGACGATTTTTCTGACGTTTTCAATAGTTGCGCAGATTCAAGCGCCGTCATCGGCGGACAAGAATCGAGTTGTCGAGAGAGCGCAAAATAATATTTGTCGAGATGGAGTTTCACTCGATAATAATTATTAACTATAGGTTATAAATAATTTTCAAGATTTGCATTATTTTGCGCGCCGCTTTGCGATAAACGTATGTGTATACGTTTCTCACAGTGCTCATGCGAGCATCTGTCTGTAGGTACATATTTGTTCTTTATTTGATTTCAGCACTACCTCATGTAGTTCGTGGATTTATTTGTATATTTACCTAGGTAGGCACTTTTTGCAAATCACCATAATGTGTTCTGTTGTGCTGTGCTGTGTTGTACTGAATTACAAAATACATGTACTTATACACAGCTACAGCTATAATATTATTCTTTTTGTAAACCAAAAGTTGCTTTTCTAAACCTCGCCTCGTTTTTATAGCGCCTACATTTAGATAGCGTTTACTATTAGTCTCGGAATATTTGGTACAATGTTCGGTACGTAACAGAGGAAAATATCTTAGTGAAAACTGTCAAAAACAGTCTTTTTCGGTTCACATGAATAAAAACGCGTTCCTTCGGTGCTTTGTTGTAGGACGCGAAGACGCGTTTTTTTACTTAAGAGCTCGAAGAGTTAGGTTGCGCGCATGCGCGTATTCTGTATGCGCCAAACATTTTGGCGGTCGCGGACGAAAATGATCTTTTTCGGTTCACATGAATAAAAACGCGTTCCTTCGGTGCTTCCGGTGCTTCGTTGTAAGATGCGAAGACGCGTTTTTTTACTTTAGGGCTCAAAGAGTTAGGTTGCGCGCATGCGCGCATTTTGCATGCGTGTTCTTGGTCTATCTGATCTTTTAATAATTTTAAATATAACACTCGAATTTTTCCTTGTGTTCATTAATTGTAAGAAAATTACAATTTCGTTATTCTATGTGTGTTTCCATCAACAATGTTATGATGCTCTAATAAAAAAGTGAAAATTTTAGTTATAGATCATCTCGCATTTGTGTTTTTATTCGTGTGAACCGAAAAATAGCGTGTGAACCGAAAAATGGCGTACGACACACGTGAACGGAGGAAAGCGTGAACGGAGGAAAGCGATATACTCGCGCTGCATGGCGGCCCTCGCCGCGGCTCGGGTCGCCAAAGCGCTCGTATAGAAATCGCTCTCCTCCGTCCCTTATAGCGTAATATACTATTTCGCGATATGGATAGAAAAAAATCTAAAGGAAACTTTTTTTTTTTTTTTTTTTTTGGGGGGGGGTGGGGATGAAAAGTTTTTACGAAGAAATTCCTTGAAAGATTTTTTTTAAAAAAGAAGAAGGGTCCCGCGTACTTCATCTTCATTTTCAAATGTATCAGTTTAGATTACCCTTAAACGTAGCACCCACGAAGATTTAATTTTAAAATTCATCTAATGTAAATTCACAATTTCAAGTCTAACAAATGGAAAGGCACGGATGAGCAGCTATCAATTTTACACGAAGAACTCGCATATACACGTAAATCATTAATAAATAAAGTCATCAAGTTTTTTACACATAAAATAGGGAGTGGTGACGCCACTGTTGGCTTCATTCTATGTGGCGCCACAATTCTCAAAATCATAGAAATTATCGACGTCCTTGTTTATCGTACAAATTCATAGAATGACGTCAGGAAGGTGCGAATATCTCTGAAACCGTATCACAAAACCCTGCGTCTTCTTACTTTTGGATATTAAATGATTAAGATGCAGATTGAAGCGCAAACGCTTATCCATCATAGCACCAAAATCGTGTACACATGGCCAGCGACGCGCAAACTTATCTCATTCATCGAGTAGTCGTACTCTATAATTATTACGTTCATCTTTTCAAGAGTGAAACTCATCTTTTCACATTTTCCCATGTTGAATGGTAGGCAATTTGCCTTCCTCCAGGAGATCAACGCACCCAAGTCTGCCTGCAGTGACAATGCGTCATGGCCTCTTTTGTTACAGATTTGAATAATTTTATGCCATCGGCACACAGAAGAATCCACGAGGAGGATAGAACTTCTGTAATGTCGTTAATAAAGAGAAGGAAGAGGAAGGATCCCAGATTCGACCCCTGGGGAACATTGGACGGACAGTCAAACAAAGCAGACTCATATCCTTCATACCCGACGAGACCTATTTTATGAGTACGACGTGAAAAAACATATAATTTTTTCCGAAAAGCCTAAGAGTTTCATTTTTTGCTACAAGATTCGGCGATCAACTTAATAAAACGCCTTCTGGAAATCCGTATAAATCCGTATCCACTTGCTCTCCTCCGGCAAATAGTGCAATTATGTATTCTGTAAAATTCAACTGGTTAGTGGCGACACTTATTTTGAGACAACTGTGCTGATACGGAAACGTACGTTGTTCAACTTGACTATGAATCATTAGATGTATCGTAGATTCCATTATTTTAGCTGGGATTGATAACAAAGGTGTAGGCCTATGATTTCGGATATTATCATCGTCGTCACTTTTTGGGATTGGTTTAATCTTACCCATTCTACACACCTCGGGGAAGATATTGGAAGGGATACTGAGGTTGAATATATGCGTGAGAGGCTCTTTTCGTTACATTCCTCATAAATGTAGGCTGCAGGTATCTTATCAGGTCCCAATGCTTTTTTCGGTTTGAGCCACCTGAAGGCCTCAAGTACCTAATGTTTACGTATTTCTGGTATATTAAGCACGTTGCCACCACTAACCGAGGGCATTGCAGTCTGAGGAAGGAATATGTATGGTGTCGTGTAGATAAACGGACGAAAAGTGTTGTGCGAATTTAGCTACTATTTTTTGTGTATCTGGGACAGTTTGACCATCGAACACCTTAATGGGCGTCTTGAAGCTGTTTTTTGATTTACGAACTTCCAGAAAGCAATTGGGTTAATCCTCAGAATCTCTTCGGTTTTGTGTAAATATGCATCATAAACCGCTCAAATTCGTTTCTTAGAAGTCGACCTCAAGAATTGATAAATGGTATCATTACATTGATTTTTCTTATTCTTACGTAGTTCACGTCTTTCATCTCTTTAGCCTTGATGGTTAGTATAACTTCTGTAGTAAACCCAGGGGGAGGATACTCAGGTCTGTTGTTATCGTAGAGGTGGAGTTTAAAAGAATATCATCGTCCAAGATATATCTGAATCCCCGAGGAAGTAAAATTTGAAGAAATGTTGTCTTCTAAGCCAAAATACAAAGTTACTACGAGAATCTCCTCTGAGTTATTTATGACAGTATAATTGTTTGACAAATGAAATATTTATCTGAATTTCACTATTTCTTAACGCACCAATAGCCTCCGTGGAAGATCTTGTTTTAGTCTCGTTGCGTCTTTTTAATCAATCAGAAACATTATAAAACGCCAGATCTGCCACAATTTCATCTTTATAATACAGTTTCTCTCATTCATTGATTTTTCAATTTCAAACATAATATCTTTTGATGCCGTAATGATTTCGCTAGTACTGACCGTCCCTCCATTTCTATTTTTCGTTTTTTTTGTTTATATTGTACAGTGGAAGCCGGAGGTAGTCCCTTCTGTCCAGCCCTTATTCAATTCTAATAACCGACCTATTCTATAAACCGGCCGGGGGGGGGTGGGGGTGGGGAAGTACAATTTTTTTGATGCATACAGACAGAAAGTACTGTATGTGTACTATACATTACTACATTTATAAAGGTTTAAAGTGGTCGTGAATTTCACTTTGAATTTTGTTTTTTTGCACAATTTTAGAATTAATTTTTTATCAGCTGCGTAACAACGAACGCCTTTTGTAAAAATGACCATCGCATTCATCGTCTCTCAAAGTGAAGAAGGGGTGGGGAGGGATTCATCAATATTGTTGTCTTTACTCATATCATTATTAATTTATTTCGGCTCGGCCCGCGCATAATATATTTCATATCTTGACGTTTCGGCTGTCCTGCAGCCTACTCATACTTTTCGGCCAAAGTTAAATCGTGACGCGTACGAGCGGATTTACGAGAATTAATTTCAACTTTAAACGAGACAAAAACCATTGCCATGACTGCTTATATCAGACGAAAATATCAAACTGTAGTGGATGATGACGATTAAAAAAAAAAAAAGTGAACGGATAGTCGGGTGGAAAGAATTTTACATGAAGTTTCATGTGGAAACTAGTATTTATACAGATTTATCTCTCTTGTGCTTATCTCTCGGACTCAAATAATGATTCATAAATCTATTCTAATAAACGATTTTTCTATCCTAATAAACTAAGAAAAATATAATATTATTTGATTTTGACGCGTCAATCCGTTCTCGCGAATTTCAATTCTAATGACCGAATTATTCTATCGAACCGGATTCTAATAAACGGATTACACTGTATTTCTCGATCGTGTGAGTTTTCTCATTGATCTCAATCTTCATGTCAAATAAGTGTACCTGTATTGCTGACGAGCATGTTCGACTCCATAGTAGGCCACATAGAGCACCAGGTCGGCTCTCCAAAGAGGAACTCAGCGTTCAGAGAACACCTCTCCGTATCGTAGATAAATAATTTTGAGGATTGGTTTCCGGCTTGACCGGAACACACATTTTAACCAAAACTTGAGCTACAAGCTTTAGCCTAAAGCAGAGTGAGATTCGACACTGGAGAACACGGAGGGGGAGGGTCACGCTTGACCGTATCCCAGGAACCTCGATTCTCATCTGAGAGGATAAAGTAGGCTGAGTAGGAGAGATATATGAACTGTGGCTCGGATAAAAACTACAGTCAGGAGGGAGAGAGCAGAGAAAGAAACTTGTAGTTTACCTCAGGGGATGTGTGTTCGAGTTAGCACTGCAGAAACAGCGAGTGTATCGTGTCAGTACTAAGTATTGTATAATAGGCTTATCTAAAATAGTAGAAATAAAGGAGGGAGTCGACAATCGAATACCGGATCACGTAGTATAGTTGAGATCATAGAAATTAGTCCGAAGCCAGGACTAAAAGAAAGTTTGAGCTTTACGACATACCCTATACGCCACTCACGCCCCTGCCATGGGTGTACACGCTAACACCATCTTTTTAGATACTACGAATTTCGAAATCAGAACCAATGTTCGGCGCGACGTACGTTTTCATCCCATTGAGAAAACTGATGTTATATCGCATTCTAAAACAAAGAAATATAAATTGCGACGGGATGTAATTTTAATTTAGTGAGAAAGAGAAAGAGAGAGAAAAAAAAATCATAAATAAAATAATAAGTAAATAAAAGAAAATGTGAATTTAGTTGGAGTAAGAAGACTCAAATATGTAAATCAGAATAAATGGAAAGAATATAACAGAACTAAGTAAATCAAATCAAATAAATAAACTAAAAAGAAATAATAACTAAAAATAAAGAAACGTGATGAGGACGCCAGCAGCTGACGTGAGACTCGTAGTGGTTGTAAACTTTGACACAATTCGCCAAAATACGAAGAATTTATTTCAATGGACTACTGAGAGATATGTACTTCGAAGACCACAAGGAGATGATATATACCAATCTTGCCCAGCGTCGCAAACAGTTTTGGACGGTGACACAGTCAAAAAAAAAAAAATTGAACGTTCTAACGTGAAACGTAAATGCTTAGACGCCCAACAAGATAAAGAAGAACTCAGTATACAGGATACGTATCGTACAGCGTACAGACAGGAAACAATCAGCGGCGCTAAAATTACCAGCATCGCGGATTACACAGTGAGACAAGGAGAGGAAGAAAAAGGAAGAGGAAGGGAACGTGGATAAGGGTACGAGGTATGTCCGTACAATAGATCGTACAATAGTAAAGATAACGGGTAAAGGTAGGATGTTGATCGCATGAACACCGAGCGAAACCGAGTGAAATCGCCAGACAAGCAAATTAAGGCTGCCTTCACACATCCTCGATGAAACATAGAGTTCGTAACGCCACATGCTGCGCAAAATTGAATTGACGTATATCCAAATCGACCACCAGAAAGACACTCTACGGTTAATAACGGGTAATTCAAACATAAGTGTTCGAAAAATCAATTATCATACAAGTTTTTCAACACGAGCGTTTCTTCTTCCCATATCGGCGATTTTGGATAAACGCAATGTTCACTTCAAAACAATCAAGAGAAGAGTATTCTCGCACATATGAAACAAAGCTCCGATTTCCAAGATCGTAATTATGCCTTTATTCCATCATTGAAGTAGCAGTACTTCAGAATAACGATTTGGCTTCTGTTTCCACATATGTGTATCACACCTTTTAATTTTAGCCGACGTTTCGATCCATCACGAACTGTTATCAAGGCATTTCGTTCAGTTAAGTACTCAGCTCTCCATGCATAAAAATTTTTACTTATCATACTATAGTAGTAATTCCTTATCACGATTTACCTATTGGCACCAAATATCCGAAAGGTACAATCGGCCTGATCGTCGAACATATATCATGAAATTATGTCGTCGTCATCGTCGATGAGGCGTAATCGACGTTGCAAACCATGTTTAAGAGGAAAATACAAAAAAAAAGTTACGGATTCGCACAACTGTATGATGAGGATCAAGATTGTTGCTTAAAACGGCTATCCTAGATCAACTCTAGCCCGAAAAAAATTTCTGGTTTCCTTATATATATATAAGCCTGTATCAAATTTGGGCTTACAAGATTTTTTTGTCCGCGGATTTCCTCCGAAATTACTGGATGGATTTTTCAGGGACTTGGACAAATTCTAATTTTAGATCTAAAGATGTGCACCTGTAATTTGTACGTGATAGTAGTACATCAATAATGTGTTTCCAATTGACTCGATTCGATTCTGTAGGTATACGAGAGATTAATTCTTTAATTTTAGGGGACATATTCACTAGTAATAACGATTCTGTATGTCATAGGGTTAATCATATTGAAATGTAAGAATATATTGAGAAGTAATCGAAATAGAAAATATTTACGAAGACCCCAGAAACAACTGTTATAGCGCCGTAGCAATGTGGATAGGGGAGGGGACGATGAACTCTCTCGATGTTTTGGGGGTTTTAAAACACTTCCATCCTAAAATAGAATAGAATCCAAGTTTCCTTATTGGATTATGGTGATAAACTGTATAAACTGAGTTTTATTGTTCATTCTACAAATATCTGTCTTGATTGACAGGTGATTGGTATTTAAGCTGGAGAGTGGGAGTGACTTTCTTAATGAATTTTGAATGTGTGAGAAGAAAAGTCAGGTCCTACTTACGCTACTGCGTAAGTGTTTTTTCCTCTTTCTTTCATCGTTATAGCTTGACTACTTTTTATTTTCTTTCCCTTTGTTCAACTGTGGACGCACCACGCGTTGTAAATTAGAAAATTCGTGTAAAAAACACGCTACACAAGTTCGGTACGCATATGAACGTACGCCGAGTTTGAAAAGATTTAAGAGAATTTTTTGGATTTGAAACTACACGAACCGACATGACACCCGTTGCGCTATCATCATTTATAATAAATACCATTAGTTGTAGAGAAAAATATCATTATCTGAACCCATATCCCTATTTATAGTGAATACTCAAATTTAAATTTTATACAAGAATTTACGCTCGTTACGATTCATTTAGCATCTAGGTTGTCTGGGGCGTTATACTCTGCACCCGTCCTTCATAAATGTTTTGCGTCTGGTCTAGCCTATAACGTTAATACTCGCATCCAATATTTTGATAATGCATGTATGTATGTGCATATGCTCGTAACAAAGAATAATGGGACATCTATCGCAATTTACCTGATGCGCTGAACGAAATGTGTGCATAAGTCGGACGTTTTGAGCGCACGTCTGACGCGTAACGTAAATTATTACGATAAAAGAAAGAGCTATGGTAATTGGCCTTTCCAAACTGAAAACTGGTCGTCAAACCCTATTATAAAACGTTCATAGCCTATACTATATAGTCACATATAGAAGCGTGCAAAAAAAGGGAGGAGAAAATAATGAAAAAGAAATACATAATATATTATACATTATATTATATTTTTATACGTAGTACACTACGTGTACAGTATGTATACGAATTTATCTATCCAACTCTATATATATTACGGGATGGGATAGGATGGTGCATTCGGTATCCGCCTTTCGTCTCTCGACTCTGGTCAAAATCATCGTTTCTTTGTCGTCGTCGTCGTCAGATCATAATAATCGATTTTATATGTATGTACTCACTACGCTTCAAATAATTTTTTCATAAATTTTTCGAAAAGAGAGAGAGAGAGAGAGAGAGAGAGAGAGAGAGAGAGAGAGAGAGAGAGAGAGAGAGAGAGAGAGAGAGAGAGAGAGAGAGCAAATAGCAACAGAAAGATATAGGTCTTGTTTATGATGAAACTGATAGCGTGAACATGATTTATTAAGTACGGTACTGATAAAAGTGTATGAAACTGCGTGTGGTTCGTACCTACTATATTATGCGAGGCTAGTTCATACGAACGTTCAAAATTGCCCAACTACTCTTCGTTCTTATACGTATTCAGTTTCTTCGTTGGTTTGTCGTTTTTCACGATCAAAAAATTATAAAAGCGAAAAAATTGAACAACGATGCGCGGTATTGTTTGTGATAGGACGCGCAATAAAAGAGAAGGACTCGAGAATCACTTTTTGGGGTATGTTTTGACAATAAAGTTGAAAGGTACAAAACAAACTCGACAATGTACTCGCGCAAATAACGCGCTATCGTCGTTGAAAAACAACCCCACGACTATTCTTAAAAATCATTGGACCAAGCTCTTATTTTCGATCTGTATTCTGATATAGGAAAGAGACCTTATCTTCGCTTTTGCATCGCTTTTGTGAATTCTTATTTCATTCTATTCTTCCGTCTATTACAAATAAACTTGACTCGGTATTGTAGACGCGATGTGGTAGTCGTTTCTTAAAAAATATGACTTCTGCGGCTTGTCACCCAGCACTACACACAGAGATACCGATTAAACGTAAAATACATAAAAAGTAAGTCGCGTTGCATGTCACCACATTGTAGGCGTCGCTGTTGATTAAACGGTCTGTTCTTATGTTTTATCATAATTCACTGTGACGCGATTTTCAACGCTAAATGGAGAACACGGGTATCGAGAACGATTTAGTATTCATGGACATTAAATTCGCGCGACTGAACGTAGCCATCAAGAAAATCAACTAATAGAAAAGATTGGATCAAACGATGGCGTTGCAAAGTACAAAGTATATTAATTTGTACATGGAACCGGTACAGTCCTACTCACTCTTCCACATAAGATAAATTAGTACCTAAAATTATTCATTATCATTAAGGAATTTCTAATGCGGTTCCTACCAAACATCCGACTCCCAATCGGTACACTTATTTTTTCCCGTGGAACACAATCTCCCTCAACATTGCGTCCACGGGACGCAAATTGGAAAAAACCGAAAATTCTACGATCCGCGCATTTATTCTTGGTAAACGTTTATGTAAATTCGGTACTCTAAAAATGATGACGAAAATTCTTCTGTAATTTCTTTCGGTGGTTACTCTACCCTTAGCGTAGAATTATCTCAACGTTCAATATCTCTCCCTTCGCCTCTTCTACTACCCTCGAATTATTCACAATCTTCCAGCACTTCGACGTGACCTGTCACAAGAAAACTCTCTTAAATGTTCAAAAAATTGATCAGGAGAAAAAATGTTTTCCAATTCATCAAAATCACGCCACAACATAAGAAATCGAGAATTATTTCTTTGATTCTCGTGGAGGTCGTCTTGTGATACGAGAAAAGCCCTTGCACAAGTCCAAGAAAGATATTATAGTCTTATAGCCGTTCTGGTGAATTGGAATATACCCTTTTTGATTACCGGTTTTTCGGACGTTTAAAAGAGTTTTCTTGTGACGGATCACTCATCTTTATTTTCATTCGGAAGTTGGGTGAAATATTTCATCTTAGCTTTTCTAATATTATTTTTTTCATATTTGCAGAAATTTTGTTCATATCATTCAAAGTTTACATCATCGCAATGATAAGCACATTGACTAACGAAACTTCAGTTATCATGAAGAAATTCTTACCAACGTTGGGACCAATAGAATCACAACAACTGCTCCGCGTTGTCAGGGGAATGAACACGAATATAATTGAAGTTCACCCGCAAAAATTGACTCAGTGAAATATAATTGACTATCACACGTACGGTACAGAACAAATAATTTTTATGGTAGCAAACTTCTACATATGTATCCTGGTATATTTTCATTTTTTTTTTCAACGTTTAATTTGAATGGAGTACTATTGATGTTTAGATTACTAATGATTTTAGTTGAATCAATAGTCACTACGAGTGAAAGGAACTAAATGTGAATGTTGTACTGTAGTTTTAAAAAATGGTGACTAAGAATTAGCGTAGATACTTGGGCCTTAAACCTGCGAAAATCAACCAATAGCGGAAGAGGCGAAGCGCAACCCTATTTCATCATCTCTACCCTAAAACGTGCTCATTCGCCCATATTACCTCGTATATCGCGAATGTTGTCCGCATCTTCCGCGGGCTCATTGTTCATCATAGTGTGAAAATAATTCAACGTTGATAGCGTATCTTTCATTTAGCCCTCCTATTTCTTTCAATTTTTAAAACATTACAGTCATGACAATAAGAAATCTTTCCATTTATATCAAAACTATAAGTGTACTTCCTGTTACATATTTGTGTAGATTACCCGATAAACCAAATCGACCATCAATATATGGTCGATATTAGTTAGTTTTTGGTCGTACGACTGAAAAGAAACCAAGTATGTATTATGGTACCATCAGAAAATGGTTAATCTTTAGTTAATTTTTGAGATACATCCACCAAATTTTGCCTATTCATGATTTCAGTTGATTGTTGGTCTGATATTATTCCTACTAAATTCTGACCATAATTTTTGGTTTATTCATGATCACTTTGCGGAATACACATTTTAACCCATTTTTGGTCGTTATATTGTCAATACAGAATGAAATTTTTCCAGTCTAAAATTGATATTGCATTTATTACTCAATTTTGACTAAGATTTCTAGTCGATTTCTGGGCAGATATTTTGAGAGATACCTTGATCCATTTTGGGTAGATTTTTCCTCAAAATCCATCAATATTTTTACTCTTTTTTTTGGTTTAAAATGAGTATTATGAGGCAAGTCGCATAGTCACTCACTTAATTTTGCCCAAAATTTCCGGTCGATTTTTTTGGAATGAGTCAACTGTTATATTGCTTGCAAACTCGCAAATCAATAAAGATATTTAAAATAAAATCCAAAATAAAATTTGAAATTTAAAAATTAATATTCATAATAATAAAATTGTTTAATTTAATAAACATATTCTACTAATCATAAAGATATTAGATTTATATATTCAATTTAAGGAATTCCATCAGGATTAATTAATAAATATAATTTTTTTTTTTAAATTTAATTTTATATCAATTTTATTTTTTGGAATTAAATTTTAAATTTATTTAAAAAGCTTATAATAATATAATATTATTTTGAAAAAAAAAGATCTTATTCAACTTTTCTTGATATAGTTCATGTAATTAAACTCATTAATTTTGTTTTTTAGAATTATTTATTTGACAAAAATATTTATATTAATTTTTAATCGTTTATATAAAAATCATTATAAAAAGTAAACAAATTAAAACTAAATAATTTTTTATGTCTCATTTAATTTATTTAATATATTTGATCCTTTAAATAAGAATTGATAAAAATTATTTAATAATTTCAATGATTTTATAATATCTAAAACTTGTAATCAAATTGAACCAGAATGATATTTTTCATTTTTTGTTCAATTTTACATTAGAAAATTATTAGGTTTATTTATGACAAATGAAAAAAATTATTAAAAAATAATTTTCTAAAAATTAATTCCATCAATAATCAATCGATAAAGAATAATAATAATTATTATTAGTATATCAATTACATTATAATAATTAAATAATAATGTAGGAATTTTAATTTAATTCAAATAAATAAATACATTTAGATTCATTTTAAGAATTATTTAAATTAATTGATTCAATTTTAATTGGTATGAATCCATGATAAAGTCTACAAATTTCTGAACATTGTCCATAAATAATTGATGGTATAACAATTAGTATATTATTTTAGACCAAAATCGCACTCTTCTCAATGTAATCCTGCTAACGAGATTGCTATCTTTATTCTTTTCTTCTTTCACTAGAGGAAGGCTTAGATATAGACTGGTTTTTCCCGTCGAAAATGATGGTCTGTTAGTATAATCCGGCTATAGACCGTTTTATGGTGTCTCTATTGCCCAAAACTTGACTGTTCTGCTTTGTCAAAAGTGGTTTATTTGTAGTGATCCGTTAATATCGCTTAAATATAGGCTACAACAGACTATTTTATAATCGTCTACATTCCCCAGAAATCGACCAATCTTTTTCGTCAGAAAAATTCTTATTATGGTGGTCTGCTGACACTGATTGAATTTATATCGCTAGAAATCGACTGTTTTTTTGGGCAAAAATGGTCAAAATATAGTGAATAGCAGAGGAAGTGGACAATGACTGAGGATAGACCATTTTATGGCACCTACATCAGCTATAGATCGACTAATTTTTTCATTCAAAATTTTGTCCAAGTTGTCTTAAGTGTGGTCTAAATATGGTAGGGAAGAGCGGAAGTAAATCGACCGAAAAAATTGGTTCAATATTAGTCACTTATCAGAGCGCTCACTCACTCTACTTTTGGTCAACATTTACTCAAAATTGACTGAGATATTTGGTCGATTTGGTTCATCGGGTATCAACAATTTTTGGCGGTATTTTTCCCATTTTGTCGTCATTGCGAACGATAACGAACTAAAAACGATTGAGAAAGAAGAAAAATTTTCACGGACCATTAGGCGAGCCAGCGCATCAGAGGTTTCCATTTCTGGATGAGCAAAGCATATAGTCTAAAACGAAATACAGTGGATGAATAACAAACTGTCGTTCGTGCAGATAGATCTGTATGTACCTAAAAGCGATTATATGCGATGCGTTTCAATCGTCTTCGCATTCGAATTCGTTTATTTACGACTTGAATAATAAAGACCGCGAAGTACGTATACGGCTTATATTATTAAGTACCGGTATTATTATTATAACCGTTCGTAGATATTTTTGAATTTTTTCTTCTCGCCAACACTGGCCTTTTTTTTCTTCTTCTTCAAGTATCGTCGATTTTGAAGCGGCAGTAAGGATACAAAAACAGGCAAAGAGCTGTCAAATCGATTGGTTCTTACTTGTCATCTCGAATCAGTTTTATGTACCGTTTCGTAATTTCTAAATTTTCACACGGCACATCTTATAAAAATCGTCACAGCGCGTCACTTTGGCATTAATCAATGGTCTAGAATGGCTACGTGCGCACGCTGCCCACTGTTGTTTCACGAAGAATTTGACGTATTTATCGCTACCGGATACGAGATACTCACAGATCAAAGCGAATGCATTAGAAACACAGCTTCTAGAGTAATTGTCATAATATACCGCAATGTAATAATGCGAGTAATGTAAGTTTTTCTTACACGAGAACGTCGATTCGATTCGATACGCCGCGCCGCCGCTACGCAGGTTTTTTGTCGACGTATACTCACAAAAAAATCTTGTATTCCACCCTTATGAAGGAGCATTGTATTCTTGACTCCGAAACGTTGGTTTTTGTAATAATTTCTCCGATGACAGAGCTCACTAAATTTTAATCATAATTTTATCGATTTGATTCATCAATACAAGTTCAATTCTTTTTTTATGATCTTTTTTTCTTCGGTGTATCGTTTTTTTTTTTTTTTTTTTTCATACACAAGCAATTCAAATCCTTCGAAATTTAGGTAGATTAGACTAGTGAGATGGTACGCCTCTCGTTGTCACGTATTTTAATTTTTAGATATTTCTCCTTTTTTGGAATTTGAATATTGTATTTTGACATGTTTCATGTCTTCGCTATGACCCCTACCCTGATTTAGACATTTGCGTGCGTGCGTCCGTCCGTCCGTGATTTTGAAATTTGTTTGACCTATGCAGTGAACTACTGGTATACTACGCTTATACTAGCTTTATACTAGCTCTGAACTAGACTTATACTAGACACGCCCCCATCTAAGAAAGCTATGAAACCCAGACCTAATATACAGTATACTAGCGTAGTATATAGTCAAGTTATACTATTTGATATTTTATACTGAGCTTATACTAGGTCCAAACCTCCTTTATACTAGCTTCATACTAGGTCTAGGCTGCTTTTATACAAGCTTAGGAGAAAGCTATTAGCTTTAAATATCCTAACTAGACTTATACATTCTAAACTAGAATTATCCTAGACGAAGAAGGGGGCGAACGAGCGGAGCGAGTGAGCTCCTCATAAGCACCAGATCAAGAAGGAGGGCAAACAAACGGAACAACCTCCTCACAACACTAAATTATTCGATATTGCATACTAGACTTATATTTTAAATATGACAGACATGAAACATGATCTTTATTTATTTGGCTACGCCAGAACATATATATAATTTTTTTTTTTTCATTTATTTTTGTGCATTTTTTGATGCTTGCGTGATATAAATTTTCAAACATTTCTTCATACTGCGTATCACTAATTGAAAAAAGAAGTGAGAAATTTCCAATAAATTATTTGTGAATAAAATTTTTATTGAAAAAATGTAAAGAGGAATAATTGTTCATAACCTCAGTATAATATTATATAGATATTTCTACTCTGAATATTAAAAAAAGAAAAAGATAGAAATTCTCCAGATAACTTTTCTCTGAAACTATTTTTAAAATTTTTATGCAAACACAAAGTACTCATAGCTGTACTTTTAATTCTGTTATTTGCAAATTTGGGTAAGGTACGTATATGAGACGAAGGAAGTAATTCTGGAGTTTGATGTTATTCAGAATCACTTGGATACATACACTGTTTTTTTTTATTTTTTTTTTGTATCGCTATTCTATACGGATTATTCTGTTAAATCCTGATGACGTTGAGTCCTTCATCAGTTTGTTATGTTGTCGACTGCCTAATCTAAATCGAGGTTTAATAGAGAATCTGTTTCATGGGAGGAGGGATTTTTGAAAATGTTGGCGTCTCATCACTTGCCTAGAACGATGGTTGAAACTTTTTGAAGTCCTCCTCCTGTCTTATATAACTCGGAAGTTGAAATTTTTCCAAGTTACTCTCTTATCATATTTGTACAGCTCGATGTACAATATTTTTTCAATTTCAACTCCTCTGATGGTCCAATTTATTCCAAATTCCTCTCCTGTCATTATATAGCTTGGTTCCTGATGTTTGAAATGTTTTCAAATCTAACTCTTGTGATATTAAAATTTTTTCTCAACTCCCGTCTATCATGTACAGCTCGAAAGTCTCAATTTTTCCAATTTTTCCGAGTACCTCCTGCTATAGTTGGCTCAATTTTCGAAATTTAATCAAATCTAACTCCTGTTTCGGGGACTCTAATTTTGAATTAAATTCTCAATACCGAAACCAATCCTTCCCATAAAAGAGGATCCGTGAAATCCTTGTTTAACTTAGTTAAAGAGACCATTGTTTTATATTACAACCTTCAATTCAGCTTTTTTTGGTTGAATAATAGAAATGTGATTAAAAGATTCATTACAATCTTCATTTAGTCCATCTCCTCGTAGAATCGCATACCCTACTTTTCCTGAATGATATCTCTCTAAATTTCTCACGTGGTGTGTCTATAGTTGAAATTCTCATTAGGTTTACGCTCATACTTTTCTACGCTCATCTGTACAAAACGTACCCACATATTATATTCCTCATATTCCATCATTTATCCAATCATCAGAAATTTTCATTCAGGTCTCGGTTTATATCAGTCTTTCTAGTTCACATCAAAACTTTGTTGTTCGTACAGAATATATAATATTATTATTAGGCCTAGGTAGAAAATGAGTACGCAGAGAAAAAAAGGAAGCAATAATGACAATAAAATTTGGCTCCAATGTTTTCGGCACACAATGTCATTAATAGAGAAAAAAAAAACACCGGTCAATGCGGAAGCAGAAAATTCGGTAGTAATTGATTAATTATTCAGGATTCGTTATTTTCCTAAGCGCATCTTTGATGATAGACCATCCGATCATTATTCCTAATCTCTTCTTGATCCCTAATGCGCAGTAGAATGTAAACTCGTACATCGAATCTTCCTTGACACTAATATCAGAGTTAACTTCTTCTTTAAACCTGCTTCATGTCTTCATGACTTGAAACGAATGCTAGTCTGTAAGCAAGTCCTCAACCCCTTCTTTCTATTTACCCTTACTTAGACCAGTACATCAAAGCTGAGGGAAAAGGGAATGGAAACGAATAAAACTACGAGTATTCTTTTGTTGACGTATAAATATTTCTACAAAAAATGTAAAAGAAGAAAAGATTTTATTCAAGTATACCCACACGACGTGTACCCGGCCTAGTTTATGGTTTCCACACATAAGACTTGACGACACGTCGATGAAAGGAAAGAAGTGAATTCAGATAGAAAAATTTATAATTCACGATCTAGTGGAATAATGTATTCAGCACTATTCAGTAGCTGAGTAGCAGGGCGGCCGAGAATAGCGCGTACGTACGAGTTTATTACAACTCATATACGTATACGTACACTGCACTGCACTGCACTGCACTGCATATAGGTCTTCGTCGTTATCGTCGTTATCGTCGAATCGTGCTGGGTGCTTGAAAAGTGTGGAGTACGAAAGCCAGCTAAGAACGTGTTATTACAGCGCACTTATAATGATACAGATCGAACGTAAAATAAATCGAAATTAAAGTATACGGATACCGATATCTGGAAGCGTAATTCTGTGTTCCTTGGCTTTTTATCTAATTGATAAAATGTAAACATTTCTCTTCGAATGCACCTTACTCATCGCGTCGTGATGTGAAGGCGAAGAGGAAAAAGAAGAACGAATGGTATTACGACTCGAAGAGGAGAGAGAAGAAAAAGTTTGTCGACGCAGGTCGAAAGGTGGCTCAGGTTTGTCGCGAATCGCAGTACAACGTGACACGACTATCGGATTCTCGTGTAAATCGAATACGCGTTCGTTCGCGCGTTTCATCGTTTTTTCGTCACCTCTTCGCCTTCGCCCTCGAAAATTCGCCTTCGATTTTAAATGCGATTGACATGATTTCGTAGATGCGCCGCGCCGCGCGTAATTAGATCAAAACCGAAGTAGAGCTATCTCGACACGAAGTTATAGCAAGCACTAAAAGCACTTCCTTTTTATTCTCATGAATATTCTCATACCTGAAAACGCATAGACGCGCATTACCATTACCCATTGCCGCATCATCACCGACTGCGACATCGACGTTGCATCGCATCGTATCTTAGAATTTTTCCCTTTCGATTTGTTAGTAGCGAAGGCGATAACTAGCGCTCGTATTGACCTCCGTTTCCAAGAGTGATGATGTACTTTCCTATCGTACATATTTTATGCACGTCGTGTAAATCGCACGTACAAATCATTTGTAGAACGATAACTGTTTTTGAGGCGCGGCGACGCGATGAATGCAAGTCTCACGTCTGATATTTCCTCCTTTCACCATTTCTCTCTAAATGGATTTTGGACGAGCGATGAGTTCATTACTTACAATTTTCGCAAAGATTGTCGGATAACTCTGCTACGAGTTTATTTCCCCCCCCCCCCCGATATTTCAATTATCCTCCAAAAGGCATAATTATACGCGTTATGTGTAGCGTTCATGAGCGCTGCGTTTGCGTTGTGGGCGCACGGTCAACCTCCACCTCGAAAACACCGGCTGATGAGGAAACTGTTGACGCTCAAGAATGCTGTAGCTGAGGTCCAGGTGAGTGTATCGTTGACACAATTGCCGCAAAATATTAACCATCAAAAATTCGGACGGTATTGAATCACTGCTTCTGTATTTATACCAATTGCCAGCCTCATCACAGCTTTCGAGATACTTTGTAAAGATGACGCATCATTAGAAAAGGTCGAGTCTATTATTCGCTTTGCGGAGAACAAGTCAACTTACAAGCTGAATGTTTGACCTTTACATTAGCAACAACATTTCGCATTCAAATTGCAGAACTTGTCCGATAAACCATGTTGTACCGTAGGAATTTTTTACTCGTTTGAAGATATTCCTGCGCCCAAACGCGTTACATTGAATTTTGTAGGCACGGCCAAATAAAGCTTATCTTGCTTTTTACAATGTCGCGCCGTAACGTGTATGAACGGGGTGTATACAACGCTACAAGATACGAGCCCTTTGGCGACCCGAGCCGAGGCGGCGCGAGTTTATCGCTTTCTTCCGTTCACGTGTGGCGTACGCTATTTTTCGGTTCACATGAGTTGTATAACGTTCCGCCAGAATGACGTTCATCACGTACAAAATGCGGGAATGCGCACAACCTAACTCTAGAGATTGAAACGCATCCTGGGGTCGTACAGCGAAGCACCGAAAGAACGCTTTGTTATTTATGTGGACCGAAAACCAATTACAATTTATACTAAATGTGACCTGCGATGAGAAAAGGATGCTCACTGCCTACTGACAGGAACACCATTTCTCTCTGATTAGATGTCGAATCAGAGGAAAATGGTGTTCCTGCCAATGGGCAATGAGAATCCTTCTCTTTTCGCAGGTCAAAAATTATAGCAATACTACTCTAGATTTTTACAGAAATTTTAATAAATTTAATGCTCGTATTTGTATACAGATTGATGCAAGTGAATTTTTCATTCAACTCTCTCCCGCTTCCAACTCAAAATCATCAGGAATCTTGGGCCTCCTAGGCCATTCGCGAAAGGACGTTCCGCAAGGAGCGCTAGAGGTGTTGCACTAGAAGGTGATCATATGAAAATTTACAAAAGAGCGTATCTTATTTCAACCCGCTGTATCTCTCTTAATACTGAAAAAAAGTACCACTTGTAAATGACCTTTTCTGTCTCTCTTGACTAGTAGAATAATATGAAACTCATGAAAATCAAAATTTCACCAGTTATCTGAAACATCACCTTTTGGTGCAGCTTCCACATGGCCGCTATAGTGGATGTATAGGTAGAGGGCGACTCTTTCGGGTCCTCTCGCGAATACGGTCTCCCAAAAATTAACAACACGGACATTCCTTTGATGGAACCTATAGTTTCTCAGATTTCGTTGCCTACTTACCTCCTCACGAAATATTTCAATAGTTTTGCTAACAGAACAATGCAATGTAGATTTTCAACCTTCGTATTCTGTCAAAAATACTGTTGAACTGGTTGGTGAAATTAAAAATTGTATGGTTCGTATTTTTTGCATAATATAGAAATCAATATTCGCCAAGATAAAAGCAAGAAATTGACGATTGCGGAAGTTATTTCACTATGCGGGGTGACGCTCACATCAAAAGAGAGATCTTGGGGTTCATCAGGACACTGTATCTGAAAAATTCACCAACAAGTTTCTCCCTCCGGCTCTATTTATTATTATTATTTTTTCGTTGTCAAATTGTGAATTTCTTGAGATATACTCAATTTTAGTATTCAAGTGTTGATATGTGGTCTCCCAGGAGATGAGAAAATAATTTTCAATTTGGACTAGCTTCTCTGAGTCAGATTTGAAGTTAGACTTATGAGTGAACCAGGCTCGGGTAATGTATTTTGACTTTTTTCATTGACGGCAACGTACCTACTTTATTGGTGAATATAGAAGATAATTCTGAACATTGTTTCAAATGTAAATAGTAGTAATATTATTGAAAAGATTTCTCATTTTGGATTAAATAAAATAAAATTTAGGTTTCCTTATTGGGTTATAGGCCTGTTTATTTGTGTATTAATATTTTTTTGTCTGCGAAACTCCTTGAAAACTGCTGGATAAATTTTTTTGAAACTTGGGTAGATTAATATATAATGTTATATCTGAAGATTCGAATGGAGTTTGTGTAGAAGGTGATGATGAGAGCGTGAATACAATTCATGAGAAGATGTAAAGAAGAGCGGGGAGGGCAGCATCAAGTGAAACCAGGAATTGGAGATGATTAACAATTGAGCCACTCAGTCTAATATTCAGTATACTAGACCAATAGTAGGCTGAGAATAATGTATAGGAAAAAGTAATTGTGAAGCTCTTTCTTTACCGACTTTTCTAGCTCTTAGTGAGGTATCACATCAGTAGCAAGATTGAAAGGGAGAAGAAGCTGTGAACTTTTTTGACGTTCAAGATCATTTTTAGCCTGAACAATTTCAGATTTCCTTTCCTTATATATAATTATATAATATAGGCCTATACTTAGACTTATAAGATTTTTTTTGTCCGCGGATCTCGTCCAAAACTGGATATAGATTTTTTTCAAACTTAAGCAAGTTATAGTCTCATATCCGAAGATGTGCACCTACAATTTGTTCGACGATCGGATGAGCTTAATTGATGGTATTTCATCAATGTGTTTCCAGATGAGTTGAAATGATTCGGTAGGTTATACGGTTAATCATATTGAAATAAGAATATTTGGAGAATTAATCAAAATATAAATTTGCAAACTGTCATAACCTCGTAGCAATGTGGACGGGGGTAGGGGCAATAAATTTTCTTCAGACATTTTGTCGGTTTTAGATCACTTCTAACGAAAAGAAAATAAAATTCAGGTTTTCTTATTGGATTTTGGGTAATTTTTACTCTATTATCTGTTGATGTGACGTAAACTAAATTTTATTGTTCATTCTGCAAATATCTGCCTTGATTGATAGGTGATAAGTGTAATTATTTAATCTAAAGAGTGAGAGTATAACTCTCTTGCTGAGTTTTGAATGGAAAAGTTGTGTACTACTCACACAACTGCGTAAGTATTTTTTTTTTCCAATATTTTGTTTCATTTTAATCGTCTCAGTATTTTTTATCGAAGTGTCTATTTGCCGGTATATACCTACGAATAAAAAGTTATTTGTCGGTATACTGTATGTATATAAGAGTTACAAAAATATATTACTACCTTCTGAGTAAAAGCAATGAAACTTATTAATTGAAATATACGTAGTTATTAATTCACGCTCCACAATTCGGGCAAGAACCAGCAATTTCAGAAAGGCAACAAATGTGAATATTATTGAGACAACAATCGGTGGTCGTGACATCAGAATTGAGCGGTAACGCACATATAGGACAAGGCTCTGGATCAAGTTTCCATTTCTTGTATGGAGGAAGGGTAGTGTGCTGTGTATTTGCACGTTTTGAGCGTACTACAGGTTGCCTGTCTGCTGAACCTTTGTTGAAAGAACAAAGCTCTGCCGTACGAAATGGAATGGAGGTAACTGAATATTAACGATCAGCAAAAAAGGAAATTTTTTCCGGAGTTGAAAGATCCCTTACCGTAGATCGTAGATATGCATATACGTCCATCCTATTTTGTACGGCAGAGCTAACAAACAGGGCGCTTTGGCCTGCCTCGTGCTTTGACTTCTTTCTGGAACTGTAGATTAAACTTACTTCCGTTTTGAATCAGTGAGGAGGATGGAAGAGGTGAAGCCGAAGCGGTCGGAAGAGGAGAGATGGAAGATGGTTCGTTTGGAAGAGGTGTGGTAGGTTCAACGACGACAGAAGTAGCAGGAATGCAAGGAACATCAGGTGAATCATATAGAAATCTTGTTGGTAGGATGGACGTATATGTATATCTACGATCTACGGTAAGGGATCTTTCAACTCCGGCAAAAATTTCCTTTTTTGCTGATCGTTGATATTCAGTTACGTCAATTCCATTTCGTACGGCAGAGCTTTGTTCTCTTTCTGAGGGCCATTATACATTCCTGAAATGGCTCCATGCTGTGACAAGACACTACATTGCAATGGGCAGTACAACGTTATATCTCTCGCGCGTACTCAGGATATGAACAGTAGAGAATTTCAATGACTGGATTGGTTCTTATCTTGAACAGAGTAGGTATACAAAAAGCGTCTTCTTACAAATCCTTCTCCGATCTACAGCTTTTCATTCGTTGTTACCTACATATACCGACGAATAGCTTTTTATTTGTAGGTATATACCGACAAATAACTTTTTATTTGTAAGTATATACCGACAAATAGCCTCAACCATTTTTTATCACTATTTTAAGTTAAACTATTCCATTTTTGTTTTCCGGAATAACATAGTACCGTCTACAAATATATTTGTTTTGAAATTATTGTCTGAAAAGCAAAATAATATAATATGTAGATGAAAGAATACTGGGAAATTGTGAGAACAGCGAAAAAAAAAAAATCATTCGTATGTTAATACAGAGTACGTCGTGGTATAGAACAGTGTATGTGTATTTATCAACTAGTTTATGAAGTGCGCGATTTCTGATGCAAAAGTTTGCACAGCGAACCGGACCGCGCACTTGAAAAATAAGCGAATTATTATAAGTGCACGAAAATAATGTAATTCATTTCTTTTTTTTTTTGTGGCTTGTAAGAGCTGTTGCGGAGGTCAATGTACCGCAGTTAATTTGATTGCATTTTCATCAAACAATAATTCTGATTTTGTGATTCGTTTGATACCTATTTAATAAAGAGATGACCTGCAATCCATTCTTGTTCAAAATGAGAATTTGAATTATGTAAACAATGGCAGATCAATTCATCAATTCAAATGAAAATTGTTTACTGAAAAATGAACTGATTTTGAAATTTTTATATTGAATGCTACCTACTTGGAAAATATTTGAATTAAATTTTAATTATCTGTGTTAACTTTTACTCCCAGAAATAAAATCCGCGGAAAAAAGAAAGTAATTATCGGTGATAAATTCAATCAAATAAAATTAATAAAGCAATCGTTCACGTGCCTGGTAACCGCTGATTGTAGATGCCGTGTTTAAAATATTTAGATCGTGCCGCGTGCTCTATAGGGATAATTTGACACAGGCTAGCAAGAAATTTTTATGCACAGAGGCAAAAAAATCCCACTGTTCTACGAGTCCCAAGTGTCTCGCTTTTTGCACGCAAATTATACGCAAAATGAACGTGCAATTAAAATGAATAAATCTATTTGTTTGCCAGGTTAGAGGAAAGAGAAAATTCAACTACCTCAATGAATGGTAAAACTGGAATCTCTTCATCATCATCATCATCATCGTCATCATCGGGAAAAAGAACTCGGGACTGACGTCAAAGGCTGGGTGATTGTTGGGCCGCCAAGACAGAACTTCTTTGTATTTCGTAATTTTGGGTAATAACAAATTGCGGGCCTCTTGAATCTTTATAATAGGTAAGCAGTACAGGATAAAAGTTTGAAATAAATTATTGTAACAAAAAATTATAATTGTGTGCTTCTTATTATCAGCAATCATGTACTTCTTTTCCTTTTTTCAACAGATAAAAAATATTGGAAAATTAGAAATTTACGCTGCTTAAGGGAAATGAACTTCACGTCGATCATTACCGCTATTAAAATTCTGCGCACTTGTACTGAAAATGAAGTTACGATATTCGCACATTCCATCTTCTTATACAAAATTATTAGCAGCTAGTCTAAGTAGAGGCAAAAAAAGACTTGTTTTCTTTCGAAATTTCTATCAACGAGATGAACGGAGAATGCGGTCGGTCCAGTGACGCTCATCTTCATGAAACCGGAAGAATCAAATATAAAAATGTGTAAGATATTCCCACGAAATACCGACGGTATGATTGTGCTCTTTCATTATTTTCTGCTACATTCAGGCTACGTATGAGTAGTTCACGTCGCGTATATAATGTATAGACTAATATATGTGTTTTAGCCTGCACTAGCATTTCTAGGGTGAAGGCTTAACACTCTCGACTCATAATAATAGGTTGATCCACTTCTGCTTTAGATATAATTCATCGTGATTGTTCTGAGGCTTTCTTTGGATTTCAAAATGAATATCGTTAACGTATTGCTTTGTGGAGATAATTTAAATTTTAGTGGGTAACTCTTGAAAGTCGAACTCACGTACATGTACATGCAGCAACTTCACATTCCGACTATGTTGTTTTCCTCTACAGAAAAATCGCGTGACTTATCAATTTTCTCAGCATAAATACGTAAGCGTGTAAGCATAAACATTCTCAGCGCAGATTTCGTTCACGGATACTGCATTTCAAAAATGTGAGAAACAATTTATTTAGCAAATAACTGATCTAATAATCGAGGGGCGATCGTTGGCTGGAAAAATTAATTAGGTATCTTGTCGAGCGACACCGGACCGAGTAGAATCGTTATCACGATATAAACTTGAGGTAATCTTCATGGAGAACGACGACATCGCGCAAGTAATAATTTTGCGAGCATAACCGTTACTGTATTCATACCTACTATCGTGATTCGAACAGTAGCGACTCTTCGTGGGGTCAAAAGTTCGACTCTATTAAGTAATCATTCGCCTCCTCCTCAAAACTAATAATGAGAGCTCTATAACTATAGTATGTTTTGCATATTGGATCTGTTATTTTCGCTCAACTATAATTGGCGGATATTCTTCTCTATTTCTCCCTGTTTGTAACTTTATTCTAGCTTTATTAAAGAAAATTTGAATCGTTAAGGTTGGGGTCAAGTATTCATCTCGACCAATTTTTTCATAAAGTGAAAAAAATCAACTACTGTGCTCTTGTGCATTTTATCTCATACTCATAGTAATGAAGTAAAGGTTTCCGAATGAGATTTATTGCGTAGTCGTTCAGGTGCGCTAAAAAATAGAAATGGTTTTACAACATTTTCTGAACAACGTGGCGTAAGTAGGTGGATTTTTGAGGTGAAGAAGTTTAAATAAGAAAATTGGAAAAATGAATAGGAGAGGTTTCCTGATAACCAATGCAGACAATAAAATAGCAGAAAATGAAGAAGAACTTGGAGAGAATCAAGAGGGAGGCAAGTAAATACTCAGTGCACGAGTGCATAAAAACAAAAAAATCATGAAGAGAGTCAAATACATACGATATATTTGTTGGTGTGTAAGTAATTCCTAATAAAAACAGTCTGAGAATATTCTTTGAAAATATGAATTGAATACATTAAATTACTGGTTGTTCATCTTTTGAGGGGTCAACTAATTCGTGAAGTAAAATAAAAAAAGAAAGTAAGTAAATTTTCATCATAGAAGAGTAACACAGGCTATCTTTCATTATATTTTTCTTGAGAAAAGCATTTACCGTCCTCCATCCGGAAAATTGTGTTTCCGTAGAGCTTCAGAGGAGAGAATTCGGGGAAGTGTCATTTGGTACAATGTATTGGCGAAAATAAACAAAAACTTTTTCACTTACTTTTGGAAAAAATCCCGACCATCGAGCTATATAACATATTACGCGTAATTTGCGCATTTGATCAATGCATGCATCAAATAGAAATTCTGCCATACGCCCACAGTCAGCAAACGCTTTGCTTAATGCGCTTACTAAGCAAAATTTCTACCAGATTTGTATAGAAAATTGATTCATACGCGAAATTGGCCATATTTATACGAAGATTGGGCCCATTGATCCACTAGTGACTCTCAGGGGTACATCTAATTCATACAATCACCCAATTTGGACATCTATAGACGGACACTTTATACAAATTTGGCAATAACTAAATACGTCTTCATCTCCGAAATTATGAATAATGATTTTGAGTACACTGGATTGAAATGTTAGCAAAAATATTGAAAAAACTGCAGAAAGGTAAGTAATTACAAAATTCTGAAATTTGAATTGCGTTACAGTAACGTAGTCATAGAAATCGATGACGGAGGAAAGGAGAAAACAAGAACAAGGATTCGCGAATGGGCTCGACAAAACTTTTTTAAACGGGTTTATTAGTGTTTCTGATTGACAAACTGTCGTAACAAGACTAAATTGTAATTTTTCATTGCAGTGAGAAATTCAACACCTACCGCCGGCTACGCCTCTGGCCCGTTGATAAAGAATGAAGTTCATTTTAGAAGAGAATAAAATTCACATTTTTTTCACGGCTCTGCCGTCGTTTATTGATTAAAAAACTATACGACCGACGTTTCGGTATAACGTATACCATCTTCGTGGTCTCAAAATATACTGTGAAGATAAGATCATCTGTGACTATTCTCGAATAACTGATCTCTATATTCTTTAGATTAGCCGAAAGAGAGTGAAGTTTACGAAATTGCTGGTCTAATTCCCAGTTCAGTAAGAAATTCTTTGATCTGTTCAGCCAGGATCCGCGATAGTGTTCTTGAAGAGATGCAAAAAGAACAGGGTCTATCCGTCGCATATTGTAAACGCATTGAGGTCCATTACCCGCAGGTTTGACGATGAGTCTTCATACAACCGCAACAGACAGATGAAATCCTGGCTGAACAGATCAAAGAATTTCTTACTGAACTGGGATTTAGACCAGCAATTTCGTAAACCTCACTCTCTTTCGGCTAATCTAAAGAATATAGAGAATTCGAGAATAGTCACAGATAATCGTATCTTCACTATACGTTATACCGAAACGTCGGTCGCGTATAGTTTTTTAATCAATAAACGACGGCAGAGCCGTGAAAAAACGTGAATTTTATTCTCTTCTACTATTACTTTCATCCGTCGTGACAAGTTTTTTCCTATTTGAAGTTCATTTTATTTGTTAAACCATTCTGCTGACATGAGTGACTGTAATTGATTGCGTCACTTGTGGGGGGGAGCAGTTAATTTGTTTTCTTGAGAATCAGCAAAGACTTTATGGTAATGTTTGCTCAGAAGACGAAATTTCTCCAAGTCCAAATCAAGATTATCGGAACTCATAATGAGTGAGTGAGGTGTAAGTAGAGCACTGATATTGAAAAATGGTTTTCCAATTGTACAAAACTACTTTATTAGTTGCTTTTACAAGAGTACTTTCGGGTGTTATCCCATCATCAGTTGTGTCGCAACTGGAGAACAAGGCCTTAACCATGAGTTTTTATAGTATAACACTGTGATCTTATTGGCTATAACAATGCTGTATTGTGATTGGTTCACTTTTTAGAAACTTATTCTTGTAATAATATGACATTGTGTTCTTATTGGCTAAAACATACTGCTTCGTGATTGGTTCAATCTTTTGTCCTAAATGCTGCGTTTCTATTGGCTACCTGGATTCCTGCCGTCTGATTGGTTGGGTCTGTTCTTCTTCTCTCGTCCAATCACCAGCAACTAATAAAGTAGATTTGTACAATTGGAAAACCCTTTTTCAAATCAAGATATCAAAATTTGACCAAACTTCACATCTATTTGTAGATAGAGGTTCTCAACTTGAAATTTTTCCAAGTTTCAGATCTTATAGGTGTTCCGAGATCGAAACGTCGATATTTACGAATCAGATCTTATAGGTGTTCCGAGATCGAAACGTCGATATTTACGAATTTGAGAGAGACAGCGAAAATTTCTATCAAAAATCCATCTATAATACAGATTCCCCGTTTAAATATAAAAAATAATCCAGTAATGGATGAAAAAAAAAAATAATAATTAAAAAAATCATGATAAAAATGACGGCTTCCTTAACGAAGTTAAACGAGGAACGCAGGGAACCTGTTTTATGATTCGAATGAGATTTGGTATTGAAAATTCAAGGAAGCCTAGATCATATATAGCTCGACAGTCGAAATTTTTCCAAGTCCCTCTCCTATCATATATGGCTCGAGAGTCGAAATTTTTCTAAGTCCCCCTTCTATCATATATAGCTCGAGAGTCGAAATTTTTCTAAGTCCCCCTCCTATCATATATAGCTCGAGAGTCGAAATTTTTCTAAGTCCCTCTCCTATCATATATGGCTCGAGGGTCGAAATTTTTCCAAGTTTTTCGCTGGACGGCGCACGGCGGACGGCGGACGGCAGATTTCTCAAATAGCCCCCCATAAAACAGGTTCCCTGTTAATAAAACATTCAATTTCCAATGAGATATTAAGATCCATAAGAACACCATCAGGTATACATAAGAATTCATATTCCTCAATGGTTGTTCAATTTCGAAACAATTGGAAAAAAAATATTGCTTAATACAGGTCAAAAATGAAATAATTATTTGTCAATTCCGCACACTTAGCCAAATTTCTGCTAAATGCGCGCATTGATCAAATGCGTCTATTGTGTGTAACACACACACACACACACACACACACACACACACACACACGCGCGCGCGCGCGCGTAAATGCTCATATAATTTAGATCTACACGAGTGACTTCTCATCAACTGTAGAACCATCTCTTCCTCGCTTCCCCATTTTCGACTCAGCCGATACATTGACAGCTCCATGTTTTACACAAAACGTTGGCGTATCATGAGGATTTTATGTGAACCTTTAACAAACATCTTCGTGTGCTCTCTATTTGCGAAAGAAAAACATTGACAAGAGGAGAACAGGCTAAAAGGATGAAACTGCAATATCAGATCGAAAATTTCCAGATCCTAATGTAGGAGATATGGTGCGAATCCAAGTACTCCAGGTCGACCGAGATGAATAACCGGTGTGCAAAACGTGTTGGTATACGTGCTGAAAATGACGCTAGATAATTTCTAGGTATGCGTCGCGTCACTCTGAAGCGGCTGTATACGCGGTCTTAATTTCAATTGTGCCACGAAATTTTTTATAATTGGAGGATGTGCCGACTGAAGAGACGTCCAAAAGTTCAGTAGCTTTTGCGGGAGCAGGAGGAAATGATTGGGGTTTTAAAAAAAGGAACACTTTTACTGGACGACAAAAATAGTCACTAAAGAAATAAACTTAAACACATTTTCGTCCAAGAAAGGGTGTTTAAATTTATTTCTCTAGTGATTAAGATTTTGTTCGCTGCTCGTGTACAAAGGAATACGATACAAAACGATGTTTGTGGGTAAAAGATGCAATACTATGTAACTCAAAATTTCCCCCAACTTATGAGAATATGTTCATACATTGCCTTAATAATTTTAAGCTGCTCACGATAACACATTGTATTGACTGTAGGTTCCTCAACAAATTACTCGTATGATTCACGAGCATTTTTAATTGCTCACCTAAGAACTTTGCAACTGTTTGTGGTGGTGCGAATAGTGAAAGATTATTCTGATTTTTTAAAAGCCAAGATGAGGAGCGCGATTGGCAGTAAATTTGGCATATTATATCTTTTTCAATGACTATGATTACAGTATGATAGGAAAAACAAGAATACTTACTATACGAAGTAACGTAACACGGTAATGGTACATAGATAAGGTTTCTAGCTTCCTTAACCAATGAGAGGGAAAGTGTAGGAACTGTGGCCATACTAATGCACTTGTATTATCTTTCGATTCTTGGCGTTGTTGGTAGATAGTCATGATGAAGCTAAACGATTATGAACTGCCAACTGACACGAAAATGACAGGGCAAAAAAGATCTTTCAACATAATCTTGACAAATGGACGAAACGATTACAGATATAATCTGCAGAGATAGTGAGGCTTCATAGAAGAAAGAAGAAGAGAAAAAATGAAATATTCGGAAAGTATGAGAGAAAGAAATAAGAGTGAGAGAGAAATACCAGGTGTTGGTACACTAGGACAGTGCCCGGAGCATAAACATGCGGTTTGTTGATTCTCTTTCGAGTATCACGAAATTACAATGGAAATTGTCGAGAGAGAGAGATAAAAAAAAACATTCTCCGTTTCGAGTAACAATAGCAGCACGAAATACAGAAATGTAATCTCTTCGAAGTTTATTGCAATACTCTGCTATGTTGCAAAAACTGCGTATTTAGACTGATAGAAGTGATGAGCTCTCGTGTATTTTGTAGACAGCCAGCGATAGACCTATTCGTAAAAATATTGTAAATAATTCAGTGACATTTGATTTTGCGCGCTTGAATCGTTCCAAATTTTACTATAAGCGTTCGCGTATCACGAAGTCCAAATAAATGAGCGCTTTCGTGTACGGTGAGAGAACGTTTGGATCAGTGCAAATGAGGAATATGCATGCTTCTCGAAGCCTTTCACGCGTACGTGTACCGTACAGCTCGCCACGCGTACCCTCCGCTACGCGTGACGCCAGCCGCCACCGCGCGAGATATTGCACGTAATGTACATTATTCTATAACACGTTTCTCTCAAGCACAACGACGATGGGAAATATGAGTACAGGAAGACGGTGAACGATTCAATTGAAGGAACTATTGGGCGCAATTTTGATTATTCAAATACAATGCATATGCGGTTCGCGCTTAACACTCTTTAATGAAGCGCCAATAGTTCCTTGCAATTCTATCATACACAGGTCAGAACATGCCTAATGAAGAATATTATAATTTCGCGCTCATAAAATGCTAACAAGTAGCCAACTCGTACAATGTAGTAATTTTTGGATTTTTAAAATTTCATCATGTTAAATAATATATTTGGAACCATCAAAACTTATTTGCCTGCTGCTGAAAACGAGTTTAGATCCATCTTGTAAATCTAGTGACCGTCAATCTGAATAGCTGAAAGATTGAAGTCTTAAGGAGTATATTATACTGAACCCCCCGCATATTATCGTGTCGGGTTCTTTTCAAGAAATATCAATGAGTATACGATAAATCTTCAAACAGCATCTCTATTTAGTATAAAGAAAATTGGTTCGAAAATAGAAACCTGAAATCATAGATTGACCTTTCGTTTCCTTTGAAAGTAAGAGCTGCAACTGTTGCTTACCAATGTGCACGTGCTGATGCGAAAATGATGCAACAACATGACTTTTTCTTCAAACTTCGGCGCGCGTTCGCTGGCCATTTTTTTTTTTTTTAATCTTATTCTTTTCTTAGTTTCTAGACCGGTAGCGTTCAACCTCTTTTCACAGGGCCAACGGATCATTAATTTGTTGAAGGGTTCGCGAGCCGCAAATTTGACGCATTATAAAATAGTATGATATATATCATGAAAGGGAGAAAACTAGCGATCGTCACTCAATAATTTAGAATACGGAGACCCTGTGCTGGATACACAATTCCAACCGCTGCTTCCATGCGTACGGGCATAACGTTGTACAAATGCAATACATGAAGGAAGATGGTAATTGCGGACGTTCACAAGAATCATATAGATAAGAATGGAAGTTTGGGAGTCTAAATTTTTCTCGAATCTCGAGCTATATCTGATAGGAGATGGAACAAAGAAAACTTTCGACTCTCAAGCCATATATGATAGAAGAGGGACTTGGAAAAATTCCTATCATATATGGCTCAAGAGTCGAAATTTTTCCAAGTCCCTCTCCTATCATATATGGCTACAGAATCGAAATATTTTACAAGTTTTTTGTTGGACGGTGCACGACAAATTTCTCAAAAAGCCTCTCATACAACAGGTTCCCTGTTAAAAATCCATCCAGTAGTTTTCGGACATCCGCGGACAAAAAAATTTTATTTATGCCTAAATATAGGCCTGTACGTACAAAGAAACCTGATTCTCTTCAGGCTGAAAGTAATATAGGGCCTCCAAAGCGTCGAAGTATACTGTATATTATGTAAGTTTCTCAATTCTTTATCACCTCCGATTGCTGGCATCTCTCAATGCTATCTCCAGCTCATATTTGTGAACGCCTATATTTTAACGTACGTAGGAGTCCTGTCGTACAGTACAGGAACAGTATAGGAACAAGTATACGAGGAAACATCAAGAGTCAAAAATACACGTAGTGATACTCGTGGGTGGCGAGCACTATTACATCATTCTACATCCTCAGTTAACCTCGAAGGAAGGGTAGGAAAGGTTTTACAAGAAACACAATCATATGGTTAGAGTTGAACGAGTTGACTACTGTTACAACGTTTGCCATTGTAATTGAGTGGTTGTTGTGTTACTCTACAGCAAAAGAGTTTAACGCGTGCAGAAAAAACTCATATTGGAAAGTGGAGAGAGACGTGCGCGAGCACCCGGGTCAAGGGACAATGCTGGACGCGCTGTTTGCTAGGGTAGATTTTATACTGCTCTAAATGTACGGAAACCAGTGCAGTCGAATTGGTTTGTTGTAGTTGGCGTTTTAATGCAATGATGCTCGTATTTCCGGGTGGCAGTCTATTCGATGTATTTATTTGGCAGCCCGCTAGCTGATAAATTATATGTATCCTAATAGTGGTACATGATGAAGATTTAAGAGAAGTGCGATGACGTTCTCAATTGTTAGTGGTTGTAAACACTCGGCGTTGTGTCGCGTGTAAAACTCGTTGATGTGGTTGAACCGGTTAAAGTTACCGTCATGAGTATTGATGCCGTATTGGTGAGTTGGTTCACTGAGTATATCTGTAATTTACACTTGTCTGCTCGATAGATAGGGTTCTTTAATTCATACTACTGTAGGCGTTAATTTTAAGTGAGCGATACTGGGCACACGCCGGATAGGGTGTTTGTTAATGAATTGGAATTATAATGAAGGGTCCGTTTGTGACTGGAGCCCTATTGTCGGTGTCTAGGTGACGATGGTTATATCGTGAAGTACATTTGGTTATCCAGAAGGCAGTCAGCCAATGTGGGCTGTACGTAGGTCTTCAGAGATGGATATCTCACATGTGGTGAGGCGTACTTGGTAGACATCGAAAATATCTTGCATCCGGAAGGCAGTCAGCCAGTGAGGGCTGCATGTAGGCCTTTAGCGGTGAATTCTCATGTATGGTGAGATGTATTTAAGTGGCATTGTGGATGTCTTAGCAGTGCGGATCTTGTTCATGTCTAAGCGGGGATGTGACGAACCCCGGGGACGAAGGGGCCCGAGTTGCTGAGGGTAGCGCCCTCAGGCTGGCTGAGCCAGGCAGAGTTGTGAGTCTCTCGGGACTACAACTTAGGGAGGAAGATAGGACGCCAGGGGGAACTGGGCTCGATAGCAGTAACCAGTCTGCGTTGGGACCCGGTGGCTCAATGGTTGGCGGACTCCTTCAGGTGCGGCGACACCGGTCGGGGAATGCCTGGAGTTTGTCTCACAAATCCAAAACGGGGGTCTGATCAACCTTTTGTTGCGGTGGTAGAGAGGCTGCTCTGTCCGAGGGGCACTGCGAGGGAGATGAGCCCTGCGGGGCAAGATTCCGGGAACTCGTAGCCGCGGCATTGTGGTACAGCAGTGTTGGCGGGGATCCGTTATTGCAGTTGTTCCAGATAGGAAGGTTAAGCGGTCAGACAGGTATCTAACTAGTTCGGGCAGTGGTCCCGAGGGTCGGTGGTACCCGGTTTGGAGTTGGAGTCTGGCGCTTGATTACAGTCTGTTCTCTGATGAAGTGTGTGCTCAGTGGTTAGGTAGGTTATAGTAGGAGTACATTTCAGGTATGCTCAAACGCGATTTTAAAACAGTTCACAGGTAATTCAGAATATGGTCCAGCTGGTCATCCTACAGAAAATTAGCATCGGTTGAATTCTGACAAGGTATAATAATATACGTATCATTCATGGAATATGATTGGTTTGATGAATCATTGGGTCAAGAGGACACCCAGTGTGACTGGGGTGGCATTTTTGTACTGTCAGGCGTACTCTGGTGCCTTGATGAAAAATTTTAGGTTACATATTCCTCTCGTGCACTCATAAATTGTATTCACCCTATCATCACCATTTTATATGCAAACTCCATCCCAAGATTCTTCATCTGGGAATCCAGCTACAAGGAGATCCCGAAAAACTAAAAAAATCAATGTCGAAGCCAAAGAAGCAACCAATCACCCACCAGTCAACCCCTCATTCATTCCCTCACACTTCAACATATTTTCCAAACATATTAACAAAATACTTCACTTTTCTAGCTAGAAAAGTCGGTAAAAAAATATAGACTGGTTCACTCGTTAGTCTAACCTCAAATTTCAAACGAAAAAGCCAGTCTAAATGCAAAATGGTATTTCCATCTCCTGAGACATCTCAAATCAACTATGAACCACTATCAATTATGTATACATGAAAAAATGACGTATAAATCTTTTCATTACGAATAAAGTCACCAAGGTAGTCTCGCATCGGCACACTTGATGAAGATTGAAAAAAATTGTACTTAATCATTCAAACTCAACTAATAATAATGAAAAAACAAACAACTCGCCATTGCCACTATTCGTTCAAAAACAAATTTGACAAAACAAAATTCAAGGCTCTAGGGACTGTGGGAAGCGAGATACAAGGGTACTAAATCTGAATGAAATATCATCAAAATAAAATTTAATGAACCCTTGGTCAAGAATGAACCAAAAATGAACGTGTTGAATGATAGAAGGTTCTTCATCACAATACACGTACTGATAACAAAAAGTGGTGAAAGGATAGGAAAATCTGCTTCTCGTAACGTAAGCAGCTACTTGCAGCTATTTGTAAGCAGCTACTCGTAATAGTGAGAAATTTTTCGAAAAAATGGAAATTTCTCGAGAACTACTCATCCGATTCTCAAAAAAATTGCAGGTGTACATCTTCAGATATATTACTACAATATGGCCAAGTTACAAATAAATCCATCGGGTAGTTTCGGAGGAGTTCCACGGACAAAAAAATCTTATACATACATACATACATGCATATATCTAATATATAAAGTAGAATGTTTGTCTGTCTGTCTGTATGTATGTATGTTTGTCCATAACTTTCGAACGCCTTCACCTATCGACCTGGAATTTTTTTTGAAAAATTTCGTTTTTTCTGGGTCAGGTTCTTAAATACATTTCGATGTTTTGACTCCCTGAAGGTGGAGTAGGGGGCGACAAAATTAGGAAAAACGGGCATTATCGAGTACTGAAACTGCTTTGCGCTGTACGTTAGACCTAGGCGCGTTGAGTGGCGCAGTTTCGAAAATTGAATTATTGTGATAACTCGAGTATAACTCATTTTTATGAAAAATTGAAGAGAACAAAAATTGTAGCCCCTGTAATTTCCTTTCGAATGAGCCCGGTTCCAGATTTTTAGGAGGAAATTTTGTGACTACAGTATTCGCTGTACTTCCATACTAAGTAGGTAAGTTATTTTATTCACAGTTTTAAAAACACCTACATAAAGGATTTTACATCCGGTATCTCATACAAGAACCAATGTCTAGACACGGTGCGCACTGCGGTGCGCACTGCGTATGGGCTAGCGGAAATGACCCTTTTTTTTACCTGTTGTCCGTGTGTTTTCTTAGGGACTGGCAAAATGTCAATGGATTTGTCTGTATTCTGCTGCGATGAATACAGGCTTCACGCGTTAAGTCAGCTCTCAAGTGAATTAGTGTGTAAAAAATTTAATTTGGTGATTTTATTTTTGTGCGACTCGGAACTTTGATATTTTATAAGTACAGTCGCAGTTTTTGGTGTCTATTTTCTTATTTTTGAACAGAAAAAAAAAAATAATGTAATTCGGTAATTTTAATTTTTGCGCGACTCCGATCCATTCTTAATAATAAATTTATTATCTCTTGGTTATGGGAAACTTTTAACCTCTTTTTTGCGCTTTGCATGCTAACCATTTATAAACATACCAGAATACAGTTTGTGTATGTTGAATTCTGCCAGTCCCAAGTCTGGAAAATGAAAATGTGAGGGAAATGGTTCATCTTACATCTTATGCGCATTTTTCAATTTTTTCAACCTTCTCTTTTTCTTTACTTATCATTCTCGGTGAAAATGAAGTAGGCTTAACAGTATTAAATTTATGAAAAACGTAGCAAAAAATTCATCCGAATTCCGCCAAGATACCTACAAAACATACATACCTACAAGATACAGATACCTATAAAACACAGATATCTACTCAACACACAGCTAGCGGTCAGGCGCGCCGCAAACCGCTAGTATATATATATATATATAAGAAACCGGAAATTATTTTTATGCTAGTTGTGATCTAGGGCCTCTAAAACGTTGAGAAAGTTCATTGCCCCCTCCCCCCATACACCTTGCTACGGGTGTAATACCTCACTTTTCTAGTTAGAAAAGTCGGTAAAAACCGTAGAATAGTTCCCTGTTAAAAAATTATTCATGCATGAAGGAGTAATAAATTCACCGTCGGTGAAAAGCCTGAGCTATCGGGCGATAACGCACCATTATGTTGGAAATTGGCGTAATCCACACACTCCTGAAACGCCGAGAAAACATACACCACACCAAAAATTCCATCGTGCGCAAGAATGCAATACCTCCTAAAGTCGGTAAAAGACGTGCTAACGAAAAACGGGAAATGGCATTGAAGTCAGCGTTGAAAATACTTTAGTAATACTTATTCAAATGACTGCTACAAACGAAAAAATTTTTCTTGTTCAGCAGTGTAATCGACTATTGGTTTTATTCCATCTTGTACAAATATGTACATAGCACACTACGTACAGTTTTAATGTGCATCACAAGTTGTAACATGTAGTCGTTAAACGCATTAAGTTCATTTTTCTACATGGCGACTTTAAATTTCGAGTTGAGCCCCATCTATACGGTATATGATTTCGCGTAAATTATCATACTTAGAAAAAACTCCTTGTTTTTGCGCGAACACTCTCCTCTCCTTGTTGGACAAAAGGCCATCTTAAATTTTTACCCTCTCTAAATTCAATTGTCCCGTTTCTGCATGTGCCCCTAGAAATTATCTCTATGATACACATGGATACCGTAGAACAAATACCTCATAAGCCACAAAAAATTGACATTTTTATTGTCATTTTTGGATTGCAGAGTATGAGAAACGTGTAAAATAGCAGTTATGTCGACTTTTTTTTTGTGGCTTACAAGGTACTCGTTCTACGGTATCGATATCTTAATTTGAGGAGAGTTTCGTCGAAACTGTGTGTAATGAGATTTCATTAGCCGGCTGTACAAATTCAAAACGAAATACAAAGAATATATAATATTTGATTTCTTTTTGCTCGTATCTATTACGAGATGTAAAACCCGCCGTGAAAGGTTGAGACAGATAATTCGTATAGTTTCGATTATTGATTTCTAGTCAATTTCTTAAAATCCTGTCGCAGACAATTTGTACCAGAAAAACATTTTTCGTGATCTGTTTTATGAATTACTTACCAGGTTTAAATTGCTTGCGAGACATACACCTACATTGATTGGGCAGGATGAATAACAATACCAAACGTTTGTATATTCCTACGAGTTTCGAATACAAATTTTAAAAATTACAATCAAGTATCTCCACGGAATATTGAGTTATTTTTCTTTTTTCTGGAATAACGCAAGAGTATTTTAATGCGTATTTTAATAAGTTTATTCTTCTTTAAATTTTTTCTTCTCACAATCACGCTGTACAATTCATCTTACTGACGTTTAATTTAATACGCAAAGATTGCTAAATCGGTATTAATAAATGTCAACCTCTTTTTCTTCCTGAAAAAGTACGTAGTTGCGCCCGCACACCTGACAAAAAAAAATGAGAGAAGACGTGCCTTATAACACCAATACTACTTCGTTAAGTCTTCACAGCCGTTTCTAGTTACCATTAATTATTGAGTGTTAGATACAGCCTTATTATATTATGTGCACTACTACTTGCGCATAAATTTAATTTCGTTCTCAACGTACGCGCGATCTAATTTGTTATAAAAAACTTAAGTGTAATTTTTTTCTTTTTCTTCAACTGTTCAACAAGTCTCGCATAGGCTATTCCTACATATATTTGTACATATCTAATTTTTCTCTTTTCATGTTTAACGTTGGTTATAACTTGCCTGGTTTTATTTTCTTATACAAAACTTCAAAAGAACGCGTATTTTATGAATCATTACCAACACCCGAAACGTTACAGCGTTACGTTTTACCGAGTTTTACCGACTTTTCGTAGAAAAGCGAGTATTACACCCGTCACAGTTGTGGCAGAAAGAGGGGGAAATCAACTTTCTCGACGTTTTAGAGGTTATAGATCATCGCTACGTCATTAAAAAAATTTCAGGTTTCCTTATATATATATATATATATATATATATATATATATGGATCAAAATTTGTCCGGGCTTCTCCTCCGAGTCTACTGGGTGGATTTTCTTGAAACTTGGCTACGTTGTGGTGTTATATCTGAAGTTGTGCACCTGCATTTTTTTTGACGATCGGATCAGTGGTTCTCCAGATATACCCAATTAAAAAAAAAATTCCCCACTCCTATAACTCTGATATGGTTTGTTCAATTTTTTTCAAATGTTGATATATTGTAATTTACATGTCTGAAAATGTAATTGTGAACTTTTGGTGTTGATACGATGTTTGGTTCGTGAGAAATCTCAAATTGAAGCGTGAACTAATTTGATAAAATTTGCAAATATTCGAGCTACTAATATTTTGTAGTACTAAACTTCAGGTAGTCGCTTTCGTCATCAAAAGCGAAGGGTAACCTTTGATTACGTGGATTGTCAGTGTAGTTGTAGCTAGTTTTATTCATTTTTTGGGTTACCTGTTCACACACATAAGGATACGCTCTTTATGAATGAATTTTAAAGATGTGTTCGTTCGTGTTGAGTCAGTCATGAATGAATGTTGTGTTAGTATAGTATTAGTGCAACAATCCTTTGCGTATAATTTTGTCATTTTTTTGAGTGATGAAATAGTTTTATATGTGTGAAAGATTTGCTCGTTTGTGTTGAGTTTCTCATGAATGAATGTTATGTGTGAGTCTACAACAACCAACATTAAAAGATGCTTGAGAATCGGAGATGATCAAGAATGAATTAGAGTGGCAAGAGATGTTGAGGATGTGTGTATCTTATTGAGAAAACGATTCATTGAATAAATTGGAGTACTAGAGTTAAAGTTTAAGCAAAAAACTTGATTGTAGATATAGGTGAAAAGTCGTGTATTGCTTACGCGGCTGCGTAAGCATTTTTTCTTTCCCTTTCGTTTCCCCCTCCTAGTTATGATTAAATTTCTTTACCTTTTTACTGAAATAATACTGTAATATGCGAGAAAGAGAATACAATCGTTCGAATTTGATCCATAGCTATTTGAACTGTGACTTCAATGGGCGAGTTCGAATATTTATTCATGACAACACATTTTACCGACTTTTCAAACGAAAAGTCAGGTATTGCTCCCGACACAGTTGTGACGGGGAAGCCGGGGAAAGAATTTTCTCGATGTTTTAGAGGTCCTAGATCATCCTGAGACTAATAAAAGAATTTCAGGTATCCTTATATATATGTAAGAATGCACGCATTCTTTTTGTCTTCTACTACTCGCAGGTTTCTTTCTGCATGCAGACTTTATTAGGTATTTCGATAGTTATCTGGTTATCTTCCGAGAGCAGTCAGCTGACCTGCATTTCCTACGGGACTCTCGACTTTTTGTTTCGATTCAATGTTTACACTGCATCGACATGATTTGTTAAGATTTCACGATCTTACATATATATATCTTATATAAGATTTTTTTTGTCCACGGAACTCCTCAAAACCTACCGGTTGTATTCTCGTAAAGTTTGGTCAAGTTGTAGTAGATTATCTGAAGTTGGGCATGTGCATTTTCTTCTGAGATTGGATGAATAGTTGAGTTATCCTCAATTTTCCTCGAATTTCTTTGTGTTTTTTCTCAAAAAGTAACAATCTTATTATCTTCATATCACTGCATTACGTCATAGTGTATTCAATCTTATTGCTCTGTAATTTTTGTATCGATTGGACAAGTGGTTCGTGAGTAATTCTCAAAATATGAGTATGTACAGAGCCGTAAGAGCTAAATCTTGCTTATTCAATTTATTTGAGTTTTTTTGCCACGTGATAAAGCATCATACACCTATTGGCTGTAAAAACTTCTCATTACCAGTCATATATGATTGAAAAAATTCGACGTTTATTGGAAACGTTAAACAAACGTTGCGCGTAAGCGATGGACTGAATAATTGGCCGTGTATTTTATAATTACTGCGTTATGCAGGTATGCATGGCATTTTTTTTTTTTTTTTTTTCTACGTTATCGCAATAGGCTCATAGCCTGAACGCTGGGGAGTAACACGGGAGTAATGAAATTTAGGTAAAGACAAAGAAGTGGAAGTTTCATTGGCCATTTCAATTTTCCTCATCTACAGTATGTTTTGATTTTTGTCATTATCGACTTCATAATATCTCACTGTATTTTTGGAAATGGACAGTCAGGTTAATACTTTGAGATTCTTCTAAATCACCTAAGTTTTATATTTTAATTTTAATAGAGCCATGTTCCGTTCTTCTATTTAGAGTTTAATGTATGTACTTATAGGGAGAGAAAGCTATAAGTCGACTCCATTCTGAGTTATTTCCCATGAATACCTGTACTTGGAAATTATAAAAGTACCCATTAAAAAGATTAGAAATGAATTGAATAATTGAAGAGTAAGTGGAATACCTTAAATTATTATTATCACAATCAGCTTATAACTGAGAAACAATGAAGTTTAGATATGGGGGGGGGGGCGGCATGTGTAAATTATTTTGTAGCAAATTATTGAAAAGTCGGTGATGCTTACGCTACTGCGTGAGCTTTTTTACTTCACATTTTTTCATCTTGTTGTGCTGGAACTTATTTTAAAGTTTTTAATAAATACAAGCTTGCATGTGTAAAATGAAAGGCTTTTTCGGTTCACATGAATGAAAACGCGTTCTTTATGTGATAGCGCGAAGTCGCGTTTCAGTCTTCAGGGAGAAAGAACGCGCCGCACAGTGGGACAAATCCATCTTCTAGCGTGCCAAAAATAGGAAAAAGTGATGGTGCCATAATAAAGGGTTAGTCTGGTAGAACGTTTGTGAATACATTGAAAAACTCGAATCGGCGCCGCTCATCGCTAGGGTGACGGCAGAACCGGTTTCAGAATGACGAGAAATGATGGTGATGACAAAACAGCTGTTTGACAGAAACATCGTACCAAGTGAAACGCACATGGTTTACTCCTGTTCTGTACTACTATTCGCATGATGCTGATTATTTCCGTGATTGTGGATATATTTTCAAGTTCCAAATCCATTTTTGGTTTGTTCCCTCCATAAAAACGTAAGTACAGTGCATAATTATGTATGATATTAAATTAGTGCGGTAGTACCAAGTATTATTGGAGTAGTACTTTTTAGCGGGGACGAGCGGAGATTAACCTACTGGTGCAATTTGTTGCTCAAGATGTCCTCTAAACGGAACGCTATCATTTTTTGTCATCTATTGTCCCCTGCCCATGTTACGGCCCCCTGAAACACGAAAAACGTGCTTCATTTTCTACATGTTTTTGCTCATTATGCAAGCATTTTTCTCAGTTAGTCCAAAGTTTTTCGTCTCAGTCTTGATTTTTTGATTTCAAAATGATAGAATGAATTGCGTAGTGTAATTTACAAGCACAAAGAATAGACGCTACCAATCTGATGCTTCCTCTTGAGTCTACCAAGTCCGCATAATTCATATTGGCGCTAGAATATGGATTCGTCCCACTGTGCAACATGAGTTATGCGGACTTGGTAGACTCAAGAGGAAGCATCAGATTGGTAGCTTCTATTCTTTGTGCTTGTAAATTACACTACGCAATTCATTCTATCATTTTGAAATCAAAAAATCAAGACTGAGACGAAAAACTTTGGACTAACTGAGAAAAATGCTTGCATAATGAGCAAAAACATGTAGAAAATGAAGCACGTTTTTCGTGTTTCAGGGGGCCGTAACATGGGCAGGGGACAATAGATGACAAAAAATGATAGCGTTCCGTTTAGAGGACATCTTGAGCAACAAATTGCACCAGTAGGTTAACCTCCGCTCGTCCCCGCTAAAAAGTACTACTCCAATAATACTTGGTACTACCGCACTAATTTAATATCATACATAATTATGCACTGTACTTACGTTTTTATGGAGGGAACAAACCAAAAATGGATTTGGAACTTGAAAATATATCCACAATCACGGAAATAATCAGCATCATGCGAATAGTAGTACAGAACAGGAGTAAACCATGTGCGTTTCACTTGGTACGATGTTTCTGTCAAACAGCTGTTTTGTCATCACCATCATTTCTCGTCATTCTGAAACCGGTTCTGCCGTCACCCTAGCGATGAGCGGCGCCGATTCGAGTTTTTCAATGTATTCACAAACGTTCTACCAGACTAACCCTTTATTATGGCACCATCACTTTTTCCTATTTTTGGCACGCTAGAAGATGGATTTGTCCCACTGTGCGCCGGGTTTTGATACGTTTCATGTCTTTGCTGTGACCTCTTCCCTAATCTCGAAATTTGCGTCCATACGTCTAGTCGTACGTCCATGACCACTAGCTTATACTAAGCTTATATGTACTAGACCTATACATGTACAATATACTAGAGGTAGGCAAGGAAGGGCTCAGAAACCCTAGTCTTTCACTTACCTAATTCCGAAACGTGTGTCGTATAAAGAATAGAACTGGACTTTCACTGGACTAAGAGCTTGTGAGCCCGTGAGAGCTAGTCAACTTAGCATTCAATATACTCTAGAGAACTAGTTAGCTTTAAAAAAAAATAGAGCGCTAATTAGCTTGACAATGACTACAGTATGTTGGACTTGAATAACAATAAAATTAACCAGTACAGAACTAACATACACTATGATAGACATTAAACATGATAGAGTTTACTGGTTTCACCTACATATAAATACCCTCACATCCTGAAATTTAATTTTATAAGCCCTATTTGACTCATTCTTAAGGGTACAGTCTTTCGTATTAGTAAAAATGTGTTCAAGCATGGTAGGACAGTAATAAGCTGGTTGAAAATCACGGATTATAAAATTGGGTAAATGTGTGAGGGTGTTTATAGAGGTGAAATAAGTCGTCAACTGAAAATAAAAGAAGAACAGCATATTGAAGCTTGGAAATCTAATTTTGTAGGTGAGTCTGCTTTTGCTGATCACCTTACATCGCAAAACCCATGAGTTTAAAGAGGGTTCTATTACTCCGCTCCATAATGAGAGTTCCTACAAAAAACGCATTGCTTTTGAAAATATTGAAATCGTCCGCCATAAAAAAATGACAATGAAGTTTTTCTCAACGAATTTATTCCGGAAGATGAATTTATCGAAATATTTACTACTCTGGGCATGAATCCGTCGTATTCTTTCTTCCCTCCTTCTCGCGTCATCGTTTTCCTGCTCATACTGTATGTGTGTTTCAGTACGTGTTTTTGATGCTTTGAGAAGGGCTGTTTAGCCGCAAGCTGGCTCAGCTTATATTTGTACTGTGTCTTATGAGGTTTGTCAATAAAATTATAAAAACTACTAGCGGTTGGCGGCGCGCCTCTGGCGCGCCACCAACCGCCAGCTGTGTGTTGAGTAGATATCTGTGTTTTGTAAATATTTGGATTTCAACGGTAAGAGCTAACTTGACAGGTAAAGGCTGTATTGCAGCAAAAAACGGACTAATTCAATATTTTACCAGTCGCAATGATTAAGGAAATTGATGGACAGAACACACACAAACACACACACACACACTCTCTCTCTCTCCCCTGTGATTCTGAAATTAGACTCATTTGAAAGGAAATTCCAGGGCTACAATTTTTGTTCTCTTCAATTTTTCATAAAAATGAGTAAATAATTGAATTTTTAGAACTGTGAGGTTTAACGCGTTTGAACATTTGGAACAACGTGTACAGTGAGAAGCAGTTTTACTACGTTGGAATTTATCGTTTTTTACCATTTAGTTTTTTGCTCGTTATACTCCATCCAGAAGGAGTCAGAACGTTGAAATTGATCTAGAACTTTACCCGGATAAAAATAAAGACTTTCAAAAAATACTACACCTCAATAGTCAAAGCGTTCGAATAACGGGCGTACAAACATATCATCGTTGTCGCAGTCGCGTTTCTATAGACAGTGAGACAAACATTCTAAGATTTCCGTACTTCCAGTAACGTTGAGAAAATAAAAAGAACTCACCTCTAACGTGCTGCAATTTAGAAGATAGCACCAAAATCCGGTTCTCAAGAATACAGGACGTGAGAGTAGGAGAGAAATACAGGAGACAGTTGCGTGTAGTTACCCGATATTTTTTTATATAAGTACACTGAAAAAAAGCTTAAGCAAAACCGACCTTTCCTGCCTTATTTTCTACATCTCTACTTTTTTTTTTCATTTTATTCATTATTGGCTACATTATATTATTTAATTGTTTTTGTTTCCAACAGCTAATAAACTTTGTTTTCCAAATGAGCAAAGCTCTCTAAGTATTATTTTCTTTCATTCACTCTTCTATATCAGTTATCTACACACAAATACCCCACTCCACCTCCCACTTCAATGATTGGAATATCCGTCAAAAATGTTCAATCATCAAACATGAAAGAATTATTATTCACACTAAAGGAAATGAAAATGAAATCATTACTTCATAACGGCAAAATGACATCGTTTCATGATACAAATTCATTTTCAAAACTTGCCAAGCATTATTTTTTATTCAATCTCGTGTACTGATAATACACAACTTACAACCCCCTCCCCTTCTGAGAAAGAAACACTTTTCGCGCACAAGTCGGTAACACTCTTCATTTTTACAAGCAACATTCATTCTTGCAGGATGGTTAACGAACTGACGTTCGATTTACCCCGCTCCGAATTGTTCTAAATTAAAATGGAAAATTCTCAAAAACTACCAATCCGATTTTCAAAAAAACAAGACTGAGTCGCCATGCGCCTCAGTGTCCGGGTCTCTTAGTTATTTTTTTTCTAATTGACTGTTACGTGACGGAAATGTATTTTCTAATTTTTTTCAAAAGATTAAGAGCTTTTTTTCCTATTATGATGTAGAGCTCAAGAAATCTCGATTTTTCCTATGTCAAAATCTGGAAACCAAGAGGTCTGCATCTTTGTTCCATTCAGATCTGGAATCTTAGAGACTTAATATTTGCACATACGGTAGGTATATTACCATTAAGGAAGTATCAAGAAGAAACTTTTTTGAAGCCTGTCCAAAAATTTGAAAAATGCTATGAAAAAACAATCATAGGTGACACAGAATAATTATGTAATACGTGCAGTATTAATCAAACGATATACATTACCTTATCATCAATATTCATTATTGACGAAGACTGTACGAGAAATAAAATTTGCTAGGAAAAAATAAAACCTCAAGAGACAGAGAATGTATGTCTTAATGAAAAACTTCCTGAAATTTAGAAATTGCCATGCAAATATAAAATCTCGAGTAACAGAGAACGTATGTATTACTTGAGTGAGTGACGTCACAACACATTTTTCCGGTAAGAACTTTTTTTTTTTTTTTCGCAATTGCATAAGGGCTCTTGCTTTGCCAGAGGCAAGAGCCCCAAAAATGACCCTATTCGCTCTAGTGCAAACATAAAACTTCAATAATTCTCAATTTCATAGATATAAATCGACCTAACAGCAATCGATAACATTCGCGCACCAATAAAAGTACAGTAGAAATCACTTAGAACGAGTCCGCATAGAACGAACAACCGGCTAGAACGGCCAAATTGCGCGGTCCCGGCGTAAACGCCATACAAACAATGTTAAAATTCACTGCTTACAACGAGTTCATTTAGAACGAGATATCGGTTAGAACAACCCAATTTCAGTGCATACGGATGACAAATAATCATTTACAGCGAGGATGGCTAGAATTTTTCTAGATTCATGAGCTTGTCTGAACATGTTTATTGATAGATGGAAGAATGAAAAGAATTAGTGAGACTATTCTTGTTAGTTGATGTGGATGTGCAAGCCTATCGCTGAATTTATTTTAAAATGTCAAAAAAAAGACATCAATTTTCTATTGAAGAAAAACTGGCGATTGTGTGTCGTTTAGAAAACGGTGAAAGTAATGTTTCGATTGCAAAAGAATTTCAAACAGGGTCCTCAACAATTTCAACGATATGGAAGAGCCGAGAAAAAATCAAAGCGGAATCAAGTAACACAATATCATCGAGTAAACGTTTTCGATCAGCTAGCTATCCAGAACTCGACAGTGCACTTCTTTTGTGGTTCAAACAGCAACGTGCATTAAACATTCCCATAAATAGTGTCGTACTGCAAGGGAAAGCAAGTCATCGCGGATCATTATTGAATTTAGGACCAGATTTCAGCTGCTCAGCATCCTGGATTCAACGTTTTAAAAAACGACATGACATTACATTTGGAAAAGTTTCTGGTGAGTCTGCTGCTGTGGATGTTGATGTCTGCAAAAACTGGCTACGTGATGTTTGGCCCAATATTCGAAGAGGTTACAGCGACGATGATATTTTTAATGCTGACGAGGCTGGAGTTTTTTTCAGACTGCTGCCGGACAGAACTCTACATTTCCGAGGTGAGTCGTGTGCAGGAGGAAAACTCTCTAAAGAAAGAATAACCGTCCTTGTAGCAGCCAATATGTCAGGGACAGAGAAGAAAAAGTTGTGGGTTATAGGAAAATCGAAAAAACCGCGTTGTTTTAAAAATGTGTCATCACTACCTCTACGATAATAACACAAAAGCATGGATGACATCATACCTTTTCGAAAAAATTTTGGTTTCATGGGATAATGAACTGCGCAAGAAAAAAAGAAAAATATTATTGCTAGTCGATAACTGTCCGGCACACTGTAAAGTGAAATTGAAATTTATTCAACTAATTTTTTTACCTCCCAACACTACGGCAGTACTCCAGCCCATGGACCAGGGTGTTATTAGATCGCTTAAAGCACTTTACAGAAAGTTTTTGGTGCTTAAAATTATCGAAAATTTTGATCGCAACGTCGAAACCAAAATCACAATCCTCGATGCAATTCTTCTGTTGTCGAAAGCATGGAACAATGTCAAGTCAACTACAATCGCAAATTGCTTCAGCCATGCTGGTTTTTCAGATACCCCCCTACAAGAACAATCTGATGAAGTTGCTGAATTACAAGAGCTTTTACCTGTTGTGAATTGCGACATAAATGCTACTGATTTTGTTGACATAGACAACACTGTAGTAGTAGCTGAAATAGTTTCTGACGAAGATTTGGTGCATTCTGTGCTCGAAGAAGAAAATGACCCCCCCTCTGAAGAAACCGATTCAGATTTTGGTATTCCGCCAACTACTTCGGAGGCACACGCTGCTATGCATCTCTTACAAACGTTTTTCACGACTAAGGATCTCACAGATTCTGAACAACAGGCTATTAAAGTGCTAGATTCCGCTCTCGATTCTTATTTTCGTATGCAAGCTACCAAGCAAACTCTTATGGATAATTTTTTAATCAAATGAGATTTGTACATAGGATACCGATAATGATACAGTACTTACGTTCAGCATATGCACACAGTATTATGAATTTACCTAGAACTTAGATGATGATGAACATGTTATGCATGCTTGTAAGTACATGTATGTACCTACTGTAAATTGTTTATAAGAAAAAACAGTTGAATTTTTTGTTGACTGAATTGCTTTGTATGAGTTCTCGTTGTACCTGAAAAAAAAACTTGATAGAGCGAGCCCTCGTTGTAACTGAATTCGGATAGTGCGAGCATCGGTTAGAACGAGCAAATCTCCCGGTCCCTTGACGCTCGTTGTAAGTGATTTCTACTGTACATACGTTACATACATACGTATGTATGAATTTAATCCAATGTTAAAATCGTAATCCACACGCTCTGAAACGCCGAGAAAACATCCCCATCCCACACCAAAAATTAAATTCCACCGTGCGCAAGAATGCAATACCTCCAAAAGTCGGTAAAAGTATGTGATTGGCAGAAAATTCGTCGTTACCGCAACTTGCGAGAATAACAGCACGTTTACCGCCACTAGTCAAAATAACTTCTGAGTTTTCTCTAGTCTGCGTATGAAGACGCGTTTCCGCTGATTCTTTTACTGCGGAAAGAATTTTTCCGTGTACATATAACAAAAAATTTATTATCTTCTTTGATAATTTATTTTATGTCAAATGAAACATGATCTTTATTTATGTGGCTACGCCAGAATAATTTTTTTCTTTATAGAGAATAAAATTTGTTGCGCATGCGCTGCGTACTCAACAAATCTATATTAAAGACTTGGAGGGGGAACTACTGTACACTAGGCTATTTATACTCGTATGCTAAACTACCCATTCCCAGAAGAAGAAAAAGACAATGGATCAAAATGACTTAAGGGATGGGAAAGGCACCATATGACATTTGGGACTTGGAAGATTTAGACCTTCATCAAAACCTTATGTATACTTAGGAAAAATACCAGTTTAATCACTTCTTCTCCTTCTGCCAATATTGAAATCTAGTACACGAGGCTTAAGATTTTAGGAGAGGCCACCCTAAGATAGGAGGGGTTCCTGACTTCTTCTCATTCTTGATCTTCTCACAAGAACCACACTAGTTTTACAAAAGTATTCCGTACACGAAAAACTGGTGGAGACATGAGACATATACTCTTCACTTTTTTCTAACCATTTAAGTCACGTTTTTTGTTCGTTTATTGACATGTTTCATGTCTTTGAAGCTGGAGCTAAAAGCCAAATAATTGACAACATCCGAGCACTTCCAGCCTCCTGCGGGCTGCTTGTTTGTTCTATTCTTTTAAATGGGGTGAAGTAAAATAATGTTGCCACTTTCCCGTTACAACTCCTTTTCAGCAAACAATAATAATTATAGATTTGATAATATCACGGCAACCGATACAAACAGTAGTTATGGGAAAATTTATTGAAATTACTTGTTATCGATATATCTGTATCACGTTACGTTCGAATAAAAACCAATCATATTACTCGTCCTCTCGTCTTTTTCCGCCTTCAGGTATGAATCTGCATAAAATATTGTTATACTGCTCCATTCCACGAATCAGAACAAATCCGTTATGAATAAAATAAGAGTTATTTATACATTTATAAACGCACGCCCACGTTTCCAAAAATGTGAGCTAGTCGCATTGATGGACAGAAACATATTATATTAGGTATACGTAATACGTCCTACCTATGTGAGTAAGAAACAGGGGTGCATACGAAATACCGAATTATTTCAGATTCTTCTGATGACTCGTACATCCCATTGTGTAGATAATGGTAGCATTTTAAAATATGAATCATTTCATGTCACTGAGAATTTTGTATTTAATACGAGAAAGGACAAGATTTAATCTGATACACCTACTGCTTGATAATATACGCGCGAAGATAGTGCATTATTCTGAAGTCGTTCTCTCCTCTCTGTTCCCCTTTTACGTATTCTGTTAGGTTAGTCCGGGCAAACGTAAGTCTATCTCCTACCATTCCTTTCTTGCTCGTAGTATTTTTTATATTACTTCTCTGAGAAACCTTTTCAAAATAGTTGTAGAAAATATAGAACAGATTTTTGGAATACCTGCGATTTTGATGTCATTTCAAAGAACGTTATTAATATTCTTATACGGAGGGTGTTGGAACATCCTACTTTTCTTTCTTTACCTCGTTAATTCGTATCGATGTTTAGTAACCCATAGAAAAATGCGTAGGGTGAAAAAATATTACAGATAATATCGACGAGGTTATACTATAATGATAACGGTTTACCTAGTTGCCAGCTGTTTTGGAAATTGACACGCGAAATCAGCGATCAAAAATAATACATACCTAGGTATTCGCGTACCTACGTAAGTAAGTATGTATACGTGCGTACGTAAGCTACAATGAAGAAATTAAGTCTTCAACGTGTATTCAGTGTTCTGCTTTTTGACGCAAATCTTTTCACACCCGAACGAACGATGATTGGATTACAAATTTGAAGAAGCGAGAGAAAAAAGAAACAAGACGCGTACCTAAAACGAATTATACCGGTAGTATTTAGTATTACTTACGTCCGAATCAGGAATTACATACTATATTCTAGTTTCGTCGCGTACACGTTTCTTCCACAATAAAAATGTTTTCTTTTCTCTCTCGCTAATCCCGAATTTTCATATTATTTAGGTACTAGGTAAATTATGTATTTACGAGCATGATGATGCGTATCTGGGTAGGTACCCCGTTTTATTTCTTCTCTTTTTTTAACTCATGACACACCTTACGATATATTACTATCACTGAAATTCGTCAATTACATGTACCTATTTCAATTAGATATTATGATGCGACCTTGCAAATCGTGTTAATTGCTCGATTTCGTGGTTTCATCTGAACGGGCGTCGAAAGATCGAAATTTATCGAGTTCCTCCAAACCAAAGGTTCAAGTAACAAACGATGTTTTGTATGTAAATTTCTCACATAGGTACCTACTTCTTTCGACACTTCGGAGTTCGCGATTCGTACGCTTGCTGGATTGTCGCAACAAAAACGTTGAACATTAAGCATACAGCGTGACTATCTATTCACACTTTCAATACCACCTGACTGCCTGCACGACGAATCGTAGTTTCCAAACGTGAGAACATATAACATTAGTAACATTATTATGGTCACAATGGAAAAGAGAACGAAACCAAAAACCAAAAAAATAGAAAAAATGAAGAAAAATAAAACTACAACGTTAAGCTTCTTTGTACCAGGGTTTTGTCTGTAGAATTATTCGTTCTGATTTTTGTGATATAATTTTAAAATATTTTATTTTCATTTTTTCTTTCTAGCTGCAAATGCATTGTAGGTACTAGTTTTATTATTTTATCACTATTATTATTAATATAAAGTTCAGTCTTCTGAAAGATCCAGTTCCTTTTATTCTGTCAAGATCTGGAATCCAAAGGATCTGGATCCAGAAAGATTCGGTTCCTCTTTCCATGTCAAGATCCCGAATTAATACAAAAAGACCCTTACTAACAATCGTCACCCTGTTCTTAGCTTTGACATAGCGAAAATATTATCGTAATAAGTAACAACAATCATTACAATAATGATAGACAACCGAAGAAATTATGAAGTATAGATAAAAAAGAACAGTCTTTATGGTCGAAAAATACACACAATATAATAAGATCGTGATTAGACCCCCTATAATAGAAAACTTCTTCGGAAAACTCATCCTTAATACCGAAGACTGAACGATGATTTAAAAAATTCTTTATGAAAATTATAATTTATTCCAAAGTAACAGAAAATGCAAATCCTCAGTGATATGACGCCACAACACATTTTTTGGTGGAAATAGTAGGTTTCTATACAAGTTGGAAAAGTAAGCGATTGCGACTCGTTGCGTTTTCAGCACTAGCCAAGGCTCGTGCTGCAACTGTCGCAACTCATCGGCTATCGCTTACTTTTCCAACTTGTATAGAACGCTCTTTTTTCTAATACGAGTACGTGCGCGAGAAAGCGAAATAGTGAAAAAATGAGATTTTCCCCGCTGTAGGGCAATCACCAGTTTTGCCAACGCTTTTCACTTAAGAAAGAGCGCGCTTTCGAAGCACGTATTGGGAAAACTTATTTTTTTTTGTGGTTGTGCTTTTAGCTTCCCAAGACAAGAGTCCCAAAAAGGAAGATAGAAAGGTAATTAGGAGATAATAGATAAAATAATACCTGCAGAATTTTCAAAGATTTTAGGCTGGGCAGAATGGAAAAAGGGTCCTGGGCGAATTGGCTTAATCTGGAAATCGTTATAATATTGTTTACCATGCTCACCCATTCATGATTTAGATAAACAGAAGAAAAAAAATAGTAGATTACGCAACACGGGCGGGAAATAAGTGATTAACGAAGGCGTGTATGCTATTCTAATGAATAGTATTCCGAAATAAAGTTTAGAAAAACTATGCGCTTTATATAAGACCATGAATGTAGAATCTGTGAAATATGGCGCAATGCAGAATACAATTTAGGATTGAACGTTACATCTTCAAACTGCTGAAAGAGCCCGATGGTAGCGTACGCTCTTCCAGAATCCAGATCATCAGTCCGTGGTTCAAATTCCGCTGTTGACCAGAAAAATAAATGAATAAAATAAGGTGGACGATAAGAGAGCGAAGCAAGGATGTACATATAGGGATGTTGATAGAAGAGGCAGAGAAGCCCCAGTCGGGCCAAATTTATTTTCTGCCTCCAAATACAGTTGCGGAGAAAACTAAAAAATTTTCTGGCATAGCCAAATAAATGAAGATCATGTTTCATGTCTTTTATATTTTATCAGTCATCTTGAAATATTTTAGTCTAGGCTTCCACTAGGTCAAGTGTTTGTGAGATATAACTCGTTTGCCCCCTTACCTATCTTGGCGTCGTATAAGTCTTGTATGAGAAATATTTTGAGGTATCACCTATTGGGTGTTGTATTACAATGATATGAGAAAATTTAAGTCTTCTATGAGAAATATGAGGTATCGCCTTTATGAGAAATATTTTGAGATATCACCTTTCGTGGGGCTCACTCGCGGGTTGTATTGGAATGGTATAAGAAAATTCAAGTCTTCTATGAAAAATATAAGGTATCGCCTCTATGAGAAATATTTTCAGGTATCACCTGCTGTTGTATTAGAAGGTATGAAAAAATTCAAGTCCTCTATGAGAAATATGAGGTATCGCCTTTATGAGAAATGTTTTGAGGTATCGACTTTCGAGGGGCTCACTCGCTCCACTCGTTCGCCCTCTTTCTTGGTCCCGGTCTTGGTTTAGCATAAGTCTGATATAAAATAAAATAATATTTTGGGCTTTCGCCTTTCGCAGTTGTATTAGAATGGTATGAGAACATAGACGCACGCGGACGCGGGGTGTACTCGCATATTTCTGAATCACATACGGGGTATAGATGTGCACGCGCACGCAGGGTGTACTCGCAAATTTCTAAATCACGCACGGGGTAGAGATGTGCACGCGCACGCACACACGTACGCGGGGTGCCCTCGCAAATTTTTGAATCGACTATCGGGTAGAGATTTGCACGCGCATGGTCTCTCTTGACGGAGGGGGGGGGGGGTGAGGGGGTGTACTCGCGAATTTCAAAATCGGGGTCCGGCGAGAGAAAAGATATGAAACATGTCAAAAGATCAGTAACGGAAAATAAGAAAGATCAGTTCAGAAATCGCTTGTTTTCTAAGCGAAAACTGTGGTGTATGCATCCCTCAAATCAGTACTTGATCCTTATTTAAATTTAAAGTTTACTGGAACGTGTATTCATCGTTGTCGGTAACACGGTAGGCCCGGTGGCCTCTCGATGTAGCAGCTTCGAATGAAACGGATGTATCGAAATAAAAATTAACAAACTAATGTTTGAGTTTCTTTTTACGTTTAGGGGTGCCGTGATCCCCCTGGTGCAATGAAGAACCCCCCCCCCCTCAAACTTTAATTTCTTATAGGTAGCTAAAAAAAAAAAATTAAAATGTAAGGGCTTCCCCTAAAACAAATGCGAAGAATCATCTTCATGAAAATGGCCTTACGACACCCCTGACTGTATTGATATGATAACTCAGTAGATGACTTTATAAACACAGTCGTTACAAAAACAAATAAAAGTAGTGTACGTATATTAGGTATCAAGATAATTAATATAGGTATGTAGATCTCTCACCGAGTCTTCCGAGAAGATGTTTGTTTCCTTACTATTCAACAGCAAATATGAAACCTTTTCTATATTTTTTCAACTCATCGACGAGTACGTACAAAATCCATGCGAGTATTATAATATAATTATCGGATTAGTACGTTTTATTATAAGTGATTTGTCGATGGGTTTCAAATTCTGCGGAAAATCACGCGAATACGCGTTCCGTTTGTGTTTTAATCGAGAATGGGTAAGAAATTTCTACGACTTTGAGCGATACGTGGCCTACTGTTCTAATAAGGGTATAAAGTTTATCATAGGTAACGAGCTGAAAAACATTCAGAGAAGTTTGATGCGGAATAGCAGCAGCGCTCACTGACTTGAAGTTATTTAGCTGGATATCGTGGCGCAGAACATCGACATCGTAGAAAGCACAGAGCAGTGCATCAACGCCGCGCCGCTCTGGAGACAAGTAATGTACAGCACAGACGAGAAAGAATTGGTTCACACGGCTGTCAAAAATGAAGTCATTATTTTCACGTTCAACTCATTAGATGGGACCGCCTTCAATAATGATACATCATTAATCTCTTGCCAAGTCAGTTTTGGCTTTGTTTAAATAGCTGTCCAGAAGTCTCCGCGCGTTCTTCATTATAGGGTCGAGTGAGTTTTCACGTTTACGAATTTTGCGTTGACGTCCCACCTCCTCACCGATACCGTTGTACTTCCGCGTGATCTAATTACACTAATCGTTGAGCAAAGTTCGTATGGGTGCACACCTGATGTAAGATTGCACACTATTACTTATGAGTCGCGGAAAAATTGACCAGAAAATTAAGGACGCGGACGATAGCGCGCGTAATACCCATCCGTAATGAGAAAATAAAACCAGAGTTTTGATGGGATCATACTCTGTGCTGTATGCTCTTCGAAGACGAGTATAAGTACCGGTACACCCAAGCTGCGAGAAGATTAGTGCATGGAGTGGCATTTCATCGCTTTCGACCGAGCTGTACGACATGTAGGATTAAGTACGGTTCAATCGGCCCGATTTACGTAACAAAGTGAGAAAGAGAATGAAGAACGTGGGAAGTGGACGGAGGTTTTCAAAACTACTTCAAATTTTCGTTTAATAACAGCGATAATATACGCATCGTATTTTCTCTTTCCTCGAACTAAATTATTTTACGTAAAATATGTACACGACACATCCGTGTATCTGTATCCAGCACGAATACGAGCACACCTCTCAACTCGACTGGACTGAACTCCTGCTCCACGATTTCACATATGAAAAGTATAATATAGAAAAAGAAGTAGACTGCAAGCAACTACGATCCCAACTCGTAGACTATATTGGGAAATCTAGTTCGTTTCGTTTCCTCTCTCACTTGCAAGCCTGCACTCGTTTCTCGTCATCTCATTTCTTCTCTCGGTTCTAATCTATTTCTCAGCGGGGTGTTGATATATTTTTTTTTCTCCTAACCTTCGCCGTCGAAAATTTATTTTGATATTTATACGAATGTACACTTTGTAAGTCGTGTGTGTAGCAAGAGCGAGGAGCTAAAATAAGAAGAATCCTTTCTCACGACACGTTTGTATATTTAATATTCGGATACATGGCCTTTTACGAGCCACTCATATTCGGCGCGCAATCGAGAAGTAATTTTTCATGAGCGAACGGATATCGATACCATAATACGCGCAGAATGGCGCGTCGCGTTACCGAACTCAATTTTAATACGACTACGTGGTTTCTCTTGTCAGCTATTATCAGTAATTACGGAAGATTTACGTACGTTGCATAATGATGAGTCTCCATCAATGGCATTACAGGCGTATAGTGGTAAGTTTTCAACTTACACTTATTTGTTCGATGATTTATATTCGCTGTTCACGTATCAATTCGAGGGAATTCATAGAACGAAAAATATTTGAGTACGCGGCTGCAACGGCAGTAGCCTGCTCCGGAGCTCGAATTCTGAAAATAGCGAAGCTTAAATGCTGTACTACATTAGTTCGACGTAGCTTAAATCGTGAATTGAAATCAATCCTCTCGAGTTCCTAAATTTTTGTTATTTGACGGATGGTGTCAGCTATGAGTCGAGTGCGTAGTCGATAACGCCATGACTATTATCGAGTAGAAAACCATCATCCTTCTACTTACTAACCTGCGTCTTTCTGTATAATTTTAGTCTGTTATCTGTACGTCATAAACATCTATGAAAACAGAACATACAGCATCTTCGAGTGAATTCGATATGCTTAGCTCAGCAATCTGCAGTACAATGATCGTTATATTGTTCAATACGAAACAGTAATCATTTCTTGAAGCCTTGCACTGAACTTGTTAGGTATTTACATAATTTTAAGGGAATCTTGGCCAGAGACAAGTCAAAAAAACACTCACGCAGTCGCGTGAGTAGTACACGACTTTTCGTCTCACAATGCAAAAATCATTGAGAAAGTCACTTCCTCTCTTTAAATTAAATACCAATGACCTGTCAATCATGCCAAATATTTGTAGAATGAACAATAAAACTCAGTTTGTATATTCCATCACTATGACGACGTCACATCAACTGATAACAGAGTAAAAATAACTATAATTCAATAAGAAAACCTGAATTTTGCTTTAATTTAGGCTAGAAGTCATATAAAACCTACGAAACGTCTCCAGAAAAACCACTTCCCCTCCCCCTGCCCAAACTGCTACGAAACTAAAACAGTTGTTTCTGCGATCTTTGCAAATTGATATTTCGACTACTCAATATAATTAAACGTAACCTACAGAATCGCATCAACTCAATTGGAAACGCGCTGAGGAATTACTATCAATTATTCGTCGAGAAAATTGTTGATGCCCATCTTCAGGTTGAGACTATATCTAAGTCTCGAAAAAATTTTTCTAGTAGTTTTGGAGGATATTCGCGGAAAAGAAATGTCTGTCAGCGCAAATATAGGCCTATATAAAGAAACCTGATTTTTTTCATGCTGAAAATAATGTAAGACATCCAAAGCGTTGAGAAAAATCACTGCTTCGTCCCCCTGTCAACCTTGCTACAGATGTAATACCTCACTTTTCAACCAAGAAAAGTCGGTAAAAAAGAGCTTTACAATCTTTTTTTCCTTTACGTTATCTTAGCTTAGTATTAGTCTAGTATACTGTATATTAGACTGAGTGGTTCAATTCTTCATCACTTTCGAATCCTGGCATCTCTTAAAGCTATCTCCAACTGATATTCCTCTCATGCACTCATAAATTGTATTCACGCTATCATCACCATTTTCTATGGAATTTCCATCCCAAGATTCTTTATCTAGGAATCCAGCTACAAGGAAATCCCGAAAAACGAAAAAAATCTATGTCGAAGCCAAAGAAGCAACCAATTACCCATCAGTCAACCCCTCATTCCTTCCCTCACGCTTCAACCTTTCCAAACGTATTAACAAAATACCTCACTTTTCTAGCTATTGGAAAGTCGATAAAAATATATAGCACCCGAACCTGATTCACTCGTTAATCAAACCTCAAATCTCACTCAAAGAAGCCAGTCCAAATTGAAAATGATATTCCCATCTCTTGAGACACCTCAAATCAACTATGATCCACTATCAATTATGTATACATTAAAAAATGACGTATAAATCAATAATTAATCAAGAATGAAGTTACCAAGGTAGTTTCGCAGCACACCGCACCGTCTTGATGAAGACTAAAAATTGTATTCAATCATTCAAACTCAAGGATTTCACTATCGAGTATGACTAATAATAATGAAAATAAAATGAACAACCCGCCATTGCCACTATCCGTTCAAAAACAAATTTAACAAAACAAATAAAATTCGACAAAACAAAATTCAAGGCTCTAGGGGCTGTGGGAAGCGAGATACAAGTGTACTAAATTTGAATAAAATATCATCGAAAATAAAATTCAATGAACCCTTGGTCAAGAATGAACCAAGAATGAACCTGTTGAATAATGAAAAGTTCTTCATCACAATACACATACTGATATCAAAAGTGGAGAAAGGATAGGAAAATCCGCTTCTCGTAATGTAAGCAGCTACTCGCAGCTATTCGTAAGCAGCTACTCGTAGTAGTGAGAAATTTTTCGATAACTACTCATCCAATTTTCAGAACAATTGCAGGTGCACATCTTCAAATATAATACTATAATACGGCCAAGTTATAAAAAAATCCATCGGGTAGTTTCGTAGAAGTTCCACGTGCAAAAACATACTCGAAATACTGAGAAATTTCTCAAAAAATTGAAAATTTCTCGAGAACTACTAATCCCATTCTCAAAAAAATTGCAGGCACACATCTTCAAATATATTACTACAATACGGCCAAGTTTCAAAAAAATCCATCAGGTAGTTTCGGAGGAGTTCCACGGACAAAAAAATCTTATACATACATATATCTATGTCAGATGTAAAATCTTGACAAATCTGGCGATGCTGTGTTTCCACAGAATCGAATCAAAAAGTCGAGTTCCCGAAGGAAAGGCAGGTCAGCTGACTGCACTCGGAAGGATGAACAGGACGAGAGCGGAATAGCGTTATATGGTCGGAGCTCCGAACTTTGTCTGTGAGTAGGAGAGTGACGCGACTGACAGTAAGAACGTTCACGTTCTTATATCTATATATATATAAGGAAACCGGAAATTTTTTTCATGCCAGTTGTGATCTAGGACCTCTAAAACGTCGAGAAAGTTCATTGCCCCCTCCCCCACTTACCTTGCTACGGGTGTGATACCGCACTTTTCTAAATAGAAAAGTCGGTAAAAATTTTGCATCACTGCGTTCATGTAGCCCGCTTGGTTTTTCTTCGCATCTGATCAAGAGGCAGATGGCATGGCGTGCTTCTGCAGTACGATCACAAACATTTGTCGGATCTGTATTCCTAGACAATGCATCACGCAGGCTGGACAAGTACACATCAATTCACTCAAACAAATTTGATTGGGCTGTATGATCTCCCACGGGTAAGCCGGAATAAATTTGCTTCGAAATTTACCAATAACCAGCCATTGTTACTCTTACGTTCAAAGACGAATTCGAAAAAAAATTGCGATGACAGAGGGAAACCCGCAAGTTATTCGTTTCCCACGGAAAAAAAGGCACCTACACTAGACGCGAATGCTCTTGCGTTTGTATACGCGGCCCTTTTTTTGAAGGTCGAAATTTTTCCAAGTCCCCCTCCTATTATACATACCTCGGAAGTCAAAATTTTTCCAAGTCCTCTGTTGTTTACGTCGTCAACCTCGGACACGCTCGCGGACGAAGAAATTCCCTAAAGATATCCTGCAACAAAAGGGATAGCGTGTTCCACGCTAAAAAAATGACTCTAGTTGCTCTGGGAAGCGAAATACGTGTGCAACACCGGAGAAACGTGCTTGAAAAAACAAAGTATTTTGTAAAATGACATTTGTCTCGGATAAGTAAAAAATATAAATCAAATGCGAAAAAAACATCATCAAAATGTTTGTTTCTTCTCGGTGGTGCCTCCTGAATTATTCCAAATGTATGAATTTGAGGACATTATTTCAACTGATTTTCTGGATATTATGTTCCTTATTTTTCCGATTTTTGTAACCTTCTTCAAAAATCATTCACCTTCCAACAAATTTTTGGCCCAAGCTCAATTGACTTTCCTCGTAATATGATTGGCGTTTGAACAACGTAAGTTTCATAAGGGTACGATTTATTTCGCACAAAATCGAAAGTTAGAAATCACGAAAAAATGACTTTGAGCGGTCAAGAATAATTTTACGAAAAAAATTAAAAATTAAACATTAAAAAAGGTAACAGAGAAGAAGAGCATTAAACGAAAAAAAAAACAAAAAAATCACGAAAAATTAAAACTTTTGTTCAGAAAATTAATGCATATAAGAGGAAGCATAACATAATTATGAAATAAATTCAAAAGGTGAAAAATTTTTACGATAAAAATTAATTCGTTGAAAGACAAGCGCACATTTGGCTTCGCCCGGTCTGCCACGTTTATTTTTTGGCTGAATGGTATATTAACAGCAACCACAACCGATATCATATTTCCACCGAGTGCTTTAATATACAATCTACCAGTCAGTTCCTGCTTTTGTAGACAATCTACAGAAGTCCAATCTATTTTTTGTAGCTCAAAAGGAGGAGTCGTTAGAATTCAAGGTCCAGAAATTAGTCGCATTATAAGTATTTTTCATGTCTAGAAATACGAGAAAAAGATCCTCGTCCTGATGCTTATCTTTCCAACGGTAAGTGTCAAGACTGAAGGTACCTACATTTGCTATGATTTCAAACAAACATCTCTCATCCTTGTGAGTGGCTCACGATTGCACTGGACAGGTTTATAGCACTTACTAACGAAGCCACTCCCCACCCAACGTATGTTTCGCGGAAAGACTGCATCGGAACAATTTCCGAATATTTTTATTTTTTTCTTCTTTCGTCAGAACACACTGAAAATTTCTTATATTTATTTATTTATTTATTTTTTTTTTTTGGGGGGGGGGAGGAGGGGGAAGGTGCAAAAATTTCGTACATTGTACTTTCTGTTACCACTACTGATTATTTCGTTATACTGGCTACTTTTTTCGTGGGTCTATTTTTCGTTTAAAAGCCTTCTCCTTTTTGTACAGTTTAATATTTCCTGTTTCATGAATGTAGTCGATCACATTTTGTGTTGTTCTTAACCAATATACTGTATTGACGTTTTTTCCAGCATCGCTTCCGGACTCATCGATTTTAAAGGACATCACTCACGCAAAATTTCTTGCTTTTTAGTCCAGTCAAATTAAATATGAACCTAACACAAATGTTCAGCAAAGGTTATTTTGTGCAAATTTGTCGCAAGTGATCTCCTTGAGAACTCCATAAAATCCGCCATCCTTCGCTAGAGGGCCGAATTTCGACAAAAATCTGTTTTTTTGGTTTTTCTCGCGCGAACCATGCAACGTACGATGAGAATATTTCATTACAAAAATTATCTTCACTAAATTTATAATGAAACTATAGCGTCTTTTGCGTCGTCGCTACTCGTCGACGACATCCACTTGTAACGTGAGTCCCGATTTTGGAAGAGAAAAACGATTTTTTTCCGACAAAAAATTTTCTCAGAAAAAGTGACTTTCAACAACGCGACGAAAATGCTACAGAACTGATACCGACTGTAGATACGCTCCTTTCATCAGAAAAAGAGGAGGGAAACACAAACTATACCCCTATAAACAGATTTTAAGTATTTTGTTTTGTGAATACTAAATTTCTTCTCCAGAAAAATAATCGTAAGAACTTCTCCAAACAGGCTGAGCTCTTGTATATTCTTTTGTTTTGTCCGCATACATAAAGGCAGCCCAAGGATCTGCCCCCCCCCCTCATCTATTGATGAATGACATATATAGAACCATCTTCATGTATATGCTGAATAGGAAAACATCAAAGAAATCGAGTTTCCTGGAATATGGGAGTCGAAACGAGGTACTCAGAAGTAAGGAGGTCGTACTGATCTAAAGGCTGAAATGGACAAGTCTGTTCCTTGAAGGTAGGAGAGAAAAGAGGTGGTGTGTCATCTGACAATTTGATCGCTTTTTTATTTTTTCAATTATTGTAATTACACAAACTCTCTCTCCACGCTTCTTTCTATGTTTGTATATAAGTTGTGCACTAAATCACCAAAATTTTGAAAACTATTCCAAGTTGTAAGACTTACCTGTAAAACTTATCCGAGTTTGTTAGTAACTTCTGCTGGACGGATTAGGCTAATCTTTCTTTTTAAGTGTGAGCCATTGCTTATTGACTAACCTCTCTTGGACGTCGGGTTTTTAAGAGATATCTACACGCGATTTTGCCCTGTACATTTCTTATGGGGAAATTTTTGAGGTGAAATTCAATACCTTATCGGAGTTTGTTAGCGATTTCTGCTGGACGGATTGGGCTTCTTTTCTTACCGGCCAGCTTAATTTTTTTTAGATATCCGACCATTATACGTAAATTCGTATATTTTCAAAACTAAGTGAACGTAAATTTGTATTTTCAAAATCAAATGAACGTGTGGTCGAACTTTATATGATAGTCAATTATATCAAAAACTTATTTCCGTTTTTGTTTTCAGGATTATTATGGTATTATTTGTCTGATGGTGTACTTATCGTTCACTGAAGATTGCATATTTTCTCTCGCGTCCGCTCGAATACCAAACACAAATGATGCACCACATTTAAAAATCTCGGCGGGCTGCAGCATTCGATTAGTATTATTCACTAATCATTACCTCCTGGGAAAACGTCAAAGTGTAATACCTCGTGTTGGAAGGCGGCAACGGCGACGATGTTTTCGCCACCACAGACAACTAGCGGCACGACAGCGGCCACCGCCACAACGCTACTCTTCTTATCATGTAATCGAAATACACAACAGGTGTTTGAGCAAACTATTATTCACAGCATCCGACGATTTATCGTTGTCGGTATTGGAACATTCGAAGCATTTCGACTGAAATGAATAAATAGAGAAGAGGAAGAAGAAAAAATAAAAAATAAAAAATAGTAAACAGATAAATAAATGAATAATATAAGAGCGAATCGTGTCGTGAGCGTTTATCATACGATTTCGTGTTTTCGTTCTAGATGACATGGCTTTATGCAAATGAGCAACCATCGGATAAGGGCAACCTATCACTCCATCGCGGAATAAAGTGATTGATAAGTGCGTGTTAGATTATTAGCGACATTATTTCAAGACTTCCTTTCGTTTAAATTTCGTCCAATTTCGTTGAATTGAGTCGAGTATTGGCGCTTTTCTATCTTTTCCTTCTTTCCCTTTCTTTACGTAGGTACGTTTTTGTTCTGATATACTTGAACTTATGTAGGTAATAAGTTGATTTTTTGACACATCTCTTTTATTGATCCATGCTCGAAGAAGTCGTGCAACCTCTAAATGTGTGCAAGTCGCACATATTTTTCGCGAATACGCGATTTTTTATTTATTCTATTATTATCGCTTCACTCGTTAATTTGATTTGTTCTTTCAATTTTTTTTATCTTAATCAATCTTTTCATTTGTTCTTTTATAAATTAATGTATTTACATTGTTACTTAAAAGCCTAAGAAATCTTCTTTAACGACGTATAAGTATGTATTATTTTTCTCATCTTACTCGTATCAAATTCGAACGGGTTTAGTGTATAGCACGCACTTTTTAAGAAAAAAAAAAAAAAAAAAAAAAACTAGAGAATAGAATCAAATAATTTGTTGTCCGCGTATTTCGACAGAATATTGGCCGGTTGTGAGTCGATAACACACGAAGGAGTTCAAGTCGCGTTGACCTCAAACAATTTGTTTTTTTCAATCATTGAAAACCGGTGTAATCTAAGTACGTAGCAATCTATAAAATGTCAACTTTAAGCCAAAGTCATGTCAACAAATAGTTTTTCAGCATGATTCCGTTTTTAATACGACCAAACCATCGGACGAGAGAGGATTCAGAAAAAAAAAAAAAAGAGGAAGAAGAAAATAGGGAAAATATAATAAATGAAAAGAAGCTTCAACCCGTTTTTGCTGCACGGTACTTAGTACACTTATACGTAACAAATTACTCGTAAGATGAAGGTACACGAATACAATAGGTACTGACTCGCTGTTTAGATTAGATGCAGAATAATTTACACATTGCCTGGGTATGAAAATGAACAAATTTATGAAAAGTGCCATTAATTTTAGAGAAAAAGAGTAATCTGACAAGCGTCACTAACTGCGTTTCTGTTTCCCATCCTCTCTACCGGAAGAAAGCTAGTTACCGTACATGTATGTATTATTCAATTGCCATACTTGCGAGTACCTAACCTATACAAGAATTAAAATGTCCGATGATTTCGAGTATCAGCTCTAGTTTAAAATGAATACTCGCGCGACTGGCCCCATCCATCCAGCGGTTTTCATCATTTTGAACGAATATATTTTATCTGCATTTGTATTACATTATTTGAAATTTGCGTTCTTATAATTGAATGGCAAATGAGGATGGTATAGGATTTAACGATTTGTAATTATTCATACGATACCAGCATAATGCAAATAAACTAGAGAAATTAAAAAATTATTTCAGAACTAACGCTCTGCCTACAACGTATAACCTCTGCACTATTCAACAACTCAGAAACCGTCTCCATCTCCCTCAACCATCTACGTGCTACCTATATTTCTTCCAACTATTGTAATCGTAAATTATACATTGCAACACTTTACCACCAAATTAACGCGAGCTGTTTACTTACTCGTTTGAGCAGTCGGATATAACTCGTAAATAAAAAATAAAAAAACAGTCCTCTCGTTATTGACTTTACATTGTAAGTCTCATTCACTTGAACATTTTTGTAATCCTCACTCCCCATCTGTGCAACCTGATGACAAATTACAATCCTGTTATTTTTGATGTAAGATGACGTATTTGAACTCGTTATTTAAATAAAAAAACTGTGCAGGAAAGCCAATGTGTTTGATTTGTGTTAAATTGTAATTTACTGAGGAAAAAAATATTCTAGTAACTTCTTAGACCTTTGTACAATTTTCTGTCAACAATCAATCATTAATCAGACGGGAACTTGAATGCTGTGATACAAATACTCAAAGATGGGTAAAACAAGGAACAATTCTCAAAATTTTCAATTAGTGGTACGCAAAGCTTTACGTCATACTGAAGGTATTTGATATCAAAGAGGCATAAAAACACGTTAAAACGTATGGACTTACAGCTTACTGAATTTGGTTCTGCGCTGACGGTGCATTATTTGAGTTCATCGTCCATCTTCTCCAATTACACTTCTAGCTTCTTCTTACTTCGGCAGCTGAGAATTTTTTCCATCATCTTTCTTCGCATAGATAAATCAAAATTTATCTTTTTTAATTCATGTCTGTTCCCGACTCATTTTCACGAGGATTTTTTGCTAATTAATGCGCAATGACTTGGCGTCGGACAAACTAGATTGTCCACAACTGCTCAACTCTTCAAGTGCCAAAAATTAACTCAACGATCAAGTTTACAAGTATTAATATTTTGGGAAGATAACTGATTCTTGCAAACGGGCTGGAAAAACTTTGTAGTAAAAAATTCATAAGTAAAATCTCACAGCAACACCGCCGTATCCTCCAAACTGTTATGGACTCCCTCATGAATAAATAGACATTTAGTTATTCATGTCTTCTCAATTCAAACTCTTGTTTTTTTCTTTATAGTTTAGTTACAGTACTGTCAATTCAATCAACGTTGTCAGCAACACCGGATTTTCTTTTTTTTTTTTGTAAGATATTTCAATTGAATTATTTTTAGTTAAAATGTATTTAGGCAAACATTGTTTCAAGAAATAAATTTTTGTGAATAAAAATTATAGTAATTGGACTGAAAAGGAGAAAACACTCAAATTGATCAGAAAAGTAACTGCACTATCAAATTATCCACTGGTAACAATTCCTGTAAATCGTTCCTATTTCAGTCATTCTATCATTGTCTTGCAATTTTTTCAAAGAAGAAAAGAAATTCATCATACTGGACGATAAGGCGTACTCATCAATCTTTTTTCTTGTACGGCAGCTGATGAAACATTTATATCTTGTATGACAGCGACTTGAAATCAAAAAATTCATAAAGTATGATATCGATCTTGACATTCATATTACTTACTCCAAAAGAAAAACCAATACGAAAACACACAGTCCGAAGATTATATGCCGTGTAACGCCGCACCGCACCGCGGAGCGCAGCATACAATACATTGATTTTCTATGATGTCACCGCACTGATAACTGTAGGTAAAAGTACCCGAAAAGGAGACCATCATCATCATCAACTTCAAGTTAGCCTCACGACGAAAAGTTACAAAGGTATTACGGCAGTAACGCGATATATCACGCATTGATATTTTCTTTAAATATGGGTAAATACGCGGACAAATTTCTGTAATCGCTCGATTTTCGCATCAAATTTTATCAAAAATCAGTCACTGTCACTCTTCGATTGAAGCTAAAGACAGAAAAGAAAAAAAATCAAGGCTCTAGGTGCTCTGGGAAGCGCGGTACGAGGGCGCTAAGATTTCCTGATAGAATAAAATAAAAGATGATAATCTAATATAATTATACAGTAGAATGTTTGTCTGTCTGTCTGGTATGTATGTAGGTACGTCCATAACTTTCAAAACGCCTTCACCTATAGACCTGGAATTTTTGTTGAAAAATTTCGTTTTATTTGGGTCAGGTTTTTGAATAAATTTCGACGTTCTGACTCCCTCAAGGTGGAGTAGGGGACGAAAAAATTAGGAAAAAACGGGGATTATCTAGTACTGAAACTGCTTCTCGCTGTACCGTTGACGTACGCGCACGCACGGTGTTGTTCCAACCGTTCAAACGCGTTGAGCGGCGCAGTTTTAAAAATTAAATTATCGTGATAACTCAAGTTGTATTCATTTTATGAAAAATTGAAGAGAACAAAAATTGTAGCCCCTGTAATTTCCTTTCGAATGAGCCCAATTGCAGATTTTTATCAGGAAATTTGGGAACTATTGATATTGTGACTGATGCGTATTCAATATCATTGTGTTCACACAGAGAGAGCATTTGAACCGGTTGCTCTGGATCAATCTATAAAGACTATTCAAGTTTTACGTATCCAATTTTCGATTTCAAAACGAGACGTTTATGTAAAATAATTTCTTGAAAAATTGTCGTCAGAGTTAGAAACTTAAACGTACTGGGTTTGATAAAGAATTGGGAAAATTATATCCGGTTTCTTATATAGGAAATGACTAAGTGCGTCTCATGCCTCTATACAGACTGATGTAATGCTTCAGGGATATGGTAGGCTTTTTACCTACTGTCTATCCATTTTCTTAATCATTGCAACTGGTAAAATATTGATGAATTGGTCCGTTTTTTGCTGCAATACAGCCCTCACCTGTCAACTCAACTCTTACCGTTGAGTAACAGGTAAGGATGAGATTTTAGAATAGTAAATTTGGGTACGGTAATAGTGAATTCATGAAGAGTATTCAAATTTATATAAGCAGTAAATGTACGCCGTAAAATCTGAAAATAAAACAAGAAAAGAAAAAAGAAGATGACGTGATCTTTTTTATAAGGCATGCATTTCCTTCAGTACAACGCCTCTAATATTATTGCCGTCGTGCACTCTCGCTCATCAGTGGACAATGCTGAACAGAAAAGAACAGCTCCGAGAATACAAGAAAAAGAATGGATGATGGGACACCTTCGACTAGTTCCAAGAATTGAATCTAATATATAAAGCAGAAAGTTTGTCCGTCTGTCTGTCTGTCGTCCTGTCCGTTTATAACTCGAGAACTACTGGGCCGATCGCTTTCAAACTTTCAGGATATATTGTCCTCATCCCAGAGCAGCACATAGACTCATAAAAATAAAAATTTGAAGGGGAGGTGCTGAGTAATTTCAAAAAAGGGCGAAAACAATGACTCTTTTCAATATAAAAAAACGTGGTGGTGTAGCTTGCCATGTACGTTAGACCTACGCGCGTTGAGTGGCGCAGTTTCGAGAATTGAATTATTGTGATAACTCGAGTATAACTCATTTTTATGAAAAATTGAAGAGAACAAAAATTGTAGCCCCTGTAATTTCCTTTCGAATGAGCCCGGTTCCAGATTTTTAGGAGGAAATTTTGTGACTACAGTATTCGCTGTACTTCCATACTAAGCAAGTTATTTTATTCACAGTTTTAAAAACACCTACATAAAGGATTTTACATCCGGTATCTCATACAAGAACCAATGTCTAGACACGGTGCGCACTGCGTATGGGCTAGCGGAAATTACCCTTTTTTTTACCTGTTGTCCGTGTGTTTTCTTAGGGACTGGCAAAATGTCAATGGATTTGTCTGTATTCTGCTGCGATGAATACAGGCTTCACGCGTTAAGTCAGCTCTCAAGTGAATTAGTGTGTAAAAAATTTAATTTGGTGATTTTATTTTTGTGCGACTCGGAACTTTGATATATTTTTATAAGTACAGTCGCAGTTTTTGGTGTCCATTTTCTTATTTTTGAACTGAATAGTTGTGAATTTTGCAAAACTCTTTCCACTGTTTCTTTTTTAAAAATTCATCTGAATTCCAAGATACCTACAAAACACACATACCTACAAGATACAGATACCTATAAAACACAGATATCTACTCAACACACAGCTAGCGGTCAGGCGCGCCGGAGGCGCGTCGCCAACCGCTAGTTACAGTATATGGGTTACTTGTACTGGAGAATCGGGAAAGAGTGAACGTTCATGCCCCGTCTTCCAGAAAACATATACATACGTGAACACAGCCTGGGCTTGTTCATCAGGTTGAAAAAAGTGATCGTACCTGCGGCGGCTAAATCAGTCCTACTTGAACAGAAGCGGAAACGTAATCGCCCAGCAAAATCAAAACCCGCGTTACATAATTGACCAGTAAATATTTCACTCATTCTCCATTGTAATTTTTAATTTGAAATTTAATGCATAACTGCGGATTTATTTAATAACCCACTGTAACTTCGATTTTTTCATGCTCAGTTTTCTACTGTTCAAATCAATTTTCTTACTGTGCATCCCCAATATTTTTACTGCTCATTGTCCAGATTTTTATTGTACTCTAAAATGGAACCCCTCAATTAATTAGTTTTTCTTTCATTTTGCCTCTACACTGAACGCGTTCAGTGTAGCTGCTTAACCGTTTTGATGTCTCCTTCTTTGACACGGCTGATTCAAAATAAACCAATCCTAGAATTTCTCTGACAAATTAGAAAATTTTTTTCTTCATATCTGTAAGTATGGTATAGATATCGAAGAATGGCTATTACCAGTACAAATTTTGTAGGGGAGTCTTTACAAAACGAGTGTATTATATCGGTCTGTGAGCGATTAGTTGGCGGTTAGCGCATGGGATCCGCGTATACCATTGGCAATAACAACGCGTAAATGATCAACGCCAATAAAAACGTATCCTTAACAGCCGTCAACTATTCGCTCATAAGTCAGTATGTTTGCGGAACGAGGGAAACGAGTGGAGTAATATGTGTACGAGTTATTAACGAAATGTGTAATGTACAAGCTTCAATACACGCGTGCATTGTAAGCACGTTTTGCACGTAAATACAATACAGTAGGCTATACGTACTAATGTGGGGTAAAAAACCAAAATATATTTCAATACATCATGCTGCCCTTTTGTTTGGGCCCACTTTCTCAGTTTCTAATCCGTCCTTCTCTTGTTTTAGCTAGAAAATATGTACCTAAACTTAAAACCTTTATTTCTTCCCTGAATTGGCACCATTGCTCTTTTCAGCTTTTTCCGTGCCCATCCGTTTCTCAGCTGCTCTCCCCTCCTTCAAGGGCGTAATAGGAAATCTTATGAAAAGATGCTGGGAATAGAAGCAAACTGAAAAAACAGTTTACTATATGAGGAAAGAATAACAAAAACATTTAAACATCAAGGTAGAAGAATGATTGAGAATAACAATGAAAGTTTAGATCACCATGAATGGAAGAAAAGAAGACTGTGAGAAAATATGAAAAAATAGCGCCTACAAAATTATTCGCCTCCCAATAAGACCCTCTCATTCTTCAATTCTATCCAGATTATCTGAAGATAAGCATTACTCACATGAAAAAAATTTCATTCTTTTGTAATGAACATAAACGATCAAGTTGTGCACCTGCCTTTTTTTTGACGATCGGATCAGTAGTTCATCAGATACACCCAATTAAAAAAAAAAATTCCTATATGGTTTGTTCGATTTTTTTCGAATGTTGATATATTGTAATTTACATGTCTAAAAATGTAATTGTAAACTTTTGGTGTTGATACGATGTCTGGTTCGTGAGAAATCTCAAATTGAAGCGTTGATTAATTTGAGGAAATTTGCAAATATTCCAGCTACTAATATTTTGTAGTACTGTACTACATTTCAGGTAATCGCTTTCGTCATCAAAAGCGAAGGGTAACCTGTGATTACGTAGATTGTCAGTGTAGTTTGTAGCATAGTAGTTTTATTCATTTTTTGGGTTACCTGTTCACACACGTAAGGATACGCTCTTTATGAATAAATTTTAAGGATATGTTCGTTCGTGTTGAGTTTGTCATGAATGAATGTTGTGTTACTGTAGTATTAGTGTGCAGCAATCCTTTGCGTATAATCTTGTCATTTTTTTGAGTGATATGTGCGAAAGATTTGCTCGTTTGTATTGAGTTTCTCATGAATGAATATCATGTAAGGATATGCTATAGTATTGGTGAGCAATCCTTTGCGTATAATCTTTCATGTTTCATTTTATTTCTTTTCTTTTAATTTTTTTTCAATTAATGAGCTAATAAGAGCCTGTCATTAGGGAGTTATAATAAGCTTGGTGTTGTTATTGAGTTCAGATGTGGCAGAGGGAATGAGAGCATGAGAGAAGCATAAGATGAGGGATGAGAAGTGTATGTGTGTGTGAGTGTGAGTGTAGGGTGACTGATTCTGTGGCTAACCCTTATTCACGCTCTGTGGCAACAACATAAGACTACGCGTGGTACACAACTTAGTTTTCAATAAGATTTTAATTCCAACATCAAATTCCTTTGAAATACTCCGGTTTAAAGTGGGGTGTATAATGACGCGTTGTTCTCGTTCCCATCCTTGCAATATGGGGCGGGGCGGTCGCTATTGCATAACTCTTTTGAGTTTTCATCCATAAGTGAGCGTTTTTAATTCTCTTAAAGATAACATTTTTCGGTTTTTCTCTCATAGATTGCGATGAGAGCGGGAATACAAATTATGATTGGATGAAGAGAAGAGCAGCTCGAAATGACATAGAATGATGCCCGGGAATTGGAGGTGATCAAGAATAAATTATGAGTAGAGGGGCAAGAGATGGTGAGGATATATGTGAGCCTCATTGAAAGAACGATTTATAGAATAAGTTGGAGTTATGAAGAAATGATTACTTGTAGGCAGAGGTAAAAATTATTTCATTTTTTATATTCATGGAGATTTCTTTTCAATTAACGAGTTACCGCTACTAAGAGAGTTTCACTGGTTTTGAAAAGTGAAGACGTGGAAAAAGGAATTCAATTGTTGGAAGAATTGAAAGATGTTGACAACCAATGGAAAGTCATCTGATAGTGCTTCTACATGATTGTGAGAGATAAGTCAGGATTTCGGGAGTAAAACTAATTTGGGACAGGAAAAGACATGTTGAATGAGGGGGAGGGGGGCGTATCAGAATCGCAATGAGAGCATGAAAGAAGGATAAGATAAGTAATGAGATGGGTGTGTGTGTGTGAGTCTACAATAACCAACATTAAAAGATGCTTGAGAATCGGAGATGATCAAGAATGGATTAGAGAGGCAAGAGATGGTGAGGATGTATGTATCTTATTGAGAAAACGATTCATTGAATAAATTGGAGTACTAGAGTTAACATTTAAGCAAAAAACTTGATTGTAGGTAAATGTGAAAACTCGTGTGTTGCTTACGCGGCTGCATAAGCATTTTTTCGGTATTACCTCTCATTACTATGCAATATTCATGTTTAGTTACTGCGGTTTGTTGCGATGAGGAACTACGGTATCTTATCGAGCTACAAAATTTCAATGCGCGGAAAGGTACTTTTGCTAGTCATAAAGAAGCGCAGAAACTAATTATGAATAGTGCACAATAATGAGAAGTAATACATCAAAAAACGGAAAATAGCATTATATTTTGCGTCAAAAATACTTCTTAGAAATATCTCTGATAATTCATGTTCATCCCAAAAGTTTGAAATTTGTTCATGGGTATTTATTCAAACTTACAATGTTTGTATTACGTTGGCTTGATCACATTTGCAGTTCTTCATAATATATCTTGAATCTTTTATTCCTCTTCTTCTGCTCCTTTTATTTACAGGGGCTCATCGAGCTAAGATGACTATTTTAAACTGTTGTGACGCTCGATTCTGTCGAGCGCCACAATTAGATCAAAATCGAATCAAATTATACATTCTTGGAATTGTCGACTCGCCACTGTGAGCCAGTACGATTAACGGTATTTCACTTCATCATTTATGTCCACAAAAACTTGTACTTACATATTGTTTACAATTATATGTATCTATTGTATTACCCCGCCCTGATTCCGGGACTTTGTGGATGTTGTGTCTACGATCAAGCTTTGTATAATATTTACCATTAACTGTTTCAATTATTTATCACCTTTGCTCTAACTGCAATTTCCAATATTGTAGGTTTTGCACCTCCTTAAATATCCCCACTATATCAAAGTAAATATAGGCCCACCATTATAAATAAGAGTATTTATATCATTGTTTCCCACAGACAGGGGGTGTCATATAGAAAGATAGATAGTTAGGTAGAGCGATTAAGATACAAGTAATTGAAAAAAAGATTGTGAAGACCGCGTAGTTTTCGTTCATTGTATTATTCGTGAAATCATCAGTTCGTAAATTAATTAATCAGTTCGGTTAATGTTTCTTTATTTGCATTCATACACTGCCTTTTTCATTTATTTATCGGTCCCTGTGACATGTGCATTCAATAGAACTTTTACATCTTCTGATTCCGATCCAGTCGAGATCGTGTCAATTAGTTCTTCCCTCCCAACAGTTGTCGAGAAATTATTTTAAAATCAGAATGATTGCATCATAGGTGACGGAAGAAGCTTGAAGAAGTTGTTCGTAGACAGCCGGAAATTTCGCAAATTAGATAACCTCTGCACTGTTTTTACCTGCCCTACCTTAAGTTCGAACATGTCTCGCTCACGGTCCGGGTTACCACAGTGCAGTATCTTATCGTATCATGTTGTGTCAACGGTTTAATAAACCATACGTTTAACCCAAATTCGTTCCACACTCGAACTGCTCAATGTGGACAATGAAAACATAATGACGTGAGACAACGATGAACCATTTCATGTCAACTGAGGGCAGAATTTATTGTGCGAAAATATTCAGACTAGACCTTTTAACGGTACGCGATACTTTACACGATTGTGACCTTTTCTTCAACTACTTACACCACATCATACAGAGTCTATAACATGAAAAGGTGTTCGCGCGTGCTTATGATTTGTTTTTTTTTCCTTCTTTCGTTTTTCACTCGCATTAAAAATATCACAGAAACGCGTCATCGATGAATACATTATAATAAAAAATAAAAAATAGAATTAGAAATTTTAATGTAGCGTGTACGTTAAAGCAACCCATCATGTTGTGATCAACTCGCATTTGTACACTGCTGTACAATGTACGAGCATCTACAAGTACCTTCATTCCACAACTTACCTAAGTAGGTAGATAATATTGGGGGATGCGCAAGAAAGCGATGAGATGTGTGTAGCTCATTGTTCCTTTCTTGCTCATGTATCAAGAGTACGGTCCTTTTCTTGGTGAGTATATTTCGACCTATTTTTGCAAATGATCACTTCTTGTGAGAGAATCAGTGCGAGCGGAAAATTAAAAAGCTTACCGTTTAAATTGACTGTCGATGTCGCGTACTACGAAAAATGGTTCATTTATTTTGGATATGCGAGTATAATCCATCAATTATTGCGTAAATATACGACGCTCGTGCGCGTGATTGTATAGAGATACTCGTGCATGGTTTTGCAGGAGCTAGGTAGGAAGTGGATTAAGTATGAATGGACGCATTTTTTCTCTTTCGCTCGTGTCGTAATTTTGTGTGTATCCTAATATTGTCTTGACAGCACGAAAATTTACAGAGTAGGCTATCTAGGTCCGACCATAGTTACACGATATATATATTATTCGCGTCATTACATCCTGACGAGTGTTTCGTCGCCCGAATCAGCGCCCGTTAATGAGTGTCTTATTTGGTGAACTAGAATAGCAATCCACTGATGTTAGGTGTACTGTACTACATAGGAAAGTATTCAACTTTTGCCGCCGCTCCCGCGCCAGCTCTTTCTACAACAGTTCTCGCGCACACTGATTGGAGCGCACATTTGTACGTATAACATATTACGAGCGCTCGCTCATGCATCAACGAGAGTGATGATAACATATATAGTTTTCTACATACTGAAAGATTGAAACAGCCAGGCGAGTAATCATACCTGACCGCGGTATGCTGCACTCCTTCATCTTTCATTTGCTCGTTTTTTATTTTCAATATCCGCGACTTTGTTGGCAGGTCCATTATTTCGAATCCGACGTTTAGATGCACAATCTTACCGTCTTTGCACGGCCGATGCTACTGAAAACCTCATCTTTAATAGAACGTAAATTAGTGCACATACTCGTGGGTAACTCGAATCTTTATGGATGGATCTGGACAAATATTTGTACCCACAGCAATACCTAGCAAATTGTAGCTATAGTAATGTGATCAGCGCACATGTTTAAGTTTGCTCGTCTCGTCATATACAGCATGACCCGCCTTAAAACAGCTCATTGTTGTCAACAGAATGTTGACGTATACTATAATTTCGAATTTCTGAGTCGCAAAAGTTCTTTGGAATCCGTGTTGCGACTTCCCGGGAATTGACAAAATTTCCTCGAGATCAAAAGTAACGTTCCCAAATTTATTTCAAAATAGATGCTGCCCCCTTGTACCACCCATTAGTGCCAATTTTCAGTGAATTGAGTTCAGTAGAACTAGAAAAAATGTACAATATTGTATTTAATAGAAAGTATTGACTTCTAACGCAAGATTCTAGAGGCAATGTAGTTTCTCATTTTCCTTGTCCATTTTTGTCAATTTCCTTCAATTTTCAATTAATGAATATTGTCCACGATCAAATTTACTATTTACAGATTACAGCACACCTATATTTCCCTGTACAGGACATAGCTCATACAGCTTAGCCGCACTGCAGCAGTACACCGCACCAGTCCAGTTTTGAGTAAAAAAAAAAAATGATATTATCATGATTCATGAACGTGATTAGAACTCAGACACTCCGTAGACTGTTGTGGACCATAACTCGGAGCATTCCAGCTGACCCGCTGCAAACTGGCTCTGGAAAATGGAGCCAGGAATTTTGGGAATTTTTAGGCGGGAACAGGTCCCTTGAAAACTGGGAATTTCCTCCCGCATTTCTTACCAGGAATTCCCGGTCACAACACTGTTTGGAACGCGCGAGAATGATTGTCTATCAGAAATATACATATTCTTACGAGATCGAATTCTCGTGAAGAAAAGTATACTTGTAATATTAAAAAGCTAGAAAAAAAGAGGTACGTGTAAGGAATACAGAACGAGAGAAAAATCGATCTGTAGAGACAGAGAGCAGAGGGAAATGTAAATACAGACTGTTTTTTTGAGTGAAATAATGGTGGTAAATATAACTTCATAGGAACAACAATACAAATATGTGTAAGAACGCTGTACCGTTCTCACGAATTTTCGTGTTGGTAGCGTCGCATCGGCACTCGCAGTCAATGTTGCGAGTTGCGAGTACATAAGCTATCGAGCTCTATTACGCCGGTGCTTATCGATTTTGCGGTAACGTAGCCGGATAATCAAGTGGCAGATATTTTAGATATTGATTATAGTAAGACCACCTCTGAATTATCTCGGCGTAAGAACAAGTTTGCTCGACAAACCGCTGAGTCTTACATATGTAATACTGAGGAACGAAGGAGACTAAATTTTGAATAAAAATGATCGTAGCACGTTAGCGCCATATTAATACACTAACTTTTGACCCACCCTGTATACGTCACCGAAATTAATATTTTTGGAAAGATATGGTATAAGGCATTGGACGTCATAAGAAGGAAATAAGTATAATCAAATCGAGTTTCCAAGTGTAAAGAAAAATTAAAATAAAAACACTCACGCAGTCACGAGCAAAGTAAACGACAAAAATCATTGAAAGAGTCACTCCCCCTCTTTAAATTAAATACCAATGACCTGTCAATCATGCCAAATATTTGTAGAATGAACAATAAAACTCAGTTTGTATATTCCATCCGTATGACGACGTCACATCAACTGATAACAGAGTAAAAATAACTATAATTCAATAAGAAAACCTGAATTTTGTTTTAATTTAGGCTAGAAGTCATATAAAACCTACGAAACGTCTCCAGAACAACCACTCCCCCATCCCCTGCCCAAACTGCTACGAGACAAAAACAGTTGTTTCTGTGACCTTTGCAAATTGATATTTCGACTACTCAATATGATTAAACGTAACCTACAGAATCGTATTAACTTGATTGGAAACGCGCTGAGGAATTTCTATCAATTCATCGTCGAAAAAATTATTGGTCCCCATCTTCAGATATGAGATTTAAAACACTTATCTAAGTCTCGAAAAAATCTATCCAGTAATTTTGAAGGGGATCCGCGGACCAAAAAAAAATTATTTCAGCCTAAATATAGGCCTATATATAAAGAAACCTGATTTTTTTTCATGCTGAAAATAATGTAAGACATCCAAAGCGTTGAGAAAAATCACTGCTTCGTCCCCCTGTCAACCTTGCTACAGATGTAATACCTCACTTTTCAACCAAGAAAAGTCGGTAAAAAAGAGCTTTACAATCTTTTTTTCCTTTACGTTATCTTAGCTTAGTATTAGTCTAGTATACTGTATATTAGACTGAAAGGTTCAATTCTTCATCACTTTCGAATCCTGGCATCTCTTAAAGCTATCTCCAGGTGATATTCCTCTCATGCACTCATAAATTGTATTCACGCTGTCATCACCATTTTCTATGGAATTTCCATCCCAAGATTCTTTATCTAGGAATCCAGCTACAAGGAAATCCCGAAAAACGAAAAAAATCTATGTCGAAGCCAAAGAAGCAACCAATTACCCATCAGTCAACCCCTCATTCCTTCCCTCACACTTTAACATTTCCAAACGTATTAACAATAATATCTCACTTTTCTAGTTGAAAAATTCAGTAAAAAAATATCGCACCCGAGCCCTGTTCACTCGTTAGTCTAACCTTAAATCTCACTCAAAGAAGCCAGTCCAAATTGAAAATGATATTCCCACCTCCTGATACATCTCAAATCAACTATGATCCACTGTCAATTATGTATATTTTATAAAATGACGTATAAATCAATAATTAATTAAGAATGAAGTCACCAAGGTAGTCTCGCAGCACACCGTCTTAATGAAGACTAAAAATTGTATTCAATCATTCATACGTGGTATTTAGTATCAAACAACATCCTCTCTCCCTTCCAATACGGTTTCAGAAAAGGACGGAACACAGCACAACCTCTTTTTGACCTCCAATCCCAAATCAACGATGCATCCACCAACATATCTTCTCTATACTCTATCTTGTGTTTCCTCGGGTCTGAAGACATCTTATCGCTACCAAACTCTATGAAATCGGTCTTCGAGGCCTCCTTCCAAATATACTTAAAACCTTTCTCAACAACAGAACCCTTTTAGTAAGAATCAATAACAAAACCTCCCCCCTCGTTCAGTCCGAAACGGAGTCCCCCAAGGCGAAGTTTTCAGCGTTCTTCTTTTCTTAATAGCTATTAACGATATCACCTCACATGTCAATCCTCCCCTCACACAACGTCTTTTTGCCGACGATTATAATATCTCCATCTGCTCTACTAACCCCAAGGGGGCCCACAGACTCCTTCAGGAAACTCTCAATTCATTTACTACATGGACATCAAAAAACATATTCAGATTCTCTGCTTCAAAAACATATTCAGTCATTTTCAAGAAAAGAAACTCCATTCCACCTATCCCTCCCCTCATTTTACAAAATTTTAAGATTCCATCACGAAACTACGGCAAACTTCTCGGTCTACACTTTGATCAAAAACTCACTTGGGTCCCTTACATTAAAACCCTCAAAGTCAAATGCTTACGCGCTCTTAACATTTTAAAATTCTTATCTCACCCCTCGAAAGGATGTAACCAAAAATTACTTCTCCAACTTTATAAAAGCCTCATCCGCTCAAAATTAGACTATGGTTCTCCAATTTATAGCCTAGCCAACAAAACTGTTCTCTTCTTACTTGACCCCAATCCAAACATCCTCCTTTAGGATTGCCCTGGGAGCTTACCGTACTAGCCCTAAACTTGGCCTATGCGCAGAAGCCGCAGAACCTCCCCTCCACTTTCGTAGACTCACCTTAACCTCAAACTTTTTATCTTCCGTCTTCCAATTTCCGCAACTTCCAATTTTCAGCCGAATCTTTCACGCCAACAACAGTCAACTCTCCACAAAAGGTACACGCCTACTATTTAATCACTCGCTTAATAAACCGTTCACAGCAAACCCCCTAGATCCCATTCATACAACCTACCTCCCCCCCTGGACTCTCCCTCAACCTAAAATACGTCTCGATCTCACAGAAATTCCCAAATATGACAAAACTGCTTGTATCCAACTCGTCACAAAATTACTTCAAGAATACCCTCACTACACACTATGCCTCTCTGATGGATCTAAAACATCTAATAAAGCAGCGTACGCATACTCCATTGACGGGGAAATATTTTCAGAACGTATCCGCAACATAGCTTCCATATTTACAGCGGAACTTATGGGCATACTTACCTGTCTTTCCCACTACTCGACCCAATTTCCCCCAAACAGCCAATTCCTTCTCCTCACTGACTCCCTTTCATCTCCTCATTCCCTTACAGATCCATACAACTCCAATCCAATCGCTCAACGCATTCACCTTACACTTCATACTCTAAACTTAATCAACACCGAAATAACCTTCATATGGATTCCCGGACACATTGGCCTCCCTCAACATGATGCCGTTGATCAAGCCGCTAAACAAGCCACCTCTTTCGACCAAATAACTGATAATTACCCTGTACCATCTCTAGACTATAAAAATTACTACCTGTCACTCATCATCCAATCTTGGAACTCACTTTGGCAACTTCAATCTAACAATAAACTCCTTTGTGTTAAAAAACACCTGTCCCTTGGTCATCCTCCATCAGAGACAAAAGACGAGAAGTGATTCTTTCCCGTCTAAGAATTGGTCACACGAAAATTACTCACTCCCACATAACTAACCAACACATCCTAACCCCTCCACTTTGCTCCTACTGTCAACAAGACAATTCAACAGTCGACCACTTTTTCTCCTGCCCCCAACTCTTATCTCTTCGTTCTTCCACTAACACACTCTTCTCCCTCACTCACGCACTCAAAAACAATAATGAAATCATTTCTGATACCCTACAATAGTTACAATCACATAACTTCTACGACAACATCTAAACAACTTGACCATCCACATTAATTCCTCTCCACATTAATTTTTATCTTCTTATCTTTCTATTTACCGTGATCGTTCGAATATAAGACGCACTTTTTTTCCAGGTTTTTGAATGCAAAATCACGGGTGCGTCTTATAATCGAACGCGTCATAATCGGGTCATAAGGTAGAGAAATAAAAAATAAGAATACAGGTACAAAAATAAACGATAACGTGTAGGTACTTTCCTGTAGGTACATGCAGAAGATAACTCACCCACCCTTTCGCCTACCAACAGGAAAGTCAGATGTTCTTTGGGTGAGACTATGGTAGGAATATCAGTCTTAGGTGAGCTAAATGCTGATTACTGTCATTACTGTGCGTACCAACGTGAAATATTCTGTAAAATGTTCCGGTCGACTAGTCAAAGAGTGCAATATGACGCGAAATTTAAAAGAAAAGATGTGATTTACGCGTGAGTGCCGATTTATTCGTGTTTAGGTATTACCTATTACGGTTAATTTGTACTTTTTTAACTTGCGTCTTATAATCGGGTCAAAATAAAAATCCTCAAAAGTTGAGCTCAAATTTGGGGTGCGTCTTATATTCGAGCGCGTCTTATATTCGAACGATTACGGTACATACCATGCCATACAGTCAAGCTAATTACCTTGTAGTTTTAAAGCTCGTTAAATAAATAAAAATAAATAAAATAAAAGGTTTTCACTATCGAGTATGACTAATAATGATGAAAAAATGAACAACCCGCCATTGCCACTATCCGTTCAAAAACATATTTAACAAAACAAACAAAATTTGACAAAACAAAATTCAAAGCTCTAGGGGCTGCGGGAAGCGAGATACAAGGGTACTAAATTCGAATGAAATATCATCGAAAATAAAATTTAATGAACCCTTGGTCAAGAATGAACCAAGAATGAACCTGTTAAATAATAAAAGGTTAAACAATAAAGAGGAATACTCCGACGTGGAGTAAAAAAAATGCAAACCGCAGAAAAAATGAAAATACGACGAGCGCTTTCGGTTAAACAACCATCTTCGAGCCTGAAATGAAAGCAACTGACGAACAAAAGAGAAGAACGAGGTATTAAGATCGTCCAAACGAGAAATCACGGTGTGAGTCATAAACAAGTTCGATCAGGCCATCTTCCGGAATATACGAATTAAGAACAGTGATACCGTCAGTGTTGAGATGACGAATTATCTCTATATTCTCGAGGGCGATACGCTTACGGTAGGAATTCTCCTTATGGAGGAGCTTTTCGGATCCCTCACGGAAGCTGTGGCCACTGTTTATTAAGTGATCGGCGAAAGCTGACTCCCCCAAGTGTCCCTTCTTCCAAGACTTCAGGTGCTCAGCTACTCGAACTTTCATTTGGCGGCTGGTCTCACCAATATAAAAGCCTCCACAATCCTCACACTCCAACTTATACACACCACTCCTCTCATCAACAGGTATGGGGTCCTTCAGTCTCACAAACAACCTCTTGACTGCGGTAGGGTTGTAAAACGCGGGTCTGAAGCCAAACGGGCGAAGGGCCCGACCCATATTCATTATTGGCACAGGTACGTTGATGACGTTCTATGTACCTGGACTGGTCACCCAGATCTCCTTGGTGAGTTTCTGAGGTATCTCAATTCCTGGTATGAGGTATCTCAATTCCTGGTACCCTTCCATCAAATTTACGTTGGAAATAGGGGTATTTTCCATTAACCTTTTGGATTTATCGATCTCTATAATAGACGGTATCCATAAGTTTGGAATTTACAGGAAAGATACTACGACCGATGTTTTAGTCCACGGTGGTTCGTTCGGTCCTGTTGCTCACAAGATGGCTGCTTTTCATAGCCTAGTTTACAGACTGACTCGTATTCCTTTGAGTCAGTCTGCCTTCAAGAAAGAGTTAATCACAATAAAACACCTGGCCAGAGTGAATGGGGTCAATGTTGATGTTGACGTGATGGTTCGGAGGAAAGTTACGAGGGGCCTCCTGGATTCCACCACCTCCCTCCCCCGAGACACGATCCGTGATCGCCGTTTGCGTTGGATCAGTCTCCCTTTCTTGGGGAAGTTCTCCCAGCAATTGGGTCGGGCCCTTCGCCCGTTTGGCTTCAGACCCGCGTTTTACAACCCTACCGCAGTCAAGAGGTTGTTTGTGAGACTGAAGGACCCCATACCTGTTGATGAGAGGAGTGGTGTGTATAAGTTGGAGTGTGAGGATTGCGGAGGCTTTTATATTGGTGAGACCAGCCGCCAAATGAAAGTTCGAGTAGCTGAGCACCTGAAGTCTTGGAAGAAGGGACACTTGGGGGAGTCAGCTTTCGCCGATCACTTAATAAACAGTGGCCACAGCTTCCGTGAGGGATCCGAAAAGCTCCTCCATAAGGAGAATTCCTACCGTAAGCGTATCGCCCTCGAGAATATAGAGATAATTCGTCATCTCAACACTGACGGTATCACTGTTCTTAATTCGTATATTCCGGAAGATGGCCTGATCGAACTTGTTTATGACTCACACCGTGATTTCTCGTTTGGACGATCTTAATACCTCGTTCTTCTCTTTTGTTCGTCAGTTGCTTTCATTTCAGGCTCGAAGATGGTTGTTTAACCGAAAGCGCTCGTCGTATTTTCATTTTTTCTGCGGTTTGCATTTTTTTACTCCACGTCGGAGTATTCCTCTTTATTATTTAGTATGGATAGCCGGAACTTAAAGGAACGGATTCGTGTAATAAAAGGTTCTTTATCCGTACTGATGAGAAAATCGGTAAGAGGATAGGAAAATCTGCTTCTCGTAACGTAAGCCGCTACTCGTAATAGTGAGAAATTTTTCGAAAAAATGAAAATTTCTCGAGAACTACTCATCCGACCCTTAAAAGAATTGCAGGTGCACATCTTCTGTTATAATACTACAATATGGCCAAGTTACAAAAAAATCCATCAGGTAGTTTTGGAGAACTTCCACGAACAAAAAAATCATATATATATAAGGAAACCAGAAATTTTTTTAATGCTAGTTGTGATCTGGGACCTCTAAAACGTCGCGAAAGTTCACTGCCCCCTCCCCCTATTCACCTTGCTACAGGTGTAATACCTCACTTTTCTAGCTACATATATAAGTCGGTAAAATGGGGAAAACTTGTGGAAAAAAAGGAAACGGGGAGGGGGTAGCAGCTAGCAGCCCCGGTGCGACGTATTTGAACGTCCTAAGCAAAACGTTTTTATGACGTAGATACATATAACAATGATAGGTAATATAGGTTATTTTGAGTTAAAATTCTTGCTTATAATTATCGCTATATTACCCATAATACATATTATAAACAAAATTAATGGAAAAATTTAAAAATGTTGGAAATTATCTCTGCTTCTATCAAATTTCCAATGGCGCTGTTTAGTTCGACATATATAGGTAAGTCAACCGCCGCAATGACGTTCACCGCATGAATAAACTCAGCCATAAAAGATAAAGAATAGTCTTCAATGGAAGATAAAGAACTGCCTTTTGTGTTGCGATGTTCAACTCGTTCCCTCGTCTCACAATTTTTAATTAACTGTTAGCTTGTTTCATAAGATGATGTGTAATCAATCGAATTGTAAATTGGTTGGTTTGTGTGAGCACGCGTGCTCCAAGCTCGTCCGTGCCTCGTGCAAATACAAATCAGAAGTGTATACAGAAATGAATGAGTTTATTTATTGGTAATGTACGACTGAGGCAGGGTTAACGAATACTTTTCTGTGAGCTGATCGAAAAATCGTACTTTTTAATATTGTTATTTAGATTTCCATAAGATTCGTCCACGTGCACACGATTATAATTATTACACACATAAGACTCTGCACCGAAAACAACATCGTTAATATTGCGCGCAACGGCAAGCAACATTACTTACGCGATACTTTTAAACAAGTTTCCAAGCATTTCAAAGCAAACATTCTACCTACAAACATTAGATACGTTTGTACCACAATATTTATACAAAGCGAACTCAATACTTTGCGCCGCGTTCGACGACGCGACGCGACGCGACCCGACGACACGACGACCGTTCCGCAATACTTCGGGGTGCTTTTTTTCGAATGCTTTCGTTACTCGACTCAGCGTTGCTGCAGCGAGTGATGCAGATTTTCCCGGCCTAGCACGCAGATGGCAATCTGAAGGCGTGACAATAGTTGAAGCGTGTATATTAGATTTATTAATTTGTTTCGTATAATAACACGTTCGCGATACTGTGGGTAGATCCAATAATTAATTCGAAAGATATAAATCCTCTATTGTTTGTTTTAGAAATAGTACCTTATTTCCAGTCTCCAGTGTAATCTTGATTCAACACTCATGACTCGTACTCGTCCGCTCGCGCGCTTCTACTCTAATCTAGAACAGCGCCTGTACTCACGATTTTTCAAAAGTATTTCGATCACGCGGTATTTGGCTTTCGGATTTCTTCTTCTCGTTCCCTTCGCATCTTTTTACTTTATCTATAGTTCGGTGCGGGAAAACAACAGAACCTGGCGCGGCATTGCGATCTATAAGGGGAGTACGTTCTTACGTCTTGGACTGTATCTGGAAACGAAGTACGTAGCACGAAGGTATTGCCTTGCTTATCTACAAACACTGTTTCGTGGCCTTACAGAAAACTAATGCTAAAATAAACTGTTATTCGAAGAGAGTTGTTTTAAGAACTAAACAGTTGAATTTATCGACTCGCGTGCTTGTCTAATTAAAATTTTTGCGAAAATCTTAATCTAACTCAACTTTACGATCAACATTGAGTACTTATAAAACCAGAAAGATACTGCGAATAAAATATTTTTGACGCTAATCAAGATGTCACTCTCCGTTCTTTGCTAGGACATTTTTATAGCTTTTTATAGCTTTTAAGATTGGGTACGATTGAAATCACCCTTGGAAAACTGTAACGGAAAAATCGTAGCGAAACCTTGGAACTAAGGAGAATTTTCCATCCCCGACGATTGGGATTACTCTTGGAAAATTGTGACGAAAATTCTAACGTAAAGAAACCTCCTTAGTAATAGGTTCGTTATACTAGCCTAGTTTACAAGGCTATACTTGGATTAACACAATATTATACTAGGCTTTCTCTATACTAAAACTAACATACAGTATACTGGACTCCACTCTCGGAATTTGGAAAAATGGCCTCCAATATACTAGGCTAAGCTACTTAGCCTAACATACTCCTAATATGTATGTAATAAGCTAAGGCCAAAAAGAGAAGGCGAGGTGTAGTACGACGTTTTAGGCCCAACTAGAGGTTGGATTTTAGAAAACAGCAAAATAAAAGGTTAACTCAGTGGAAAGAATGTAATTACAGCCAAATGACTATCCCACAGCAAAGAAGAAAGTGTACAGCAGAAGGTCACGTTGAACAGCAAATTGACAACCTCAAAAAAAAAATGAGCAGCAAAATGCGTTAATTCAGTCGTAGCAATAAAATAAAATCCGTCAAATTATAAAATGAAATTCGAAAACGAATAAAATAACGAAAAACACGATCGATAGAACACGGTAACAGGAAGCGTAGTTACCCATAAATAAAATTGAGGAGACAAAAATTCCGAGTAGAATGAAGAAACAAGATTGAACAGGGAACAGAAAGAGGAAGTCACACAAGAGAGTCACTCCCACTATTTAGATTAAATATACTTATAGTCACCTACCAATCAAGGCAGATATTTGCCGGACGAACAATAAAAATCAGTTTACGTCATATCAACATTGTTTAGGTTTCCTGATTAGGTTATGGTGTACTTTAACTGTCTTACCAGTTTGATGTGACGCAATGGCGATAGACTTCATTAACTGAGTTTTACTGTTCATTCTACTAATATCTGACTTAATTGGTAGGTGGTTGGAATTTATTCTGAAGAGTAGAAGTGGCTCTTTGAATGAATTTGAAAGTGTGAGAAGAAAATTCATGTATTACTAACGCTACTGTATGAGTGTATTTTTTCATACTCGTGTAAATGAAAAGATTTACATTTGAGGAAAGGAAAAGAAGAAAGAGGTAGCGAGGGGTCCTCATTTTAACACTTTGATAAGCCTTATTTGCCCTTTCAGAACTTGAATGAAAAACATTACTGTGAGAGTTCTTTTTATTCCAAGGCAATGTCTCAAGCTTGTAAATGGTCGTTTTTAAAGTTGGGGATGAACGTAGAGGTCAGTTTCCTGAAAAAGGGGAATAAATGTAAATATTCATTTATACCTCCCCCTCACCCAGAAAATAAAGTAGAACAAAAAAGAAGAAGAATAATGTCGATTTTTTTTCCTATCAAAAAAATTTTGATTCTACCCAAAAAATTTTCCTCTGGGTCCACCCTCCTAAAAAATGATTAAAAGGATCTCGCGTCAGTATAGTACAATATCTCCACAATAGGTCATTGTTTTAAGAACAGGTTATTATGATAAAAATTTTGAAATCGATTTTTCGTTCTCTTTCTTCATCATTTGAAATTTTTAGTGAATAAATAAAAGAAAAATTGATTATTTGATAGGTACCCAGTCAACTGACCCCAAGTTTTCGTTTCACTAGAGGCTTTCAATTATATAATACCTATTGGAATATAATTCTAAATTAAACAACGAACGCGCGTTTTCTATTTAATGTTCATTACTCACGTGGTTGTTGATATAAAATTAACGTTACTCAGTACACTAAGAATAGCTGTAATAGATGCACGGTAAACATTTGCATACGAACTCACACTTTGGAGGACACGGTCAAGAACGCAATGTTTGAACAACCATGTGTACTCGACTTTCAGATAAGAATTTTCTATGAGCTAAAAAGATATAGTGCGCTCCGTGTTCATCGTTAGGACTCATCTTTCTGCGGAAATAGACTCGATTGGGTTTACGTTATACGTGTATTTGTTCTATTATAGTCATTTTTGTAAATTGTGTTTGACCGTCTTCGAATATCGAGTATCATCAAGCATAGACATGTTGAAAAACTAGTGATACTCACATAAAAACCGCGGTTTTATGATCCACTGCAAGAGTGAACGCATGTCAGAATTATATGTATACTGCCACTACCAGGACACGCAATCTATATTACTAGGTGAAGATTATTTAGCTTGTCTTCCGATATTCATTCCTGAAGCATTTCGTTTCAATTCACCTAAAACACCATAACGGAAATGAAGGCTCAATTTCCCCACCCCCCCCCCCATGACGGAATTTTAGGTCGCGACTAATGCCATAATTTTGCTCACATTTTGTTCAATTTTGTTCAGTAAATTTTAAATTTTGTTCACTCGTCGTTTCCCCCCTACAGCCATTTCAAATTTGGGGGGCTTGGGAAATGCAGCCCCCCCCCCATCTTCGAATTTTGCGTTCAAATCCATATGATAATTGTGTTCACATTTTGTTCAATTTTGTTCAGGAACTTTGGATTTTGTTCACCCATCATTTCTCCGCTACATACATTTACCATTTTGGGACCTAAGGAAATGTATACACCTCTTTTCTCTCATCTATGAATTTATAAGCAAAATTCAAAATTCGCCCATATTTTCCAATTACTCAGATCTCATATTTTGGGACCCACAGGCATGAAATACCTTTGCCTATCCTCCTTATTTTTGAACTACATAATATTTCATTCTATTCAATTTTCTAAAATAAATACTGTACATAATTACAGGGTGCGTCAAAAAGATGTTGACAATTAAATGGGAATTTAGGCTAAACCTGTCGTAGCGCAAAAACGCAAAACGCTCATTCTTCGTCATGAGCTCGCGGTGAAAGATCCGTCATGCCCCCGTGTTTAATACAGACGCAGGAATTCCCAAAAATCCTCCCGGTGTCACGTAAAGAGGGAATGATAGCTCGAAGCTCATCGTTCGTCATGGATGAGCTCGCGGTGAGCGATGCAATAGGCCCTTATGTTCAACAGAGGTGGGTGAATCCGCGAAACTCGTCCCGGTGTCACACAAAAGAGAGAATGATAGCTCGAAGCTCATTGTTCGTCATGAGCTCGCGGTAAGAGTTCTGTCATGTCTCCGTGTTTGATACAGGCAGGGGAATCCGTGAAAATCTTCCCGGTTTCACGCGAAGGAGGGAATGATAAAGATCGATGTTCATCTTTCGTCATGAGCTCGCGGTGAGAGACAGTTGGAGCCCTCTGTTCGATTTAATTGGGTGAGTACGTGACAATTCTCGTTGTTTCAGGCAATGGAGAAAAACCTACCGCGAAGTTCGGGTCCCAGTGTGACCTCGCAAGGAGAGAACTGTAACAGCCCCGTTTTATCTAAGCAGGTGAATTCAAGAAAATTCTCGTTTTGTCAGCCAGTACAGAGATAGTATATTACGCTATAAGGGACGGAGGAGAGCGATTTCTATACGAGTGCTTTGGCGACCCGAGCTGTGGCGAGGGCCGCCATGCAGCGCGAGTATATCGCTTTCCTTCGTTCACGTGTGGCGTACGCTATTTTTCGGTTCACATAAATAAAAACGCAAACGCGAGATGATCTGTAATTAAAATTTTCACCTTTTTATTAGAGCATCATAACAATCATTGTTGATGGAAAACGAAATTGTAATTTTCTTACAATTGATGAACACAAGGAAAAATTCGAGTGTTGTATTTAAAATAATTAAAAGATCAGTTTCGTCCGCGACCGCCAAAATGTTTGGCGCATACAAAATACGCGCATGCGCGCAACCTAACTCTTCGAGCTCTAAAGTAAAAAAACGCGTCTTCGCGTCCTACAACGAAGCACCGGAGGAACGCGTTTCTATTCATGTGAACCGAAAAAGATATCCCGAGACCGTCGTTCGTTAAGCTTCCCGTGAGAAAACGATCAAGGCCCTGTGTTCGATCCTTCAATGTGTCTTCACGCAAAATTTTACAGATTCACCCGCCTCTATTGAACAGGGAGCCCTACTCGATCTCCCACCGCGAGCTCATGACCGAAGACAGACTTCAGAGTAACCTTGCTATCTTTGCGTCAAACAACGAGATTTTTTGTGAATTTGCCCGACCTATTACAGGGCCTATTTAATCTCTCACCACGAGTTCATGACAAAAGACGAGCTTCACAGTATCATTCCCTCCCTCGCGTGGACGTACGAGAATTTTCTCGTATCCGCCTGCCTCTATCGAACACGGGGCCTTGATCGTTCTCTTACCGCGAGCATGTAATGGAAAACTAAGACGCCGGTATGATTCTCTCCTTCGCCCAAAACAACCGGAGTTTTCCGGAAGCACCCGCCTAGATCATACACGGGGCCTCGATCGATTTATGTTGAACCCAGGGATCATTCACCTACCTCTGTCAAACACGAGGTCTTGATCGTTCTCTTACCGCGAGCTCATAACGAAAGTCGAGCTAAACGGTACCATTCCCTCCTACGGGTGAAATCCCAAGAAATTCCGGGCGTTCGTCTGCCCCAATCAAAGACTGAGCTATAGCTGATCGCTCATCACGAGCAAGATTGAATTTTCGGTATCCTCCCATTGCCTGAATTAAGGAGTTTTTGCACTTTGGCCCGCTTTGATCATACTCAGAGCCTTTGTCGATCTCTCACCGCGAACCTTCAACGAAAGATGAATTTGTCGTCTCCCTCCAATCCCCAAATGAGGAGAATTTTCGCAATTTCCTCTTTCGGATCTGTCACCCGACTCAACGGCAGTCAACATTCCTTCCATCCTCTGAATCAACAATTTTACTACAGAATGAGAAAAATTTTTGATTTTCCATTTTGGAGATCATCTAGGGCCATTTCAATATTATTCTCGGACACGGCGCTAAATTTTACCTCAGAATTGAAAACAACTTTTGAAGAATACGCAATTTTCCAATTTGGGAAAATTTTGGCTCTTTTTGGGCCCATTAACCCATTTTGGTGCTTCGAGGAGTTTTTCAAGCATTCTTTTCGGATTCAGCGCAAAATTCCACTTGAAAATCGAATTAAAATTTGAAAGTTTGAACGATTTTCCAATTTGTAAAAATTTTGGCCCTTTTTGGTTCTTCGAAGAACTGTTTAAGCATTTTTTTTTTCGGACTCAACGCAAAATTCCACTTGAAAATCGAATGAAAATTTGGAAGTTCGAACAATTTTCTAATTTGGGAAAATTTTGACCTTTATTGGGCCCATTAACCCATGTCGGTGCTTCGAAGAATTTTTTAAGCATTTTTTTCGGACTCAGCGAAAATTTCCATTTAAAAATCGAATTACAATTCAAAAGTTGGAACGATTTTCCAACTTGTGGGAATTTTGACTCTTTTTGGGCCTATTAACCCATTTTGGTGCTTCTTAGGATTTTATTATTTTTCTAGTTTCCCCGTCCAAATTCATTTAAGAAACAATAATTTGATTATCAAAATTTTCGAAATTCAGGTCAATACTGTAAATTAATAAATTTTCAAGCCCTATTTTGGAAACCCTGGCGATTTGGTAAATTTTCGGCACATTTTGATCCATAACTCGGCTCAGGCTCAAATTAAAGATAAAATTGAGATTCAAAATTCGAACTATACGTCTAACGTTTTGCGTTTTCGCGCTACGACAGATTTAGCGCAAACTTTCATTTAACTGGTAACATCCTTCTGGTCCACCCTGTATACATTTCCTTAGGCCCCAAAATGTTAAACGTATGTAGCGGAGAAATGATGGGTAAACAAAATCCAAAGTTTCCTGAACAAAATTGAACAAAATGTGAACAAAATTATCATATGGATTTGAACGCAAAATTCAGAGATGGGGGGCTGCATTTCCCTAGCCCCCCAAAATTGAAATGGCGTTAGCGGGGAAACAAAGAGTGAACAAAATTAAAAATTTTGTTGAACAAAATTGAACAAAATGTGAACAAAATCATCACATGGATTTGAACCCAAAATTCGAAGATGGGGGCTGCATTTCCCCAGCCCCCCAAATTTGAAATGGCTGTAGCGGGGAAACGACGAGTGAACAAAATTTAAAATTTGCTGAACAAAATTAAGGCATTAGTCGCGACTCAAAATTCCGTCATGGGGGATTGGGGAAATGGAGCCCAAGGAAGATATCGTTCCAGTTCTCAAATATTTTGTTGTCAACCGTACGCACGTCAAACGTCATCCAAGAATGTTATACCTATACTGCAGATGGGCTCATTAAATCTCTAGATGGCTTTGAAGTAGAAACTCATCTTTTTTCCTCTTTTTCTTCGAAATCAATATCTTGGATATTAAGAATCTACGAGCGAACTGTCTGGGTACGAGTTCCAGTTGTTGGGTCAACGTACTTATATTGATAATTCACTGTATTAGCATAGACTTAGGCCTAATTCGATTAAGAGCACAGAGTCTTTTGACAAGTTTATTTGGACTCTGCTTTTTCTCAACAATACAGCAAGATCCTATTTTATTTTCTTTCACAAAGTCTTCTACTTACTTTACGTGAAGCTTGATGAAGATACATATTTTTATGAGAAATGTGGGAGAAGGCTACACAAAGAAGATTGAAAGGGTGAAACGAGTCATACAGGTAGATTCTGAAGCACGATTTCCAATGAAAATTTTCAAGTCATTGTAGAAGTCTTTGAATGAGTTGTACCTATATTATTGAGAATCGACTCAAAAATCATATGCTTCCTCCGTATATGCGTAATATAATTGATAAAGAAATTGTTTCCGTTTTTACCGACAAGCAAGGCTCTCTTTTTTGGGACTCTTGCCTCTAGCCAGGCGAGAGCCCCCATGCAATCGCTAGGAAAAAAAAAAGTTCTCACTGGAAAAATGTGTTGTTATACATTCTCTGTTTCTTGAGATCTAATTTTTGCCCGGCAAGTTTTATTTCTTGTGCAGCCTCCGTCAAGAGTGACCAAAATAGTCTTTCAACATCAATATTGATGATAATATGATATCTTTTGGTTAATACTGCACGTATTACATATTCTGCGTCACCTATAATTTTATTTTTGCATCGCATTTTTCAAATTTCTCTACAGTTCTGGAGAGTTTTTTTTTTGCATAGCATTTCAAATTTTTGTTCAGTCTTCGAAAAAGTTTCTTTTACTCGATACTTCAATAATGGTAATATACCAACCGTATGTATTAAGTCTCTCAGGTTCCAGATCTGAGGGGAACAAAGATGCGGTTTTGGTTTCCAGACCTTGACATAGAAAAAATCTAGATCTCTTAAGCTTTACATCTTGGTAGAAAAAGAAGCTCCAGATCTTTTGAAAAAAATTGAAAAATAAATTTCTGTCATGTAACAGTCAATGAGAAAAAAAAACAAGAGACCCGGATACTGAGGCGGATGGCGACTCAGTCTTGTTTTTATTTTTCATTTCAGTTTATTTTTCCACCAATCGTGCGCGCGATAATACCTCTCATGTAAAGGCAATACTGCTCACTCATATATCTAGCTTTTGTCTTCAAGTTCTCACTATTTTTCAACACAGAGAAAATTTACCTTTCGTAGTTCTAATATTAGCGGATTTAAGATATGGCATTTGCTATCAAATGTGAGGTTGTTCGAAAATGATCTCTAAAAATTGGTGATTCTGTCGTGCGTGTCACGTTTTGATATTCTCCCCATTTCAAAATCATGAATTTTTGAATGCTAGAATCGAATGCTCGAGTACTTGTCATTTCCTGCCAGAAGAATATTTCTGATAATATTATTCGATCAAATACTGTTTCAATTTTATGAAAGGATAGACGCTGCACCGTAACATGACACTTTTAACAGCGATTCTTTTTGCAAGTAAACTAGGTAACTAATTCGAAGACGTTACTCACTATACATTTACGCTAATATATAGTAAGTTTTAAAAATCATCTCGTACTTGTCCAGAGAAAATCGTCGCTGTGTTGAAAATACTCTGAGACGAGCTGGGATCGACGATATAACTTCGACTTCATGTATACGACACCTAAACGAGTGTTTCTTTTAGCGTAAAAAAAAACAACGCGACGTCTAGCTCTGTCTAGCTCTATTCGTGATACGCTGCCGGATTAAAAGCTGAGACGAAAGATCACGCGATTACAGTCGTAGTTTTTATGTTCGCCATCAACCGCACAAATTTTTCAATTTACGAAGTATTTGCTTTTAATGATGGTCGATAAATAGTCAATTTTTAAAAATATTTTGACACGTATTTAATAACCAGTCCAGTCGGCAGTAAATTATTGGATTAATAGGAGAAGCGCTAGAAAATACGTTTGATACAAAAATAAAAAGTAGGTACACATTACAGTAATCTAATTACGATTCTATAATCGTAATTTATTAGGAGTTGTTTGAGAGTGTACGTGCGATAACGGGGACTCGTTTATAAATATATATTCATCTCGAGGTGCACGATACGCCTTCGTTCGTGTATTCCTGCCCATAAAAGTTGATACGATATAACAATAAGTGTAATAGTTTTTTTTTTTTTTTTTTTTTTTTTTTTTTTAGGGTTTTCAAGCGACAATATCTTCTCACAGAGCTTATGGCACGAACTCGATATAATGCTGAAGGTTGTGATATAGGTAGTTTCTAGATATTTAAGCCAAGTAGACGACACCGACTACGTCACCTACCAGGCTACCAGTTACGACACTTACCTATAAGAAAATTTTTCGCACTGTCTCTTCCCAGCTGACCATTAAATATTTGATCTCTAAGAAGATACTTGATTGCGTCTTGATTCACAATTGCAGTATCAAAGTATTCGTCAACTTCATCAAACGAGTGAATATGGCGTTTGTCCATTATTATACTCGTAATCCAGAAACTGCACTGAAGAAAAAAATTTCTAATTTTATATGTACATATTATGTAAAATTATGATTTCTTCATCGAATTACTCATTAAAAGAGTGAAAAAAATAAAAAATAAAAAAAATAAAAAAACAATGTTTCTTGTATTTTAATCGTGAGATTGATATAATTACTAATTTAATAGCTCAATTATTCAAATATGTGAAAGGGCAGAATCAACAAAGAAACTTCTCTTGTCTAACAAAGAGAGATAGGTACAATTTCTGTTTTCACAAAAAAAATCCAATCTATTAAAAGAAGAAAGGGGGAAAAAAAAACAAACAAATGCGGCGACTCTGGCTCTCGTGCTTGCGGTCCAGCATTTCTTGCGAACTAGTCTCACATACTTGTACTGTGCATCCTTCGCACCAATCTGCCCTTCTCAATGAACTACACAACGTGACAACCTTACCCAAAAGGAACAGTACAGACCTTGACATAAATAACTTAGCCAGCAAAAAAACTGCATCCAAAACCCTGGAGCAGTGTTTCTCAAACTCGATTTCGCGGCAAAAAGTGTGCCGCGAGATTATGAAGCAAAATTACAAAATTAAAAAGAAGAGAAAGGAAAAATAAGAGGAAGAGGAGGAAAAAAAGGGAATGAATGAAGAAAAAGTAGAATAAAATCTGAATAAAGTGGAAGCGTTCAAGAAGAAAGTTGAGATGTGGAGGAAGTGTATCCAAAAGAATGACCTAGAGAACTTTCCGGCCTTGTCCAGTTTGGTTATGAATGGAAAACGATTTGGCGTTGTCAAGGAGTTGATTATTGAACATCTTTGTAACCTTGAAACCAAATTGAACCATTATTTTTCATCTCAATCGCTCGAGAAAATAAAATGGGTGCACAACCCTTTCCTCTTTTCCGATGAGCGTGAGAGCTTTGATTTCTCCTGCGAGGAACATAATGAATTTATTAACCTGTGCTGTGACTCATTGCTCAAGAAGTGGTTTCAGAAGATGGAGGAGCCTTTACCGTCGTTATGGCTAAGTTTGAGGACATTGTATCCGTCGCTTGTAGGAAGAGCAATGGACATTTTATTGCTCTTCCCGTCCTCATACTTGTGCGAGCAAGCTTTCTCCAGTATGATTGCTTTAAAACCAAAATTGAGAAATTAGCTGCGTTCCTTAGAAGACGACATGCGCGTGTGCTTGTCGCTGGTGAGGCCAGAAGTGAAAGCGTTATGCCAAAAAAAGCAAGCCCACCCAACACATTGATTAACTGTTTTTCGAACATTGTTCTGCAATTCAATTCATACTCATCACACACTTTTGTACATATCATAATTTTACTAAATTTTTATCCACTGTGCCGCCAAATTTTTGTTCAACGTTCACTGTGCCGCATTCCTAAAAAGTTTGAGACCTAGAGAGTCTTACGCAGCATGAAGCTAGAAAAGTAGGAAAAATTTTCGCCAGGTCTAACCAAAATTTTCAGGGTCTATACAATTTCCGCCCTACTTTCTACAAAATCCGCACTCTAGGTGCCCAAGATTCTTTCTCACTTTTTGGCAAAAGTAGCGTCTACGAGTCAAGATGCCCTGACTGCCCTGCTACGTACATTGTAAAAACTAAAATATCCTTCACCGTCCGCTTGAATGAACAAAAAGTTGCGTTTGAGTCCAAATTACAAAAAAGGCAAACTGCGTTCGTTGGACATCATCTCCATCTTCAAATTGCCCATAAGTTTGACCTTCACTCATACAAACCTCTTTACATAGAAGAGAGTTTTCACTCTCGGAAGGCTCTCTAGAAGACTTTGTCATCTTCAGCCGTTTGGAAAAATTTGATGATTGGCTGCTAAATAAAGCATCTCATTCCAAAATGTTTTTGCTTTAATACAGGCGAAAAGCAAGACAGGTTCTCTCTTGGAAAAAAAAAGTAGAAAAAAATTAGTAAAATTTTACTTGAAATTAATATTTCTTTTCGGACTATAAATCTCCGAAAAATGAGTTATTGGCGGAGGAAACACGCAAGAAACTAATTTTTAGGTGTGGTCCTCAAAGAATCAGTATCCCATGTGAAGGAGGGAGTGGAGTTTTTTTTTCGAACAGCAGTTGAACATAAGATGAGATTTTGTGTCTTTTTAAAATCATATCTAATCCTAGGTTATTACAAATAGGTCTACATACTTTTTTGGGCATTCTTCGTGACAACATAGAAATTCCAAATAAATGTACGTTTCCAAGCTGCAAATAACTTCGAGTATAGGTTAAACATTGAGAACGCTGACCAAATCAGTTGTTATCTTGGTACTTGATACCAACGAGTCGAATAGGTTGCATACACGATTCTGAAGTAGGAAACAGACGTACGCAAAGATTATGATCGAAATAATGACCGTGGTTACACCGCTTACTCGAAGATTTTCAAAAAGTTCTATCTTCAAAGTTTTCATGTTTTTGATCAGAAAATTACTGTGGAGTCGTAAAATGAAAATGCAAACACACGGAAGCTTTCGATATTATTTCAAGTATAGCACGATACAAATGCTATATTTTCAGTAATGAGAAACGTGAGTTAATGGTAGAAGCACTAATAATAGTATTACTTATAACGCGACGAAATTTTCTATAGCAAAACGAAGCTAATCTCCTACAAATAACGAACAAGAAAAAAAAAGGAGAGGAAGAGAGAAAATATTGGAAGAGAAAACCTTTATTCGATTGCCAACTGAACACGAATTTCAGGGTTTCTCGGACGACGGTACAAGAGTAGAAAATAAGGCAGCTCCACGTACTGAAATTTTTTCAAGAAAAAATACAATTCCCTCAATTTTGACCGAGGTTGCGACTACGCAGCTTGGTCGATCGAATGTGATTTCCTTAATTTCACCTCGGTTCTAACACTATTTGGAAACACGAGACCACGAGACCGTCTCGCTCGAGATTTTCTCTATTGAAATATTCAGACAGTACACCTTTGTACTAATATTAATTTCCACGTTGGGCAGAGGTGACTCGTTAGGGCATACGACGCATGATCGGTTACTTTCTTGTACGACCCGTATATTAAATATAATTATCATGGAAAATTATGGAAAGAAAATATTTTTCATTACAAAATGCAGAAAAATTTCTTTAAAAAAGTCCCTTGATGCTGGAAAAATTTTCCGCGCTACCTTGTTTCTCAAATTTAAACACCCATTAGTGCAACAGCTTGTATCAGGCACCAGTAATGAATATCGAACAGCGTCGTTATTAGGGTAGCATAGCATAGGGCGGCAAGCGATTGTCTTAGCGCATCGCTTATAATAAAGGAACATCGTGCGCATTCACATCTGGTAAATTCGTTCATTGATTTAACTATGCAAAGGCACGCGCTATTAAACATGCCTTGCGTTTTTTCGCGTTGTAAATTCATTTTTAAATAAAGAAACTAATTATAATTTTTAAATTGCTTTTTTATTCTTTTTTTTTTCGGAAATGACTCATAATTTTTTTTGGCATATGCCCAGCTTTAAAACCCACGAACCGTCCTTGACGTTAGGTAGAGTTGCGTAATGATAAAGGTACACGGGACGAAGTACACCGCTTACCTTCAGGTGGTCAGATGTCACAGCAATGTGTTCAAAAGAGAGGCGCGTAGGCAGAAATAGATTTTGGAAATGTTTAAAGTTAATTCAAAGAATATATTTTTACCTACCTATATCACAACTCACAAGAGAAATAGTACGTTCATTTCCTAAAAATAAATTATAAAACAAAATGAAGCCACCGGTAGCTCTTTGCCGTTTTGTTTATGATCTCTTCACACCTTATTTCAAGGTCGCGGTAAATGTACCGCAAGGCTAGTCCATTCAGTCACTCTTCTCCAATTTTATTCCTCAAGTATGACTCCAAATACCTTGATAAAGAGAAGGAACGCTCAGTTGTAGCGACAGAAACTAGCAGAATTGCACCTATCATGAAATACTAGTGGAGACCCGGGTACAACGTTTGTACATGTACTACAGGTTGGGAACCGCTGATCTAGAGGAATGTCGGCGCCACATTGTTCAGCTATCAAGTCATCTGTGGATAATGAGATATTATTGGGCCATTCTCTTTCCATGGTCTGTACCGTTTTCCGCAGATTGTCCTCATCTAAATTGAGGCGTTTCATTGGCAGGATCCCTTGAATCTTGGACAAAATTTCTCGATACTCCAAAAATCTTGAGTGCAGTTCTTTTGTAAAGTGGAATATATACAGACCGTCGAAAGTATTTTTTCGCATTTCCGTCGTAATTACCAAGGCAGGTTTGTTTGGTAGCACGACGTGGGACCTTCAACTCGATGTCAACCTTTTCGGCAATATCTCTTACTTCATCAAACAAAATTTGAAAATTTCTTCCTACTGCTTTCCTCATTTCTTTCACTTCATCGTGAGCATCACTTGAATGTTGTACACAGAGACTCAAATCACAAACTTTTTTTTGCCATAAGACGCTGATATTCTTGGTGAGGGCAAAAATAGGCTTGAGCACAATCATTGCAAAAAGAAACTGAGGCGTTCTTCGTGCTGCTAAGAGAGCATGTGGTTTCATTTCGGATGCGGTACTTCTTTCATTCAGACGTTCGAGTACTGTAATCACATGCTCATAAAATTCACAAAATAAATTGATGGACTCTCCCGACTCTACCCACCTGGTTGCACAAAACTTTAATAGACGTGTTTGTTTTGCTTTCACGTTACGATTGGACTTTTTGATCAAATGTGCTAAGGCCAAACCTGCCTTATGAGAACGACGGAAAAAATTGATTACGTATCCTTAATCGTTCCTATGCAATTACGGATACATGGTATTTCACATGTATGGTAAGTGGCTAAGTTGACCTCATGATTAGCACAATGACTGTAGATAGCATCGGGAGTGGTACAGTTTTCTCACTTCAGCCTGACACCCTCTGAACTTCCTGCTCATGGCTGCAGCACCATCGTAACCAATTGTCCTCTCACGTAAGCGGGATCGATTCCCAAACTCTTTAATTCGTCAATTAGTGTACGTGCTACATTCTTGCCGATTGTACTTTCAAGTGCGGTAACACGTAAGAAATCTTCTCTGAGTTTCTACATTTTTTTCTAGATATTGTACACACAACGAAAACTGCTCTATGCCACTTACGTCAGTAGTCTCATCGGTCACCACAGAAAGGTACTTGAATTTAGTAACACGTTGTACAAGTTGTCTTGTGATCAACTGCCCAGCCATGTCAATTATATCATTCTGGATCCAAGAACTCATGTAAGTTGCATTCATCTATCGCAAGACGAAGTAGGCTTCTAAAATTTCCATCATTTTCATGGGGGAAAGACAATGATAACGGTCCATCATCTCTATGAACTCTTAATGCCAACCCTTGCCGGCCGCACAACAAAATAGTTCGAATGATGGGAGTCACTTTTTTCGATTCTCAAGCTGTTGCAGTTTTCTTCCAGTGTCAATTTTATCAATAAAGCTAGTTGTTTTATTCTCGTATATAGGCTTAAAACTGACGGCATCGTCTTTGCCTTTAACATGACATTTTATATTTTGATGATGTTTGAACTTTTCAATCGCTTTTGTCCAATTTCGAAAGGAGGACTTCACGAATGTATCAGGCCTCACATGATCACCCTTACCAACCGAACTGGATGAAAATGCAAGGCAAAATCGACAATAGGCTCCATCTTCTAAGCTGAGTATTATACTAACCACGGAAAACTTATGTTCCACAAATACTGAAATTCTGTTGTGTTGTATTGGTAACAGGAAACTTAAAAGTGATATCCGGCGTCAAAATTCTATAACTGTCTGCATCATTCAATCGGCGTCGACAAAAAATTGCTATATCGTCAGGAGGGTCCTGTACAAAGATTTGAAATTTTAAAGTAGTTTTTTTTTTTTTTTTATACACGACGTAGGTGCCTAATAATAAAAGTTCAGGGACATCACAGCTACTTACAGAAAATATCTCGCGACTTTTTAATTCGGAAGTGGATTCTTGATTCTGCTTCTTAAGCGTTGGTTCATCAATTACGTTATTATTTGCAGAGGAGGAGGAGGGTTGTCTTTTTTTTAAATATTTCATAATTGAACTCATTTCCTATTTTTTGGATAGGTATCAGAGTAAGAGATCGGAGTACATAACAAACATGTGACACGAGACAATTATTAATAATGAAAATGATACCGGAATGCAACGTTATAGGTTTGGAAACGATGTATTTAACATTGTATGTCTTCTCGTAATTGTTCGATAAGTGGACAGACTCGTACGTGGATATTTACCTATACAAGTCTATACCTGTTCAGTTTGCGTCGCGTCGTTCGTTTAATATGTAAAATTTTACCATTTTTCTTTAAATTTCGGGGGATGTTTCAATACCCAAAACACTCCCAGTGAATACGCACCTGAGTCACTACCCCTGGATATCCTACAGGCACAGAGTAGATATTCCCTTGCGGCTGTGTACTCTTTTTCAATTACATGTAAGCAAGTAATATTCATTTCTTACGTTAACATAATATACAAATAATAATTCGTGATTTATGAGAGGACGCCACTTACCTTCAAATATTATTCTAAGAGAATTTTGTAGTCGAGATTTTTAAAATTTGAATTTTGCGAAAAATATGGAAATTGATTTTTGCATTCGATAATAAAGATTAGAATAAGAACAACAGGTATCGACTTTTTCCCCAAAAATTTTATCTTTATAATTATGGTAACACTTGAGTGCAGTCACTTGTGGAATAGCGTTCGCTTAGTTACCGATAAGTGTGATCAACAGTTAGAAATTAATGATACGCCACTTTTTTTTCAAATTAGTTCATCCTAAAGTAAATGTCTTCAAAAACAAAATCAATTATTTGTTAGTTCCTTCTAAATTGAAACACGTAAAAAAATTTACCAACTCAAATAAATTTAAACAGAACAAGTCCTTCAATCGGAAACAAAATTTCAAGCAAACCATTTTCTGCGTTCTCATTTTAATTTATGAGGTGAAATTAAGCACACTAAATATAAGAAAAAAAAAGTATAGGTAAGATGGGTAATTTGGGTGATTTTTATAGGGTGTAAAAAATAAATTGAGGAAAAAGACAGCGGAGTCAAGACGATCCATGAAATTATCCTTCCGTAAGTAGAGAGTATATCTCATAAGTTTTGAAGTTGATTAGTGGAAGCGTGGAAGCATGTAGTGAGTTGAAGTTCAAAAAGCGCAAACAACTTTCATCATTTAGTCAATGAAAAATTGTGGCTACAAAATGAATACAAAATATAATAATATGATAGGTAATATCCTCTGTAACAAACAGGAATAACTTCTTTTGCAACAATAAAAATGATATCTGTTGTTCCACTGCAGATTCAGCTCGTTGTAGAGATTCAGTTCTTGCTCTGGGTGCGGCTTAACTATCAGACGGCAAAAAGAAATAAGACCATCAGTAATGTCAGCATAATAGACGATAAAAGGTATGAATGACCCACAAAGTGGAAGAACAAGGTCGAAGGGGAGAACATGGAGATGCCTCGGTAGGCCAGCAAGGAGGTGATACGAGTTCACTCCATAAGTAAAATTTGACGACGATGCGACGTTTGCTACTTAAGTAAAAATATTTCAAAACGAGTGCAGGTGGAGAAGACGTATAGGTAGATGACGCACGTTACTTAGAACTTTTGCACGCAGATTTGTAGTTAGTGAAAAGGTGTTTATACCTCAGAGAACGACAACCAACTAAAACGACGGAAAATATTTTTCTATGTAGATTTCAAATCAATAGAATAACACACGGTAAAAATCTACGTAAAACGACTGACCTCTGATAATCTTGAGCAGACATAATTCGAAAATATTGATCGATACCTATAGGTAAGTCATAAAACAGAAGTGATCGATTGGTTCGGTCATCTCGTTCGATTTCGTCCGAAGGAAGAGTGTGATCAGACTTTGTCTGATACTCATAAGAAAATAAGATAAACGGATTAGTCGAGGTAGGGAACTTGTAAAATGCGTTAGTTCAGATTTTTCGGAGTTATTTTGAATTTGAAGACAATATAAAAAGCTAAAAGCACAGAGAAGTATCAAACAAATTTTCAGTTTTACGTCTTGTATTTTGATAAAGAACAACCACGCGTTCAAAACATGACAAAACTGGTAGGCCTAACGCAGCAAACGTTCCCATGATTTTGCATGTGAGCATCACGTTCCTCAGAGAAATATTTTTATATTTATGCATTGCATCATTATTATGGTAGTCATTCTCGTCGCAAAATGTTACTCATTGTGTTATTACAGTTTTCTGAATAATGTGGACTATTGTCTCATAGTACTCTTAACTTCTGAGATAGGAAAAATTCGTTTTTCAAAATAGGAATGTAGGTATACATCCGAATTTCAGTCACCGCACTGCGGAGCTTGGCAAGTTTTTCCATTAGGTACGCCATAAACTGTGACTCGTGTAACACGACAGCCATTCCCGTGTTCCATCATTATCACGTAACATTACATTTTTCACCTTATCTTCGATAATAATGATTCACTTGTTCTTTGAAACAATAATGCACAATTGCAAGGTAGGTACTTCTCATTATTACATTTTCTCTGGGAACTATTATTCTACATTTGGACAAGATTATTCAGATCACTTGATTGAGTATATAGTTTAAAAATTCATTTCTTTTCAGTGAATCACGCTGTTTATTTAAGGGAGTCGATTTGTAGATACGTCCAAGTAACATCGACATCTGCATTTGTAAAGTTTGTCAAAAAACGAACATCGACACTTACTTCATTATAAAATTGTTTGTTGAAAATACTTCTCAGAAGCAGAGATGTTGCACGAAATTCCTTGAATTTCGTTTCGGTATTTACTTTCGTTATCTTGCAATCTTCTGTTAAAACGAAATTACCTACTCACTTTCGTTTTCATTAGGTACTGAATTTCGTTTCCTTATTTCAGACCAAAAAATTTCGTTATTTTCGTAATTCGTTCTCGTGTTAAATGCATTGATTTTGATGCTCAGACGTTTCCAATAATTTTTTTTCGGTATTTCCTGTTTTCAAAATTTTCTGTTGGAACGAAATTATTTTCATATTGGTTACTGCATTTCGTTTCGTTATTTCAGCCCAAGAAATTTCGTCAATTTCGTAATTCGTTTTCGTGCAACACCTCTGGTCAGAAGATGATTTTTTGAAGAAATTAGATTGTGATGTCCTTGTACTTTTATCGAGTAGCTACGTCAGTTCTACTTGGCACGGCAGTAAATGATTGGCCATTGTCAATTGACCCATCATCATCAATCTTATTCATTATTTCATTATTCATACAGTATACTAACTTTCAAATTAAAAACTTACTTAAAATCCGAGTAATCGACAGCTCCTCCAACAAATTCCAGTACTGACATTGTTCTTATTTTTAATGTGTTTGTTTTCCGGTCTAAGGTTTTTCCCGTGCATCAAACCACGGTCTACTCTATACAAGGCTGGCATTATAGATAATGACAACTCTGCCGTACAAAGTTGAATTGACCTATATTTATTTCATGAGAATTACCATACGGTATCTTTCGCCTAACAAATGTCTAAGTGTGCGTAGTCAGCTTGTAATCAGTTTGTATGTGTGCGTGGTATCCCGTTATCGGCGAATATTTTAAAATGCGTTAATTTAACAAAGTCTTGATGATTTCCCACTCAATTTTCAACAAGGAATCCGAAAATCAAATCAGATTTCCTTAACTTGACCTGGTTTTTGAGATAATGGAGATACATCAAAATCATAAATCTATCAAATTGACGTAACTCCATTATCCCAAAAACCAGATTGAATTAGGAAAATCCAACGTCATTTTCGAATTCCTCGTTGAAAATTATTAGTGAGAATTTTTCAAAACGAACTCGATTGAAGTCGACCATTTTTATCATCCAGGAAAGTAGTGATGGGTAAAAACCGGTAGTTTGAAACAACCGGTAGACCGGTAGTCCTTCAAGCATTACTACCGGTAGACCGGAGGTTACCAGCAAAAACAACCGGTAGTACTGATAGTACCGGTTGTTTCCCGATTGTTTCACTACAAAGAGAAAAGCAGTTTTTGTGTACCAATGTATAGGAGTATGTGATCGTGTTTCCTGTTTCGATTTGCGACGTACTTTATCGGTATCGGATAATGTTGGAAGATTTTAATAACGAATTGTAAAACGTCACAAAACGTCATAATTATTCGCTGCAGTCTGCCGACGTGAGTGTTTCAGGAGCTGGAACATTATCAAATTTTTGAAAATATGATAGATGATAACGCATAACCACGGTATAAGATGAAGAGGTAATGACACAACGCTAAAATCGTGTCCGCAGTTTTGAAGTTGTACGTACAAACTTCCGCTAGGTTTGCAGCGAACACTCGGGCTGTTTCCCTGTTCCTTCTACACCCCACCTGCGCCGAGACGTTACCGTTGGTACCCTAGTATTGATGAAATTTCCAAGGATTATAAAAAATCCAAGAATTTACTTAGAAGGGTGATTCTTTCAAAATTTTATAGAGTAGATTAAATGGTATTTTTATGCCAAATATGAAATGCATCGGCTGATTCCTGATCCTGCAATAAATTTTTGAAAGTAGCGGCGTTCCCATAAGACTCTGTACATTACCCATCACTTTCATCACGAGCGCTGCGCTCGGGATGTTCAGAACTACTTCAAAATCACGGACAGCGTTTAACACAGTCAGAATACGTTCGTGTCACTACCTCTTCATCTTATACCGTGCGCATAACTTAATTTTACGTGCATCTACTTTGTCTTTTATACAATCTTATTATACTATTGGTCGTTCCACTTTGTTTTGTTTACATTTTCATTGGAGGGAAGTTTAATGTTACGCCTTGCGTTTTTCTTCATTATCTCGAGAAATATTACTACAAATGAAAATTGATAAGAACAAAACTTTTTTCTTTTTTAATTTTCTATCAGATAAAGTCGACTTCAAATTTTTGCGTCGAAAAAATCCGACCTTGGACTCATTGGATGGGAAATCACAAAAGGAATACCTAATTTTAGTTCTTTCCAATTTTTTTTTTGGAGTAATATTTCCCGAGATAATGAAGAAAAACGAGTGCGTTGCATAAGACCTAACATTGAACTTCTCCCCAGTGAGTTTCAAGGACACTCGTTTTGACGTCATGTACAGAACCGTCAATATATAGTAGGTAGTTATTCTGATTTGAATTTCCGAGTAAGAAGATTATGTATTGAATATATTAAATAAATACACATTATTGGTTGAGTCATGAGTCGCCAGAAAGCGAGGAACGTGTAAAGGAGGAACAAGTAAACGAGAAAGTGATGCAGAATAGAATTCCTTTACTACCGTTAGCTCGCGAAGAATTACGTTATCCTGAAATATACCACCTGAACGATAGCCGATTTAAAAGAGAGGTAGGCTATTCGTTTGATTATGTATTACGGAATAGAATTCAAGTGATGAGATCAATTGACATTGTTGCAATCGGTCGGGAAATATGAATAATACAAGTCGAATATTGGAGAAAACAGAATAAATAACTGATTGTATAGGGTAGTATCTTAATACTTGAACATGAAATCAATATAGAACTGAGATATTATGTCTGTTTCAATCTCGCGTTCATAGATCGTTATTGTTTCCTGGAATACATACTATTTTCCTATCATATTTTTTCATACTCGCCTATGCAATCAGTATCAGTTTGTGATAGGTTTATGTTTGGCAAAGTAGGTTGCATCATAACCACGGTATAAGATGAAGAGGTAGTGACAGGAACGTATTCTGACTGTGGTAAACGCTGTCCGTGATTTTGTAGTAGTTCTGAACATCCCGAGCGCAGCGCTTGTGATGAAAGTGATGGGTAATGTGCAGAGTCTTATGGGAACGCCGCTACTTTCAAAAAATTAATGCAGGATTAGGAATCAGCCGACGCATTTGATATTTGGCATAAAAATACCATTTAATCTACTTTATAAAATTTTGAAAGAATCATCCTTCTAAGTAAATTCTTGGATTTTTTATAATCATTGGAAATTTCATCAATACTATGGTACCAACGGTACCGTCTCGCTGCAGGTGGGGTGTAGAAGGAACAGGGAAACAGCCCGAGTGTTCGCTGCAAACCTAGCGGAAGTTTGTACGTACAACTTCAGAACTGCGGACACAATTTTAGCGTTGTGTCATTACCTCTTCATCTTATACCGTGATCATAACACATTTCCATCATTTCATGCGTTATATTTGAAGGATGTACTTACTCAATTGTTTTACCGCCAGGAGAAAACAAGAAAAGTTGTTTTTGCGTTCGAATGTGAACGAGTTCTCCTTCACATTTTGAGTGCGATTATAATACTCGTGAACTGCGACGAGACTTCCGTATCTCCTAGCGTATTATTATCAAGCAGAGTTGATAAGTTAGTTAGCTGAAGGCTGAACGTCTGAAGCAGAAGCCACATAATTTTGGGAAACAGGCTGAAATTTGTTTTACTTATTCTTATTCATTAACAATCAGAGAGAAATAGTCTTCCTTCATTGTCCAAAAGATACAATTTGCCAGATCGTCAGTTTCAATATACGTCAATAAAGACGTCAAGTCGTCAATTTCTACTTTGTACAGAACAGCGCCGCAGGGCATGAACCTCTTCCAACCTCCTGTGAGGTTGCTTGTTTTGTCACTGTCTTCATGATTCTTATTGGTGAACGTACAATGAATGCGCATATGCAGTTTTCGCTGTCTAAAATAAACGTACTTTGGGCGTATGTGTTTATTGTTTAAAAATAGTATATTACGGTACAAGCAGCGAAAGTGAGAATTATCGTAACAAGTTTGATCGTAGCACCACGAGCGAAGCGAGTGGAGCTAATCAAACGAGTTGCGATATTTCTTACATCGCTGCTTGTACTGTAAGATAGTTTTTAGGTTCATACCTCTTCCTGCGAGGCATGAACCACTTCCAATCACTATTATTAAACAACATACGCCGAAAGCAATTGTTTTATACTTGAATTATTTGATTTTCCAAAATTTCAAGTGTATTATTACAATTCACGGAATCTGTAAATCGATGGAGTCGTTCTTCAAACGAATAGTCTTTGTCCAATCAGAATCATTGTTGCTCAGTTTTTTCGCCACGGGTTTGAGTTTTTTCGCCACTGTTTTCATGATTCTTATCAGGTGAACGATAAATGCAGTTTCCGCTGTCTAAAATAAATGTACTTCCGGCGTATATGTTTAAAAAAGAAAATTACCTTCTGGCATTCTGTTCTCAGAGGCACCTACTTTGTAGTTTGTAGTGTTTGTACTACCTTCTATCCATTCTTAACGTGAATAGACTATAATGCCAAAGTACTAATTATCCCAACTGCAGCGCCATGAGCGATTCAAAGAACATTGTGAGCTAGGGATAATACCTCCTGCTGGAGTATAAAAATCCAGCGGCATTTCCGGTATTGATCCTTTAATGTATTTGTCAAAGTCGTATAGAACACCAAGTTGAGTAACTCGCGCAGTTTCATGTTGTTGCCACGGAACATGAATGTTGAGCGCTGGCGTAGCATTGCTCACGAGTTTTTTTGGAAATAGCTGGCTGACAATGGAGAAAACGTATTTTTCAAATTTAAATTTCTAAAATTCTAATGAACCGTTTATATTCATGTATGGCTTAAAAAAAAGCTGGAAGCCTCGTCTTTAATATTCAAAAGAAAAAATAGGTAGGTGTCGATCGATTTTTGGAGATAACACGCAGTTTCTAAACATACTTTTTACGTGTATTCCTCCCATAAGAGCATAAGCAATGCGACGCTGCGCGCGTATAGTGATAAATTTCGTGTATAGTGATAAATTTCGTTACATTTTTTTGTATTCATTGCGTATATAGGAAGATGCACAACTTGTTACGTTAGTAATATATATGACTTTGGTATTTGTAATGACTAAACAACGCATTCTCTTTTTGCTTTTTTTTCTTGTAAAATTCAAATAGAAAGCCACCTGAAAAGAGTTTTGTAATTGTTAGAGTACCTGGACTAAGCTCCAACTTTTGTTTTTAGGATCGGCGCCGGCGCTAGCCGACTGTATTGTAATCACTTTTTTCTTCTTTGTCACAGGCACAGTCAAGACGCTGACATTTGGACCGGATACACAAGAACTATAGATACCTAAAAGAGACAAGATAGCTAACTTCGTTAGTTCTAGTGTTCCACCGCACGCCAACACAGCGACACAGTATTCTTGGGCTGAATTAACATTGCGCTTATGGATGTTTTTCAGTTTTCATCAATTATCTCGGAAACCGTTCATTTTTATGAAAAAATGAAGAGAACAAAATTTATTCCCCTTGTAATTTCCTATCAAATGAGACCTACTTTGAATTTTTTTTTTTTCGAAATATGAAATAGGTCTCATACGTAAGGAAATTACAAGGGGAATAAATTTTGTTCTTTTCATTTTTTCGTAAAAATAAACGGTTTCCGAGATAATTGATGAATACTGAAAAATGTCCATAAGCGCAATGTTAACTTAGCCCTACAATACAGTGGTGCTATCTCTCGGCACGTAAATTAGCTCGACGAAAATCGGGTACCGGATTTTAACACAGCGCATATGGAGAGTTAGCTATCTTGTCTCTTTTAGGTATCTATAACAAGAACTAAAACAAAATTTTTTAATTTCTTGAAACCTCTTGAAATTAGACTCATCTGAAAGAAAATTTCACGCTCTTTCAACTTTGTTCTCTACACTTTTCTCCAAAATCGACTATTTCTGGAGAAATTAAAGGAAAATAAATTGATGTTTGCCATGTATTTTTGTGTTACAATCACCGTTGGATTTTTGCATCACCGTTTGCTTATCAGTACTTTACAATGTATTTTATACGTGGACACTAGCGCTCCCTCAAACGTGTCCGGTCCGAATGGTCGAGTGGGCTGTACGCTGTGTAGTTTTGTTTCTTTGTTATCTTATCATTGCATTTTGCATTTCCATTGTGTTTGTTTTGTGCTGGCTCTATGTGCTAGGAGGGTTCTCTGGGAACAGTTAGTTTATTTATGATTGATTAATTAGCCGCTGCTGATTAATTAGGTAGGACGACCGACGACAAGAAGGAATGGAACAATAAAAATAGTAGCGTCTTTATTATTGAACGTTTGCAAATTGAAATGATCCATGTAACAATAAATTTGATATGTTCAAATTGCAAGCTTATTTCATTTTAATGATTATATCAGATGTCTACAAATGGACAAAACGTTTTAATTGCCATGGAAAAGAATGAGAGTAATGAAATATGAATTCTTGAAATTGGTCTAAACAATGCGAATGGTGAAGCGGTACCTAGAGCAAAATCTAAAATGAATGATGGTTGAGTATCCTGATCCATAAAATCGGTATCTAATAGACTAAATCGCCGTGACGTCATTCATGAACATTTACTGATAACAGGAATCGAGAGAATGCGATAGTATACTGTATCAGTTCAAAGTAGGATATCGATTCCCATAAGAATACACAGGGATCATTTCTATCATACGCTCAAATTAAAAAATTGGAAATAAGTAAGCAATTACGTGTTTATATTTAGAATCAGGAAGTTCTCATGTCTTTGAAAATGTACCTGCGGTTCTTAACTTATTTCTTGTTTTCAAATCTGAACGTAAGATCGAAACGTTCCCGTGTATTTCTTATGGAGCATTTTTTTTGTTTTGAACTTACGCGTAAGTTGGGGTAAGTCATTGCGGAGCAAACATCGCCTTGTTATCAGTGAATGTCCGTGAATGACGTCACGACGATTTAGTCTATTACAATGATTCTAGTCTCCAATCTGAGTTTATAGTTCTATTCGATAGAACGTGAGTAGGTACCTGAGTAGAAAGTATATGAGGTATAAACAGTTTGGATGAATAATTATTGAAATATATTTTATTATTTCAACTTGCAGAATAAGGTACCTACATTTAGTTTCTAGTGCCGGTTCTTACGCCTGATGTTGGAAGCCAAATATCTTAAATCAATATTTTGCAATGTAAGTATACCAAGATGTATTGGGATTGTATTGGAATCGAGTTATTTTGTTTTGATGGAATGTAAATCTCGTTATATTATTAGCGAAAAGGAGGAGCTTGCTGGAAATACTTCTATGACTTGGTTTGATACACTGTAAACGCCAAAATGACAGATATCTATACAGGTAGATGGACAAAAGCTGAACATAATTCACAAAGCTTCTTCTATCAATTACCTCGTTGTTGTGCGTTTGTTTCTTTCACGAAATGAGTTTGTACAGGAATGGAGGTTTGTTAGTGTATTCAATAAAATATGATTACTTAAATGTGAACTGAGGAGCACAAACTTTTCCACGGACCCACGGGAAACTGAAATGAATAATTGCGCGAATAAAAACGTAGGGAACAAAATGACTTGAAAGTTGATCATGAATTGCAAATGCGGTATCCCAGCTTTGTGATCCGCGATTCAATTGTGAATTTCAATTTATACCTACTTAGTTCTAAGTATTTTGAAGTTGACTACAAAGGTAGTATGATAATTACATTGTTGGGTTTTGAGTAGACAAAATAATGAAGTTCGTGATAGTATTAATTAATCAAAGATTTCAATTCTGCGATTTTACAATTTGTGCATGGCCTACTTTATTTAAGGCCGGAATGTAGCGAAGTCACAACGTCGCACTTCAAAATCAGTGGATACAGAATTACATGGACGCTTATGGGAAAAAATGAAAAAATTCATTCGTATGCTATTGAAACGCGGTTTTCGAAAAAAATGAAGAGAATTTAATTTGAAGAGCAAACGATTTCCGATTTTTTGAGCCTAATTTCAGTACGATTGGTGCTATATACGAAGAGTTATAATCTGTTGAAAATTAAAAATCAGATAGGGGACGAAGTGAGGTACAACCTTCTACAACCTCACTGTACCGCCCGAACACCAAAACGTCTATCGCGAACGAATCCACTGCACTGTTGCAATTTCCTACATTCCGGCCTTATAAAGTAGGCCGTGATTTGTGTTATTATTATCCTTATCTCTTGACGAAAATGACAATTGTTGGAAGGGTGTAATATCAGTGTTGGGTTTACTTCAGGGTATTGCTTATTAATTGTTGAGTGTTAGCTACCTTGGTGTTAGCTTTCTCAAATAGAAATATAGAAACAAGAAGATGTGATGTGAATTCTTAAAATTGGCTCAAATGATATGAATGAAATTGAATACAATTGAAAGGGAATGTCTTACAACGCGACGGGGATATGAAATGAATAATTAAAAATAAAAATGTAGGAAATAGGTTCACGCCGACCCTATTACTACGTAGCTTCTTTTAAATTGAGGCTTCCGTAATGTAACAGCGCTGGTGGAGAGCGAGGAACTTAGATCCTAGATTGCAACAAACATACCGGAAGTTTGATGCGCTTGACGAACCTGCTGGCAAGATTTTGGTGCTATGTCCATACCTATATAATTATGTACCGTGGTTAATAGTACTCTAGCGCCTTCAAAGCTAGTACTACTGATAAGGCTGATAGTGCCCAGCTCCAAGTGCACAGCAATAAATCTGCGCTACAAAGTAGTGACGTTAAAAAACCGGTATTTCTGTGTCACAGGTTGATCGGTTTCTTAAAAACTAAAGTACCGGATAACTGATTACTTTGAAAAAATGAGTACCGGTCAATTGGCTTTAACCGATATATTTTGTGTTTTTTTACAAACGTTTGATTAACCGGTTAATCGAGTATTTAATTGATATTTGTTTGTTGAACAAACATCAATTAACTGCAGTTAACCGCAGTTAATGGGTTATTTACAGGTGTTTTTTTCGCCGTACACGAAAAAGCAGGGTGAGGAATACCCTTTTTCCTGAATTTTTCAATTGTATGGAGCCTCGGTTATTGCACCAAATACTCAGTTATTTACTCAGGTTTTTTTTCCAACTCGGACTTCCAGTTTTTACAAGGTTTTTTTTTTAAAAATAACCGGTGTACTGGAGTATTTAACCGCAGCCTTAACATCTCTACTACAAAGTTGAATTGACGTATCTGCAAAACAACGATCAGGGAAGGGGCAATGTTACTTGGAATCTGTGATTTGTACCATAGATTACACTACTTTCTCTCTTCTCAGCAGGGATTTGGGGTAATTTGAGAGGTGGAAATCTGTTCGTCATCGGCCTAAACTTCGGCTTTAGCTTGTAGCCGTTCACCATTTTTTGATCGGCTTGCGAACGGCTTTTTTTCCATTCCATTAGCTTGACGAAGTTTTTCACATTTTTATAGGCTTTCAGCTGCTTTTTGGGGTCAATTGAGGTCAATCCATTGTAATATTATGTAATTGGCATTGGCTGCTTCCATTATTTCATCGGTTTTTCATCCGCCTAATGCATTTTCAACGGCTGGCTATCGACTGGTTTAAAAGCTGTTCAAAACCCGGCTGCTTCTGCTGCTAAGCCGTTTATTGGCTTTGGCTTTCCAGCACTGGGTAATTTTCAATAAGGAATTCAATGGCGATGGCAGTTCTTCTCAAATCTTTTTGGTTTATGAGATAATGGAGATACGGCAATTCAATGGACTATCATTTTTGACCTATCTACATGATCTTGAAAACCAGAGAGATTTGAGAACTGGAACTCCTCGTTGAAAATTAACCAGGAAATGGCCCTACTCAATCATTTATTTCTTGTAGGATGTGCTCCGGAGCTCTGTCGTACAAAGTTGAATTGATCTACTATTCAAATCAACAATTAATCAGGAAGAAGTTCTATTTTCTGTATCTATAAGGTTCATACGGCTAATTTAGATGTGAATAGAAGTTTCTAGAAAAATTTTTTGATGAGCAATTTAAATATTATACTAGTTTTCTGTAATTACAAGCATTCCTTCTTCCAATACCTATTTCGGCGTTTTTAATTGTGTTTTGGATGTACTTACGTCAACATTTTGATGTATGTCTAATGTTCATTTTTAAGACAATACTCAGAGGAGAGTATATTCAATATTCCTGATACATTGCAACAAAGCTTTTTTTTTTTTTTATTAATAATTCTTCCACGTTACTCCATCAATGAAGTAAAAATAATGCTTCATCACCATGGTATAAGACAAAGAGGTAGTGACACTAGAACCCTATAAATACGAGTGAAGATATGGTCCGCCATATTTATAGTCGTTACGTCATCATTTATCTCCATAGCTCCCTATTTAGGTGAGGAATTTGTGTGATTATAGTGAAACTATTTTGTATTTCTCAATAGTGTTGAGTCTTGCATTTTGCTTTGACACTTAGGCTAGAATGTTCTCTTAGTATTTTTATATTATGGTAAGATAAACTGTTATCAGTCATTAGAATAGGAGACTTTGATAATAATGATGATGTAACGACTAAATATGGCGGTCCATATCCTCACTTGTATCTATAGGGCTCTAGGGACACAACGCAAAAATTGTGTCCTCAGTCCTGAAATTGTACATACGTACTTCCGCTAAGTTTGCAGCAAACACTCGATTCTCCACTCCTCACCTTTCCTGAAACGTTTGGTACCCTAGTATCCGGTGCTGGGCACAGTCATAGCCGTCTCTAGTATCAGGCCGGAATATTCAAAACTCAACAAGGTTGCACGGGGCTGAAATTTGTATAGTATCGTAGGAGAGAACATTGGAAAACTTGATTTTACACAAATATGATGAAGTTTTTGAAAAAAATGCAGAGAACGTCATTTGAAGAGCCAACGTTTTTTGATATTTTTAGCTTGGTCTCGTTAAGATTGATCAACTACAACGCGAGTTATTGACGTTTTAAAATAAGAAGTGAATAACTCGCGTCGTAGTTGATTGATCTTAACAAGACCAAGTTCAAAAAATCGAGAATCGTATACTCTTTCCATATATTCATGAAATTTTTGCCCGCGGAATCCAATACTGTTCGCAAATCAATGATTAACGTGTTTTTCGAAGATTCTTCCATAAGAGCCTGTATAAAACTTGGTCCGTATTTTTCGTCACCGCGACGTTTCCAGATTTAATATTCCGGCCTGATACTAGAGACGGCCATGGCACAGCCGGTAGTACTATTTCTCTCAAAAACTATCGCTACTACTGTTTGTCTGTGCTGCCGTACAAAGTGAGAAGGACGTATATCCAGAACTTCGATCGGCAAAAAGTACATTTATTTTCTGTAAAGCGATAATGACATCAAAACCGTTCAATCTTAAACTATTTTCAACGAAAAATCCAGTGGCGGTATTTGTTTTCCAATTAAATGTTTCGTATAATCGAGTTATGACAAAATATCGGCGTACATGGATATACGTCTCAAGTCCTGTCCCTTATTTTGGGACATATATCCATCATTCGCTTAAAATGCAGTATTATCAGTACTTGTATCAGTAACTTGAATAGCATTTTGATTGATCCACTTGAAGCGCTAGATGGACTATTTGCGGAAAAAATACAATCTCCTTCAAATGTGGAGAAGATTGTACAACTGTACATTGGGATTTAAACCGGCACAAGAGCGCGCTACAGAATCACTCTCCTCTGTGCGCAGGCAAATATTCGAGTGATCACATACGTTTTTATCCGGGAAAACGGCAAGTTTTGATTTGTCGCGAGAACGTATAAAAATCCATTTACCAAGTTGACATGGAGAAAAATTAATTTTACAATGATATTAGAATAAAATGTAAGACATATACTGTATTTTCATAAAACACTGTTTATTTCTCGTAGAAAACGTTTACGTTTTGCTGTCTCCTCATAGTTGAGCCTACGCGATCACTCAAATTTTTTGCAGGGCTACCAATATATGAAACTCTAAGTTTAAATCCCAATGGAAATGATGAAACAGTCATACGTTCAAACGTGTTAAAGGCGGTTGTTGCATCAAACTTCCCTGGAGCTGGAACTGGATCAAATTTACAGCGAGCTATTTGCTTTTACGCTTGAGCTCTGTTATACAAGAGACCCGTTTTTGAAAACCAATATTCAGGATATACTCGATCTCACTTTGGACAGCAGTGTGCTACTACAAAACTATTCGGTAGGCAGTCTGACTACCAGTCGCTACCGGTAAAGTACGAGTAGAGACCTGTTATCAGACATATGGAGCACACATGCTTTTTTTTCCAACAAAAATGCAATAAACAACAACGGAACGCATTAGATGATGCCTGATGGATAAAGGATGATCATTAAAATCATTAAATTGTAGTGTTAAATGTATAAACGTGAAAAGAAAACGTAACAAAAATGAAAATTGAGTGACTGAGCGTTGACTTGAAGATATTATTATATAGATTGGGCTATGATTTTACGAATTTTTTTGGCTCATTAGCGCTTCAAGCTTTGAACGGACAAATTTGAAACACTACCGGTAGTACTGGTAGTTTTCTGAGGAGACTACCAAGTAACTACTAACTATACTCTGTTCACATTAAGGAAGGATAGAAATATGACCTCGAGAACGGAACGCTCCGGGTAATTTTAATCTATCGTTCCGTTCTCAAGGTCATATTTCTAACCTTCCTTAATGTGAACAGAGTATAGGTAGTTTTGAGATATGCACTACCAAACTACGGGTAGTTTCAAACTACCAGTTTTTGCCCAGTTCCTAAGTAATATCTATGAAATTTCCATAAAAGATTGAGGAATTCACTTAGGAGGATGATAGTATGATACTTTCAAAATTTCATGAAGTAGAATAAATAGTATTTTTGTGTTGAGTATCAATAGAGCCCTATAAATACGAGTGAGGACATGGTCCGCCATATTCAGTCGTTACGTCATCATTTATCTCCATAGCTCTCTATTCAGATGAGGAATTTGTGATTAGTGAAGCTATTTTGCATTTCTCAATAGTGTGTTGAATCTTGCATTTTGCTTTGGCACTTAGTCTAGTATGTTCTCTTATTATTTTCAAATCATGATAAACTGTTATCAGTCATAAAAATAGGAGAGTGTGGAAATAATAATGACCTAGTATCAAGTGTCTGGGTTGATTCCTAATTCTGCAATAAAATGTTTGAAAAGTAGTGAATTCTCAGAAGACCTTGTGTATTGTCCATCTCTTTCTTCACTAGCGCTGCGCTTGAAACGTTCAGAACTACTTAAAAATTACAGACACCATACAGAGTTTACCATAGCGCTGCTGTACAAAAAATAAAAGACGGATGTGGATGTTCTTGTTTTATTGCTCTATGTAACAATTTGGAAAATGAGATCTTGGACTTGTAAATGTGCGTTTGTGTGCATGTATGCACCAGATCAATCGGTGTGTAATTCCGCGACATATGTCAAGATTATATTATGGAGACGTACCTATGTCATTTATCGAGTTTTTAAGAGAACAATAATATTGTTATCTTCAAACTGACTTCAATATCAAATCCTTCATTGAAAATAGTCTAGTTCCTGAAATTCATCCATTGTGATCCATTTGCATAAGTGATCAAAAGAGTCGCTGCTATACGGAAGTTTTTAGAAGCTGGATGAAAACATGATACAGTACTATTCATTTAACACAGCATACTTGACTTTTTCTAATATTTCTCAAAAAATTCAAGTGGAAACATACTTGAAAGGCACTGGAATTTGGTTTAACACACTTCATTCAATTATTTGTATATTTCAATTATTAAAATTAATGGAAAAATAGTGGAAAGATAGCTTTTGAAAATGAAGGCTGTGTTATTTAAATGGGTCTTTTGTACGTATCATGTTTTCATTCATTTTCTCTCGCGTGGAAAGTGGCGCTCCTAGCCGACATCACTTATGCAAATAGATCCTAATTCTATTTATTTTAAACGAAAGAAGATATTATAATTTATAACATTACACCTTTATTGTGACCCAAAATTCTGAAACTTTTGTGACATACGTCATTTATTTTTTTGTACAGCAGAGCAAAATACGTTTGTGTCACTACCTCAGTACCTCACCACTTCATCTTATACAGTGGTTATCACTTACCATTCACGATTCACACACTTGTACCAATCGTTCAAAAGATATGATTTGTCTGATCGTCGATTTGAATATATACATCAATTTAACTTTGTACGGCAGAACTAATCGGTGATTTTTCAAGGCGCCAGAGGCGTAACTATAAGGAACTGTATAAGATAGGTCTGCGCAAGTGATTAGAATAGGATTGTCCGCATTGTGATAAAGTTGAAGAAGGAGCAGTCAGAGTAGTGCCCTAAGAGAATATTCAAAATCAAATATCAAATACTGTACAAGAGGATTCAAACCACAAAAAATGAAGGAAATTCACTAATTTTCTGTTTTCATTGATGTAATCGTTCTAATTAACCAAAATTCATTGTTAACAGTTAAATTTTTCCCACGGCTTTCCTGAAACTTCCTGAAATTGCTCTTCTCTTAACTTTATCAACATGGCGACGGTCCTTTTCTTATCACTTGCGCATACTCATCTTATATTGGGGTTTAAACCTGCACTAGATGGCGCTGAAAAATTACCTGCGAGGGCAAAATTGAGTGAGTGATTGTGGATAGTTCTAAGCGGAAATACTGTCAACTTCAGGAGGGCAAAAAATGTTGGAAAATTGATCTGCGTAGTTAAATTGATTATAATTCAATTTTTTAACAACAGTGCAATAAAATGTATGTTAAGTTTTCTTTCAAAATGAATTTCTAGTTGATTAAAAAAAGTTTTAAATTTTGCCGTAGTCTAACGATGAAATCATCATGATCACTCACTCAGTAATCGATAAAACGCAGGGTGCCAACCTTTGTTAAAACTTCAAGTTTAAATCCCAATAGTTCCTTACTGTAATGCTAGAGCTATAGGTATTCTCGCTCAATGTAAGCAGATGTCAAATGTCAAATCTGAAAAATCAAGTATGTGGCAGTGGTGGGTCACTCTGCCACAAGGTGTTTGAAAAGAGGTGTGCTCAGCAACATGTAAACAACAAGGCGCTACATACAATCAATCTGAGCACACCTCTTTTCAAACACCTCGACTCTGCCGTATAAAGTTAAATTACAATGACTATCTCCAAAACAACGATCTCAAGAACGCGACCTCTTACCCTCTTAGTGGTGTTTTCTACTTCATGTTGTGTGCGTGTGTGAACGCGTACTTACAGTGGAGACAAATATTCTAATCTTTGGATGGACGTATCTCCTATTATCTCGAGAATGGACGCTTCCGCAAAGTGCAAAGAAATTATCATCAATTATCACCATGTATTTCTTGTTGAAAACTCACTCAGATTCTAAACAGCAAGAAATATCAATTTCATCACGCCTCTGGGAATAAAAATCTGATATAATCATCAAATTAGCATATGATAAAGTCAGTTCACGTTAAGAAAGGATGGGAAGTAGTACAAAGTACGTACCTTGAGAACGGAACACTCCATGTAATTCTAATCCACCATTTGCCGTTCTCGAGGTACATACATTGTACGACTTTCTATCCCTTCTTAACGTGAACAGAGTATAACTCCAATAATTCAACATGGAAGTTGCATTCATAGAAGAACTAACATTGTCATTGGATGTGTTCCTTGTTGAAAAATAAAAATTACCCCTAAAATCATTACAAACAAGCACCCGACTGCTGGTTGGCTGGAAGAGGTTCTTGCTAAGCTTCTTGACTTTCTGACTCGACTCAGCGTTTGACTTCTAAGTTTTAGCTTTTATTCTATAATACACCTTTAAGCTTTCAACTTGTCATCCTTCTCCAATTTCTACACTAAATACAAGTTATTCTTTGGCTTTTAGCTTGATGCGTAGTTTCTCCCATTAATATTCTGTCAAATATTTGGCTTGCAATGTTGGGATTTATTTCTGAGTTTCTGCTTTCAGCTTTCTTGATTCCACATCTCTGGCTTTACGCTTTATGGGTTCTGAAATTTGGTCTTGATTTCTTTGATACGGTAATACTTATCTCCCTTCGCAGAAATGTTCATCAATTTTTCACAAGTACCTAAACAAACATTCAACAATTTCTTAACTTATTATATTGATTCTTCTCGATCTTGATGCAATTTCCAGTCACTACTAAGTATTGGTAATATGTAACTTAAAACAAACACCCAATAACCATGGTATATCTTTTTCTCACCTTTCTTCTCAACAGTTTATTCAGTTTATTCTCAATTTCATTGACTCACTTTTTTCAGACATCTGTACTCCTCTTTGATCATTTAATATTGTCGCATTCTACTCCACACTTCTACATTCATAATTATCATTCCTTGTTCTCTTCAATTATTCACATTCTCATATCTTTCTTGCTTGTTTTCTTCAAATAACATAATGCATAAAAATGTGTCGTGATGCAACCTACTTTGCTGAACATGAACCTATCACAAACTTAGACCATATAATAGATAGACCGAGCATAGTGATTAGTAGTGCTATAAGGATCATCGGACCCTTTCTGGGTAGCGCGGTTGACTGCGGAGAAGGAGACGCTGAAGTGTGTGTTTCACTCCGCCGCGCATTCACCCGCTACGCACATAAAAATGTAAACAGGGTCCAGCGATCCTTATTTTCTTATCATGTCCTCGTATCAATGGTTGACATACGCTTATATGGCTGATGCTCGGCCTATCTATTATATGGTCTAAGATCACAAACCGATCGCATACGCGAATATGAAAAGATATGATAAGAAAATAGTATTCCAGGCCCTTAAACTAATTACACTATGCTAGGCGACAAAACATTTATTTGACAAATCGGATCGCATGTAACACAGACCACTACATAGGATTGACAAAGCAATAAGCCCTCAACAATTTGCGAGACATAGGTAGTGAGGAAAGAATATAACGATCAATAAACGCGAGATTGAAACAGATACAATATCTTAGTTAATATTGATTTCATGTTCAAGTATTGAGATACTACCCTACACAATCGTTCATTCTTTTTTCTCTACTTTTATTATCTCTAATATATAAAGCAGAAAGTTTGTCCGTCTGTCGTCCTGTCCGTTTATAACTCGAGAACTACTGGGCCGATCGCTTTCAAACTTTCAGGATATATTGTCCTCATCCCAGAGCAGCACATAGACTCATAAAAATAAAAATTTGACGGGGAGGTGCTGAGTAATTTCAAAAAAGGGCGAAAACAATGACTCTTTTCAATATAAAAAAACGTGGTGGTGTAGCTTGCCATGTACGTTAGACCTACGCGCGTTGAGTGGCGCAGTTTCGAGAATTGAATTATTGTGATAACTCGAGTATAACTCATTTTTATGAAAAATTGAAGAGAACAAAAATTGTAGCCCCTGTAATTTCCTTTCGAATGAGCCCGGTTCCAGATTTTTAGGAGGAAATTTTGTGACTACAGTATTCGCTGTACTTCCATACTAAGCAAGTTATTTTATTCACAGTTTTAAAAACACCTACATAAAGGATTTTACATCCGGTATCTCATACAAGAACCAATGTCTAGACACGGTGCGCACTGCGTATGGGCTAGCGGAAATTACCCTTTTTTTTACCTCTTGTCCGTGTGTTTTCTTAGGGACTGGCAAAATGTCAATGGATTTGTCTGTATTCTGCTGCGATGAATACAGGCTTCACGCGTTAAGTCAGCTCTCAAGTGAATTAGTGTGTAAAAAATTTAATTTGGTGATTTTATTTTTGTGCGACTCGGAACTTTGATATATTTTTATAAGTACAGTCGCAGTTTTTGGTGTCTATTTTCTTATTTTTGAACTGAATAGTTGTGAATTTTGCAAAACTCTTTCCACTGTTTCTTTTTTAAAAATTCATCTGAATTCCAGGATACCTACAAAACACACATACCTACAAGATACAGATACCTATAAAACACAGATATCTACTCAACACACAGCTAGCGGTCAGGCGCGCCGGAGGCGCGTCGCCAACCGCTAGTTCATTATATTTTTTGACTATATACCTCTTAGACCATATTATAGTACATAGACCGCTAATAGTGATAAGAAGCTTGTCGGAACATAGGAGACTCTGTAAGTCGGTAAGGTTTGCCGTACAAAGTTAAATTGACGTACATCCAAATTGGGATGTTAACCTAGGTCGGATTATTGTCGTGTCGGAGAAATGTCGTGTCGGAAACATGAACTGTCAAAGAAATGTCGGGTCGGAAAATTTGTGTGTCGGAAAAATGTCGTGTCGGAAATTCGTAGTCGGAAAAATGTCGTAGAACCATCGCCTTCCTCTCTCGCCGCACTCGCTTGAATTTCTGGGTGACGATTTTACGTTCAATGTATTTGGCCATAAGAATCGTGATTTTCAATTAGTCGTAGATGACTCAATACTTCATTAATAGAATTGCTTCTTTCAGTTATCGATTCTCTTGAAGTATTTAAACGATTTATAGGATATAATTTTTCGACAATACGAATTGTAATAATTTAAATCGTATTTGAAAATTGCAAATTCCGCATCGTGAAGCATGGTACGTTAAAATTATCCCCCACATGTTCAAACACGGCTACCAACTTACGTAACTTAGGTTAACATCCCAATTGACGATCAGGCAAACTGTATCTTCTGGACGATTGGTGCGAGTGTGTGAATCGTGATAACACACTACTATTACTTCATTGATGGAATAACAGGGAAAAATTCAAATCTAGAAAATTGGAGCTTTGTTTCACACACACTACTCTGAATTTTGTTGAAATGGACGTTTTTGACGTATCCAAACCACGATCCAAAAACGTTAATATCGGAAGGAGGGATGTTTGTAGCAGAAAACTGGTGTGATAATTGGATTTCTCGTTGAAAAATCGTTCTAGTAACACATATTTACATCTCAGTCAGCCGTATTAATCTTATTTTAAGAAAATGTAACTTCTTCCCGATCGTCGCTTTGGATATACGTCAATTCAACTTTGTACGGCAGAGGTCTCACGGCGTTAATGTGAGTGGGTGTGGTATCGCTCACATCCCCTTAGGTCGCATGCACCGAACCATCCATACCAAACCTTTCCGACTTACAGCCAACCTCTTATCTTCCGACAACTGATAACGTCATTTACATAGGCTATCGGCGGTCTATGTAAGGCGCTAGAGGTATTCTCAAGAATGTAAACAAACACGTGATGTGGTGGTGAATTTTAGTGAAGCGGTGCGACTATAGGTGCGAAGTCGAACCGCTTCACTAAAATTTACCACCACATCACGTGTTTGTTTACATTCTTGAGAATACCTCTAGCGCCTTAGTCTATGTACTAAGATGGTCTAAGATATACCTCTTATGGACTGAGCTTGGACAACGTTTACTCGTGGAAAGATATGATAAGAAAATCAGATGCGGAGAACTCGGAATAGGCGACGCGGTTGATTGTGGAGGGAGGAGGAGCTGTTACTCCTCCGCGCCTCACCCGCGCTGTCTTCCGCACGCTATTCACGTTTCCACGATCGTTTAACATTGCAGTATATGGACAAAGCTCAGTCCATAAGATGTATATAGTCAAAGATTCTATTCCGTAAAAGCGAACACTCAACTCAACGTAGTTAATCAAACTGATACCTTTCTATCAAGAGACAGAAATGTGAACAACAAATGTAATTAATAGGACGATGATCGTGATTAAAATAATCCGCAGTATGAAATAGGAAGAATGCAGGTGATCATTGATCAACGTTCCTAAATTAATAACTCAATACTCTACTTTTATGATCGGAACTCATTGAGGTGTAAGTAGAGCACTAATATTGAAAAGGGTTTTTTCAATTGTACAAATCTACTTTTTAGTTGCTTTTACAATAGTACTTTCGGGTGTTATCCCATCAGAAATGCAATACAACTGATGATTGTAAAAGTAACTAATAAAGTAGATTTGTACAATATTGAAAAAACTCTTTTCAATCTACTTTTATTGTTCATAATATTTTCATATTTCCCCGACCGATTGCAACAATGTGAATTTATCTCCTAGGTATCACTTAAATTCTATTCTGTAAAAGCAAACACTCAAAGCACGTAATCAAACTGATACCTCTCTATCAAGAGACCGAAATGTGAACAAGGAATGTAATTAATATTATATGACGGTAATTGTGATTGAAATAATCCGCTGTACAAAATAAGAAGAACGCATGTGATCATATTGATCAACGTTCCTAAATTAATAGCTTATAAGCGTCAAATCTTATAGGGCTTTTCCACGTTGGCGCATTGCATATGTATTCTCCTACGTGTCATCGCAATGGTAGTATTTCCAAAATTCCAACATTGCTCTTAGGGGTGTTGCTGGATTGCATACTCATTTTCATTGTGGAGTAGTTTGCCATAAGAGCAATGTTAGAAATACTACCATTTCAATAACATGTAGGAGAATACATGCAATGCGCCAACATGGAAAAGCCCTATAACAAAGCAAACAAATTACGCAGTACGCAGCAGTACAAGCATACTCATTTGCAATCTGAGATTCCTTAGATTTGCCATCAGTTGAGGACCTATCTGTACAAAGGGCGTCCGTCGGACGGATGCCCTTTTTGTGGAGACCTCGATTTTCGTGCGTTTCAGATCATAAACTATCTTTTATAATTTTTTTTTTTTTTTTTTTTTTTTTTTCTTCAAACCCACAATTTTTTAATCTCAGCAAGAAGGGCGTCCGTCGTCATATTTTCAATGATTTCTACTTTGTTTGTTTCTGGATGTATTCAAAATGTGATCATCGTTTCTTATAGAGGAAGAGTTGCTCTTTAATTTTCATCCTTACCATTTTTTTGATTAAACTCGTTGTTGCGGAGATATTTTGAACTGAAACTTCAGACTGATTTTTCTGTAATGAATTTTTCTTCACAGACGCCCTTTGTACAGATAGGTTCTCAGTTACAAATACAACGCTGTCAAGGGAATGGCCCCCAAACTAAAAAAAAAGGGCCCAAAAAAAAGCCATTGCAAGTGATTCTTGACATGTAGAAGCAAGAACCTAAAAAGTATTTTAGTTTACCCTGACCAGGGCTTGCACAATAACAGTTATTTTTCGGTTAACTGTTATAACTGAAATGAAAATATCAATTTTGACCGATTGACCGTTAACCGTTATTTTTTCGGTTATAACTGTTATTTGACCGAAAATTCTAGGTCTTCTAACAACGTTGACCGAAAATTTTAGGACTTCGACCGAAATATTTTTCAACATTTAACAGTTATTGGTCAAAATACAGCTTGACCGATAACCGAAAAAATTGGGAGGATCATTTTGACCGATAACTGATAACCAAAAAAATTTGTGAGGTCATTTGACCGATAACCGTTAACCGTTAAAAAAATTTCGGTCGCAAGCCCTGACTCTGACACTTCTATGAAACAAAAAATCTGAAAAATTAGTTCTTCCATCGTTGATATTACGGAGATATAGGTTGATATTATGGAGGTACGATCGTTCATGGAGATACGTGGATAATTAATCTTGATATTACAGAGTTGATATTACAGAGATACGTCAATTTAGGGGTATGCTTTACACAGAAAAAATACGCGTAAATATACAAAAATATAGGTCGTGGGGCGACTAATAACTGTCCACAAAATTAATCAATTGTCATAAAATTTTTTCAGAGTGTTAGATGAGCGTTTGACACAGGTCTAAAATTTATTTATAACTTATCAGATCATTTAGAAACCTCGTTATCAACGACTGAAAATGCTTGAAATATATCACTTTTTGATCATTGATAACAAGAGTTCTAAATAATATTATGAGTTCCAAATTAATTTTAGACCTGATGTATTAAGGCGGGGATGCTTTATACCTTGGATGAAATGGTAACTTGAAATACCTCTCATGAGTCTAATATTGCACAGAATGCGATGAAACTTCGGAGTTTTATTGTTCAAGGTTACAGAAATACCGCTAATTAGTTTACAAGTAGTGTATATTGGAAATTGTAAAAAAAAATTATGAATATTACGCGCTCAGAACCAATTAGCGGTATTTCTGTAACCTTAAACAATAAATCTCCAAAGTTTCATCGCATTCTGTGCAATATTAGTCTCCTGAGAGGTATTCCAAGTTACCATTTCATTGAAGGTAGAGCATACCCTTAAACACTCATCCAACACTCTGGAAAAATTTCATGACAATTCATTAATTTTGTGGACAGTTATTAGTCGCCCCACGACCTATATTTTTGTATATTTACGCGTTTGGCTGATGGTGGGTCCATAAAGAACATACACTATCATTCTGCCGTACAAACACTGGTTAAATTGACGTATATGCGAAAACAACGATCACCGAAACGAGGCGTTCGGATCAATGGGCTGTATGTGTGTGTTGGTAACGAAGCTTCGTATTCACACACCACTACTATCACAGTCGATTGCATATCAGTGCATATACGTCCCTTTTTTGGACGTATATGCATCGCAAGGTGAAAAATGTAGGCGCCGTATCTGAAGATTGAGCACTTATTGAAGAAAATTATTATGATTATCGAATTCTGCGTTGAAAATTGCTACGAGTGAGCAACTTATGCGATCTTAATATTTTTCGAATACATTTTTATATTCTTTTTGATACTTTTCCGTGATCGTTGTTTTCGCATATACGTCAATATTCAACTTCGTACGGCAGAGATCTAGTGGGCACTGGCCACTGGGCAGTGAACTGAACTGCAGTGATGGAATGGAACGTGAAGCACGTGTGACGTGACCTGAACTGACACAGTATCCCATCGCCACCACCATGATTGTATTGTCTTGATTTTCGTTTTTCCGGATCCGACATCTGGTTTACTTTTACATTGACCAATTGACCGAGAATAAGGCTTTTCCAGCGTTCCATATTGCATACTTATTCGCCTCATTCTTATCAATACGGTGGGCTTTCTAACATTATTCTTATGGGTATTGCTAGGTTGCATACTCATTTTCATTCCGGTGTCAACCTGCCATAAGATCAATGTTAGGGAGCCCACCGTATTGATAAGAATCAGGCAAATAATTATGCAATATGGAACGCTGGAAAAGCCTTATACCCCTAGCGCCTTAATTTTTTGTTCCACATTTTTCTTGTTAATTTTTGTCAGTTCTGTTTTTTCGTTGATTTGTAGCACGGTAATTTGTAGTAATTTTGTTAGTTCTTAATCACAGTGTGCGTTTAAAATATGTTCATCTTGTGAATTGTGTCAAAATGTTTATAATATAATTTGACCCATTCAGTTGGTCCCTCGCCAATACCATCAATATCAATATACTCGTCATGCCAAGGATAAAATAACATCAATTGTTCTCGATAATACAGAAGAGTTTCTTTTTCTTTATTATATTTAACATAACGAATAATCCTTGGCCGTTTCCGTGGGACAATTGTGAACTTCTGAGTTTACACATAGATGGAATGTAATTTTTCAGTACACTGCTAGATCTAACTTGAGTTGTCGTTGATAAAGGAAAGCAGTTTTCAATTAGAAGGTAAATAGGTAAGTATTTGGAATTCTAATCATATTATAGCCTACAAACCGTCAAATTATTTGCCCATCTAATCTTTCATCCTGTGCCTTCTTCCAGAATCATGTTGTACCTCCTACCAGTACATTTTAGTTTTTACACTAGATAACGCAGACCATGCTTTACAAATAACCTCTACGAAGTGCAGCTCTTTTGTATGATGAAGCAATTTGTTCTGATCGAATGGTAACTTACATCGTAAGTGCATAATGATTATAATGATATAAAGCAAGATTTTTGATTCGTGTACGTTTGCTCCACTATTGAGCAGCTCCGTTTGCAAACTTTCGTACTAGTCAGATACGAATTGCGGAACCTTGTTTTTACTAAGGTAGGCTACCTATTTACTTGAGTGATAATTTATACTTATCACGCGTGGACTAAAACTGTTTTATTTTGCGTTTTAATGAGATTTGTAATTGCTACCGTGTAGGTGAAGTATTTAGCGTGTTTGATACAGGTAGTAATTATCACTGATTTATCAGGAATAAAATACGATTCGATTGTTATTCTCAATGATGAAAAATTTGGTTCCGCCTCGCAGATCAACTCGATCTAGATGAACGTTATATTTGCTACGAAATACGGTATATTGTCTGGTCCATACGTGCTTTATGATAGTAATAATTTGAAATAGCGAGCGATATTTTTTCTTCTAGGGTAGAAAGAAACATACTTTTTCATCTGTTTTTCTAAGAATCACAGATCCGTTATCTTCGGGTCGCCAATTAAGCGTAAAGTAGAAATGATACTTTAAGTGCACATCTAGCCCCGTTAGGAAATATAATTTACTCGACACTTGAGGACGCAGCGCAGAATAATTCCAAAGTTCTCAAGATATGGTTCGTTTTGGCTTAAGAATTATTGGTGAATGTAAGGCAGGAAGTGTCGCATATCCCGTAGAAAATGCGATAGCGGATTAGCAAGAATCGAATGAAATGAGAAACTGCAAATTCATTCCATTTTCGAGCGCTTTCTTATCAAGACCACGATTCCAACCGTCAGAAAACAATTTTCCGCTCCCACCTTCATCGCACGGAAATAATTATCATATTGTACAAGTATTGTTCTAAATTCGTTTGTTATTCATCTTTCTTATATTGAGCGAGTCGAATCGGGTTTTCTCCAAGAAGTGAAGAAGGAAAGAAAAAGAGACGACGAAAGCAGAGTGACCAGATATACTCTCTTGAGGTCTATTGAAAGAGTACCTATATAATTTCCAATTTCGTCCAAATTCCTCAAGAAATATTTTTTTATAGTCAAATCTTTGATCACATTACGCCTTTTGTAATGGAATCGTACTCTGTTTTCACTTTTATCGCGCTCAAGTTATTATTATTTTTTTTTTAAATAATCTTTTCTCATTGAAAATATCTAGTCGCCCTGCAAGGGAGGAGAAAACCAAGCGAATATTGTCAATGAATTGCCAGCAAAGGAAATAGCGTTCTATGCGACTATCATATTATTTTACTACCGCAATTTATCTCGCAATTTTAGCACTCACAAATACTCACACACACATACACAATACGTGATTGCCCGCATATACATTGACGAATGATCATGTATTTTATAAATATGTATAGTAGACTAAATTCAACGTTTATTTAACGTTTATCAGCGATTTATTTTACGACTGAATTGATCTGTTTACATCTTTTAATATAGGTGTTATTCTCCGTTCATTAAAAATATTTTCCATTCTCTCTAAGAACATATACATTGCATACGTAATGAATGGTTTCGTATTCGTTCTGCCGGGTCAATCTTTTTTACCTAATGTTGTAAAATGTTTAATAATGTGTATTTAGTCGAGCTTAGAATCTCCGATGCGAGCAGAAGCTGATATGGCTGGCATTCATCGCGCGATCCGAAAATCCAACCACAACTCTTCTAGTTCGGAACAGTTTCAGAATTTAGAGGGTAATGTGAGGTACATTATAAATGAAATACAATTGTATTGTAGGTACGTACGTATGTGGACGGCGCTGCGTCGCGTGAAGGTTTTATCTATCGCTTGTAAATTATAGGTAGGTAGTCCAGTACTGTATCGAAAGTATATCCATTGCTATACGGTCTCGATAACTTTCAGCGGTCGAAAACAGATTGATCCGTAATTAGAAGTCGTTGAGCCGCTCTTTCTAATTACGACGAATAGTCGTTCTTATTTCAACACGATCGATACGTCTTCGACTTGACCTTACGAAATTGGCGCGTATATGAAATCATTGTGGTGCGCTCACGCTAAAGTTTCATTCTGTGTTATTTTTCTTTTCCACATAACCAAATTTCGTCTTTTTAAAAGTCATCGCTTTCAATTAGACCTTCTCAAATTGCGCACGCGAACGCTCTCTAGTGATGTTAAGATCTTGTATTTGACTGGCGGAGAACTCTATAGGATACATACTATAAATTAAAAGAAAGAAAAAAAATAAATAAAGAGATACCGATACCACTACGTCGTACTTCCCGAGTATACTAATATGTTTCCTCTACACGAAAATATTTTTTCATTCAAACGCGCATATTTCCGTTTTCAAATCCAAAACAGTAACCCATTCTTTGTTGTTTAATTTCAAAACATTTGTAGCTCTAGTCATCAAATTTAAAAATTTTTTGAAACAAGAATCTAGTTGATCGTCGTGATATTTTGAACGCTGAATTTGATACCATCTTCTATTTTTGTAACAGAGTATAGAGATTTTTTGTATCTTCTTGTTTCTTCACTACCTAGCCAGTGTAATATGTTTTTCAAGTTGACCCTAGTTATGCGACCCGATATGACCCCGAGTTTTGAGGATCTGAAGGTTCTTGGTCGAATTTTACAACTAGTGAACACGACGCGATTTCATTATTTCAAAACTGAAGAATATAGTCATTTTCCTAACAAGTGCTTAATCAAATATTCTTGTTATTCTTCCTTTTATCGCATAATGGACCACATGTATTCACCATATCCTCTTTCAATGGTGAGCATTAGGAAAGAAAAGAGGCAGAATATGTGTTGCATCGTTCATAATGGCTGTTCACTATAGCTAATTCCACGCAAATGTAGCAAGTATTCGAATAAGTTCCATACTCTGTGCGTTTTCTGTTGGAAACGGAATTGCACCACTGTGTACAGAAGTGCCGTCATTGCCCACTTCAACATCGGTTGTTGAGAACTGCCGAATGTGGATCATATGGATCAAGATTGAAGCGTCAAAATATTAGTCGCAACAAAGCTTTTAACTGATCTTCATTATGAATATTCTTGGCTACGGTCATCAAAATACTGTAAACGCCAAACCTAATTTTGGTGCATGTCCTAAAAGAGCGGCGAATGAAGAACGATTAATGGAATGTATTTAACACCTCAGATGCTACTTCTGTTGCTTATTTTGACGTCACCGGTCGTGATACAATAAATGTTGATTAATTAATTAATTAATTTTTTATTTTATTTTATTTTATTTTAAATTGTTTTATTTTTTGAGGTGGTGCCGACAACAGTCCGTGGACCAATTACTGCCGACACCACCTTTACATACTTTAACAGTAATAATAATTACAATTCCAACTAAATAATAGAAAAAAAGAACAAAAACAAATACATACATAGGCCTACACACGCATATATATATATATATATATATACCCACCACACTCATGTTCTGCTCGTTCGTGTCTCCTTCCTATCCACCCTGCATTACCCTCCCTCACATACTTCGGTCATATTCACTCAACGGTCTTACTGAGTATCTCCACTAGTGTCCTTTTGAATGCATTCCTATGCAGATGGAAAATGTCCAGGTCCGGGTATTCCCCATTTATCTCATTATAGCGCTCCAAGGCCCGATTGATGATGCTGTGTTTGAGAGCCTTTGTGTGCGATGTTAAGGGATAGAAGGTATGTTTTTCTCTTTGTCTTTGTATTCCTCCTGTTCTAGGTACTCGTATATGTACCCTTTCCAAGGTGCCCGGCTCCTTTATTCTCCCATGTATTATGTCGCGCAGGAACATTACTGAAGTTAAGATGCGCCTTTCCTTCAATGCCAGTATCTGAAAGCCCCGCAATAGCTCTCTATATTCCATATCCGTCGGCCAGTACTCAAACATCCTATAATATATGTACCTCAAGGATCTTTTTTGAGTCGCTTCAATCGCACCAGAAATAATTTTTGAATTGGGATCCCATATGAGGTTCTTGAATTCCAAATTCGATCTTACTAGAGCGTAGTATAGCATATTGAGTGTCCTTATTTCTTTGAAGTGTCCAGAGTTCCTGATAATGAAACCTAGCTGTCTTTTTGTTTTTTTAATTTTTTGGAGGATGTGCGTTTTTAAATCTGCGCGTTTGTTAATGATAATTCCCAGGTCTCGAACCCAATCTATATCCTCCAAAATATCACTATTCATCATATACAAGTTGACAATCATCAGTCTTATTTTTTTAGTAAAAGTTATTTTCTGGCATTTTTTAATGTTAAAGGGTAAATGATTTTTTATACTCCATTGTATTAATGAGTCCAAATCATTTTGGAGGAGAGAACAATCTCCTTTATTCTCTATAGTGCGAAATATTTTAAGATCGTCAGCATACATTAATATACTTGAGTTCTTAACCCCAGATATAATATCATTGATAAATAGTAAGAAGAGGAGGGGGACCAAGATTCGATCCCTGGGGAACTCCCAAAGGACACGGAAACTTGCGCGACTCACTATTTTTATGGCTTACATATTGCCATCTTCCTGCTAAGTACGATTTTATAAATCTCAGAGCTTCCTCAGTGAAACCCATGCACTCCAGTTTATTAATTAGGATATTATGATTCACCTTATCGAATGCTTTTTGAAAATCAGTATAGATGGCGTCCACTTGGAGTCCCTGATCGAACCTTTCCGAGAGGTACCGGACAAAACACGCAAGGTTTGTATCAACCCCTCGCGGTGGGAGGAAACCGTGCTGTTCATTGGTTATTTGATCTTTTACCTGCCAGAAAAGTTGTTCATGTACTAGTACGCATTCAAATATCTTTGACGGAACAGGCTGCAACGAAATAGGTCTATAATTTGTTACATCCTCAATCACCTCGGACTTGGGTACAGGAGTCACTTTTGATATTTCATAGATATACGGGTATTTCTGAGTATCTATACTGAGATTAAAAATGTAAGTAAGTGGTCTTGTCACCAGCTCTCTCAATCCTTTGTAAACGTATGTCGGTATTTTATCTGGACCTAAGGTTTTTTTTGCCTTGAGTTTCTTTATTGCCCTATCCACGTCATTTTCAGTTATTTGATGAAGCTTTATTATCCTACCACTCGCTTGACTTACACTACCATTCCTTCCCGAAGACAAGTCTTCCTGATTTGAACTATTAACATAGACGGAGGAAAAATGTGCTGCAAACACTTCAGAAATTTCCTTTGGTTCATTGAGAATTTTCTCTCGGTATATTTTTTTATCCACTTTTGCAGTTGCCGTTTTTTTACTTTCTATAAATTGCCAAAATTTTGATGGGTCGGATTTTATATTTTGTTCAAGGTAACCTTCATTATCCCGCTGTGCTTGCTTTATCTGCTGCTTTACCTATTTACGCAGCCTTTGAAAAATTTCCAAATTTTCACGCGTATTGTATTTTTTTAGTTTTCAACGCGCCCTATCCTTTGCTTTTAAGTTAAAATTTATCTCTTTAGTAAACCAATCAGGAAACTTATTTCGAGAACCTTTACTGTTCCTTACATTTGGAACAGTGCTTTGTATGACACTGTTCATGAATGACTGGAAATATTCAGCTGCCCTGTCTGGGTCCTCTAGCATATACGGATCCTTCCAATTCTTCGCCTTCACGATTTCATACATTTGTATAAAGTCTGCTCTAAAATAGTTAGGGACAGTAGTCAAAGTCGATGCTTTTTCACTCTTTCCTTTTTGCGGCATGGAGCTGTTGGGATGGCTGAATCTTTGAATATTGAAGCAGAATTCCCCTCAAAAAGGAGAAGGTGTATTAAAAAAAAAACAGTTTTCTTATGAAGAAAGTGATTCAGTATTACCGGCAGCTAAGGAATTCAATGTACAGTATTTAGAAGTTACCGATTCGGTCGTATCAGAAATTACGCAAAGGTATACTCGTACTGGTTTGAAGGAAATCAACTCGTACGTCAGTTTCTTGAATGGAAGGGACTCCAAAAATTGTGCGATGAAAATCTTGAAATACATGTAGATATTAGCTGCTACGAACTACTCTCTGAACTTGAAAATTTCCGGGGACCAATGAAGAGCCTGGCAAACTTGGATTTCAAAAACATTAAAAAAAAAGTGGAGGATTACAGTCCATTTGATTTTTTGAAATTGATTCACGCGGTTGGAGTCCGAGATGTTTACTCGAATTTAGAAATAGTTTTGCGTATTTTTGCCACAGTCCCAGTTACTGTAGTCTCTTCAGAGCGTTCTTTCAGCAAGCTGAAGTTTATCAAAACGTACTTACGTTCCACAATGGGACAAGAAAGCTGAAGTGATCTCGCAATATTATCGATTGAAAGAGAAATCGCAGAGAAAACTGATCTCAATGCCATAATTCATGAATTTGCCGTAAGAAAAAGTTGTAAAATAAAATTTTGTGAATTGATCAATTTTAGTTATGTAGAAATATGAAATATAACTATTGTAATCTTGTTCTGGCCAAATGATTTTTTTCCGAAAGGCGCCAAAATCTTGACGAGCCACAGGCGCTCCAACATCACGCGCAGCCACTGCACAGACAATGATATTGTTGAGTGCATCTGTCATCTAATATATAAAATAAAACGTTTGTCTGTCTGTATGTCTGTATATCTGTATGTTCGTCCATAACTTTCGAACGCCTTCACCTATCGACCTGGAATTTTTTTTGAAAAATTTCGTTTTTGCTGGGTCAGGTTCTTAAATACATTTCGATGTTTTGACTCCCTGAAGGTGGAGTAGGGGGCGACAAAATTAGGAAAAACGGGCATTATCGAGTACTGAAACTGCTTTGCGCTGTACGTTAGACCTAGGCGCGTTGAGTGGCGCAGTTTCGAAAATTGAATTATTGTGATAACTCGAGTATAACTCATTTTTATGAAAAATTGAAGAGAACAAAAATTGTAGCCCCTGTAATTTCCTTTCGAATGAGTCCGGTTCCAGATTTTTAGGAGGAAATTTTGTGACTACAGTATTCGCTGTACTTCCATACTAAGTAAGTTATTTTATTCACAGTTTTAAAAACACCTACATAAAGGATTTTACATCCGGTACCTCATACAAGAACCAATGTCTAGACACGGTGCGCACTGCGTATGGGCTAGCGGAAATGCCCCTTTTTTTTTTACCTGTTGTCTGTGTGTTTTCTTAGGGACTGGCAAAATGTCAATGGATTTGTCTGTATTCTGCTGCGATACAGGCTTCACGCGTTAAGTCATTAGTGTGTAAAAAATTTAATTTGGTGATTTTATTTTTGTGCGACTTGGAACTTTGATATTTTATAAGTACAGTCGCAGTTTTTGGTGTCTATTTTCTTATTTTTGAACTGAATAGTTGTGAATTTTGCAAAACTCTTTCCACTGTTTCTTTTTTAAAAATTCATCTGAATTCCAAGATACCTACAAAACACACATACCTACAAGATACAGATACCTATAAAACACAGATATCTACTCAACACACAGCTAGCGGGTCGCCAACCGCTAGTTTTTAATAAAATACTGTGGCCCCATTAGCTCACCATTGAAGTGAAAGTGAATCATCCAGCTCATGAAAACACGCACAGCACAACCACATTCTTCAAAATCACTTCAGGTATTGAAATCAAAGCGCGTGACGAAACAATCACAATTTAATGGTTGAACAAAATTTCCTGAGCATCACTCGAATGCAGTGTGGAGCAGACAAACACCACAGTACCATAAATTGATTGGAACCGTTGAACCATAAACAATACGCAAACTAATTGAATTGTAGGCTTAGGATCATACTGAGTGCTACGATTAAATAATGAGGCCAAGTCCACCAAGGATTTCAAATTTTATTGACGTTTGAACAATTGAAAACAATTAAATATAAGTATACCGAGAGATAAATCAAAAAGAAATACACTGAGAGTACGGTACACACGAATAAATTGGTCAATAAATTATAGAATATATTTCTTGATGAGCGTCAGATAATGCAGATTCAAACTACCATAGGTAACTATTTTTGAAGTTCACACACAGTTCTTTTGTGACTCATTTATTGAGCAACAAAAACAATTTCAGCAACCAATCCATGTGAAATTCGAATTCTTGTTCGCTATGGTCTCTAGGATAATGAGGACCGTCGGGGTATTTTTTTAAACATACTGTCGTCGTCGTCTTTTTTTCAGAAGATCTATCGACTAAACTTTTAGACTAATATTTTTTTGTCTTCATCCCTGTATAGTGCCCAGAAATATCGCTAACCCTCAAATTAACAACTGTGATCCAAGGACCTCATAATGGTAGCGTACGCGAAAGCTATATTTCCTCAGTGTGAGCGGCCATAACGTTGAGAGAGTATATCTGCCATACAAAGTAGAATGGACATATCTGCAAATCACCGATCACGAGAAAAATCGTTTTCTTTCCAAACAATAGGAAAGCCAAGCTGAAAGTCGATGTCCTTCATCAATTTTCAACGAGAAAATCTATGGCAATGATAATTTCTTAATACAGGCACATTTTCATCAAGAAGTTCACTAGTTTTGTAATGAGATGTAGATACGTCCGATTTTGGACGTATACGCAGCTAAATGGAAAAATTTCAAACAGTGTTACCTTTGATTAGAACCAAAAATTATCGTATGCGCAATCTCACTCATATTTTTCTGGATGAAATGACCAGAATAGAAATATATTTATTTACTAAAATCTGTCATCCTAGTACAGATTGTACAAAAATTTATGTCAGTTTTGAACAATAAAGCATTTTATGTTCATCAGTCATGACCATTGAGAACGATCGAGAATAAAAATTTTCGGTTTTGTGCATTCTTGTTGTTGATTGAGCGCAAAATACTCTTATCAGCTGATTGTTATTTCAAAGATTCTTACCCAGAGACCTTTCCTACTGATCATTATTTCGAAGATTCGTCCATTCTACTTTGTACGGCAGATATCTGTACATAGACCTCAGAACGTTGGTAAAATTGGTCGATACACTTAGGATGGACGACTACCTACTCTTAATTTACGTTTACAAGTGTATTCTTTACACATGCAAGACTTCATAAGGTGTGATTATGCATCTTCTTTATTTTCTACTCTATTCAAAATCAAGTTGTACCGTTCTTCATCTAAGAAGTCCATTTCCTCGTGTATCAGTGCTTGTCATTTTCCAGCTCACTTTCTCTAGCCATTTTTGAAAGGACCTCACATCGTATGTTTGTGACACAGGAACCCGCTTTATACGTGATATCGGTATGTGTGCATTGACGTCTGTTAAGAGGAGATGCGATAACTGATAGTTGGCAATCCTGCATGTACATATCTCTCTTGCCGTGTTCCGCAGATGACAGTGATTTGCGCAATAAAAAATGCAAAAAAGAGAGAAAAGAGAAGATTATGTAGAATGCCGTATATTTTATACGATAATCTTGTACGATATCGCGTTAAATGTGTGCAGAAATTACAAAATGTCAGGTACAAATCGAGATTCCAATGTGAAAAATCGACCATTTGACTTATTTACTCTCGCATCTCTCTTGCTCTCGCTTCTCCGCATACGTTCGTTCTCAATTTGCGAATATTTTCGAGTCCGTTTCTTACTTTTTACTCTCATCTCGCTCTTTCTTCTCTTCCGTTCCCTCAATGCTTAGCTAGACGTTCGTTTACAATTCTAACCTTCATTGATTTAAATATAATGAACTAATAACTCAAACTTTGAAATCAATTTATTCGTCTTCTCCCATTCTTAAAGGCATTAAATTAATACACAGCGTGTATATATACTGTTATACTATTGGATATCGACCCACCTGTACGATCTACAGTTGTACACGTACTCTGTGATGTTTCATCGCTTCATTCAATTATCGCAAGTGCTGGTCTACATCTGCGTATTCCCCGTGTGCGTGTCTGGTATACCGCTTTCCAACAATGCAAATCGAAGAGGCTTCCTCTTGTGTAGGTAATCAATTCTCATAATATAGATTTTATAAGTCATAAATAAGGGTATGTAATCAAAAACGTGTGATCGATGAAACTGTTTCAACTCCCGTTTGCAAAGCAAAGAATGTATACGAAAATTATCAGCCTAAGAAGGTGAAACGTCACGTAGGTATACTCTAAATGAAAAATAAATTGATGGTAAAGCCGTTTCATCCTCGCATCTTAATTTGAAAGTGTCTGTCACGAAGAACTTTTTTCCTCAGAAATAAGAAGTCAGTCTTTCGATCAAAAGCGAGAAAGATTCGGAAAATTTCGTGACTACGAGAGCACGGACCTACACAATATTTGATACGTGATGGAAGTAACTTCTGAACGGAATATCCGAGAACTTGGAAGAGAATAAGTAAAGAATAGATCAGAAAAACAAGAAAAAACGAGTGATAGAACAGGCAGAAACATTTTGACTTACGAGATTTATAATATGAAGTGGGAAGCAGACATGTAAAAAATTAGACACAGTTTTGAGCCCTGAACGAAAAAAGAAGGATGGAAATAAAGAGGAGAATAAGAAAGATAGATTGAATAATACTCCCGAGTTTATGTGGAAGGAAAAGTTTCCTGCTTGTTTATAATAACGAAGTTGATGAAATCATCCCCGAGCCGTGAAGACTTGAGCTGGAAGTGACCTACTATATTAATCTAGTACTAGATGACCTGTGATGCTCCGCAGCATTAGTATAATTGATGATATAATTCAACCATGACACCTGGACGGGGGGAATATATTATTATAGGTGGAATATATCCAATCGAGCGGATTGTTTGATGTTATTGCGGTTCTTGTATTTGTGTTTGTTACTCTTCGCGAGTTTAGTTCTCTATGGAATATATCCACATAAGAAATGTAATTGGTGAAACCGCGTTTTAATATTTTGGGAATTTGTAAGGGAGGCTAAGTTGATCAAGGAGTGATGGCGGGTCGGAGGGTATACCTGTTCAGTTGTAGTCCCTGGCAAATTGGAAAAGGGGTTTCGTTTTCCTTTCACAAATATCCCCTTAAGAAATGTACAGGAAAAAATTGCGTTTCGATTTTTTGAAAATTTGTGAGGAAGGCGGAGTAAATTGTTGAGTGACGGTGAATCTGTTGGTGAGAGGCATTCACATGAAAAAAAATCAGTCTGGTCTGTGTAGTTCGACGCTGGTAAACTGAATAAAATGGTTCAATTTCATCTAAAAAATACCTACATCCATGAGAAATGTACAGGGCAAAATCGCGTTTCAATATTACCCAAAACTGAAGTCAGGTACGGATCAGCCAATGGTAATGCTTATCTGTGGGTCGGAAGCATTTATTCAAAGGAAAGATCAGCCCAATCTGTCCAGGGGAAATGTCTGGCGAATTTGATTAATTTTTACTGAATTTTTTTCAGTTTGTAGGTAGATAATATGTGAAAAGCTCAATTGAGGAAAATTCAAGAACGCCTTAAGTCGAGCGGCTGCTGATCCTTCATGGCTCAGCTGGTGTGCTAAATGAACAAATTAAAGAAACTGAAGCAAATTGGTTGAGTAGAACGGCCAGACGGACTGTCATAAAGTTATTTTTGAAAGTTTTTTCATACGAGATAAAAAAAAAGGATAGTAGGTACCAATGTTCAAGTTCATGCCTCTCTCACTGCTGAATGAGTCAACATACGTACTATAGGTACTAAATAGCGACGCTTCTCGCGTGCAATCAACCGAATGTATGAAAAATTCCCCACAAGAAATACATGGGGAGAAAACACAAATGCGGGTAAGTGGGGAACACCTGAAGTGAGGTGCTAAGTAATGCTTGATGGCTAATCTAAAGGTTATTCTGAAGAGAATAAAAAAAATGAAGCAAATCCGTCCAGTAGAACGGCCGCACGAACTGTGAAAAGGATAGATCCCAAATTTTTTTAATATGTGGATGAAATAGGACGTCATCAATGACCTCTTGGACCTATTTTAGAAGGGGACTCATAGAAAAATTTTTACTCTTTGGAAAAATTTCGACTCTCGAGCTATATTATGATCGGAGGGAGACGTACAAAAATTTCATCCTCCAAGCTATATACTATAGGATTCGAAATTTTTTCAAGTTGTTCGCCAAACGGCAAAGTTCTCAAAAAAAAAACCGTAGAACAGAATCAATCCGTTTTTCAAGTTTACGGTCATTCATTATGAAGAAATATACTGAAAGGAGTAAAGATGTAGATACACGAACCGCAATAAAATCACACGACCGAGCGCTTTCGGCTAAACAGCCATTCACAAGGTATAGAAAGCGACCGCTTTCGATACCTTCCGCTTTCTATACCTTGAGAATGGCTGTTTAGCCGAAAGCGCTCGGTCGAAAGCGCTCGGTCGTGTGATTTTATTGCGGTTCGTGTATCTACATCTTTACTCCTTTCAGTATATTTCTTCATAACCGTAGAACAGGTTCCCTGTCAAAATTTCGGATTTCTGGCTGGAACTTGAAATAGTTTTGGCCGTCGAACTGTATATGTGATAAGGGAGTAACAGTCTCTTCCCTTGAAACAGGTTTCCTGCATCCCTCGTTCAACTTCCTTATAGAAGCTGTGGGGTTTTAATAGGGAACCTATTGTACCGGGGGGGGGGGGGTGGTTCGAAAAAAACTTTCGCCGTCCGGCCGGCAAAGTTCGGAGCTCAAAATTTTTTCATGTTCCACTCCTATCATATATGTATAGCATAAATTCTCTAATCCATGTTACTGTGATATACGTATAGCTTGTGAGGGGGGGGGGGTGGTTCGGGTCCTGTGACGTCACAATCTGTAAACGTTATAGATCAGTTTTTTTCTCAAGTTCCCCCTCGCGTAATGAGCAATTTCGTTAATTGAGCGTAACATAATATATAGCTCCAGAGTCCGGGCTTGTGACGTCACAGTTTGATGAGGCCATAGGTCAGCTTTGTTACGTCACAATCTACATTTTTCAGGTTTCCTGCCACCCCTCGTTTAACGTCGTTAAAGAACCTGCGAGTTCTTTTCAAGTCTCTCTCTTGGTACTGTTCTTTTTCCTTCTTTTGCTCTCTCTCCTCTCCAAGTTATCGGATACCAAGCGAGAGAGACATGAAGAACCGAGTACAAATACTGCGCTTTGTACACACTCCGGATACGGGTCATCCTTTCAAATTCGAAAAAACTTCAAAAGATCCAAGAAGCAGTTAAATTCGAAAACGTGAAAATTTGATCAATTTTTAGACAGATGCAAACAACGACAGTCGCATCTACTAGTCTGTAATCCGCATGAGTCAGCGTCATAATCAATACGACTGATCTTCTATTTGTTCAGATTTGGACATTCTTATATATGATGAGAAGAGAATTTTATGTACTACTCTTTAGTAACTTTTTCGACCCCCCCCCCCCCCCCCCCCCCCCCCCCCCCCCCCCCCCCCACCCCCCCCCCCCCCCCCCCAAAGATGAATATTGTATACTCAAAACTTTGATCGTTTTAGAAATTTTCATATTTGCCGGTGTGAGAGCCGTAAATAAATAATTTTTCGTGATTTTTTTGTTAGGACAAGTTCTTTTTCCTCATTTATCATCTACTTATTACAAATGTCGTAAAGGAATCTTGACTCAGAAAGACTTTCGTTATCTGCAGTATTTGGTTATTTGTACTTTTTTATTGCTTCTTGTGATTCATTTCCAGTGGTGGCGATAGGCGAGTGCAGAGAGTGCGGTCGCAATCGGCGCCGAGGTGTCAAGAAAAATGTTTAAAAACTCATATATTTAAAGAAAATCAAGACATTGAACAGGGGCGCCAAAATCCTATCGTCGCCACTGTTCATTTCAAGTTCATAAAAATAATCGAGATCAAAACAATTCATAAGATGTTGAAACTGCGGGGGTAGAGAACCTAAGAACCCATGTATTCATGACAACCAAAACGTCAAAACTTGGGAGCTTAGCAATTTGCAGGGTATATAATTGAGCGCATCGCTCTTAAAGCCTACTGGTATGGGATTATCGTAGGTAGTGGAAGGAGTCTCTGAACTATAATCTCGTTTGCTCTCTCTGTGAGTATCACTTTTAACAATCTTTTGCCATCTCTCTCTCTCTCTCTCTCTCTCTCTCTCTCTCTCTCTCTCTCTCTCTCTCTCTCTCTCTCTCTCTCTCTCTCTCTCTCTCTCTCTCTCTCTCTCTCTCTCTCTCTCTCTCTCTCTCTCTCTCTCTCTCTCTCTCTCTCTCTCTGTGCGGCTATTGCTTTGAACGAATATCTGTCTTTCTCCCTCCGCGAGCCAGCGAGAAGACCCTCTCAAAGGCTTTCTGCTGCTTCGTGTTGTGTCCTTTTGTACTGTATTATTTTTGTGCAATTATAATTACATTTGAACTTCCCCATAACAAAATCTTTTATAAAGAACTTTTTCGCTGGTTCCTTGAAATTCTCATATTAAAAGCGATTCTATGAATTTTTTCACCATGAAAAACCTCAAATTATGCAGTAAAACGTGTAACATACACATAAAATGAATATACACAATTTTTTCGTGCAAGGATATTTATTTGTGTACCTTGAAGATGGTCGTTAGGCGGCCGAAACGTCGGTAATTGTGTAAATTTATAAATAATAAAAAATTGTGCGGGTAAAGCTCTTTTATTTTTTAAAAATTGTGTAACATACAGTTTTTTTGTTGTAATTTTTGCCTGAATAATATCGGATGTGCGGGTGAAAAACAGCTGTGAATATCGGACGTAAGGAGTGAAAATTTCTTTACATTTTGCAAGGACAAATCAGTAATATTCAGATATGCACAATTTTTCTCGTCGTCGTTTTCGCATAATCATGTCGAAGAGAAAAATGAAATCGAAAAAGTTCTCATTTTAAAAGATGTTGACAGTGGTATGAAGAAGAAAGACATTGCAAGCAAGTATGGGCTTGCTGCCAGTTCATTGTCGACTATAATAAAGAATCGGTTTTGGAACGTCACAAAGCTGCTGCAGGAGGACGTAAAAACTTAGGCCGTGTTAGTACGATGAGATTGATGAAGCGATTTCGAAATAGGTCAAGCTTGTACGGATACGCGAAAAAAATCAGCCTTTATCGTGACCAATCATAAAGGAAAAAGCAGCGTCTTATGCAAAAACTTTAGGACTGAATGAGTTCCTAGTCAGTACTGGTTGGTTCGATAAATTTAAGGCCCGTCATGGCATTGTGGCAAAAGTTGGTAGCAGAGGAAGTACGAGTGTGCCTGAAGAACGACGTACTGTATGGAAGACAACTTTACAGTCGTTATTAGAGGAATACAACTCCTCCGACGATGAAACCGGACTTCCCTGTAAATGTTTACCAAACAAAACACTGATCTGGACGTATTACAGTAGCCCTTTGTTGCGACATGACTGGTTCGGAAAGACTACAGCTTCTAGTCATCAGAAAAAGTAAACGGCCAAAATGTTTCAAGGGCCGTGTAAAGTTCCTAGAGGTCGACTATCACGCGAATGAGAATGGTGAGGATGGCAGGTGAAATCCTCGGGGAGTAGATGTCTCCTTTCGATAAGAGAATGAAGAAAGAAGAAAGAAAAACACTCCTGTTCGTCGATAACTGTCCCGCGCACCTTCTCCCCCTTGCAAAGAAGATGACAAATCCAACATTGAAATTACAACCCCTCGATCAAGGGATCATAAAGAATATTAAATGTTACTATTGAAAACAACTGCTAAAGAAAATTATTCGTGCGATCGAAAACAACGAGCGTTACGAGAACATGTTTGACTTGAGGATAGCGATAGCAACAATATTATAAGTTTGGGAAAATGATACGACAAATTTGGAGATCAAGAATAATTTTGTAGAGTGCGGATTTGAATTTCGTGCAGAACCTCATCTGGATGAAGAGCGTGACGACATAAATTCATCATTGAAGGCTGCGGAATGTTGGAGCGCTTTAAAATGAAGAGGTGTGATTGATGAAGACATCTCACTTGTTGACTACCATTATGAGGACGACGACGTTGTGCTGGCCGAATCCCAATTGATCAAGAGATTTTAGACTTAGTCATTCCCACTAGAGCTGAAAGAGTCCAAGAAGATGAAGATGAAATTGACGTAGCAGTGGAATGTGAAGTATTGAAGATTTCAAGAGCTGAGATGGATACTGCATTTGAAACACTCCGGCGAGGATTCTAAACAAAAGAAAATGTTCCACACGAAATGTTCTCCGTTCTCAACAAATATAAGCACTTTAATGACGACGAAAAAGAAAAGAATAAAGTTCAGCAAGAACATTCGTAATTATTGTGTCCCCTCTCCCCTCCTCTACTTCTGATTTAAAAAATATGTATTGTAAGTAAGTAAGTACATGTAAAAAGATGAAAAATCGAAAAAAAGAATTTCTATTTAACGAATTTTTTCTTTGTCTCCCCCCCCCCCTGGCACTTCGTTGTGTAGAAGTTCTCTTTCTCCTTTTTTTACTTTTTTTTCCGTATCAAAACAATTGGATGATAAGGTGAAAACTAGAAGAGAAATCGACTACGCCAAGAATTCTTTAATCCAAGTAGGTAATACCAGTGTATGTATAGCTGTTCCGACGGCTGGGCTCCGATTTATTCTACTCTCTTAGTTTACATTATTACATTATCGCCGCTAAAAAGCAACATAACGAAATAAATATAAGCCAAAAGACGAGGAGAATGAATGAAAAAAAAAAAAAGTCATCAGTCGCCAAATTATTTTATTAACGTATAAATTCAATTTTAGAAATGATGTTAACCTGCTCGAGAACTCGTGATGACAATCCACTCGTTATATTTAACATTCTATGTATAATGTGGTTGACTTATATTTATGAAGAACACGTTATGGCAGCAGAACTGCAGCGGCTTAGAATTCCACATACACGCCGATGCACTAATTATTTATAATTTATGTAATTAAAATTCGCGACGAAGATCGCAAATTGCTTGAGACCGCGAGTCGCGCTCATTAATGAGCGTTAAATATCGTGTGTGTCACTTGTGCCAGTCTGTCATTAATAATAAGTTCGGAAAACGCTTAACTCTGCTAAGGCTATATCGTAATTTAGTTCGAGTGCGGTCGATCGAAATATCCCCGCACAGCCTAAGTGTGTGTGTGTGTGTGCATTTGATCACAGCGCAGTGTACAATTACTACGTGCTAACTTGGCTCGGTTCGTGAGAAGCTAGAGAAGTTCAAAAAAAATTCGTACATACGGGTTTATTATTTTCGGATTTACTCACCATTTGTCAAGTGTAACGCATTTTTTATGGCTAAAATTTGCGCTCCTATTCCATGCCTATCGGCGTGGTACGATCAGCACGATGCAGTAGCCGCAGTAGTAGCAATATGCGCGTACGATATCCAATTTTGATACAATACTTCGTCTTCCTTTCTCATTTTGCCGCCTCACGCATACGAGTATAAATAACTTGACGATTGATGAAGCAAATAGCAGAAATTCTTCGTACAAATTCTTTGTCGCGAGTAATTGCCAGTCGTGACTATGGCACAACAATAACATGTATTTACAATTATAACCATATATGTTCATATCCCGCGAGATATTCATTTTACAATTGCTACACTACAGCAGCCACGTTTGTGTATGCTTTATGTCTCGCCAAAATTATTGTACCTATCTCGATAAACGGTAAACGCAAAGCATTTCGAAAATGAGCTCATTGGAACGCGCGTTCAGCGTACTTATAGATGTACATGTACATTATATTAGAATTAAACGACCGACTTATCAACACTTGTGATAACTATACAGAAGTGGTTCAAATAAGGAAGCTGCTATGCAGTAATCTATGATTTCTTCCTGTCCTTCTTCTTCTTCTTCTTCTTCTTAATTTCTGCCTTCCTAGCTTTTCATAATGCCTAAATCGCTATTTTTCTGTTTCTTTAAAGAATTTTACATTGCAATCACCTTTGTTCGGATATATCAACCTATATCAATACTATTTTGATTAGTTTCTTATCATATTCTTATGCTTTGTGCTGGCTATTTGATATTCTCTCTCCCCTCTCCTCCGAAAACTTCCAAAGATGCATATAATGTTCAATTTTTAATGAAAATACATGAAACTTGAATAAACTCATCAGAAGCAATCATTTCTTCTTTTTTTTTTTTTTCGTTAGAACACAATAATATGAAATACGCTTCACCTAAGATAAATTATGGGTTAACAAACGTTCTCCTAACAATCTTAAAATTAACGGGACAAAGGCTCGAATTTTTGTTCTTCTCAATTTCTCCTAATAGTGGATGAAACTGGAATTTCCACGATCGAATCTTTAGAACTGGAGTGTGCTAAAGTTTGAACATTCCAAGTGACGCTCGCGTTTGATGAGAAGCAGTTTAATTTTCAACTAGCCGAAGGGCTCGTGTTTGAATAAATAAGACAGCTTAGTGAACCTGTGCTCGAGCTTCGCACTCGCAAATGCGTTTCGATTCTCATGAAAACTTTTTACAATATTCACAAAAAGCCCAAGCTGAATGAGATCAAGTATCCTACCAGATTGTTTTGTAAAATGTACCGTATCATTTTACATTTCTACTGCAGAATTTAAACTAGAACATTATCGAGAGAGGAACAGAGGTCGAAGCGGCTCATTCACAATATGTTCGTGTAGTCTTCAAACGGTTTTTAGGTACTTCATAGTTTGGCTAAATGGGCCAACAACAAATGAACGACCGACGATGAATAAACACTGTACTTTTAATCTACGAGTTTGCTCCTCCCCTCCTTGTTGACCGATTTGGAAAAATGTTGACTTTGCTCTCAAGAGCTCTACCCTAATTCTGAAATCCTCGAGTTCAACCCCTCCTCTTAACGTAGTGTACAGCATAATATCAAGGCTAGTATATGAAAACTTAGTCTACCACATATTGAAGCGGTATTTTTACGTCGAGACGCCTACCCTAACTCTGAAATCTGCCAGTTCGCGCCTCCCTCCTTCATCTAGTATACAACATATCGGAGCTAGTATAATGAAAGCCTGGTATATCATATATTGGGGGTGGAGAAAGTGAGCCTCTGAGGGCGAGTAGCTTATCATGAAGTACACCATCAGAGCTCGTTAACCTAACATACCGTGTACTAGACTTATATTCGACAAAGAATTTCCTGAAAGCCAGTCAGCTTGACAACAGTATATCAGACTTACTCATATTACTAAACAAAGGATGAGGGCGAACGAGCGGTGGAATATAATGAAATGTGATGAAATATGATCTTCTTTTATTTGGCTCTGCTCGAATATTTGTGCTTTTTTTCTTTGGAAGTTTGAATTTCCATTTATGGCTTAAAAGTTATTCCTGAATAACACAGATAAATCCTGAAAGTTTGGAAACCGGTTTCTCATACAGGAAAGAACCGAATGCGTCTCATACATCTGTACAGACTGATGTAATGCGTCGGGGGTATGGCTGGTTTCTTACCTATTTTCTAAATCATTATATCGATGAATCATCAGTCTTGTTTTTTGGTATGATACAGTCTTTACGTGTCAAAGTGAATTGGTTTTTACTCATATTGGATTTTGATTATTAGTTTTTATTTTTTGCGTAACTTGATAATTTATGTTGCGTGTATTTACAATCTCTTTTTTCTTCAACCTAAATGTTATTGATAATACTAAATTTTTGTAAAATGTAGAAAGCTAGCAAAGCGACACCTTGAGACGCAAAATACCTTCAAAATCCAAATAATGAACGAAACACAGTTATCTACCCCACTACTCGGTTGGCGGTCTGACGCGACGCCAACCGCTAGTACATATAACATAGACTAAAAACGGAAGAGCGCAAATCAGGATGTGTTTTTCCAAGTTCACTTTCATTCATCAACCGATGAATGAAATGTATATGATTATAATACGTTATCGAATGATAATAATAAAGACCAGAGGCGGTCACGGCACGAACGAAGTACATAAATTTAATATTATATATTCGACAAATGTTACTAGTTATTCCTATACATATTATAAATAAGCACAGTTTAATCATATTTGTGTTGCCGTTCAAACTGTAGTCGTAGTACCATTTTTTATGATATTGGAAAAAAGTACCTACAACCTTTAATGAATTGGTTTATTGAAACGATTATACTTCTTCATCGAAATTAGTAAAGGTTGTTTGGAGTCTGATATTCAATCGTAAGACGGTATAATTGTTCCGCGCGGTACGGTACAATGTACAAATACGTAGGCTATATTATTTAGTAAGAGACAAGTTGTCCTGCATGCTTTTCAGAAGAAGAGGAGGAAGTAAGACATGAATGGATAGAGCGAAATCATTCAGTTTTTCATCTCTTCTGAAAGTGCGAATACAATCGTGTAACTAGCAATTATGAGGTTCGTTTTAAACTTATCAACTCATATATTTCTTCTTCTTTTCTTTTCTTTTCTTTGTTTTTTCCTTTTTTTTTTTTTTTTCACGTACCTGCTCGGACATCAGTCGACAAGTTATATCAAGTGCACAGTATCAAAATATCTAATTGCTAGATAGGACACGAATAGACTATTATATTGGTGCGATTCAACCTTACCTTCCTGTTACACTTAACTCGTTCCTTTCGATAATAAATTGTCGGATTCATTCAATTTCTCGTGCTTTAGATTATTCTTGTACGATAGCGATAATATTGAATGGAGTATTTAATTCCGTTCATCGTCGACTTTTCTTTTTTTAATTTTTCTTCCCTCTCTTTCGTAGGCTCTAGAATCTCGATTGTTTTCTATCTCTTTTTTTCTTACTTTTCTAACTCCTCCCAACATCTTCGAATATAATAAGAGATTAATATTATTTTTGATATGTGAAATACTCAAACAATAACTGTTCAGTCCTCCCTCGAAGCCGCCTACGCACAAACTTGGTCCAGTCTTTCCAGTTTAATTCCCACGGCTCCTCAAATAACCTCCGACCTCTGTAGCTAGTGCATGTCAGAATGGAAGTCCCGATTTCGAATGGCAAAGTTTTTTTCCTATCTCTTTCTTTCTTTTTCTCTTTTTCTTCCATTTTACCAGTATTCATTAAAAATTACGTGCGAGAGAGCTAATTTTGTTACGCATATCATGAACATACATTGGACAAGCGTTTGTTTATTCCGCCGGTACGTATGTATATATGGGTACATGTTCTCGTCACTACTAATTCATTGGAGGAACCTCTGCCAAGCATACACTTGGCAATCGCTCTTACCGAAAAAGCGCACCATCCCGGCGTCATTGAACGATTTCTTCTCTTCAACCTAATCTAATTCAATTCCGCGATCGTACAGAATATTCCAAGCACGTGTTTTCTGCCATCATCTGCTCCAACGCCGACCGGAAATTGGAAACTTCGATACTATTTAATTATTTTGGTTTCACCTCTCCCGCGAAGAAATCTTAATAATAAAAAAAAACGTTAATTATAAGTCTCGAAAATTATCGTCGCATCATCATCGTCGTGTTTTTTTAATAAATAAATTGCGGGCGGGAATAGACGTCTAGATATAATATAAAAAAAGAAGGAAGAAAGGTAGATAGATATACAAGTATGCTAACATACGGGCACGTAGCCGATAGATCACGTCAGCGTTTCGAAAACTTTGAAATCTACGAAATTCGGATACCTAATCGCCTTATTCTTCTCGTAAAACATGACGCGCGTTTCTTGAATGAAACTAGTAACGAGTAATTAAGCTCAATGCAAAGGGATAGGCCTATTTATATATATCGTTTATCGACATCGAAAATCATTTTTCTCGCTTTGAAAGCAATAGCAGTAGGTGGATTTTCACTGGTACGTGCTCAGACTGTTTACATGCATCCTACATGTAAGTCAATTATAGGTATTAAAAATTACTCAGAGGAAATAAGTACTGTAGTATTAAAAATGATTTTTTCCAATGCGAGGTCAGTTTCATCTCTCACCGCGCACCAACTTTTTGTTCTTTGAATCCACTGATCCCCCATTCGATACTTAAATAAATTAAATTGTGCATTGACCTTAGGCATAAAAGTGATTTCGACTGCACAGTTTGTTTTAATCCTACTTAATATCGACAAAAATTTGTAAAAAATCGTAATTCACAGTCAGCTTGCGACTGGACAATCACTCGCTATATTGCTCATATTGCGCGAGGAAAATATTTCGAGGATGTGTCAGATAATTGAATTTATGATGAAATAGGGGTCTTGAATGGAAGAAACGATTAAAAGACAGTCCATGTAAATGAGATATCATGGTACCGACGACTTTTCCTTTCACGATTCAAAACTCATTAGGAGAGTCACTCTCTTCCTTTAGATTAAATATCAATCACCTATCCAATCAAGCCAGATATTTGTAGAATGAACAATAAAACTCGGTTTATTAATTCTATCACAATGACGTCACACCCAACTGACAACAGAGTTTAAAAGTACCCATATTTCATCCAATAAGGAAACCTGAATTTTATTTTATTCAATCCAAAAAATGAGAAATTTTCTCAACAGTGTTAATATTATTTATATTTAGAACGATGCTCAGAATTATCATCTATAATGACCGATAAAAAATGTGGTCGTGATTGGAAAAACGAGCCTTAACGGGAAAATGCTTCTTTCTCAAAAGAGAAAAAACAAACTTTCTAATTTAAAAAAAAAAAATCGAAAAACGGCATATTATTTCCGTCCCCTGAGACACCTCAAATCAAACTATCATTTACGTATGCACGAAAAAATGATGTATAAATCAATAATAAATTTAAGATTGAAGTCACCAAGATAGCACACTTGATGAAGTCTAAAAAATTGTACTCAATCATTCAAACTCAAGATTTTTACTATCCCTTATGACTAATAATAATAATAAGAAGAAGAAGAAGAAGAAGAAGAAGAAGAAGAAGAAGAAGAAGAAGAAGAAGAAGAAGAAGAAGAAGAAGAAAAGAACGAAAAGAAAATAAAAATAATTAATAATAAAAGGTTCTTGATCACAAGTACTGATAACAAAAGGATGAGAAAATCTGCTTCTCGTAACTTGAGCAGCTACTCATGATAGTGAGAAATTTTTTGAAAAATCGAGTACATCTTTCAGATATAACACGTCTATAATTTGGCCAAGCTTCAAGAAAATTCATGGAATAGTTTCGGCCATACTGTAACTTGACACTCAAAATTTTCGAAGTCCTCCTCCTATATAATATATTACGGCTCGAGAGGCGAAATTTTTGTAAATTCCCGTTCTATGATTTATTATGGCTCAAAAGTCGAAACTTTTCCAAGTCCAAATTTTCTATTAAGGTGGGCCAGTTTTCGCCCAAATCCCAGAAGTAGAGGAGGAGCAATACCCTCATCAAATATCCTTTCATAGGGTTTTCTTTTTTTTCCTGCAATGAATTGTTGCTGTCCACATTCTCAGGGAGTACTCCTTCTATTAAATATAGTGTAGGGTTGTCTAATCGAGCACGGTAAGTGTTTTGGTATTTCTAGCTTTCATAAATTTCGCAAAAGCCTGAAAGACAGTACATGTTTTTCAATTTTGTGCATAGAGAAGTTATGATTCATTGTCAACTTATTTCTTGTGGGTCTATAATTATGGTGTTTGTAATTGTCTCAATATCCTCAATTTCAATAGACTCTTCGTCAACCTAAAATGGAATGATTGTCGTGGACATTTTATAGTTTCGTCATCAATTATATGTATTTGTCGTAGCCACTTGGCGTAATCAGACAATACACGAAATGACCACTTTTTTTTGGCCATTTCGCGACACGCAGGCAGATGATGTAATTGTACGCAAGTTCACATAAAATGACTGGCATTACTTGAACAGGCAGTCAGTTCGCGGAATGCAGAGAAGTAGTTGGGCAGTTACTGAAATGATTGAACATCATTCTACATAAATATTTTATAATGTATTAGGCCTATTACTAAATTACTGTACGATAATTGTCATGAAAATAGGTTGGTACATACAATTATTATTAAACATTGAGTAGTGTTCAATTTTAAAAAAACAACTGTGCTTGAGGAGCTATTTATTGATACATGTCAAATTACTATGGCACCTGCTATTACAGAGTACATTATTTGCAAAACAAGTACTCTTCTTTGTACTGCACTGACGTCTAGTTGCTTTGCAGTTACATTTTAAAAACCCTTGACCACCACTACAGCGATTAACAGCTTTCCTCAAAGAGAGTACCGTACTCTGGTCAACTGCATCTATTGTTAACAGGCTGCTCTTTGCTGGGATCAACGTTTCAGCTCCATAGTACCCCTTAAATACACCTTGTTCGCAACCAACCTGGAAAACATCATTCTTTTTTGCGAGGATGACGCCAATCAAGTTTGGAGGATCAGAAGGACCTCTATCAACTTTTGGCACTGGAACCATGACAGTGTCTCTTATGTTATAAATTTGAAGGTACTTATCTTCTGACACGGTTTTCATTTTTTCTGCTGCTAACTTGATACGCTTGCGAGTATCCTCTCGTTCGCCTGAAATTTTTGCAGCGTGAGTGCACAAAGGGCACACCTCGCCTCCGTCGCACGCGGCATGATATTCACAAGAACATTCCACGCATGCAAGTACTTCGTCTGTCACCTTCATCTCTTGGAAACATACGCAACACGGTTCTTCTCTTGGGCACGCGGTGTCTTCTACATTCTCGCTACTTAACAGATCTTCGTCATTTTTGGCTGCATTCAGACCCTCGTGTGTTGTTGAAAAGGCATTAAGATTATCTTCATCAGTTAACGTGCGCGCAACTGACAACGGAATACAAAACCATACAACGATTCGACTGAATAATGACTGTGATACGAATTGACCAGGTAGCTCGTTGCAGTACTTGAAATGACCGTCAGTTCCTGTTATGCCTGTCAATTCATGTCCTTTACATCTTCTGCCCGCATTACATGAAATGCCCGCCATTTCGTGTATTGTCTGATTACGCCAAGTGGCTACGACATATTCAAATCAAATACATCAACTTATTGCCAACATGTTCTCCAACTCTTCTTCCAGCACCCCTATGATGCCAACTTTTTCAAGAAGTGTCAAGCCACATTTGCTGTCAATCCTATGCAAGCTGTTTGACCGAAGACCGTTTCGTAGAGAGATATTTTTATCAGCCTACAATGAAGCTATAGTATAAAGGCTACGTAGGCCTACTTAGTACACCTAGTATAGATTTAGTACCAGTATTTAGACTAATATAGGTTTAGTATATAGAATAACATAGAAATATTGTACTGGATGAAACAGATTCTAGGCTCATACCTCGATTGTCGAAATTTTTTCAAGTCCGAAGATCACACGTATGGTAGTAACGCTCAGACCCCAGCACGAAGACATGAAACGTATCAAAAACTCAGAGTTTCGCCAACGCGTTAGTTAAGAGGAATATGAAACCTGCTGAATTTATTTCAAGTTTCCGAAACTTCAAAATTTGTCTAGGTTTGAAAATGGGAAACTTGAAGTTGAAAAATGAAAGAACGACTTTTTCTAGCCGCACTCGGTCGACATGTTTCCAAGTCCCCATTTTCATAGTTTAGCTAGAAATTGCTTCTCGGCAAACGAGTCAGATTGAGATTTATAAATGTATTTGATTTTCAAAAAATAATATAATTTTGCTGTAAGATAGCTTCAGTCATACGTGATGTTTTAAAACCCATGTACAGCGAAGATGGATGAGAATTACTCGGTCCTAACCTCAGTGAGAAGTAGGCGCCTCATCAAAATGAGAGTCGAGAAACAAAACCGTGACAAAAACATACACCTTTCAGTGAGTAGGCGTAAAGTATTTCGTAAAATAATGAGCGTAAATTAATCAACATCAAAATAATACGAAAATTGTATTGCGCGTACGAAAGTTGAAATAAGCCCATAGTAACGTAACTGAGGGCTGGAGGAAGAGTGGAAGAGGACACACTTCGCCATCGAACCGACAAGGAAATAAGAGGAATTTTTATTTCAGGCAGCAGTATAACATTGCATTGTGCATTATGAGATTATGTTGCGCTTAACGAATTCATTAAAATCTAGATAGGAAACTGATTTATCTGTGTTAATTGAATATAAAATTCCGTTGAAATCTGAGATGTTGGTATTAATAATGTTTTATATCAGATACTAAGGACGGATAAGCGGCAATTTAAGAACCAGTTTGTATGATCTGCATACAACATAGAAACAAAAGCCCGTTTAGAACAAAACTTTATGTACTTTTTAAAGTCATTTATTTTTCGTTGCGTATTCAGATTCAGTGAACGATAGCCAATAGTTAACAGCAGGGAAGCATAGAAAGGATGTGTCACAATCGCTGCAACTTAGAGCCCAATGGCGATGCTAGTAGTACCGGTAGGATAGACATTTTTATCATAATACATTAGGGAATACATTCGATTATTCGATATACGAGTACGCCAACGATTGTCAATAATTTATAGTGCGACCGCAGTACGTACTTACGATTATTCTTTAAGAAAAAACTATCGTAAATTTGATAGTGATTCTCCTCCAGTCTCGACCTTTTTGCTTAAGTGACCAATTATTTTCAGTAGCATTTACTATCAATATTATAAATTCTATCAACTATTTACTATTTACTGTTTAGTATTTTTTTTTATTTTTTTTTTCACGAGTACTCCCGTATTTTTTATTCGTTATGTTATAATTTTATTCGTCGACTGCTGTAGTGCGTGGACTAAACTTTGTAACCTCTCAATAAATCATCCTCACCTCTCGTTGAAATAGGAAGTTGTCGTCTACTCACCAACGATGCTTCATTCTACGTAGGTACCGGAATGAAGCGAAGTTCACTAATTAGACTCTAAATTCTGGTTGCTTTGCTACTCCTCCACTATGAGGCCGCACTGAAAGATCAGATCCGCACGCGTAAGCGTCCTGTCCACTCGTTGAATCTTTTAATATTCTCTCCTCTCTCTCTCTCTCTCTCTCTCTCTCTCTCTCTCTCTCTCTCTCTCTCTCTCTCTCTCTCTCTCTCTCTCTCTCTCTCTCGCTAATGTGACGAAAACAACCTGCGTGCACGAGACTGGAAGAGGTTTGTGCCCGGGCGTTGCAACTTAAATATATAGCTACAGCGTTCGGCTTTGACTAAAATACGCCTAGCTTCGGTTGAAGAGTTGGCTTTTGAAAAATAAAAGAAATACCGCTGACCTTTAGCTTGGACTTTTGGAATTGGGTCGTCGTTACAAAAATCCCAACTCGAAAAATATAGCTTCAGTTGAGGTTGTTGAGAGTCTCTTTAATTCTACTTAATACCAATAGTTCTTTTCTCTTTCATGAACAAGGCTGAGTCGCCATGCGCCTTTGTATCCGAGTCTCTTGTTTTTTTTTTTAATCGACTGTATGTGACGAAAATTTATTTTTTAATTTTTTCAAAAGATCTGGTGCTTTTTTTCCTACTAAGATGTAGAGCTCAAGAGATCTCGAATTTTTCTATGTCAAGATCTGGAAACCAAGAGATGCATCTTTGTTCCACTCTTATCTGAAATCTTAGAGACTTAATATTTGTACATACGGTAGGTATATTACCATTAAGGAAGAATCGCGAAGAAGAAACTTTCTGAAAGACTCTACAGAAATTTGAAAAGTGCTATGCAAAAATAAAATCGTAGATGACACAGAATATGTAATACGTGCAGTATTAACCAAACGATATTTATTATCATCAATACCGTATTGATGTTCGAAAACTACCTTGGCCACCTTGGTCACTTTTGACGAAGACTGTACGAGAAATAAAATTTGCCAGCAAAAATGAAATCTCAAGGGACAGAGAATGTATATCTTGAGTGACGTCACAACACACTTTTCCGGTGAGATTATTTTTTTTCTTTTTCGCGATTGCATAGGGGCTCTCGCTTTGCCAGAGGCAAGAGCCCCAAAAACGGACAGCAATAATTTTGTCACGACTATTATGCCGTATCATGCGCTCAATAATTTTGATTTTATTCAATTTGATAAAAAACCATTAATTTTCAAAACAATGAGTGGAGAAAACGAATTTCTGGGTATCGCTCTTATCAAATGAAAAATTTTTGAAATTGTAAATTATACACAAGTCTGTGTCATTAATAAAAAAAACTTCAAATATGATATTCTTCTAGGTTTAGATGCCATAAAAAATTTCAGGCTTTGCCAAAATAAAAAATTGATAATATCGCAAGCTCCGTCTTACGATTGTAATTCTTCTTTTAATCCCTTCAAGGAAAAATTTGAAAGTTGTATCCTGTCCGACTCGGCCTGATAAAAAATAAGGTATTGATACTGTATGTACGTTCTTCTGTGCTTCTTTGAAATTGATATACGGTTATAGTTTTGATTGTAGTTTTTTTCATCCGTAAAAGAACATTATTTCACAATTTATGTATCCTACATAAATCAAGAATAAAAGATTTCGCGAATATAATTAATTGTCGTCTTACATACAGTTCAGAAGTTGAAATTTTTCATGTTCCCTCGTATTATTTATAACTCACTTTGGTGGTGGATTCTGTCATACTTTCATATAGCTTGATATTCAAAATTTTGAACTGCACTCCTTTAATATTTGACATTTTTTCTAAGTTTCGTTCCTGTCATGTACTTTATAGTTCAATATACGAAATTTCAAGTCCAATTCCTTTGATGTTTGAATTTTTCTCCAGTTTTGTCCCTATCATATTCGAGCTCGCACGCGAAAATTTTTTCAAGTTTCCCTCCTGTCATAAATAGCTTGATATCAAGTTTCCTTCCCGTCAAGCACAGCTGAATATTCTAAATTTTTAGTTCAACTCCTTTGATGGCTGAATTTTTTCCAAGTTTCTCTCCTATCATATATGTATAACTCTAAATTCGGAATTTTATCAAGGCCTTCTTCTGACATATAGTTGTACCAGGTAACTTGAATTTAAAATTTCAAGTCCTACTCCTCTGAGAATTGAATTGTTTCCAAATCCCCCTCCCATCATTTATAACTCACAAATCGAAATTTTTCCGGGCTAGGTTCTGTCATATATATAATGTATGCATAGCTTAATATTCAAAATTTTGCGTCCAACTCCTCCAGTGGTTCAATTTCTACCGAGTTCTCCTTATAAATTATACAAAGCTCAGTAATTAAAATGTTTTCTTCAAGTTTGCCTCCTGTCAAATATAGCTTGATTCTTAAAATTTCAAGCGTAATTCTTTTGAGGGTTGAATTTTTTCCAAGTTCCTCTTCTGTCATAATACCTCGAAAGTCAAAATTTTTTCAAGTCTTTCTACTGTTATATGTAGGTCGATATTTGCAATTTCGAGACCAGCTTTTGGGAATATTTTCCTTTCTAGTCCCCCTACGCAATTACACATTAGCTCAAAAGTCAATATCATTTTCAAGTTTCCTTCCAGTCATACATAGATTACAGTGCAGTGCTATGACTGCCACAGCATCTATATCGGCAAAACCAACAGACACTGGACTGTAAGGACATGGGAGGATATTGACGCTTGGGTACCGATGATATACATGGTCGTTTGTCGACGTATGCGGATCACTTGATTGAAATTGAACTCTGTTTTAAGAGAGGTTCGGAAAAATTACTGCTTATCAAAGACAATTACGACCTTCTACGAACAAAAGATTATATACGTGATGGCTGCACATTGGTGATTTTCTCCTCCTGAACAGGAACACCCAGGAACAAAGTTTGGCTTCTTCCGTCTTCACTCAATTTGTATTTCGTATTTTTTCGTTTATTCGTTTCTTTTTCGATACTCTATGATGATGGTTGTTTGAACGAAAGTTTTCGATTTAGGTATATAAAGTATTTTTGTATTAAATAACGTTTTCTACGGTTGATTATTTCAATTCAATTCTAGAAGTTTGTTGGATTAGGTCTAGCAAATATATCGCGAGGAATTTGAAAGAAAAATGCAGTTTTCAAAATAGAAAAATAATATACTCGTAGACTTGTCGTAACTTTCCGGAATGAACTAACAAATTCGTCGCGTTTCGTTCAAATATTTCTTTGGAGTTAATTTATTATGTTGATACTATTTTCACGAACGAGCTACAATGTTGTTACCTGTATCGATTTATTACTGCATGTCTTTTTCTGTAATGAAAACACTCGCAATCTACTTATAGGAGCTCATCAAGATTGGTACCTCGCACTTACGATGATGAAAGTTGGCGTTTACGTTGCCATGTAACTTTTCCCTTCACTTAGTCGTAAATCACGAGCGGAATCGATAAATATTTACGAAAATTACGTTTCCAATTAGGCGCGGCAGAGCGAGTTTAGATAATTATTCTCTTTATTCGCGCTATTATACTTGTGTAGTGTGTAATATATGCGTGCACAAGTGATCGTACGTATACGAGATATGGATTGTGAGTTACGCCGGTGTATTGGGCGAGAAAAGGCCATTTAAGTTAACTTACTCGTGCGCATACAGCATTTGTCAGGCTGCGCGAAAGTCAATGTGCTCTCGGTTACAATGTCGGCAATAACGAGAATATTATTCGAGATGCGATCTTTTACTTTTAACCTGTTCTGTTTGTTGTGGAAGATGCGCCGCTCTGCGTTCTAGAGACTATCGTTTCTCATCAATATTTTAGCGTTTTTACATATAGCGAGCGAGTGCTCGAGAAACCAAAATTTACGTTACTACACTTTTCTCTTTTTCTCCGTCTCTTCAAGTCACGTAATGTTGAAATGATATTTCCAATCTGGTGGGACTGGTCCACGCTAATGAATGGAGCTGCGAACGAATAGATATATATAAATAATCAGAAAAAGCTACGTTAATCCACCGACGACGACAAATGGTGGCCAGCGTCGTGTTGACTCTATTATAAATGCGGAAAATTTATTGTATTAAAATTTTCTTCTTAATGCCACGACCGGTCCCCGTTACCGCAATAACAATTGACCGAAATGACCGGATTCGCGGCAGGGCGCTGCTCTTTTAAAATCAACAGTTATACATATATCACTCTACGATGTATAATAGCCTATACAGCGGCTAAGGAGGCTGCATTGTAAATATACAACAAGTATCTGCAGATAAGAATCCTCGGTGTAGCCTGACTGACCATCATCTGCGAGCAGCAGTATTGCTTGGACTATTCACCAGTCGCTTCGTGGTGTGGCGTGGCGTTGTCGGTGCCGTGATCATAATTTCTAATTACCTTACGTTCATCTCTACGATGATTGAATTATGGTCTGGTCATGACCTCTAACAGGTTCAATCTCGTATACCCACTACAAATAGCTTCCTTCTTCCATCATATACGTTCAAGATTGGACGTGTCTACGTGCGAATATTGTTTACATGTACAGTACCATAATATTGATATCGACAGTTTGTTGCGTGTGTATTTATGAACGCTATAGTAGATTAGAACTCTGCTGCACATTAAGAAATCATACCGCGATACGTCCTATGTTCTAGATAGAAATCGCCTAAATTTAGATTGAACTGTAGGATAATAATATTATTGTGGACATTCGAACACGCTATCTGACTGTTTAGCTTCTCGATTATTTCATTAATTTTTTTTCGGGTACGTGTGAATTTAGAACACATCAAAAAGGAGGAGTTTCACACTCAATTATTTGGCAGTCACATCAGTTAATTACATTGAACACTATTTAATGTAACGCACACATGGAAAACCAAACACACAATAAAAATTATTAGTAAATGTTGAAGTATTCTAGTGTACATTGAAAAATTATTAATTATCATCACGTTGAATAAGTGTGATGAACAATTTTAAAATAGAAAATAAATCAAATTATCTGAATATAAATAAAGGTAAAATTAACTTTTGTCATTGTACATTTAATATTCTCGCAGCGAGACGGGGTCTTCTCCGTTTGCGTCTCTAACCCTTTGGAATTGTCTTTGTTGCTGCTAACACCGTCACCATTTGTAATCTGATCTTTATGCCGAGGAGATGCTTACAAGGTGTAAGTGCTTGACTCTGAACGCACAGAAGAGTGCAGCTGTTAATGAATCCATAATATTACTAGCGGTTGGCAATGCGCCTCCGGCGCGCCTCACCGTCAGCTGTGTGTTGAGTAGATATCTGTGTTTTGTAAATGTTTGGATTTTAACAGTACGAGCTAACTTGACAGGTAAAGGCTGTATTTGAGCGAAAAACGGACTAATTCATCAATATTTTACCAGTCGCAATGATTAAAGAAATGGGTGGACAGTAGGTAAAAAGACTGCCGTACCCCTGACGCGCATTACATCAGTCTATACAGAGTCATGAGACGCACTCAGTCGTTTCCTCTAAGAGAAACCGGATGTAATTTTCACAATTCTTCCTCGAACACAGTATACTTGTTCTTAGGTAGATTCAAACTCCCATGACGATAACAGATAACTTGCAGCATATTTCGTTAACTGCTCGGGATATTGCCTTCACAAACTGTTTAATCGAGGCCAGCAGTGAACCTGTTTTATGGAGGTTTCTTTGTTCATACTTTTTCTAAATAAAAGTTAAACTTTGTTTCTCGCTACCTTAGGAGTTTGAACTCGAAAGTCCATATTTTTTCAAGTCTATCCACCCCCTCCTATCAATATTCGAAATTTTTCCAAATCCCGCTCCTATCTTCTATAGCTCCGGGGTGAAACTCAATCTTTGAAATTTTTACGTCTCGCTTTAATCACATATAGCTTGGAGGTCGGAATTTTTCCAAATCCCACGTTTTGCCGGGTCGGCCAGCTCTCGTCATTTTTCTTCAGTTTACCCCCTCCATCAAATAGGTTCCCTGTTGAAAACCAGCCATCCTATTAACGCATTACATCAGTCTGCATTGACGCATGAGACGCACACAGTCGTTTTTGTATGAGAAACAGATGTACTTTTCACATTTCTCTCTCAAACCCGGTACCTTCTTTTAGGTGGTTTCAAAGTCTGACGACAATATTCACCTGATGTAGTTACTTATATCACAAAAGCGGAGGAAATTTTCAAGAAATTATTTTACATAAATGTCTCCTTTTAAAATCGAAAATTGGATTCATTGCAAAGGAAATTACAATATAAAAATACGTGAAAATTGAATAGTCTGTGCAGATTTATCTAGAGCAACCGGTTTAAATGCTCTGTCTGTGTGAACACAATGGTGTTGAATACGCATCAGTCAAAATACCAACAGTTTCCAAATTTTCTCCTGTAAATCTGAAATTAGACTCAGAGGCTACAGTTTTTGTTCTCTTCAATTTTTCATAAAAATGAGTAAAATTCGAGTTAGGTATTACAATAATTGAATTTTTAGAACTCGCATTTAAACATTTGGAACAACGTGTACAGTGAGAAGCAGTTTTACTACGTCCAATTTCCTCGTTTTTTACCATTTAGTTTTTCGCTCATCACTCCATCCAGGAGGAGTCAGAACGTCGAAATTTATCTAGAACTTTACCCGAATAAAAATAAGACATTCAAAAAATACTCCACTTCAATAGATAAAAGCGTTTAAATAAGAGGCACGCAAACATATCATCGTTGTCACAGTCGCGTTTCTACAGACAAACATTCTAAGATTTCCGTACTTTCGGTTATGTTAAGAAAATAAAAAGAACACATCTCCAACGTGCTGTAATTTAGAGGGTAGCACCGAAATTAAGTTCTTAAGAATACAGGATGTAAGGGTAGGAGAGAAATACAGTGGACAGTTGCGTGTGAGTACCCTTCTTCGGGGGTGAGTTGAATCGCGTCAAGTGACGCGTACAGCGAGGGCACACAATTACCAACTTTTCGAACGAAAAGTCAGGTATTACTCCCGACACAATTGTGACGGCGAAGCCCGGGAAAGAATTTTCTCGACGTTCTAGAGGTCCTAGATCATCCTGAGACTAATAAAAAAATTTCAGGTATCCTTATATATTTATAAGGTTTTTTTTGTCCACGCAACTCCTCAAAAACTACCGGATGTATTCTCGTAAAGTTTGGTCAAGTTGCAGTGGATTATCTGAAGTTGGGCATGTGCATTTCTTTCTGAGATTGGATGAGTAGTTGAGTAATCCTGAATTTCCCTCGAATTTCTTAGTGTTGTTTCTCAAAGAATATCAATCTTATTATCTTCATATCATTGCATTACGTCATAGTGGATTCAATCTTATTGCGCTCTGTAATTTCTGTATCGATTGAACAAGTGGTTCTTGAGTAAATCTCAAAATATAAGTAGTCCACGTATAGAGCCGTAAAAGCTGAATCACGCTTGTTTATTTTCTTTGAGTCATTTCGCCCGATGGTACCTCTGATGCATTGTACACCTATTGGCTGTGAAAACTTCTCATTACCAGTCATATATGATTGAAAAAATTCGACGTTTATTGGGTACGTAAAACAAACGTTGCGCTTAACCGATGGATTAAATAATTAGCCGTGTATTTTATAATTACTGATTTATATAGGTATGCATAGCATTTTTTTTATTTTTCTACGTTATCGCAATGGCTCGTAGCCTGAACACTAGGAAGTGATGAAATTTAGGTAAAGACAAAGAAGTGGAAGTTTCATTGGCCATTTCAATTTTCCTCATCTATGTTTTGATTTTCGTAATTATCGACTTCATATACCTATCTCACAGTGTTTCTGGAAATGAACAGTCAGGTTAATACTTCGAGATTCTTCTAAATCACCGAAGTTTTATATTTCAATTTTAATAGAGCCATGTTCCGTTACCGTTCTTCTATTTAGAGTTTAATTTACGTACGGGGAGAGAAAGCTATCAATCGACTCCTTGTTGAGTTATTTCCCATGAATACCTGTATTTGAAAATTATAAAAGTACTTATTAAAAAGATTAGAAATGAATTGAACAAGAGAAGAGTGAGTGGAATACCTTACATTATTATCATCCCAATCAGCTCCTAACTAAGAAACAATGAAGTTTAAATATGGAGGGCATGTGTAAATTTTTTTATAGCAAATTATTGAAAAGTCGGTGATGCTTACGCTGCTGCGTGAGCTTTTTTTTAATAAGAACTTTTTTTTTAATGGGAACTAAAATTTTCATTTATGGTTTAAAATTTTTTCTGAAATAATATGAATATGTGGCGAAGATTTCAAATCGATAGGTAGAGCGGTTCTCGAGTTATAAAAGGACAGACAAACAGACAAACTTTCCGCTTTATATATTAGATATCCATCTGCACTGGTTTCTTTCAAGACTTTCACATTCTTGACAGCTCACTGATAAGCACGTGTTCGTAATGGCATAATTTCAGAAGGTTGTGTAGAGTAGGGCACACAATTGACAGGTACAGATATTTGTCAGGCCAGTTAATTCTTGAGAAAATCAAGAATACTATTCAGGAATTTTCCTATCCGCAGACATTTCCTGAGAGTATTTTCTTGCTTGATGATGGTTTTTATTTTTATTTTATTTTAAATTGTTTTATTTTTTGAGGTGGTGCCGACAACAGTCCGTGGACCAATTACTGCCGACACTACCTTTACATACTTTAACAGTAATCATAATTAAAATAATTCTAACTAAATAATAATTAAAAAAAAATTAATAAAAAAAAACAAATCAAAGTGATATGCCGTTAATAGAAGGGTATCGGGTTAAATAGGGATCAATGCAACATGAATATTTTTCAGAAAAAATGGAGAGAGGGAAAGAGATTTGAAGAGATTATTACAAATGAAGTATGTAATGTCCATTGCACTTCAATTTTGGATATTTCACCTAGCTACCACGTAAAATGTTAGCTGCATATGAAGCTTGAAGCTAGACGTTGGTACGGTTAGTAATTTATTAATTAATCGAGAATCAAATCGAAACGATTTAATCAAACTGAATTTGCCAGAATCGTTGAAAGATCCAATTAGTATGCTTTCGACTCAAATGTCATAATTTGAGTAGATGTGAGCTTAATATGAACCGTAATTCTTATACCTCAATCAATTCAGTTATAGATTAATATTAGCAAAAATTCAGGGCAATTTCGCCAAAAGTGGGAATATTGGGTATCTAATTTTTCGAGTTTTTGATTGCTGTTTTTTTACCTTTTTTTTTGTAAATTAATTAGTTAACCCCTCCAGATCACATATCCGTATTCAGGTCTACATTTTTTGCTCTCAAATGAAAACGTGAAATTGGTCCATATACATATCATTTTTGGTCGAGATTATCATTACCGTGGAAGCAAAAAATGACTGAGGACACGGTAATGAGAAACACGGTAATGAGATTTCCGAAGAAAATCAGTTCGGTCACAAGCTACAGTGTAGCTAGCATCAACACTTCAGTTGGAAATGATAGACGCTTACAGATGGAATACGCTAAGGGAAAAAAATATTTCTTCAACTTACCTCCAGAGGATTAATTCATCGACACGGTAATGAAAACTGAAAATGGACAAGCCCATCCGTCATTACTCGAAGGAGTCTCGACTTGTACTGACTTGTACCATCAGATCCAAATCGCACTAGCGTGATGCAATAATGATGCAACAGCTGAACCAACTTCTTAGAATTATATTATAACACAACCTTATCACTTGGTGTTGCTCGATTTTCATACACACACGGTAATGAGAAAAAAAGTGGGGACATACGATTTTGAACAGAAGATGTGCCTCGCTTCCTACGGTGTGTTTTTTTGTAGTAGTTTCTCAGTGTTCTTTTTCCAGGAAAGCGGTATCTTTCAAACTCACACGTTATTAGCTCATCAGTATTATGCCTATCGTCGCTATGAGCCAACAATAAAAAAAGATCGTATTGAAGACATGCCACGGTAATGAGAAAACGGACTTTCGGATCAATTTTTGGGGGGGAAGGGGGATAGTACTTGATTTCGAAAATGAATGGTTTTGTCCTACATTTAATGTTGTTTAGCGAGAGAGATTTGAAACTTATAAAATATCATGATTTAGGCTGTCAATTTGCTGAAGACTTAATACTCCCAACGTCGGCGAAATTACCCCTTAGCAAGTGCGTGTGTCATGATCTAGACGTAAGTGTCCCTTGAGTATAGCACTACTTGCGGTACATTCCCGTTCAAGTTATTCATCTTGTACGCTTTTTCTCAATTCGGTTTTGCGGTAGAATTTCATTATTACGGTTCAATTCAACGAAATACGTTGCAAGGTTTTACAGACGTGAGAAAACTGTGTTGCGAATTTTTTTCCATCTCTCATTCATAATTTTTCAGCATCAGGATAGAGTCGTTCTACTCGTAGTAGCCTAATCGGGAATAAATTTTCCCTCTCTTAAATTAAATACCAATGACCTGTTTAATCATGCCAAATATTTGTACTAGAATGAATAATAAAAACCAGTTTATAAATTCTATCACTATGACGTCACATCAACTGATAACAGAGTAAAAATACCTATAATCCAATAAGGAAACCTGAATTTCGTTTTAATTTAAGCTAGGAGTCATCTAAAACCTACAAAACGTCTCCAGAAAATTCATTCCCTCTCCCCCTGCCCACATTGCTCCGGGCTATAACAGTTGTTTCTGTGATCTTTGCAAATTGGACTCTCAATATGATTAAACGTAACTTACAGAATCGTATTAAGTCAATTGGAAACACGCTGAAGAATTACTATCAATTATTAATCGTCGAAAAAATTGTTGGTGCCCATTTTCAGATTGAGACTATAACTTATCTAAGTCTCGAAAAAATCCAATTTCATTTCTTTTAGTGTAAATATAGACCTATATAAAGAAACCTCAATTTTTTTTCATGCCGAAAGTAAAGTAGGGCCTCCAAAGCATCGAGAAAGATGACTGCTTTTTCCTCCAGTCAATCTTGCTACAGATGTAATACTGCACTTTTCGAGCTAGAAAAGTAGGTAAAAAAAAAGAGCTTTACAATCATTTTTTCCTATACGTTATTTTTATTCTAGTATTAGTCTAGTATACTGTATATTATATAAGCTGAGTGGCTCAATTCTTTATCACCCCCGATTCCTAGCATCTCTTAATGCTATCTCCAGCTGATACTCCTCTCATGCACTCATAAATTGTATTCACGCTATCATATCACCATTTTCTATGCAAACACCATCCAAGATTCTTCATCTGGGAATCCAGCTACAAAGAGATCCCGAAAAACTAAAAAAATCGATGTCAAAGCCAAAGAAGTAACCAACCACCCACCAGTCAACCCCTCATTCCTTCCCTCATACTTCAACATTTCCAAACGTATTAACAAAATACCTCACTTTTCTAGCTATAGGAAAGTCGATAAAAATATATAGCACCCGAACCTGATTCACTCGTTAATCTAACCTCAAATCTGACTCAAAGAAGCCAGTCCAAATTGAAAATAATATTCTCATCTCCTGAGACACCTCAAATCAACTGTGAACCACCACCAATTATGTATACATGAAAAAATGACGTATAAATCAATAATTAATTAAGAATGATGTCACCGAGGTAGTCTCGCCTCGGCACACTTGATGAAGATTAAAAAACTTTACTTAATCATTCAAACTCAAGGTTTTCACTATCGATTATGACTAATAATGATGAAAAAATGAACAGCCCGCCATTCTCACTATTCGTTCAAAAACAAATTTAACAAAACAAATAAAATTTGACGAAACGAAATTCAAGGCTCTAGGGGCTGTGAGAAGCGAGATACAAGGATATACCTACTAAATTTGAATGAAATATCATCGAAAATAAAATTCAATGAACCCTTGGTCAAGAATGAACCAAGAATGAACGTGTTGAATGATAAAAGGTTCTTCATCACAATACACGTACTGATAACAAAAGTGGTAAAGGGATAGGAAAATCCGCTTCTCGTAACGGAAGCAGCTACTCGCAGGTATTCCTAAGAAGCTACTCGTAATAGTGAGAAATTTTTCAAAAAGTAAAAATTTCTCGAGAACTACTCATCCGATCCTCAAAAAAATTGCAGGTGCACATCTTCAGATATAGTACTACAATATGGCTAAGTTTCAAAAAAATCCATCGAGTAGTTTCGGAGGAGTTCCACGGACAAAAAAATCTCATACGTACATATATATATGTATGTATGTATGTATAAGGAAACCGGGAATTTTTTTAATGCCAGTTGTGATCTAGGACCTCTAAAACGTCGAGAAAGTTCATTGCCCCCTCCCCCCATTTACCTTGCTACGGGTGTAATACCTCACTTTTCTAGTTAGAAAAGTCGGTAATAGAAAAGTCGGTAAAAATCAGGACGCATTTGGAAAAACTAAAAATTAATCCGATGACATGTATTCAGGTACAGGTAATATTTGTGTGTGTGTGTGTGTGTGGGTACGTGCATTATATCCCTTGTTCGGTTACCAAAATAAAAATAGTGTCTATCAATTTTCAATACTTTTATAAAATTCAGAATAAATTGAAATTCTATCAATAATTTTTGACACTCCTCTTCGCTTTGTACTTAAATTTTCTGTACTGTGGGTATTGTTCGCTATTTGTTGAATTTTTATTTGTTGACCTTCCTCTCGTACTGCTGTCGCAGAAGTATAAATCTCCTATCGAATACCGGTAATTTGTGGCAATTTTTTTGTTTGTAATTATTACTATTTTATTAATGCGCATGGCCTTAAAATCGAGATGAGCGAATAGTAAAATATATCAGTTACTATTGTAACTCGTACGACAGAGCGTAAGAGAACTTACAAAAAGTTACGTAGTAAACCGATAAAGAAGAAAGGAAAAAAATAAATAAACAAATACAATCCTGTAGGTACGTTGTTACAACTACCGAGCGTAAAGCTCGCTAAATAATTGAAAAGCCATCGAGAACGAACCAGAAGAAAGAAGGTAAACGGAAGAAAAAGATTATACTTTACGACTTGCTTCGAGTTTATATATGTACGTAATTATTACGAGCGATAGAAGTAGCAACCTCGTATTATAGCGTTACAATATTATAGTCCATGACGTGACGTGACAGAAGTGTATTTTTATAGCTTTCTTCTCCCCCCTCGCCTCTCGTTCGCCTCCAACAAATTTATAAATCATCTTTCGTGCGAAAAATATTTAAAGTAATTTTCCTTTATTCGAAAAGCTTGTTAATTGCATGTGTGTGGTGCCTACGTACGAATACGTTCATCGTCCCTGAATTATTGTGGTCACGTCACTACATTGACACTGTGCATCGCGACTATTAGTAGTGCAGGTAGCGATAGTACTGTCATGCCATCGCGACTGCTCGCGCAGATGGTGACGGATGGCACGTGGAATTACGAAGGTGAGGAATTGGAATTAACCGCATTCGGAATGATGTTCGCATAAATACGTATGAAAACACACTGTAAGTATACGCGTTCGCAGAACTTCACCTCGTGATTCGTAAAAATAATGAAGTTTCTTGAAAGACTATAGGGAGAAAATAGAGAGCGGAACGTGCGATAAAACCGTCGCGGCAACAAAGGAAGTGTATCGACTTTATTGCTAATAAATTTTGAACTATTGTTCGAGTTCGGCGTCAGATTTTAAGAGCGCATGCCGTACGAATTAACATACCACGCCCGCACTTCCATAAACGCTCATTCTTCTGATATTGCAGTATTGCACCGTCGCGTCAGATGCGCCGATGCAGTATTTACCTGGTACATCATTTTCTCGAGCGTCCACATAATTCAGTATTTTTACCGCGTATCTCTCTGCTTTTATTGCGAAATTGCGTTTTTTACGACTACCTGCAGCAATATATAATGCGTTCTCTGAACACAACCCATTACCTGTTTTCATCCGCAAATGTATACAGGGGCGCAACACCACCGCCGCGCCGTTTGAACGCGACTGTCAATCGAATAGAGTCATTTTTGTTCATTCTTATCGTGATCGCTGAATGAATTTCAGCGTAGACAAAGCACTCAATTTGAGAGAAATTACTCGTACAATTCTTGTAAATAATGTTCTGGTTTTGTTCACTTGCCGCGCCGGATCATTGTCGTGGAACTCATCGTGCATAGTGGTATCTGAAATTGAGTACTGGCGTTCGATCCTACCGATTCGCGACGAGTAAAAAAAAACTATAATATGCATGTTCTGGGTGCCTGATGCGTTACCAGGGTGTCTACCAGGTCAACTAAGTCAATTAAAGTCAACTTTTTTGAAACATGGTCAACTAAGTCAAGTAAAGTCAACTTTTCTATTCGTAGGTCAACTAAAAAGTCCCAAAATGCATAATTTTGTGTAAAGAATGTTTTTTCACATGTCTTCCTATAATAAGCACAATATCAAGGTATAATCAACAAACTTATGACTTTTAAAATGACACTTTTCTCAATTAAATATTAATTCTTGCAAACGAATAAAACAATACCGAAATTACGATATTAGTTTGGAGAGGGGGGGGGGGGTTGATTTTTTTTAGGGTCAAATAAAATATCGAAAAAAGGTCAATAATGTCAAGTATTTAGTGCTGCCCCATAATTGGCCAATCTGGCTGTGCTGGGCAGCACTTTAATATTAAATAAATAAATAAATAAATAAAACTATTTCCATTTTTCAATTCTGGTAGACACCCTGGACTTACCGCGTTCGATAATCAAAATATTGGAACTTTTAACGATAGATATAATGCACGCATAGTAAAGCACATGACTCGAAAAACATTCATACTTGTAGTAAATTTTCAATTTCTGTTTCTTATTATGAACATTTGTTTTATTCTGAATAAAAATTTAGGTAGTAAAATTCTCAATTTGGTGTCGTTTCAATCAAATTCGAAAGGAAAAAAACTGGAAAAGATTATTTTTCCCAATGTTCTATACTTTTGTACGAGGTCCTTCCATGCGGCGAGACTGAGAATTAATCTTCCTCCCAATCGATGACTTCTGAAAGAAAATATTTTTACTCGAGTAATTAGAAAATAGGTATTTACGAGTATCATGGAAGGGAAGTAAAGGGGAGAATCCAGTAGGGATTGGAAACATTCTGTGTTTTTTGTTCTTTCATCATTCTCTTCTTCCTTTAATAAGAAAAGATCATGGCCGTCTGCACTCCTGCAGTTCATTTTAATTTGATCGTTTTTCATAGTAATCCTATAGAATTTTATAATTCGGAGGATCATATTTATTTTGAATTAAGAACTCCGATTTTAACTTGTTCAGAGTGGTCTCTACGATGAATTAAGGGTATCGTGATTCCAAATGCGATGCAAAGTTTATTCACCTGCTAAGTGCAGAAAAATTGCGTAAAGTACGGTGTGTACAATACACGAGATTGAAGTCTTGCTCGGTATAGAACAATTAAAATATTGAAAATGTAGACATCAGACAGCATATTCGAAAGAAGAACGTCTGGCGGACGAGATATCTCGTTTGACTGAATGCATAATGAAGAAGGACTTCAGCATATGCTTGAATCTTAATATTATTCTATCGCAACAATGAATTAGAGTCTTATTAGAATGCGCGGGTTCAGAGGTCATTAGACATACTATTTCACATTGCAATTCAATACACCGACATACCACCAGGTCGTACTGTTCGTCTATTTCATGTACGCGTGTACTTCTGTTGACCATTTATTGAAGTATAGGAGGAATTCGGTGAAAAAGATGTACCTATTTACTCCTACGAATTTAAATTTGAAAAGTTTTATGGTGATCAACGACAAGTAAATCATCAGGGCTAAAATTCGAGTAAAAATATCCTGGAAATTATATTTTAAGTTTACATATTATGCGTATAAGAGGCTAGATGTCCGATCAGAGAAAAGATTCTCCCTCATCTCCCTCTTTTTTAAAGGCTGTACTCTTGAAATTGAAACTGTGAAGCATGTTTGAGAGGCCACGATATTAAATAAAGAATTCGGAAAAAAAAATGTTTGATCGAGTCTAAATTTAAAGTTTTATTTTTAGTCAAATTACCCTTTAGATTTCCCTGATGACCACCATCTCCATATAATATTAGTAATAAAAGTACACTTGTTTCCTACGAAATTATCTCGAACTCTCATATGTTAATCAGATTAAGAAATGATTACAAACCAATCTCTATTAAAATGTTAATACTGCCTCTATAATGATAATACTTGCGAATAAAGCTATCTCAGACTATGTTCGAACCTACCTATTTGATTCGTTCCGACTTTACCGCAGAACCGACTTAAGATGCTTGTACATATGCGCTTATAATTTCCGATATTTTATTACCTATATTGTTTCGTCCGTCGCTGAACGTTCTTCAAGTATTCGTTTTTGAACCAGAAAGCTTGTCATGAGGCACCAGCAGTCGAACTTGGCCACGTAAATTCATGTCTTGTCGGTTGGTTACTGTCTACAAAGGGTCCATTGAAAAGATATTTTACACCGGATGTTGAACATTTCCATGATTAAATTTGATCGGTTCGGAAATATTTTTGATGCTCGTAAGGAAGTCTTTTGATTTTCGAAGAGTCGTGGCAATAAAAGTAGTTTTTCTATTTCGTAGGTAATCAAGTGATACTGATTCACTGCGATATTCAGGTTCCTTCCAAATTAAATGATTCTCAAATATATTTTTATGATACAAATTCGATCATGAGAAATCAAGACGTGTCATGTATAATTATCTTTTTAGAAGATTGAAACAAATTCAGATACTTGCACTATTTTCAATTAAAACTATTTTTTTCTTCAATTTTTAGTAGGTAATTGGTTTTTTTAATTTTATTGATTAGCCAACTAAGTGGGATTTACTGAGATGAAACAAGAACAGCTGAAAGAGTACAGGCACGTTTCGTAAGTGCGGGATTAAAATTGTGAATAATGTTTGGCGGAATTTCACAGGTTATGACCCCTTTAATCTCTGCGGAGTTTTAAATTTACGATGAAATGCACTCTATCGTAACTCGTTTTCTGCGGATAGAGAATCTTGAGTACAACTTTATTCTTCTTCTTTCTATCATTACGTATATGTATATATAAGTATAGTAAATTTTATCATTATCAAATATATTTTTAAGGTGCGTATCTATTTACTTACATCGTGATCGAATTAAGTACTGTATAGTATTGCGTATTTATAATATGTAATATTTCCGTTTTTAAGTAGATTATCTCAAGCTGCTCCACATTATTACAAGGCGAAAGGGAAAACAGCGATCGCGATGAAATATTGGGCGTAAACCGGCTCAAGAAATCAGAACTAATTAAGAACAGGGTTAAAGGGTAAAACACCTTTCCATAAAATATTCGGTATTAAACACTACGGTCGATGTAACTCGAAAAATACGTTTATGAATAGAAGGACAAATACGTAGGGCAACATCGGTAGTGGTGATGACCCAGCGGTGAGAGAGGAAAAAAAGAGGGGGTTAAATAAATTACCAAATATGTGAGTACGAGTCCGCAAGTAGGTTTTGATAAAGAAATGAAGGAAGACGATTTACCGGACAAAGCTATAAAATGGTACCTCTGCTTTGAGGTTGTCGTTACAGTATTTAAAAATAATGATAATAATTAAGAAGAGATGTCTATACTCGAATCATTTTTAATGTCGATACGGGAATGCGCGGGGAATAGCGTTTGTTATCGTTAGATTCCAGTAGTCCTTTTAAAATTATGTTATCAAACTCGCTAATGGAAAATACATACGATACAAAGGTACCGTATACGCGCCAAGCTGTCACTTATAACGACCGTCCATAAAACCACAACTATACTTGAAGAAAGAATCACACTGAGTAGGGCTTGTTTGGATTTCATTAGACCGTATGAATAATCATTCTGCCGCATATAAATGGATGATGTCTTCGATCAAATGAATGAAAACGTCCGCTAAGATAAATACTTCAGAGCTTCTTTTCATATGTATAGGTAAGATGCATAGGTGAATTAAGTAGAATTCAAATGTACCCTCACCCGGAAACTGCCGGAGTCATTTTCGAGAAATTGGCAATACCGAGGAACAATATTAAGGTAATACAAATAATGTTGCCACTATGCGAACCATATCACGTAAGCGCGTTCCCCAAATTTTCTTGTGCAGTATAGTAAATTACATATTAAAAATTCATTCGAGCCGTAAAGTTCATATTGACTTAGAACTCACGCATTGGATGTTTGGAATAGAAAGTTGTCATTCTTAGAATTTGAATTATTTACATCCATGTTTGTTTCGGATGATCTTTTTTGATTATGGATCGACCAATTACTTTATCAGACCTTAAGTTTTCAATAATTCAAACCGTTTGTGTCCTTCTGTAACAAAATATTCTGTCGAATTTTCATGACTATGGCTCTGACCATTGACCACGAACTAAATCTCCGGAGATATTAATTTCTCTCCATTTTAATTTGAGAAAGTTTATTACAATAACTGTATACCTACATGTTTATCTGCCTCTTGATAACTAATTATACGTCGATAGCGTTCGTGTCATTAATACTTTTGTATTTTGAATAATTATAATTTCGTGAATATTTTCTTGTGTTTGCAACGGATTTTCACTGGGAGAATTTGAGATTTTTAATTATTTTTTTATCTCCATTCCTAACCTCAAACCACAATTTTTCAAGGTAGGCGTTATTTGTAGAGACGGAATCTACGTACAAAATGTTATTTGCAGAGACTGCATCTGAAGGCAATAACAGTTGTAATATATAAGTCTTGAATTGCAAGAAAATAAGTATTTTATTCATTACATTTAAATGGTAACATGTCAATTTAAAGGTACATATCAATCTATTTCATTCATCACCAAAATCATCGCACTTTGGACAGCCATCCTCTTTCCAACACTTTTTATGAACTTTCTGCCTACAACAAGGAGTGAAAGTTGTGGTCGCCCTGGATACATTACCGATGGATGAGTAACAAATAAGGCAAGAGGATCCTATATCAACATCCTCCTCGTCACTACCTCCATTCGACATGGATTTTCTAATTTTTTTGGTTGGAGGTTGTTTCTTACTGTCAGTACTCCTACTGCGCTGTTGTGTGTTTTTAACAGGGAACCTGTTTTATGGGGGGCTTTTTGAGAAATTTGCCGTGTGCCGTCCGCCGTCCAGCGAAAAACTTGGAAAAATTTCGACTCTCGAGCCATATATGATAGGAGAGGGACTTGGAAAAATTTCATCTCTCGAGCTATACATGATATGAAAGGGACTTGGAATATATGGCTGTAGATTCCAGAAAAATTTAGACTCTCAAACTATATTATACTAGGCTTATAGTAGGTCTAGGCCTTCTTTATACTACCTTTATCTAGGTCTAGGCTTCCTTGAGTTTTCAATACCAAATCCCATTTGACTCATAAAACAGGTTCCCTGCGTTCCTCGTTCAATTTCGTTAAGGAAGCCGTTGTTTTTTCTCCATCTGCTAATGATTTATTGAACGAACACAGCTGTTCTGTAGGCCGTTTGGGCCTATTGTGAGCACTTCTTTCACCTCATCCGTTATTTCCGAACTTCCATAAGCTGCCTTGCTTATCTCATGATTGTGGTCTAAGTTGACTGCAGTGATTTTTATACGCGTAGAATTTGCGGGCTTGAAACATACGATTTTGGCTGTACAACCGAGGAAATTGTAATGTAATGTTGTACGTTCACCTGTACTACTCGAAGGTCTTACATAACCATGTCGACACGCTATTCGCACTTGTCGCTGATGGTTGCTTGTTACAACGAACGGCTGATAATGATCTCTACAAAATTTCTGAAAACTTTGGAAAAGATGTTCGTAGTTATCGAATACTTCATCAACTGCGATTAACTTTGCCTTTCCCATTATATATGACACACACACACGTGAAAACAATGAACTCGCGTCGCACTATTACTGACACCCTATTCTTATCTGAATAATCTTGAAAACATTCGTCCATATTCAGACAGATCACAATTGTATTCATCATTGTTAGTATCATGCATTTGATGTTCTTCAACAGGTTGGTACTTACCGTATCTGCAAATTCAGCCTATACCTACCGTATGTAACTGCAGATGGACCTACTACAGATACAGTATCTACAAATAACATTTTATGCGTAGATACAGTCTCTAGAGATAACGTTTTATATGTAGATACCGTCTCTACAAATAATCACTTTGATTTTTCAAAAGTATCTCAGATGAGTGTTTAGTGGATTGACCTATACAAACGGAAATGAAGAAAAGAAAGAAGGAAGGAAAAAAACTAAACTAAAATCAGACAATTTGCACGCGATAGTCTCTATGACTGTTGTAGAAGACTGTATGGTCTGTTTAAAGTAAGACATACTAAATACCATCCGCAACATACCATTTGTGTAGGTATGGTGGCAATGAAGTTTGACGCAGAGAAGAGTTCCTTTATGCTACCGTCGTCTCATTGGCCAACGTATTTTAGTGTTAGAACAGCCCATTCTCTTCCGCTAAAACTTGTATATTTGAAAATAGTATTACAACACAAGTATCGAAAGAGAGCTTTTTCATAACGAGTACGTGATTTTGCGTAACGAGCGAAGCGACGATCGTACGAGTTATGAATAAAGCTCTCTTTCGATACTTGAATTATTGTATTATATTTTTTAAAACGAATGTATCGAAAGGATCAGAATAATGTCATATTTAGTTGTAAATTTGTAATTTTCATTGTCTTTTATTCTAACGCGTATCATCTTTTTTTCTACGTTTTGTTTGGTTTTATTGGCTTGAGTAATACATTGGTTGTTACTTATACCCTCCAAATACATCAATGAACAAAAAATAATGAAATTTCATAAAAATATATAATAGTTTTAAAAACAAGTTTTTTTGGTAGGAAAAGTAACCTAAAACTCTTCTAGAATCAAAAAGAAGAAAAAAAAAACAAGAGAGATCAAATGAAAAAAACAAAAATTGAATAGAGCCTGAATAAAAAAAAACAATATCCGAGGTTCAACTCATAATTAATGAAATGATATTCATATATTTGAAATCGAACAGTTTTGGAATGTGAAATGTCGACTTAGAGAGGAAAGAGCTTGGGCCGCTGCAGTTGAATATTCTGGAGTGTTTGCGGATGCGAGAAATGATTCACAGTTGTTAGTTGACGTTTTTGAAAGTTTTATTGACGAGTCTACTGTATTCCTCTGCGATAAAGCTACCTTGTTCCCGGAGGAAGAACTATCTCAACTGAAAAAACAACGGAAAGAAAATTTCTTATTCAAGTTACATGAGTAGCACTGATAACATTCATGTTGAAAGAAAGCACCTCACCTTTACGATCAAAACCAAAAAATTCGGTCAGGGGAAAGTCTATTATAACATCTTGTACATTCCTGAGAATATCGCTTTCTTCATCTTGTTCACTGGTCGGTACATTAGAAACATGCGCCATGTTATCATTATCCTCTGACGGTGGTACGAATACAGGTTTGTCAACCAACGAATTTGAAACTGGAACGGAATGAACTGATGCTACCACCTCTGAAACGTTACTTTCTGACGGTACTGGATGAGGTTCACCATTGTTTCGACGAAGAAGATGAGCCTCGGAACGCAATAAGTAGTTCATGCTATTCTGAATATAGCCACGAGCTACATTACTCGATTTCCACCCGCCTATACTCATGATCCTTTCAATGTCGGCTCCATTCTCCGCTGCATTGGATGCCGAGGTCCTTCGTAAACTATGACCTATTATTGAAAAAGAAAATACAACAACGTGTAACATTAAGTACATAGGTTGGTAGTACGACTTGGCAAAATGTTAAAATAATATACTGTACACACCTTTATAGCTTAGCGGATTCTCTAAATTCAAGAATTCGGCAATTTCACGAGGCAGTTCCGAAAATCTGTTGATCCCAATTGGCTGTCGAATACACTTGCCGTTACGATAACAGAGAAAAAACCTATCTGTTTTTAAATCATTCTCTGGTCTGAGTCTCATGTAACTCTCTACGATGTCGAAATAGTCATCACTGATAGTAAAACTTCTTGGATTATCAGTTTTATTCTTTGGAATCTTAACCAAGAGAATTCGGTCGCCTCTCTTCTGTACGTTATGAATATCCATTTTAACCAATTCTTCTTTACGAGTAGCACCCGCGATACCGAATACAAAAACGACCTGTTGCAATAAACCAATTTATAGAGAAATGCACTCTACTAAATAACTTTGTGGAAGTAAAATCACTCATCTATAAGAGGTAGATGACTTACTTTGTGAACGAGATACGTTTTAAGGTGCTTCGTCTAGGAACCGTTTCTGTTCTCTTGGGTGAAAACGTTTGACTTTGAAGGAATATAACCCAATTGTTCATTTGCGTGATAAATTCAATCAATGTCGAATATTTCGAAGTATCAATTTTCTGTTTTAATTTTAATAATGTCCGAATCATCGAATATTTCGACCATAACGTTGTTGGGACGCATTTCAGCGACATTTCCTTGAAATACGCTAATAGAATCTCTTCGGTGACAAACGTAATTCCATGTTCACTCTGCCAGTTGAGAAATGTCTGATACGCGTGTTCATATCTTGATTTCAATTTCTTAGGAAGTACGTTGTGAAGAGCGGTTTCAGCAAAGTTTCTTATGTATTCTGAAGGTAACTCTGAACTCGACGTAGCAGCAGGTGAAGACATCGCGAAATTTTCCTGCCGGTACGTGTCTAGCTATCTACAATGCAACTCGCAACTTGAAATTCAAATCTGGTTTCCGTTACATTACTACAATCAAAACGACCTTAATAATCTGTCAACGCTGCAGTCAGCCACTCGGCGGCCATCGAATCATTCGTTCGTTCATACAATCAGCAAAAAACACGGTACCGTGGTGAAAAAGTACTTTTCCATCATACTAAGAGTGAAAAAGTCATGTTGATGATGCGTGCAAACCTTAACGTGAAAAGCGCTACTTTCGCTACGTAACTTTGCCTATGAAAAACGCCCTTTCGATACAAAAGTTTTAAAAACAAAATTCTAGTCGATGAGAAAATAATTTGGAACTCAAACTACCGGTATGTATCTAAAATATAAATAATCAGGCAAACTCATCTCAACTAGTTCATTCTCTTACATATTAGTCTTCATTTTCAGAATACTGGAGAAATTCGTTCGAGTCCTGAGTAAGTCTCTTCGCAGAAGCGGTAGAATCCTCTCTATACTTTTCCAGGCTCATTCGCAACCGCAAGTTTCTGATGCTCTCAGCTCAATACCCTCAGATTCTCGTGTCTGAATCTTTATTTTTGTTATTTTCCAAGCCATCCTACGTGTATTCTGTTCGTGATATAGTGCATCGACTGAGAGAAGTTGGACTATCTTTTGCAACTCGTCGTTTGCAAAAAAGTTATCGAAAATTTTTTGAACCGCACCTTGTTGGCATTTATGTGCGAGTAGACTTTCTTCCAGGTGAAAGCGACCAAAGGCTGAGAAAAGGTTCTTTTCGCCAATTAGACATTGATTTTGTCTTTACTCTGATACTGTAGCAGTTATAATTTGAAGAAGATAAACGTAACAAATGCTCCTCTCACGAAAACTGGAAGAAAAAAGAGAGGAGAATGCTGAACTTCACGTGTTATTATTATTTTTAGCTGTCAAGATCAACAATTTAATCGTCTTTTTCATTGGATTAATTTTCTTACTTACCTACTTTCATTTTGAATTCTGTATGACCAAATTTTTGAGATTTCACATATTTTGTAGACTAAACTAAATTAATACACTTTTTGTCTTATTTTGTCCGCCAATCTAATCTATATTCAGCGTGAAGTTTTCACATGCTGGATACTAATGTTTGACTGAAATCTAGTACTCTTAATCGCATTGTAAAATACCAGAGACTATACGAGTCTATGGCAAAAAAAAAAAAAAAACACTAACAACGAGAAAACACAGTGAAAAAAAAAAAAGAAAAATATCGATACGTAATGATCAACTCAATCAAAATTCAGAGTATCACCTGGCCAACATATCACCTTTAATATCTTCGTTCGACGTTTTTCCATTCAATTGTAGATATTTAAGAGCGCAAAAAGAGAGACAAAAAAAGGAAGAGCAAAGAAAGAAAAGAAAAAAAAAAGAAATGTACGTCGAATAAAAATAAAAAAAAAGAAGTTGGTCTAAGTACGTGCAGAAAAGTTACTGTCATTAAGAACCATCGAAACGCCTGCGAAAAAACGCGAAACTGCGACAAAACAAAAGAAAACCAAAACAGGTTGTGCGTTGACGGTGATTGGCATTACAACTTTAGATACAGAAGCGCAAATAAAACAACAAGAAGAAACAAATAGCATGAGTTGTACTTTTAATCGATTTCCATCTTTTGTTATTCGGGGTATAGAAATTGTAGTTTCGCCAGCGTCACCTGAGTAAAATACGCAAAAAGTACTGATAAGGAAGGAGTGGTGGTAATACATAAAAGTACATAGGTACATGTTAATTCTTAGTTTTTCTCTTATTTTTCTGGAAATAATGAATTTACGTAGGTAATCGTAATAAGGAAAAATGTTATGGTTTGTAAAATTCTCTTTCAGATGAATCTATTTTCAAGATACCGGTATTCAAAATTTAGTTCTTGTTGCTGTTGTTGTTGTTGTTGTTGTTGTTGTTGTTGTTGTTGTTGTTGTTGTTGTTGTTGTTGTTGTTGTTGTTGTTGTTGTTGTTGTTTGCATATACACCGACTCGTTCTTAAAAATAAATTTCTGCTTAATAATATCTATATCATCAGGACAAAAATAAACTACTGCCAATTTCAGGAACTCAGCAACTTCTTCGCCAAATAGTGTTGAAGTTGTCCCATGGAAGCAACCAGATGAGTAGGTTCACTCGACATCATAGGATCGATGTGAAAAAGAGTAGCAAGGCAAACTTTTTCGACAAATTGATGATCATTTTTTTTCCCCCTATAGGTACACATAATATAATATTCTGAGTATGTTGTTTAATTGATGAGATGCATGTAAATGTTCTGGTGGATGGATTTAGTAATCGTAAAATTAACGAACCACTGCACTGAGAAGAAACCGCTAAACTATTCCGAATGAAAACGTTGTCAACAAGTGCGAAATGAGTCGAAATATTTACAAGTAGCTAATTTCTCGCTTTACGTTCTTAATTTGTCAGGTGCGAGTATTATAAGTGTAATACAAAAAAGTACGAGTATAATGTTAATCAACACTCGAGCGCCGTGTATGATGAATATAAATTTTGTATGGGTCAGTATGTCGCAACGTTGGGCGATCAAATTATGCATGGAAACGATTTTACAAAAAAGGAAGATAATGATAAATAATAATGATAATTTATTTGTATATTATAGGAAGGTGAATTGGCCTTACGGAATGTATCCACCTAATATTAATTAATTTATAATAGCGACCGCGTAATAAAATAAAGCCGATTTGTGTAAGCGATATAAGTGAAGACCTCCTGTGGCTTTTCGTACAAACAAAATGAAAACTAATTGCTCTCAGTGTAGCCATTTATCGGCGTTCAGAATTATAAATAATACGCGTATAAAACGCGCAAATGATAAACAAATGATAGAAGAACGATGCGACAAAAATGCTTTATTTATATAGTAGAAATGGGTATTAATGGTTCAGTTAAAAAAGTGTTATGTTATTTTACCTAACGGAAACAAGAGTGTTAAATTTTGTTTAATAAATCATGAACCTGAATTAGCGGTGAGCAGGAGAGATGTGGAGAGTGAGGGGCAAAGGTAGGAGAAGAAAAAAATCTTCCACCATGTCAAGTATATGTAGCTTTTTCCAGTTGTATGTTTTTTTGAAAATCGCTGCATGAAGTAACGTCGCAACAAAGCTGTAACGTCTAAATTTTGTTTCGCCGTCATCATTACTTTCTTTCTCCCTTGGGATCGTTCCGTTTCAGCATTCCATACGTACGTACACGTTGGTCACCGTACAAATTTGCTGCGGTCGTCGCCCGACTCGACGTCGTTCATCAGTACTTTATTTGCTCGAGAAAACGATATAACACGAAGTTCAGCATTATACAAAATATGTTTCCTAAGGAACCCGGAGAGTTCAACAGCGCGGCGCCGATAAACGAGCACATATTAAACAGGTGCAATTTGCGTATCACGAAGACTTTTAACAACTTCTCCGATCTACTTTCATCTCTATGAAGCGCGCTTGCCGATCCGGAGAGTCCAGCCAGTCGAAGATGCGCTTACCAAACTTTATTTCGTTAAAAGAGAATTTACCTTTTCTCTGTATTTCCCCTGTTTCCTCTTCCTCCTTTTTCTGACTCGGCCTCGTTTTCACACGCAAAAGAATATATCGTGGGTTAATTTATCAAGCAAGATGTACGAAGTTTTTTCCCCAATAGAATCATAATAATAACGATCATATTGTACATACTTTTTGACGTGGTCAAAATTCATACCACAATGAGGGTAGTCTTCAGTTTACGCGATCTCGTCATTCATCTAGTACGACTGCACAATTGTATTGCCGCCGAGGACCACGAAAAGAAATTCAATAAGGGCATTCATAAAATACAAAATATTAGCATTGGAAAAATGTGTACATAACACTATCCAGTCGTAAAGCCAGAAATTTGTTTCGAAGAGAAAAATCTAAATTCTCGAGTAAAATATTTCCATATATTTTCTAGTGAAGGAATATATATGCTTTTACGGTTGACTTCTCGGAGAGGAGGAAGGTGTTATACTTGCCCCCATTCTTGCGAAATGGGCGAAAGTGGTAATTTTTTTCCCGTACGTAGATAAATAAATTAAAAATGTCAATTAATGAAAAAATTACTAAAACATAATTTGAAAAAGATTAATATGAAATATAAATTTAAATTGATGAAATTTAATTTTATTTCGCTCGGGACTGTACTAGTGACTAGAATTTCGATATTTTTTATGTCGCTTTGATCCGAAGGAGTATTCAATCAATTGTTTTGAAGGTAAGTTATATCTCAGAGGTATAATGGAAGTTATACTGCTGTCAATTTTGTAAATATTTGTCGAGTAATTCTTGAAACAAGGATGCAATGTGTCGTGCAAGAAGTCAGCATTTTGTTTGGAGAATTGTTAGAGGGTTAAGGTACCCTCAGGGTGGTCCCCGGTGGAGACCGGGACCGGGTTAACCCTGGCTTATTACAAGCGGGAGTCTACAGAGGCGAACGTCACTAGGCTCGAGAGATGTATCTCGAACGAGTACAGCGGACACACTGAGGTGTGAGTCGTACAAGTACAACGTATGAAAACAGTTGTACAGGTTAGTACGGGGTCGACGAGTCACCGTGAGTCACGGGACGTTGGGGCCTGCTCAGCAAGCCGGGGCAGAGGCAGCGGCTGGAGATCCTACACACTCTGACAAGAACGCCACAAATATAACGTACAATAGTCTGGCTGCTGTGAGCAAAGAATGAGGTCCATCTCGCATTTTCTGCAACAAGCATCAAATTTGGTACAAATGTTTAGGACTTTTGAACAAATAATTTGAGCCATGACGCTACGGTCGGAACCCCATAGCAACCCCAGAATTTCGGGTTGCCAAACTGGAAGGGTTATCGCCCATAACTCTGAAATGATTCTTTCGGTCTGCACGATTTCCCATCTAGTTGTAACCCTTGAATCCTCCCCCTCCAAAATAAAATCCCCCAAAAAAATTCCGGATAAACTGATGGAATTTTTCACCAAGTATATCAACACGGGTTTTCATATAAAATTTACCGTAGATGTAATGGGAGGTTGGAGCACATCGACACGTAACAATAAAAGAAAAAAGATCGTTTCGAAATCACAGTTGATAAGATTGAATCACAAACAAGTTAAAAAATAAAATCGAGATGAAATTTTTAAATTTTAGGAGTGTCAGAAAGGAAGTCGAAAAGTGAAAAGAAAATAATAAATTCAATTAAATAAAAGTCAGAAAAATGTAAAATAAAAATAAAGTGAGTAAATTTAGAAATATACAGAGTAAAAATTGTATTATGTATGAGAACTGGAGGTCGAAACTAAATTTTACACATCACGACCGGTTTCGATACGTGAACGTATCATCATCAGGTGTCCGCGAAGAATGAGAGGAAGAGCGATAGGCGAGAGAAAGGTTTGTGTAGCTGTTCGAGTTCGATCGTGTTGATTAATCTAACCGTCTGTCTGTCGACGGATGATTCAATATATCGAATTAGTGGGTTAAAAAGTGTCGATTCCATGTCATTTAGATTGTAGTATCGATCAGATGCCTCCTTTTGATAAAAAAAAAAACCTCGAACCGCTAATCCTTGCCGACCTAGCATCAGGACTACGCTGTGATAACCGACTCAACTGCTCACACACATCCGAATTAATCCAATCTATGATTTCTGAAGCCTCGGTGCAGAGAACTTTCATACAAATAAAAAAGAAACTAAACCAACAAGATCTCGTTCTAGTAAAAGCTGACAAGGGTGAATCGCTTGCAATCCTACCTAGAACCGAGTATAACCAGAAAGTGTTGTATCTTCTCTCCACAATGAATACCGTCCCAATACCAGATTTCAACATCGACAAAACCAATGAACAAGTACGTAAAACCATCCACGATGCCAAATTGATAATATGTGTCCTAGTGTCCCCTGTTTATACAGACAATTAAAGCTTCATATAAACGGCTACTCCCTCAGACCTGTAGTCACTATCTACTCTGATCCATCCTACCTACTCGCTAAATACCTAGCTTAATGGTTTAGAGCCTCGTCCGGCTTCTCAGCGTCATATGGGATTCGCAATTCTGTGGAACTATCCAACAACCTGGAGGATCGCTCCTTCTCAGTTTCGTCGAGACTCGTGTCATTCGACGTAGCATCCATGTACTCGAGGATCCCTGTCAAAAATACCATCAACCTTATGATTAAGCATCTGCAAAACAGCAAACTGCCTCCAAATGTCTCAGCAGAATTTAAACGCCTTATAGAATGCTGCCTTATGAATAACATCTGCAGTTCCAACGGCACCTATTATCGATGCCCGGACGGTCTCCTTATGGGAGGACCTCTCTCCTCCCTTGTTGCCGAAGTGTTCATCGACGAGATGGAAAACAACATCCCGATAAAATATTATATTGGAAACGATATGTTGATGATATTTTGTGGGTTTGGAACGGTTCGGACCCAGATATCGATTCTTTTCTTAATGAACTCAACTCATACCATCCATCTATTTCTCTAACTATGGAAATCGGAGGAGTACCATCAATTTTGTGGACTTGAAAATATCGCTCCAACAAGCAAACTCCAACTCCATTCCAGAATTTGACGTCTACAGAAAACCTACTTTTTCCGGAGTCTCCATACACGCATCTTCGTATCATACCTGGCCTCATAAACTTGGTGCCACCATGTCTTCAATTCACAGACTGATCTCCCTTCCATTATCGAAAAGCTCTTTTGAGCACGAAGTTTCTCAAATTGACAGAATCGCTTTGCTAAATGGTCTGAACGTAAACGTCAAACAACTCGTAAAAAAGAAAAGATTGAAAAAACCTCTTTCAGAACGTAATCCCCAACTTCCTCTTCCTTTTTTTCAAAGTAAGAAGAAATGGATACGTCTTCCGTACCTCGGTAGACCCTCACGAACATTGAAACGAGGGTTACGTCGTCTAGGATACACTCCTGCGTTCTACCCTATCACAACCTTAAGGAAGCTATTTTCGCTTAAAGATAAAATCCCTGACGCGGACAAATCAGGCGTTTACAAAATAACTTGCGGTGAGTGTCCTGCCGCGTACATCGGTCAGACTAGAAGAGCACTTAATAAGCGAATACAAGAACACATTTCCGCTGCATTCTCAAAACAAAATCCCTCTAAATCGCCCGTAGGTCTCCATTGTATTACGTTTGGACACGATCCTGAAAAACTTGGTGCTGAAATCCTTCATTCCTGCGGTGAGGGTCCTAGACTTAATCGTCTCGAAGAAATAGAAAGTATCAAATCATACAAATCTGATCGATACTACAATCTAAATGACATGGAATCGACACTTTTTAACCTGCTAATTCAATATATTATATTAAATCATTCGTCGACAGACAGAGAGTTAGATGAATCAACACGATCGAACTCGAACAGCTAAACAAACCTTTCTCTCGCCTATCGCTCTTCCTCTCATTCTTCGCGGACACCTGATGATGATACGTTCACCGTATCGAAACCGGTCGTGATGTGTAAAATTTAGTTTCGACCTCTAGTTCTCATACATAATACAATTTTTACTCTGTTTTTTTTTTAAATTTACTCTCTTTATTTTTATTTTACATTTTTCTGACTTTTATTTAATTTGAATTTATTATCTCTTTGACTTTTCGACTTCCTTTCTGACAATCCTAAAATTTAAAAATTTCATCTCGATTTTATTTTTTACTTGTTTGTGATTCAATCTTACTTATAAACTGTGATTTCGAAACTATCTTTTTCCTTTTATTGTTACGTGTCTATGTGCTCCAACCCCCCATTACATCGATATGGCTCGTACATTCGAGAACAAAATTGAAAAAAGAAAAAAAAAAAATTACCGTAGAATTCGAGAAAAATGCCGAAAAAATTCTTTGGACCCTCAGATTAGCCTAAAGGGACTCGAATACCCAAAACTGAAGATGAAAAATCGATGTTTTTGTGATAAAAATGTTGATATATTTGTAGGTAAATTTAATTGTATGCGAGTAACTTTTCAAAAATATTGAAAATCTCATCCTCCAACATTCATATGGAGCAAAACAGAACAAGAATTTTCAATATTTTTAATAAGTTATATAGTTAAATGTACCAGGTCCATGTCCCCAGCCTCCCCCCGTCTCGGAATTTCATATAAATATATAACTTATTGACAATATTGAAAATTCTTGTTCTGTTTTGAGATGGGAAATTGTACAAATTGAGGACCAAAAGAATTATTTCAGAGTAATGTGCGATAATCCCTTCCACTTTGGCAACCCGAAATTCTGGAGCTTCTATGGAGTTCGGACCGTGGCGTCATGGCTGAAATTGTTTGTGCGAAAGTCGTAAACATTTGTATCGAGCTTTATACTTTTTACCCAAAATGCAAGGTCCAAGTGCCTAGCGTTCGGATGCGGACGACGAGGGTTTGTACTTAACAACTAGTCTCCAGAAAAAAATATTTGAAGAAATACTTTTTAATTTTGTTCGATTTAATTTCTGTATAAAGACAGGTCATTGAACGGACACAGAAGTTTACGTCAAATTTGGTTTTTCTCAACTATAATCTTCCGCTCGAAGTTCGTTTTCACTTTTCTTTCATACCATTGTAATATTATGTATGCGATAGGGTACTCAATAGATACATTTTTGAATCGATTCTCCCTTCTAGGTTAAGGTGCATTGTGAATGGAATAAGAAGCAAATAGTAGTTAAACAGTATGTATTATAAGAACAATTGAGATTCTACGTCGTATTTTATTAAGAAAAATTAGAAACAAGGCAATGGGCGGCATTAGCTACTACAGCCAATTTTTACGTTGCTTTCTCTGGTCAGACTATGAGGCTAGAGATATTTAGCAGTGCTACCACTTATTTTTCAACTGCAGATACATTCACTTATACTGCACTGTACATCTATGTCATATAATCGTCGTAGACCAGACTAGAAGACGGGGGCGTTTGAATTGGCTCCAATTTCAAACAACAGCAAAATTAACAGTAATTGATGTTAGGCATACACTCGTGACCTCTAAATTGATCAATTAGCTAACAAACTCATAAATCGTTTTCATTATTGGCGTTTTGTTTCCAAAAATCTTGCTAAAGTTCACACATGTTCTTCAAGTACACCCCTGCAACAGATGAAACATAGATTGAAATCTCTAAATGATAATTAAACAATTGATTAGGTATTTTCGTGACAACGAGAATTTCATGTACATTGCGAGAATTGAGTATTTCACGATAACGAGAGGTAATATCAATTAATAACGGCAAATGGCATTGTTTTCAGGTTTGAAAATACTTTTAGAAATATCTTTGATAGTTCATGTTCATTTCAGAAGTTTGAACTTTCGTTGAGGTGTGTTTTAGTCTAGATAGCGCAGATTTAATTTCCGACATAGTTTCAGCGCACGTTAATGCTACTTGCTCTAATAGAGAATTTTAATTTAGTCTATATTTCTTGATCTTACAAAAAATTCTTGACTCTTCTCCGCTTTCGTCTCCGTTTCTCACCTTCCATCACCTTGTCATCACCATCATGTACATTTATCCGACATCCGAATTCGTTATGTAATTTACTTGCGTGACGTACGGATGTAAGACGTGTAAAGCTATGAGTTTTAACTTCAATAATGAGCATAATATTCGTGTATCTTCGTATTTTTCGAATTGTATCATCAAAGGTAAGTCTGTATTTTGGGAAAGCAGTGGCGTATCTACAAAATTCTTCTGGGGGGTGATCAATAATTGGAAATGAGACATCACACGAGCAGTAGCTCTACTTTTCGTGGCTTCTTCGCTAATTCGTCGATGATTTCAGCGGGGGTGAACGGTATGTTTCGATGAATTTTCATCAACGCGAGACCATTCAAGCGATTTTCACCAATCGTACTCCTCAGGTACGTTTTCAGGAGTTTCAAGCACGAAAACGTCCTCTCCGGCTCAGCTGTTGTCACTGGCAAGGTAGCGAGAATGATAAGCAGGGTACGGATACTTGGAAAATCTGAACAAAGATTCAAAGCTTCGAATACAGTCTTTGGATTATTCAATAATATCATTCTGTATGATGGGACTCAGATATTGACCGCTTTGTAAATGCTTACGAAGATGCTCATCACCTAAGGCTCTGTAAGCAAGGAGGGCACGAAAATTTCCATCGTTTGGGTTAGTAAATGTATTATCTACCGTCACCTTTTCAGCGTCTCTATGTCCCCTAAGAGCTAAACCTTGTCGACCTAGCACAATGATAGCTTCCACAATAGGTTCGAGGGCATGTCGATTTTCCTTTATTTTTTTGACGCGGTCTTCACTTAGCCTATTGACGATCGATGTGAACAGGTTACCAACAGATGTGAGGAAACTTTTGGCATCAGCCGCTGCATTGATATGGTACGTTCGAAGTTGATGATCATTGAACACCTGCGAACGGCGTCAGCATAGTTAGTGGATATATTCTGTTTACCTAGAAAGACATACGTACCTACGTTCACTTTTCACTCACCTCTTTCGCTTTTACCCAATTATCAAATTTAATTTTGACAAGTTTGCCTAGGGGGCGAGAGTTAACACCTCCAGCGTTAGCGAAAACGACGCAGGGAAGACCGAATGCGCCCTTCTCACATTTCGAATAGCACAGCCATGGAAATTCGGACAACCAACTACTTTAAAATTTCAATTTGCGAATTACATGCTGCTCCAGGATAGGAAAATCGAAGTTTTTCGGCGGGGTCCACACATTCTTTAAAATATACTCCTTCTCCGATTCTGTCAAATGCTGATTAGCGTAGTTCCCGACATCATTTTTAAGTGCTTACAATTACTGTGGACGTCGCAGTAGGTCCAACGCTTACGGAGACACTTTCACTGGCCGCGCATGCATCACTGATTTCACTGCCGTCGTCTAAACACCTTTTTTTGACGAAAAAGTTGCGAATATCTGGCCCCGACATTTCGAAAAGATCGCTATGATATGTTTTTCAATATGCACGTACAAATATATACTTAGGACTCATTACTCGGTCGAATCGGAATCATAACTGAACGTAGGAAATAGGAATATGAATAAAATGATACAATTGCATTGTAGATTGTAGTGCACGGACTACTTTGTAACATTCATGAGCAGGAATTGACAAGTTTGCAGTGAGGTCAAGTTTTCATAGCAGATAGCACACTAGAATCAATACGTTCGCTCAATTTACGACTCGACATTATTATCAGCTTTTTCAACTCGAAAAGAGCGAAAAAGGAAATCGTTTCACGTTGTTTGATTTTTTCCTGCGGTCAATAATAAAATTTTTTCTTCCTTTTCGCTGTCCGTCTGTAACCGTGTATGTGAAAATGTACTTTTTGCCAAAGTGGCGAGATGCTCTGGGGGGTGTTTGATCACCAAAACACCCCCCGTAAATACGCCACTGTGGGAAAGTGGTGAAAATGTTCGGAGTCCGTCTTAATATCCGACCATATTACACCAACTTCCGCTTCTGGTTTGTTAATTTCAAATTTATCGCGCGATATTTCTCATTGTTGGAGTGTTATTCAAAAATGATTTAGGAAGAGCTGTACAATTAGGCAAAAAGGCGTGTTGTAAGCGAATTCTAATCTTGCTAACACTTTTGTAGCTACTATAATATCCTGTTGTGAGGATAATCTTGTGAACTGAAATCTATAAGCATTAGGTGCTCGTACCGCTTACAAATTGGGCGGTATTTTTTCTCGACATTGTGGTACCAAAAGAAAGAAAGAAAGAAAGAAGAAAAAAAAAAAACAGAAACAACGGGCGAGAGTTCGCGAGCTGAAAGCGTGTGCAACCGCGAATATGTTGAGCGATAATGTTGAAGTGAGGTCATCGTTAGCATGAGTACATCTTATTGACGCATCATCTTCTACTTTTTATGTAGTTACGCTTATTTACTGCATCACTTTCTCAATTTGGTCCATAGATGGGGCGTGAAATGCGGGGCGTTGAAAGCGACGCGCAACTCGTCAATGATTAATCTTCGTTTGTAATATCAAAATAACGTTTTCATACGGAATATGTGACGTAAACAATATATTTGTATGATTGAGGCAGAAAGGATCAGTGCAGCCGCATGTTAGCCGTTATTGCTTTGTGTTAACTTAATTACATTGTTAGGACCTTCGGCCTCGGGTCATATATCACGTTTGGTGCAGCGAACGTGAACCATCGCGTCGTCGTCGTCGACGTCGTCGTTTGAACGCATTACACATACTCTGTCTCCGTCTTTATTTTCCTCTTTCTCTCTCTCACTCTCCATCTTTACACGTTCTCAATAAATAGTGTGTTATTAATAGGAATGGCAGGTAAATAGTACTTGTATATGTATACGTTCGTATGTATGGTAATGACACGTGAAACCTGACCGTGGGAGAAAAAACATGTCTAGAAAAATCACGTTGACCTATAGGCTCTGTTGTTGGATTATTACCATTCTCGAAAGAGTTTAATTTTGTGTTCGCAGACTTTTAATGAATGCACACAAAGATTTAATAAATTTGCTGGTATTTTTTATGTAATACGTATTTCCTCCGCAGGAAAAGAAAATGCTTTACGCCAAGCCGCTGCAATTTCGTCCCGTCTGTTGTCGCGTTCTAGCCATCGTAGAATTTTGAATTATACCTATACCTATTTTTTTGGTAGTGCATACATAAACTCAGTTCTCTCATACAATGTTTTGTTCGTCTAATATATCCCAAGTATACGCTACTTCTGATAGTCACCGTTTTGACTTTTAATTTTTAATAGAATGATTTCTTGCGGTCGTAGATTTTTTATAATTCAAAATTCTGTGCTATTAAATCCAAATAATAGTAATTTACGCAACTAGTTTGGAAAAACAAACGATCGTCTGAAACGAGGCGATGCTGAGTGAAGATATTCGCGAGAGTCAGCGATCGACGTTTCCATGCGTGTTGTATATGCCATTTTTCTGAAAATTAGCTCAGAAATATAGTAGTAATAATACTATTCCAGTTATAGCGCTCATTGTAGGAATTGAGTGATATTCTTATTGAATGTATTGCAAATTTTCCAAATACATGCAATATTTATATTTTTTCTTCAATAAGGAATCTATTTTATGAGAACGTACCTACTTATTTAGTAAACACATCTATCGTTTACCGTGCACCTCCCAGCATTTCGTGTTCGCGGCTTACAAGCAAGAAGAAATTCTGATATTTTATTTGCATACGAATACTGACGCCGAGGAAATTTTTGATCAGCGTGTACAATATTGTGTATGTACTTAATGGTACGTTGGACTAGAAGAAAAATCGACGTTTGAATAGCAATGGAAACGTAAAACTGAAGACAGTACAAACCTCTATTACACTACCCAACAGCCTAAAAATCGCTGAGCTGAAATCATCTAATTCTAAATGAATTTTAAACGCTGAATTCAATGCCGTTCTCAGTTTTTTGATAGGACGTCTCAATTTTTCGTATTCGCGTGAAATATTCACGTTTATTCGCTGCGCATTGTTGCGGAACGTAACACAACTTCTCGATAGCTGAAGTATCGGCTATCGAGAAGGAACGCTACGTTCCGCAACCACGCGCTGCGAATGAACGTGAATATTTCACGCGAATACGAAAAATTGAGACGTCCCATCAAAAAACTGAGAACGGCATTGAATTCAGCGTTCGAAATTCATTTAGAATTAGATAATTTTAGCTCAACGATTTTCAAAAGTTTGAATTTGTTGGGTTGTGTTATCTAATGATTAAGATAATTTTCGCCCCAAAATTTTAGAAGGAAGTGAGTAGATAGCGTCCTCCGCAGTGATTATATCAAGAGGAGAGGGCTACCTAATACAAATATAACTAATGGCGGATACTATCGATGTATGTTTTCTGGCTCAGAATTTGATATTGAAGGCAGGAGGTTGTTCTTTCACAGATTCATTGTTATGATCATTGCTATGAGTCTGGAATCAATTATTTCATATTTAAGACAATTGTTACGGTGTTACATTAAATATTGAAACTGAAGAAAAGATTATAATGCATTTGAAAAAAAGAAAAAAAAAATGAATTTAACCATCGATTTATCTGAATAAGTACGTACACACGAGTCGTGAACGCTTTCCCGTTGTATACTTTTTGTTCACAATGTTGATTGCAAATTAACCGAGTTTTCTATCTTGGGATGTACGAGTATCATCATTGCTGGGAACAACTCTAAACCAGTGACGCACATGTGATAGTCAGTTATTTACAATTTCCTTCAGATACCTTTTCAAACATGACAATTTGAAGAGAGTATTATCGAGTTTTATTTTCGTGTTTCCATATTTAACGATTCACCTCCGCCGCTAATCAAACCTTAATTTTCTGTTTGAACGGTCACGTTGAAAATGTGTGACTGGAGGCGGATTCTCATATTTACGGCGCGGCGATACGCGTCACCTATTTGAAGAGACCGATACAATGTAATGTGACGCGTCGTTTTTTTTTTTCGTAAATTCCTAACGAAAACAATGCGATAAAGTGTGAAAGTAAAATATTATCTACAAGTGTATCACGGTTATGTTTGTATAGATCGATATTTTTTAGGAATAAAATACGAGCAGGCCAACCTCGATTATCCGAATTGATTGGGGATTTTTTAATTCGGATAACCAAATATTCGGATAATCGCGAGAATTTTTTTTCATTGATTTTAATCTGTTTATTGACAATACTGTAATACATATTGGTAATAACAATGCATAATGATTATACCGTACGTTTATGTTCTAATAATAGTATAATAATTCACTTTTTAAAGAAAAAATCAATTGTAGTTTGTTTCCCTGTCACTGTAATTCTTTTTCGGGCCGCAATATCTCGCCACTTTCTAAATATCGCAATGTCCATTGGTGTAACTTCATTCTGGTCTTCAATGTATTTAAGGGCAGTTTCAAGAGCGGAAAACCCCTGCGCGTGAGTTACTCGTTCATCATTCACATTTGCTGTGGACTCTGTTTCCATATCATCTTCTTTTTTGTCTTCTGCCCCAGTTACCAAATTAATAATCTCATGATCTGTAAATCCTATGTTGTTATCCTCAGCCATCCAGTCTTCAATGTCATTTTCATTAATTGTTTCACACCCTGGAATGCCCGGTAACAGGGCTAAAAGTTTACAATTTTCTTCTTCAATTTCTTCCCGATAGTAATTCTCATCAATAGTTGTGTCATCCCATTTATTACTGCATTTGTGATCTAATAATCTACGCCATGACTTTACAATACCTATCGGCTCAACTTCCTTCCACGCCATGCTTGACCAATTCACAACATCGAGCATATCCACATTTTTTAATTTTTCTGGCAATTCTAGGGTGTCATCAGCGAGAACTCTAGTCAAAAGTTTACGACGATACTTTCTTTTTGCGCACTCAATGACCCCTTGGTCCATTGGTTGAGCTTCGGAAGTTACATTTGGTGGCAGGAAAACAGTTTTTATACCTCCATCTCTCAATATTGTAGCATCAAGGTGAGTCGGCGCGTTATCTAGGAGCAAGAGTGCTTTTGACATGTTCCATGTCTTTTCTCTCGCCAGACCCCGATTTTGAAACTCGCGAGTACACCCCCCCCCCTCCCCCCCCGTCAAGAGAAATCTCTACCCAGTGGGTGATTCAGAAATTCGCGAGTACACCCCGCGTAATAATAATAATCAATAATAAATAAATAAATAAATAAATAAATAAATAAATAAATAAATAAATAATTAAATAATTAAATTATTATTTAAATAAATAATTAAATAATTAAATAAATAAATAATTAAATAAATAAATAATTAAATAATTAAATAATTAAATAAATAAATAAATAAATAAATAAATAATTAAATAATTAAATAATTAAATAATTAAATAAATAAATAATTGAATAAATAAATAATTAAATAATTAAATAAATAAATAATTAAATAATTAAATAATTAAATAAATAAATAAATAAATAATTAAATAATTAAATAATTAAATAAATAAATAATTAAATAATTAAATAAATAAATAATTTAATAAATAAATAAATAAATAATTAAATAATTAAATAAATAAATAATTAAATAAATAAATAATTGAATAAATAATTCAATAATTAAATAATTAAATAAATAAATAATTAAATAATTAAATAAATAAATAATTAAATAATTAAATAAATAAATAGTCGAAATTTTTCTAAGTCCCCCTTCTATCATATATAGCTCGAGAGTCGAAATTTTTCCAAGTCCCTCTCCTCTCATATATGGCTCGAGAGTCGAAATTTTTCCAAGTCCCCCTTCTATCATATATAGCTCGAGAGTCGAAATTTTTCTAAGTCCCTCTTGTATCATATATGGCTCGAGAGTCGAAATGTTTCTAAGTCCCCCTTCTATCATATATGGCTTGAGAGTCGAAATTTTTCTAAGTCCCTATCATATATGGCTCGAGAGTCGAAATTTTTCTAAGTCCCTCTCCTAATGTTCCATGTCTTTTCTCTCGCCAGACCCCGATTTTGAAACTCGCGAGTACCCCCCCCCCCCCGTCAAGAGAAATCTCTACCCAGTGGGTGATTCAGAAATTCGCGAGTACACCCCGCGTAATAATAATAATCAATAATAAATAAATAAATAAATAAATAAATAAATAAATAAATAAATAAATAAATAAATAATTAAATTATTAAATTATTATTTAATTAAATAATTAAATAATTAAATAAATAAATATTTCTCATAGAAGACTTGAATTTTCTCACACCATTCCAATAGAACAGCGAGACAGGGGGCGAACGGTGATACCTCAAAATATACAAAAGGTCGCTCCGCTCGTTCGCCCCACGAAAGGTGATACCTCAAAATATTTCTCATACAAATGCGACACCTCATATTTCTCATAGGAGACTTGAATTCTCTTTCGGCATTTCTCTTATAAGCTTCTACATTTTTGTACGTAATGTGTGACAAATCACGACGATCAACGATTTTAATTTACATTTCCTTGGAAATGAACGACATCAAGACGGAGACAGTATTCTTCTAAAAATATCATTGCAATAAAAAACTACTTTATTGCAGTTCTTACAATGATGATTCTTTCCGAAAATGTCCATTTGTGGAAATGTGAGAGAATTGGATGGCTTCGAAGTATTCTGGACATAAACGTTGTTTTCTTACAAATTGGTTCCTGGCTTCGGTCGATAAGCTGAGGAATTTTCGACAGCAATACAAAGTTTGCGCGTTGTCGCCATAGAAGTAGCATTCGCGTTTCCTTTCGTTTGAATTTGATGCAGTCATAATGCCTCCATTACTATACAAATTCTTGCATCCTTCGGAATCTGCAGCACACTCGCGACCGGGTCTTCATAAGTGATGAGACTCTCGCGCAGATTAAACAACTCCGTGGATCCTTCATTGACAGCGTTCACCGGCACTGGTGTCACCAAGAAATTACGCACCCGCGAGTTCACCCCACGAAAGGTGATACCTCAAAAAAGCCTTCGCAGCGCGAAAGCAAAACCGACTTTTGTATCTTATTTTTGTACATCTCTATTTCTTTTAGTTTCCATTTTGTTCATTATTGGCTAGCCTACATTATATTTCACTTATAGTCGTTTTCGTTAATAACGACAATAATGACGTCGTTTTCCGATAGAAATTCATTTTCAAAACTTGCCAACCATTATTTTTTATTCAATCTCGTGTACTGATAATACACAACTTACAACCCCCTCCCCTTCTGAGAAAGAAACACTTTTTGCGCACAAGTCAGTAACACTCTTCATTTTCCATAGCAACATTCATTCCTTTAACGCCGGATGGTTAACGAACTGACGTTCAACTTACCCCGCTCCGAATTTTTCTAAATTAAAATCGAAAAATCTCTAATTCTATCAATCCGATTATCAAAAAAATAACCCTATTCCATACAGCAAATATAAAACTTCAATTATTCTCAATTTCATATAAATCGACCCAATACCAACCGAGAATACAAGACTTATACGACGCCAAGATAGGTAAGGGGGTAAACGAATAATATCTCACGAACACTTGACCTAGTAGAAGCCTAGACTAAAATATTTCAAGATGACTGATAAAATATAAAAGACATGGAACATGATCTTCATTTATTTGGCTATGCCAGAAAATTTTTTTGGCATATCGGGTTATTAGATATAATGCAGCCTCCATAATTTGGGTCAGTTTTTACGTTTTGGGAGTTTTCTTGGCAAACCTTTCGATCTTAAAAATTCCGTCACACTTGGCACAAACTGAGTCTCAAACCATGATTTCATAATTTCAGTACTCATCCAAGAGCTTTGCTGTCCTCTGTACCAGACTGGTAGGAGCGATTGATCGACATTTTTGAAAGCCCGAGGCTTTTTTGACTTTCCAATACATGTGAGTTTTATTTTGTGATTGCCAGTTGCATGCATTATATCATAAGGGTCACTCGGTCCTTATGTTTTTTATAACCAGGTGTTGCCGTCTCATGTTTCATTGCCAGCGTTTTACTGGGGAGCATACGATAATAGAGGCCCGTTTCATCAGCATTGTAAATCTGCTCTCCGGTTAATCCTCTCTGCTCTATGATTTTATGCAGACGCTTTTTAAAGTTATCTATTTCCTCCATTTTATCTTGAGCAGACAATTTTTCACCACAAACAGTCATCTGGCGCACTCCAAAACGTTTTTTCCAATTATGCAGCCAACCCTCACTAGCTACAAATGGCGCTCCCTTTTTCTCTGATGGCTTTTCTTGATTTTCCAAACCTTCCAATTGATTTTTCTCATTCGTCTTTTCCAACTCGTTATAAAATTGTATCGCTTTCTCCTTCAAAATAGGTCCTGAGAGTGGAATGCCTTTCACTCTTTCTTGACAAAACCATACATAAAGCGCGTCGCTTACCTGCTCATATGGGCTTTTCTTCAAAGTTTTACGTTTTTTTGTTTTCTTCGAAGTTGTAGCAAAATCATTAGCATGATACGTACACCATTTTTCAATTTCGTTGCGAGTTTTCTTCCAATCGGAGATTGTGCTTGCCCCAACACCCAATTCGTTTGCAATATTCTTAGCTGATTCACCGGCTTCCAATCTCAACAGAACAGCACGTTTTTCTTCGATGGAAATCACTTTTCTCTTCCTACCCTTACACTTTTTTTGGTCACTCATTTTTAAACGTCAAAAATAATCTCAATGTCCACACAGTACTAATAGAAACGTATCGCAAAAATAAACGTAAAGGAATGCGTCAATCGCACGATGCACTACTGTATTCATCAGCTTTCATTCCAACTGTGGTGTACTAACTCATGTGTATCCTTTCACAAGAGAAGAAAAAACTCCACTCATAATGTACGCTAAAACAATTCTTGGAAAATCAGACACCTGCATCAGTGTGAAAATATGCATGTACAGTATACAGTAGTCCACAGACGATCGGCAAATTACCCGACAAAGACTGTCTCCACTGCATCACGCCAAAGTGGCGCGACACTTTTATCTTGAACGCAACGTGTGCGTTTGCTGACTACGGATAATCGCGGGGTTCGGTTAATTGAGGGAAAAATTTTGAGTTCGGATAATCGCGAATTCGGATAATCAAGGTTCGGATAATCGAGGTTGGACTGTATTGTATCACTTACCAGACTTCATTGAATACGCATTACTGATAGAGGTTGGTGTGTGCGGTAACAAATTAAAAACAGGGATTACGAAAACATTTTGTACATTGTCTTTCTCTTTCATTTTTATTAAAACTTGAATATTGTGAAAAAATGTTCAGAACAAATCAAAATTTATGACGTGAAATGATTATTTGAAATTCGAGAATACTGCACGTATGGCTAGATTTTTGATGTAGTCCTAAATGAATCAGAAGTAAACTACCGTATTTCCAATGGCATATTTGCTTGGAAATTGATTTACAGTATTTTGTTTTCACTCGCACGTATTTCGTAAGAAGAAGATTGAGTCGCCGAGCGTCTCAGTATGTGGGTCCCTTGCGCCTTTTATTTCTTTTTTGTTTTCATCACCCCAATTCTATGTCGTTGAAAATTCATCGTTTCATTATTTTCGACGAGCGGAACATGAAAGATATACATAGTTCCTTTTCTCCTGTCAAGATTCGGAATGCGGAAGATTTTTTTTCTTGTACTGAGATCTGTAGTGCTATGAAGAACCATCAGATGTTTTTTAATGTTAAGATCCAAAATCCGAAAACATTCTTACGAATTATCATAATAAAGGGTTCCCACCCGTGCACTACGTCAAGGAAACATTACAAAAATAATAACCTTAGAAACAGCACACCTAAAAATAATGGTAGACAATCAAACGAATATAGATATTGTGATCAAAAACGAACTGCAGTCCTTAAGGTCAAAAAATTGAAGTACCAACAGGGCCGGATAGCTCTTAGAGACCTCGGGGCCAAATTTTTGTGAATGCTCTCCATCCCTAAAAATACAAAAAAAAAATTCCCATCAACTCCTGTTGGCACCAATTTACTTACTCCTTCACCATTGCCTATCCAAAAGTATCAAGGCCCACTGTCTCCTCTTTATTTAACCTACCTTGCTCCCCAGCCAAAAATAGTTTTCAAACTATACAAATCATTCAAAAAATCGGCCAATACTTCTTCATCGCACTCTCCTTTCCTACATCTATCAAGCTCACGTACTGGGTCCATATTCACCGCAAACGGTTCGAAATTCAATGATGGTTTTGCATATTCAATTAATGATGAACTTTTCTCTCACCGTCACCGTATTTTCGTCACAAACCTTACAGTTGAGATCCGAGCTATTTTCCAATACCTAGGATCAATCCACGGCCTACTTTATATGAGGCCGGAACGTAGGAAATTGTAACAGTGCAGTGGATTCGTTCGCGATAGACGTTTCGGTGTTCGGACGGTGCGGTGAGGTTGTAGGAGGTTGTACCGCACTTCGTCCTCTATCTGATTTTTAATTTTCAACTGATCATAACTCCTTGTATATCGCACCAATCGTACTAAAATTAGGCTCAAAAAATCGGAAATCGTTTGCTCTTCAAATTAAATTCCCTTCATTTTTTTCGAAAACCGCGTTTTATTAGCATACGAATGAATTTTTTCATTTTTTCCCATAAGCGTCCATATAATTCGTATCCACTGATTTTGAAGTGCGACGTTGTGACTTCGCTACATTCCGGCATTATATAAAGTAGGCCGTGATCAATCTCGACTCTTCCTCCTCCTTTATCACCTACCTGTTTTAATACTTCTAATCTCCTACCCAACTTTACAGCAATGTGCAACGTTTACTCTCTTCTCCTGATAAGCCACTCATCTACATCCTACACCGTAACCATCGTCTGGGTCCAGATATTACTTACTAGTTTACATTAATATTATTTCAAATGGCGAGGTTCTGTAACGTTCCTGCTTAATTTATAACTTACTTAATTTTTCTTGGTGTTGTCATTGACTGCAGATGCAGATAAGGTCGAAAGACGAGAATTAATGTTGACAACTAAGCGATCCAGATCTGCCTCTGATTTTATTAACTCCGGTCGCGATGTGGTTAGCCTTAATTTTGCCGTCTCGATGACTTACCGAGTGATATTTAAATCCTTGTGATGGTTCTTTGAGAAGTTTGATCCTTGCTGCGCTGAAAAGAGACTGTGTTTCTCAAATAAGATGATCATTAAAATAGATGTTGACAGGTGTTTGTTCACCAAAGATTGCAGTTGTGGGTTTCTTCGCTATCGAAGTATCGATGTAGATATAATCTTTTGTTTTAGCGGAAATCGATGTAGCTTCGCAATGATGGAAGGTGGTCCTTGATGAGAGTTCTCCGCTGTATTCGGTTTTTGATTTGGAAGGCGATGGGCACTACCGATATCCCATTCCTGGTGTTTGATTCCTATTACAGTCAGTAATTTCTTCACTTTTTCTGTTGTTTCATGTTCGTCTTCATTGTTTGAAGCCGGGATATTTGAGATAATAGGGTTATTTCTATATTGGTACTGCAAATTTTCCAGTTGAGCGGTGCGTACTTTTACAGTTTCTCAGCTTAGCTTTTTATCCTCCTCCTCTAAAGTAACTACTTTATCGTCTACACTAATGATATGGTTTTGCAGGATGTCATTGGTTGTAATTTCGTTTTGAATGGGTAGTAACTTTTCGTCAAGTAGTTTGGACATTGCAACAATACGAGTTCCGACGACATCGTTTTATTAGGTTTAGGTTTGTTAAGCTGGCTGCTCACGCAGAATGTGTGGCGATAAACCAGAAACGATCCAACATATAATTGAAGGCTGCGAAAAAATGGCACCAACAGAATATCTACAGAGACACAATAATGTGGTCAAGGCACTGTATATAGCACTCGAAAAAAAGTATGGCTTCAGTAAGCAGGAGGAAAAATATTATATTTATGAACCCAAAAAAATCCAAGAAAATGAAAGCATAAAGTCATATTGGGATCGAACGATAATGACAGATAAATCAGTGCAGGCAAATCGACCAGATATAACAGTCATTAACAAGCGAAATAAAGAGGTCCATCTAATTGATATCGCGGTGCCAAACACGAACAACTGCATGAAAACGATAACAGTGAAGAATGAAAAATACAGGGACTTGGCTATGGAAATGCAGCGAGTGGGATGCCCGAACAGAGTAACGATAAAGCCAACTATCATATCAGCAACCGGTGTGACACCCAGAAAAACTATACGTGTAGATGATGGAAGAGTTACTTGGAAAATCTGAGGGCTGACGAACGTTCGAGACGATGCAGAAGGCAGCAGCACTGGCTACTACAGGAGTAGTACGAAAGGTCCTGGGAGAGACGTACAGATGAGCTATGGCCATGGTTATATAACCCGCGATGGTTTATTTAGAATACCGCCAAAGGCGTGTGGAATTGTGATAATAATAATAATAATAATAATAATAATAATAATAATAATAATAATAATAATAATAATAATAATAATACTAATAATAATAATAATAGCTGGGGATAGTTACTGGCATGTGAAACCATCGCTGCGTAGTAGGACGACTCTCATGAAATTATACAGCATAATTCAGCCTGGCAGGAAAAAAACAATATTAATATAATAATTGTTGACGCGTCCGTTGTATTCCTGTACCATAAGCCACTATCCCCATCTCGCCTGTTGAACATCCCCACGAATTCCCCCGTTTCCCCTTCTATTTCATATATTGGGAAACAGACGCGTGTTAAGGAATACAATAAATTTCTCAGTAGCGATAAGCAAACAGTTTCCTATTAGTGCACGAAGAAGAAAAAAAAAGTCCATAAAAACTGAGTTAGTCGGCAAATAACGTATTATTGTAAATCAAGTGGAAGATGTATGAAATTGGTTCAGTAAGAGGCTACCTGTACTGAACGTTGAACAGTTTTATAAACCATATTCCCTCCCTTCATTAATTATTGTTTTCAAGCTCAACCGGTAGGTTCTATTCAGATATGACCCATTTATTCGGGAAAAAACTTTCAATCCAAGTAGTGGTATTGAAAAAATAAACGAAACAGTGAAATCAAAATTTCTCTTGTACATTGTGTATGAAGAATGACTGGGACTGGAGAATAACGTTATTTTTACAGAAGTGTGAAGTTTTGATGTTTTATGTTTAATCTGCAGAATAATTATAATATTGTATCACTCACAGGATCCTCGTTTATCAGGGTTTCTACGTATGAATTCGAGCTTAATGCGAGCAATCACAACGATGAACAAGCTATCAAATACTAGCCGCGCATGAAATACCCGTTAAAAAAATAATAACAATAATAATGATAGAATATCCACAATGCACTTAATCTTAGTCCTGTAATATAATTGCAATAACGCGTCTCAAACCGGATTAGACAAGTGTCATCCAGGTGTGCGGGATCGCTAGTACACGCCTCTTCGCAATCTGTCGCGTGTAAACCTTTAATTACTCCTTTTAACACACGCCCCTCGTAAATGTTTTGAAGTTCGAGTTACTCGTTCAATTAATTATTTCATTACGCCGATTATTTCTTTCATTCTCTCTCTATCTCTCGAAATAAAAATTATAGCCTTTTCTTCGTCGCATCTCTAATTACCCGCTTTGACAGGAGAAACGGAGCGGAGCTTGAATTGTTTATAAACTTTCTTACAAGTTTCACGAATATGACGCTGATCCAACACTCATCGCGAAGGCGCTCAAATGATTAGGCGGTCGGTCGGTCCTGATGTCGTACGCACTCATTTGAAAATCAAGCTATAGTTACTAGGAAGAACAACCACATATTATTACTAACGTAAAAAATATGCTGAATGAGGCCGTCAAAAGAAATAACGACCAGAGAGTGTGCATCAAAGTTTTTCCCGATCTATAACAGTGGCTGTGACTATTTTATTTTGAAATTGGTATCAAATCTGAACTAAGGTGTTATGCGACTATTCTTTTCTATATATGAACATTAAATTTAATCTTATCTTAGTATATTTTGTGTCTTTGTTTTCCTCGGCACGCGTGCGTTTGGAGTCATCATCAGTTCCGAAATAAGACGAGATTATGATATGCAAACTTCCTTAAAATTATAATAGGTGGGCCTATAATAAATGTGATATAAGTAAGGATGCTGATGCTGTCGGCCTACAATCAGTGTCATTGATAAAAGCGGATACTTGACAGTAATACTAAATAGAAAGTTGAGAAACTGCAAAAAACGAGTACAAATTTCTGCTGCTTTCAAGTCAGTGGCGACTACATGCAAGAGAGAAAGCGAGTGAAGCAAATACAACCCCGCATTTTTGTCGACATTAGAACCTCGCATTTCCGTGAAATTCTCCTCTTTTTCCTCTTTTTCAAATACCGGTACTACGTATTTTCGTGCTCAAATTTAGCGCAATAGATCTTCTGTTGCTTTCTACTTGCTTCAGCCTTCATCTTCCTCATATTTTGAGCCTTTCCCATTAATAGTCTTCCAAGAACGTACTAGTGACTCCTTGTGCATCGCTCTAATATAAATTAGTCGGAACTTTACTTTTCAATATTAACATAATATGGAATTTTTCCTGTGGCATACACAACTCATGTCTTGTTGCTGAACAGTACCGGTATGTGTGTACAAAAGCTCTTAATAAAAGTAATTTTTTGTACTTCTGTGTTGACTTGTGATTTTTGAAAGAAACCGCCCGAGTGCAAACGACTTCATTTGCGTAGTGTATATGTCAGTATTTTTCGAAAAACTGTTTCACAATGAACCATTTCAACAGTACGTACAATATGAAATCTATTGCTCCTACACAATCAAATTTCGATTTAACACTAACTACTCGTAGTAAGAATAGTAAAGCAAACCACTGAATCGCGTACGATCCTAATCAAATTTAATTGTCTTGACATGATTTTTTCAATATTGACGATTGTCGCTCACAAGTGTGGATCAACTGTGTAATACACGTATGTCGTCTAATTATTTGAAAAGAGATTCCTGTTGCACCTTCAAAATGTGTGGATGCAAACCTTATTTATGTTTTAAAATTAACGCCGAAACAAGACGAAAGAGGTAAATTAGATTAGTACCTTATAATAATATATTATACTGCATAGGAAAATCGACTCACTCTGTATGAGACGGGCAGGTCTCCGCAGAGAGAGATATACAAATACGCGTATTATCTGGTGGAATATTTATAAATATCACATCCGAGAGCTATTCAAAAGGAAATCTACGACCGCTGGTTTACTTTATGTAGCATCAAAACTCGTTTAATTCTTCGACGTGCGACTCGAGGAACGCGCGGACTATGTTTACTTTTTTTCACATTTTATTCCAATATATAGCGCCGTCCTTTAACATCACGTCGCATCGCGCCACCCTGTTGTCCCATTCGCTTCAATCTACTTACCCATATACATATATATATATATATATATATATATATATGAGGTATGTGTAATATGTACAGGTAACATCATCCTCGGTATTCAGATTATTCAAAAAACATCACCTTGTAGTGATTTACTGCCACTTTGTCAATGTTGAAGACATTGAACGCGCATCTTTTCTTGTAAAATGCCCAATATAATTCGACATTTCCACCTAATTTTGATGCACGCTCTATTGTCTCCAATTCTATTTGCATACCTTTTTTCGAGTACTTAGACAAGCAGTCTGCCGTACCTGCTCTCAAATGCATACATTCTCAAGCACCTACGACCTTACTGTAGGTCAGTTACCTCGCAACCAAAACCTAAATTAATTCCATATTGTGACGTTCTACTGGTCACTGGATACAAACGAAAGAGGGAAATGTGTTCGAGCTAACAACGAGATTCAAGGGAATAAGATTGAAGGAATCCAGTCAGAGAGTAAGAACAGCTACAAAAAACCGAACTTCATTACTTGTACCCCGAAAATTCAAAATACTTATATACACGTTAAACTCGCGAACACCGTATACAATCACTGTTAATGCGAGAACACAATAATCACAACAATTTCTAATTCAATACCGATCATTATTCCGGCTATTTTTCGGGTTCATACTCGTATATCCGCGGATACTATTCTAGATATTTCCACAAGGTTCTAGACAGCGGTTGACATATGCAACTTATCCTTCTCGTCTTTTCTCAACTCTTCAGCACCTGGAGGCAAGCGTTTGGTCGGAAGTGAGGTGGTTTTTCATGATATACCGGCGGCTACTGAGATTTGGGAAACGATTGATCGACATGTCGGCTAGGTGTAGGTACTTTTTGATGACGAACATTTGCGGTTGTACTTGTACACTTTGAACTAGGTAATGTTTCATGGTCAAAAAGTAGGTCAAGCAGCTGGTGGAATTTCTGGAGAAGATCGACGCCAATCATTGGAATCGCGACATTGATGACAATGAAACTCCACGTATACTTTTTTTGGTTCATATGAATACTTTGTATAGTACAATGCGAAGTCGTGTTTTATCCTTTTTGGAGATCTAAGACGCGCATTGCCGCCAAAAAGATGTCCTATGTAACAGCAGAACGTGCACAAATAGCTTAAACCAAAGTACCTTGGATATCATTTTTATTTTTGTATTCGGACTCTACACAGCAGTGTCGCGCTACCGTCGAGTCGTCCTCCCTCGTCGCTGTAAGCTTATCAGGTCAGAATGAGGGTAACGGAAACATCACCAGGTATTTTAATAAGAAAGTTGCAATTTTCAGTTAGTCGTAATTCCGTGCAAAATTTACTTGAAACTCTGAACGAAAGAAGAGTAAATAACTTAGTAACCTGTCAACAATATTTAGGACGCGTTAGGACGCGTTTCTGCTAAAAAAATTCCTTGGAATTGATTAAAAGATATTTGTACTTAAGAATATTTCAGTTTTTACACACGTTTTTGTATAACGTTGTCTGTTTATCCCAACTTTGATACGAACGACTTACATGTGTATAATTATTTGTAGTAATGCATAACGCGTGCTTCGCAGTTCGCTCGACAACAAGACGTTTGCTCGTCATTACTATAACAAATCAATATTACATTGTGGTATGATTTTTCGTGCATTGAAATGAAACATTTGTTTTGTAATATCATGATGGAACATCAATTCAAGATTTCATATGCAGTAATTTGCCTGTTTCGTTTTTCCACTCTATAATTTTATATTATTATGAGTTCCGATAATAGTGCTGCCTAGGCTGAAAAGTAAATTTAATTTCTTCTCTCATAACTTGCCAAAAATGAACTGTCATTTGAATTTTACTAAGGCATCTTAGTAAAATTGATTTATTTATTGTAATGAGTTGCAACGTATAACCTGAATTTTATTTAAATTCATGTTAAAATTTTATTAAATACATAATGGCTATTTACAGTACAAGTTTCGTAGGTGAATCTTTACATAACAATGAAGTACTTACGTTCGCGAAACGAGCAAAGCGAGGCAAGTAATCTATGTACAATTTATAAGACTCACCCACAAAACGTGTACTACACAAGGCTACACGAATACATTGTAATAGTAAATTTTTACGCGTGAAGACAATGCGCAAAAAAAACCCGAAACCGTTGTGTTAATGCCATGGTTGGCTTTACTACAATTTTGTGTTGTCGCTGAAAAGCGCCACGTATACATCACAGAAATTTGTTTTGCAAAAACATACTTACAATGCATGCGTGTGATGAAGAATATTTCCGAGCAATGTGGCGGTTACAACGGTCAAACTTTGGGTTGACGGTCTAGCGTTTGTTGTAAACATTGCATTTTTTATTTATATATAGAAGTCATTTTTTTTTTTGTATTTATTATAATTTATCCAATCAAAAATTGGGTACTAAAAAAATAAGTATTAAAAAAAAAAAAAAAAATATATACATAATATATAAATGTAAAAAATACAAAAAAAAATTGCGAAAACAATAAAACTTTGACACAGCAACCCGTTGTGAACACTGGAGCCGAGTTTGAATTCATACAATAATTAGTAAAATATGATTTAAACGCTCTTTAAAGTTTATAAAGAGTAGAGTCATAGAAAAAAAAAAAGAAGAAGTTGGAAAGAGGATGGCTATTGGGCCTTACCTCGCAGGAAAGTTGGGAAAATTGATTTCTATGTTGTATTTAAAATCAAAAAAACTATTTGACACGAACAAAATGGAATACCGCGTATAAAAAACATCTAATAGGTTTGCTGGTGTTGTAGCAAAAAGATCCACTGTCAGAAATGAAATAATGTGAAATCGCATTGTCAGTCGGGTGAGTGATCCATCAGAACTGTATAGTGACCAGATTATGGGTGAATGCAGTCGTTTTTTTCCCGAATATTTTTGAAGATTTCTGTGAACTCATTTCTGAATTACCTGATGATTCGGCGCAAGTGAGGAAGTTGAAGACACTAATCTGAGAAGCACCAAAATTGCCTGCTGATCTGGCATTCATTCAGTCATACGTTGCTTCTTTCCTGGAATTAATCATAAAATTAGAAAGCCGTGGCCTATCGCTGAATTCTCAAGTTGAAATTATCGAAAATCTTTCTACAATTATCGGTTAAATTCTAGTGCAGAATGGTCGTATTCTTGAAGGAAAATGCGCTCAGGTCTTTAGTAAGAATATTGGCTACCCACTTTACGCGAGCGGAATAACGCTCTTGTAGATGGATTGCCATGTACTGATATTTCATGTAACCCTCGAATACTAAGTACGTATTTACATGCTCTTTTCGTCTTAGTAGACATTGAATGCTTGTTCTCCCACTGCAAACTTGTACTGAACGACAGGAGGCAGTCCTCCAAACAAGACAATTTAGAAAAAAACGTATTTTTGTAATAGTCAATTCAACATTTCTGTAAGCTCAAATACTTTTTTATTCTAATTTTTATAATTGAAAAAAGAATATAATACTATTCTTTGTGATTCTGGTCAATTTTGTCGAAAACTCTTTCATCGAAAACAATTTTGTCGGCGGTATTTTGTCGAATGGCAAGATTACCGATAGTACATATTCATCGAAAGATCACTTTTGTCGAATACTCAATTACATCGAATAAATTTTTTATGGAAGGAAAAAGAGTGACTAATTGCTTGCTTGCGAACTAGTTCGTAGAGTTGAAAAGTCGCACGTATTATTTCAGCAATTACATTCATATATCATGAAAAATTCGTGTTATATTATGTCCACATATTGATGAATGCAACTTGTTGATTCATAGTTTGATTCACGTTCTCCCTTAATTGGTAATAAAAGTATTACTATTATCAGCTCTTCATGTTTATCTGTGTTCGAATTCAGTTATTCGCCACGCGTACATAATATAGGATTAAGTGTGCGTTAAAACGTGGAAAAACTAAATAAATTTTGATACGACGATCACTCTGCGTAATCGGGTGGCTTCCTATTCGTTCGTTAAAAGTCAGCGCGGTCGTGATTTATTAGTATGTGAGGGATATGTGTATTATGAGGAAAGGACCGTTAATGGAAATTCTTACTGAAAGTGTAGCAAGTATATTTCCGCCTCTGGTCGATGTTCAGGTAGAGCAGTGAAGCGCAATGATTCTGTCGTGATAGCAAATGACCATAATCATGCTGCGAATGCAGCTGGTGTTGAAGTTCGTCAAATTCAAAATGCATTGAGGAAAAGGGCTGCAACGTCGAGAGATGCACCGAAGTTTGTGTTGTCACAATGCATTGCTACTTGCAGTCAAGTAGCAATGGGTCAGCTGCAGTCATCGTTGCTCTCGACAAGCACTACATTCGATGTAATTGCGTATTCGACAAAAGTGATCTTTCGATGATTATGTACTATCGGTAATCTTGCCATTCGACAAAATACCGCCGACAAAATTGATTTCGATGAAAGAGTTTTCAACAAAATTTCCGGCACTCTTCTTTGTTTATAAATGCTGAAAAATGTGAAAAATTGCTGGAAATTGCCGAAAATACATTTTTTAATGCCAAAAATAATAATTTTTTGTGCCGAGAAATCCTTGCTCTAATTATTACCTTTAGGTTTATATATAGAGTCATAAAAGGTGTCGGGTAATCATTATTCTTCAGCGTAAGTTTGAATTTACGATCTAATTCTTTATGAAAAACCGGATTCGACAGCTTCATCCACTTTCCTTTTAAATTACTAGCAGTATTAGGTTTAAAATAATAAGGTTGGTTCGAATTAAAATTAATAATACGACCTGTGTGAGTCAGTTTTTCGTAGTGACGACATATGTGTCCATCTTTATCACGAATGAAGGAGGATCAAAAAAATTTATCGAATTTTCATTATTTTTGTGGATGAATTCAAAGTTGTAATTGAAACTATTAAAAAAATTACAAATTTTGTCAAAATAATCTTCAGATACAATGAAGAGGCTATCATCTACGTAATTAGTTATATATTTAATATTGTTTTGATATCTCTCAAAAACCAAATAAAACAATTAATCTAAAATCCTTTCAATTTGAAATGAAATTGATTTCCTCTTTTAAGCAACTTTTTGGAAAAGAAGGTGGTATTGCTCCCGGTGAAATTTCAAAATCAGGAGTCAAAAATTAAGTTTTTTACATTTTGCTGTACACATAATATGAAGACTAAAGAACTATCAATTGCAGGAAACAAGAATAACATTTAATAGTGTTCCTAAACTCTGCAATGCTCACTGACTCAATATCAAAAAACTGAAGACTATTATCGTGTCATACATACTTTGCTAAAAAATATGCTAAAATCAGTTTCTTGAAATTGTAATTTATCTAACAATATTTTCTTCTTCTTACTATTATATAATTACATATTATTATTATTTAGTAAGGCATTCCAATAATTTCCTGTAAATTTAACATTGAGAGGCGCGATATTCTCGACAATATTGTTCCCTAATTCGATACATGTCTGCCAAGATCTCCCTGATAATTAAGGTAGTAATCAGGATTGCTGCTTTCTGTTCTTCCTTTATAACAAACTACCTCCAGTACTCTCCCTCATTCCGCATTTTTATCTTATCGACTAGCCTGGTTGGTGCGAGTCCGGTGGTAGATATGATTGATACGATCCGATTGTGGGTTAAATCCCTCTGTACTTGAATCTTTTCATTCAATTCCACACATTTTTTACACTTTTTGTCTATAGCGATAAATGCGGCTTCCTTTCTCCGTTTGTTCTCTACAGTTATGCCCAGCCGATTGTGATCCTTTTTTTCATGCATGAAAAGTATTCGATTTAAGTATGTACAATAAAAATATTATTATTATTAATTATTATTATTATTTATTATTATTATTATTATTATTATTATTAACAAATGCACGGTACACTAATAAACTACTGTGTCCGGTAATACTACTCTATAGAGGAACAGTATCATATCTATAGAGAGTGTGCATCTAGTCTTCGCCTAGTACTTTCCGAACTGTGCGCGTAGTGTGCAAGATTGCAGCCTTTTGGATGGCTCGTACTTCTGTCCATCTGCATCCAAGTTCAAGCAAGTTTTGTATGGTGGTTTTTGGGTAGGTTCCTGTTGTTGATATTACGATTGACAATGTTCTAACTTTCATCCGCCACTGTTTCTCCAGTTCCACGCTCAACTCCTTATTATTATTATTGTTATTCTTTTTTTTGGTTGCATGATGTTATTCATTTAATCGAATGAGCCTTCGGAGATCAATCTGAGCAAGCGTGCTCGTAAATTGAAACGCAGAGAGAAAGAGAGAGATTTTCACAATCGTCAGTAACGAAGAAGACAAGACAGATTGGAAGCGATTGAAACTCAGGTACGCAGTAGCGCATCGTATGCGATCATACTCGCTATGCAACAACGATCCGCTGCGGGAAGACTGCCGTCGAGACGCGGTCAAGAACTGAAGGAAAAGCGGCGGCCTCTTCTGTAGAACATGCGTGAGAAACTAATTTATTGAAAATCGTGTATGAAAGACACTTGGTGACAGACGTCAAATAATACTCGTTGCGTTGTATGTACGTTCATAGGTGAGGAGTGTAGCTTAAAGGCGAGACTATTCATTTGCGAATAACATATGTTAATGACACCAGATGTCCTACGTATAGACCCACTTTACTTAAATCCAGCCCGGCAATCTCCCTATAGACGAAAGATGTTCTCGAAGAGAAATATGCCAACCATTTGCATTCATTATCATTACGTCCGAGTACGACCGCGATACGTTTAATTCTGATATATTTTATGCGAATGTCCTTTTGTTTCCAGATCTATGATCTTGTTTCATTTAATTAGCGGTAATTCTGTTTGCCCTTTTCGTATTTAAAATCTTCCTACGATTCGATTTCTGTTTCCCTTCTTCCCTCCCTCTCCTCACCTAGTCTTTTTCCCGTTCCTTTATTATACGAGCAACTCGTACACATATACAAATACGTATTGTGTACGTATTTAAGCATACAGCCTACTTCGTGTAGTGTACCGTACTTCGTATTGAGTCACTGCTAACAAGTCTTAGTGCGCTTCTCTATTCATTACGAGTAACCATCTTCGTTCGGTATAATTTTATGGATTTAGAGCGAAAATTTATATCGATAGTTGTGCACATTATATTGTGAATACCCGCGATCTGATAACACACCCTACGCATACCTCGCCCAATGACTTATTTTTCGTGGTAAATGCACGTTTTGATTTCACTTCTTGGTACCCAAGCTGTTTTCGTTACTTTTAGGTGGTTGATAGAATTGAAGGGCAAAAGAAAATATTCCTACGTTGTCTAGAATTTTTCTCATTTAACCCTGCACTGAACTGTCGCCACAAAAAAAAACAAATTCACGTTACCGCATGTGAATATTTTATTCCCTGGAGGAAAAATCAAGTATCAATTCTGTCCCCTTGTGAGTTAGAAATGGTGTATAGTAACATTTCTGGTCGTTTTCAAAGTTCTAAATCATTTTTAGCCCTAAAAAACAAGTACCCCGTTGCACCAGGTGTTAAGTGGGTCGGATAATTGTTTCTCTTGAATATTGATTACAACTTACGAGCCCTTTCGGGGAAAAAACGAACGCCCAACAATAAACTTGTTTGTTCTCGATCTCAATTGAAGTTCCAGTCCTTGCTAAGTGGGTAATGAATAACATAAAACAAACACTCAAAACCTCTAGTTTCTTCATTCTCACAATCAATGAATTGCTTGCAAACAAACTGAATTTTACATCGCGGATCCAGATCACGGATTATAAATTGGCAATCTGTAATCCATATTATTAGGATCATCCATTTCCTTTTTTTTGATCCGCAGTCATCTAAATTATTTTCCCATGCGCAAAACAATGCAGCAATATAAACTTGCATCTTTTCATGTTTATCATCATCAGTGGCAGAAGACATTCAGTATCCTCTTGTTTCATTTTCCTGTTATCCCTTGAAAAATGAAAAAAATCTTGATGAATTCGAAGTTTAAATATAAAAGTTACCATGGAAACCCTGAACACATGTTATCATTTCAAGTACAAACGATGCTGGTATTACACCCTTCCAACATATTTTGATTGAAATTGAATCGCAGATTTCAAAGCCGGGATATGACATTTGCGACCCGTGGTCGCTTTTTAAATCATTCTGTTTCCTTTTTTTTGATTCGCATTCATTCATTAATTAAAGCGCTGCGTGGAAAAGGGGCCTCCGTCTAATGTATTTCTTATGGAACGGAGGCCCCTTTTCCACGCAGCGCTTCAATTTCATTTTCCTGTCACGGTAACAGACATTCCGTTTCATTTGTATTTACGAAAATAAAATAAATTTACAATTTGAACATTGAATCAAATTTTGTAATACGCTGATCTTTGCAAACGTTCATGATGATAACCTTTATTGTCTCGTTCCTATCTTTTTAAACACCAAGACGACGATAACACAAACATGCGAGATTTCAAACCCGTCCCCTTTATTTTTCTAGGCCCATAGCTTTTAATTCATACGAGTACACAGAAAGCCATTCTTGCTTTTTATGTCAAATGCGACGATTTTTAATTTGAAAATATTATATATAGAGATATGTAGGTACAGGCCTATATTTCAAGTTAATCCTTGTGCGGGTAAATCGAATCTGAAGTACCTTTCTTGGATTTAATGTCACAATTGATGATTTTGAAACAAACGTAGCGTGGGTCATCAAGTCGAGTCAATTATTATTATTATTATTATTATTATTATTATTATTATTATTATTATTATTATTATTATCCAACTATCCTCGGCTGAACCGCCGGTTACGGGCATTATTGCCAAGTAATTAACATACTTCACAATTCGCTCATTACCCTTCTAACTAGACTACACGTATTAATGATAACAGCTTTTTGCATACGAGTAGTTAAATGCTCTCCCAGCTCCAGTTGCCGCAATCCCTGCCGTACATCTTTATCTATCAATCCGTTGCTTGCTATTATTATTGGGATAATTTCCACTGTTGCTGCTTTCCACATCTTCTTCATCTGTGTTCCAACTTCTTCATATTTTTTGATTTTTTCCGCGTATGTGCTGTGGATGTTCTTGATTCCTGGGACTGCTATGTCTATCAGCTGGATTTTATTTCTTCTTTTATCGAAAACTGTTATGTCTGGTCGATTATTCTTTACTTCTTTATCTGTTCGTATTGTTCTATCCCAGTATAGTCTATGCGTTGTAGTTTCAATAACTGGTTATTATTATTATTATTATTATTCCCATTTCGCTCCACTACAATTGTGGGTTCTGCCAGTAACATTACGGGCTTTAAAGCCAAGTAAATGTTCTGGTATTATTATTATTATTATTATTATTATTATTATTATTATTATTATTATTATTATTATTATTATTATTATTATTATTATTATTATTATTATTATTATTATTATTATTATTTAGTGCCCCTCGTAATTGGCCCTTGAAGGCTATGTGGGGACACTTTAAAATTATATAAATAAATAAATAAATAAATATAAGGGGCCGGCTCTATTACGCTGGAGCTTACAGATTTTGCGGTAAGGCAGCCGGATAGTTGAGTGGACAACTAAGGCCACCTCTGAACTATGTGAACGGCTTACAAACAAGTTCGCATGACGAACCTCTGAGTCTTACAGCCGTATTATTAAACAAACAAAATAATTTTAAATTTGCTTAAAGAACTGAAAAAACACTTAAGTAAGCTCGCGAGGCTACTCAAGTGTTTTGTTTTTTTGACTTTCTGGGACTCTTTAAGTGACTCTTTAAGTGCACTTAAAATTATATTGTTTGTTTGAGAATACGGTTGTTGTACACATATCTTATTTTGATAAGAGAAAACAAAAGAAAGAGATAATAAACATCACACAAATGACGTCACAGTCGTAATTTTTAACCTTTAAGGTAGAAATCTTGGCAAGTTCTGAATTTGTTTTAAATCTCACCTATCATAAGTAAATTCCTTACGAGATTTGGAAAAGTATCATAAAATTTTGAAATTGATGACGCAATTAGTTGATTTTTAATACTAAGTGTTTGATAGTGAATGAGCTATCTTACCTACAGTAACAACGTAGGTACGTCAGTCACTTGATATTTCGATGAGAATTACTGCCTTAATTTTGGTTGAAAAGTTTTGTTTGAATTAATCTTGAAAATTGCTAACTTTAAAGAACTTTACGTATATTACGTAGTGAGTATTTTATTACAAACAAAATGAGTAATTTTTGTTTAGGAAACTGGTTTATAGGCCTTTTATGTGTACAAGTGAGTTCTAAAAAAATCAAGCTTGCTTTCACTACTACACTGAGAAAAATTTGGGTGGTATACTTTTAACTAAAAAACATAGTAAAGCCGGTCCAGTCGAAGATTATGGTTATAACGACTAAAAAAAATATAGTTATACTTACGAGAGAAAGTAGTAAATAAAACTAAATATTACTGAAATTGCTCAGTTGTTTTTACTAAAAAATCGTGACTGGACCGGCTTTACTATGTTCTTAGTCAAATTTACTATAGTTTTTTCTCCGCGTATGTAAGCGTCCCCCTCTATCAATAAGGAACTTTTGTACAGTCTGTTAATGCATTGCTAGTCATAATTTTGGAATAAGGTATATTTTTTGTAGTTGAAGAATCTAAACAGTGATGGAGTATACTGTAAAACTGCTGAATTCCAATCAATAGACAAAATGTTTCCCTGTTCTAAAACTAATTTCCTGTTAAAAAAAGCTCCCGTTTTGTTTCCCGCGTGTGCTGTAATAATCTATATTTTGTATAACCAATGCTTTGATGAGAAATAAGTACACTTGATGGTCGGATCGTACGCAATTCGCTGTAGCCTATATTCATGAAAAGTAGCTGCTATAGTGAGGCGTTTGCGCGGTGTTGTTAGTTATAATCTTACGTAACTGTGAAACTCCGGTCTTCATTAGCGCGGTTGATTGTGGTGATCTTGTCAAAAAACTTCGAACCTGCGTAGGAAGATGGATTCGATTTTTCATCCAAATGGTGAGAAGCGAACAATGATACCTTAATTTTTCTTGTGCAGAATAGTCGTATCCAAATACCTTTAAGTACACACAGGTATACAATTTTTCTTTGCTAAATAGCGTTTGGTTTTTTTTTTTTTTGCGATATCTCGCGATTGATAATGATTTTTTGAACGTACTTTACTATAAAACACAAGCTACGCAATTGAAACTGTTGATACGCGCTACCGATTGATATCAATTTATTTGTACCTCGGTGAATTATACGACAGTATAGTGCGCGTTTGAGTGTACTTATAATCATGCAGGGGCAGTTTACAGCTTGATCTAGTGTATGCCGTGTGACGGCGAGAAATCGCGAAAAATGAACGCGCGTACGATATCTCTCGTCTAGTAACAATCGATATTTACGCGCTGATAGAATCTGTATTCATTCATTTATTCGTTCATTCATAACTTCATTTAGATTCGCTTGTTATTATTATCAAGATCGGATCAGTTTTTTCCTAAAGGTGTTTGTCTGCTTCCAAAACGTGTTGTTCCACTCGTACGCAACTCATGACCAATATCTGAGCCTTTCAATAGAGCTCTTTCAAATAGTTCGGAATCATAATTGGGTACCTCTTTACGTGTCATCTTTATTAAAATTATCACGCAATCTCTGACTACATTGTTTGCCCCCAAAAAGATCTCGTCTCGACATCGCTCGATGACAAAACGAGTTGAAATCAACCAATGCATTGTATTTCATACTGAATGAAATGTGACCAATAAATATTAATTATTGAAAATGTCAGTAAAAAGAAAACCAGCTTCAGTCTACCGTTAAAAATTTCTTGTACCACGACGAAATTAATACAAAATACTCGCACAAATGGAAATTTGTGGCTTAATGTATTGAAAACGCAGTTCTAAAGGATGCTCATGCAGTATATATTTATTACAAAAAAATTCAAAGAGAAAAATTTGCGTCTGGTATTCACACGCATATAACGTACCTATACTCAAAAAGAAGTAAAACAAATCAATGTCATTAGGTCCATTTCCATGATGAAAATAAGTTCGACATAAGTAGATCCCGCGGACTATTCTTTCAACATTGATGAATGAATGCGTCATTCGTTGTTTTCTGAATTAGTCGGGAAAATATCAAAATCTCTTATAGGGAAACATTTTGATATCCTAACTTCTGTCCGAAATACATATTTTTATCGGCAGGAATATCGTGTTATTTTACCTCATGTTCCGTTCCTTGTGTGTGTATATGCAGGCATATTATGAAATCTAGGCATTTCATGAAATGCCTCGATATTTTATAAAAATGACAGTTCATTTTTGGCAAATTGTGAAAAAAAAAATGAAATTTAATATTTAGTCTAGGTATTTTATGAAAATGAAGTGGCAAAAACAAAACAGAGGCAAATTGAGAAATCTTGAACTGATGTTCTGTTATGATAATATGACTATACAAAAAAAATGTTTTCTCAGTACTGTACTCTATATAAAATAAAACACCACAACGATGAAGTTCTCTGTACAAACATTAAGCTGAGATTGAGCTTCCAGTTAATCTTCTTCTACAAGTGAGTAACACAAGTCCTAGGGTAACCCAGTCGGGCTGATGGTCGTTGTTTTATTCAAGTGCACTTCACCTTGTTGGAAACACAAGTTTTCTTGCAAATTTCACGCATGAATTTCTCCTTCAATAATTACTTGTATATAAGAATCTGCCTGATCGAGGTTTGTTATTCTATAAAGTTTTGGTCATTCTATGAAATGACTATCACATAAACCGTTTTTCTCGTTTTACAAGACACCTGGGTATTTTATGAGACGCCAGATTTCATGATATGCCTGTAATGTATAATATACATATCATTCCTGATTTACATAATTCGTTCTTTCATTTGTAAAGAATTTCCTTGTCGTATTTCTTATATTTGCGTAATGAAGACTTGAGAGTATGTCTACCCTTCATTAAGCAGTGCACTGATTTGCGATGTCTCCTGGCCGGGCTTAGGATTTCTTGTTTTATCCATGAAAAATTTAGTCAAGTTATAACCACTGACATGGGACATTCGTTCGACCCCCGTATGTAAATACAAGGGATCTCGACGAATGTTCCGACGATAAAGAAAAGATTTATCATTTTATTCGTTCACGTAATTCTGTTCCTACGCGTGATATGTTCTCAGTGTGTGTGTGTGTGTGTGTGTGTGTGTCTCTCTCTCTCTCTTTCATTATGGAGAAGAGGCCAGTGAACTTGAGAAAACTTCGCGGAAAAGCGATGACGACTTGCAATTAATCGAGTATCAGCTTCACGCGAAATTGTGCTTTCAATTTTTCATATCCGATAAAAATAATGACCACTTTTTCAACACTCGTCTTATAGATACTATACCCTGATGTACTATCCAAATACACTTCACAATGAGATTTTTGAAAAATAAAAAGACATTAGGAAAAATAATCACGGCTGTAGTGTATAATGTAATGCTTTGCGTATGTATCTATGTATTTGTAGTGAAGGTATAATACAACTTTACGAAGTAAACCTATAGACGTCAGTTCTATGCTCGTGTAGTATCGGATGTTTGCCACCCACGCCGATTTCATAATTTTTCTCTTTTTCTACCTATGGTGACAAAAAAAAAGTAAGTAACAACACGATTGCACAAAAAGGTAAACATGAAAATAATAGGATCGTATAAATAATATTGCGAGTTACTTAATAATAATATCTACCGATACTTCGAAGGTGTGACAATAATGTCGGAGAAAAAGATAAAGCTACTCGAGTGTATGAAAAAAAGGCATGCGAGCGAGGTAGCATATGTACGTACTTCTTGTATGAAACTGATATGTTTGTACGTACAAGCAGGCAAGATTTGAAACAATGCCGTTGCACGGTATCCCATGGAATACCGTATCATATAGTTACACTTATTACGAGGGTATCTTTGTGCGGTACCTTGACGCACGTGAACATCATTTTTCAGGATGGACTCCCACGCGGGACTCACGTAATTGCCAGCGTGTTAACTAAGGATGCACATTATAAGTGCTCACCCTTTTTTTCAATAACCCTTGGCTAAGCAAATCGCTACCTTGTTAGTGCGACGAAGAGTATTATTTTTCGTACCTATGATCATTAAAAACTGTACTTCGTCCAAAAGTTTTTTTTTTTTTTTGATACTATTTTCTACGTTGTAGCACATAACAAATAAACATTCTCAAGCCACGCCAATTCTTCCACCAAAAATTTCATTATTTTCAGAGTCAGCGTAATCATCGGTGCTTTCCGGAGGGAATGAGGAGACGGAGGATTGTTGATCGCAATAGATTTCCAAGTGGGTAGGAGAACGAGGAAAAACAAACGGTCTGTTGCCTACCACTTCGCTCGTTTCTTTCCTGGCGCAGAAAAAAAATCGAAATGAGGCCGTGTTCTGAAAATACCTTGTTGAGGACATGGTCACCTCTGGTTTGTAGATGGCGAGAGCTTTCGAAGTCTTCTAAGGCCCTTCGTCGATGAAAGCGTTTCTCGAACTTTACTAGACGGCACCTATTGAAGTTGAAAGGGTCCACCACTTGCGGGAGGTGCTCAATATTCGGGAATCAGGTTTTGACCTTATTCATGGTTTGTTTTATGATCCTGTCTACATTCCAAAGGTTATCTTTGTCCGTTTTTTACTGTGCGAACTGAGCCTCAATCTTTTACCAAATTCGATCTACATTCGTACTTCGTTTTCCGGTGGAACGGGCCGAATATAGCTGAAACCATTAATTCATCCGTCTATATATCCGTGCACTGCGTCCGTCGTTCGGCGTTTCATTATGCAGATGTACATAATTATTATTCATGTTTGTAGATAGTATTTGAAAAAACAGAAGAAAGAAAAAAACATTTTCGCCATACGATTGGTTTCCTTCTCATTTTACTGACTCTTATTTCACTTTTGAATTGAGGTTCACTCAGAAAAACCTTACTCCATTGACAACAAAATTGTGCATCACGTCTAATACGTACATAATTGTTGAATTCGTAAAATCGGTGGCCTCATTGTAGAATCCATGTGTGTAACCTCTTTGCGTAACTCTTAAAGGAGAAGTAGTCTTAGAAGGACTTTGAAAATTATGTCAAACCATTTAGAAACTGTTTTATATACTTATTAATTGAACTCATTCTATGAGGTCCAAAGCCTCTCTGTAAAGCATCCCAACTTACCAACTTCAAGAAAGTAATTAAACTTTTATTAGGACTACTTCAAGTATTTAGTAGAGATAATCTGAGAAGAATTTCTCAATAATCAAGAAATCCCTTCATACATTTGAACGAGGGACAAATCTGATTGGAAAAGCGCTTGAGTTCACAAATTTGACTGTTTCATTACCGATTTCTAATACTCGGCTATTACACAAATTGTACATCAGGAAACCTACAATTAAGTGAAGTATTATACGTATGGGTGTACTTACGTTACTTTGAAACGAAAAACCAAAAGCCCGGATGAAAACTGAGGGCTGGTTCATATTTTCCATGCATTCAATTTATATTCTATACATATTTCATACGTTCTCTTCTTTCATCCATACAACTGATCGTCAGAAGAAAGAAAAAAAAAAAAAAAAAAAAATTGCAGCCTAATAGCTCGTGTCGAACTGTCCTCGCGGCCAAATAACTGGCTGTGAAACGTCCTACACCTCTTCATCTAATAACTCGATAAATGAAACTAACGATTGGAAGGATGTTTGAACTCACAAGTTATGGTATGCAAGGCAATATAGCAAAACCATTATGCCGCTGAGGCGCTTCTTTTATTGTTTTGTTCTTTCTTTTTCAAATTTACAAGTATTTCAAGTAGTTTGTGTTCTTCTCTCACTCGTAGTATTTCTCGTTCAGCGGTGTAAATTATATAATATACCTATTTTGAAGGATGACATTTTATATCATGTACGAAGTGGCGTTGAAACAATTCGATGAAGTAGAATCGTGAAAACGAGACTTTTGTGACCGACCAAAATTATTATTAATTTCTAAAAAACTATTTTGAATATTTCGCTCCGCAAGATCGTTAATCACTGGTACGTATACGTATACGCCGCATATCAATACATCTATTCAGACAAACATCAATGAAGTTACTTACCGCATGAAAGCGAAAATTAATTTGTAAAGTTGAATTTTCAAAATCTGTGTGGATGAGGATGTCTCGTTAAAATAATTTGACCTATCCTATTCTGTTTCATTTTTTATAATTGCGCAAGATGTGAAGTAAAATATCGCGTCTGTAATAAATACGTACTTGGTACTCTCGAATTCTCTTCAGAAATAAGCGGTCATGAAAATCCATACAATTTGTCTACCTAATATTACCCCAAAGTTTTTGTCTGCATGTTAACGTGGAAAATAGTTGTAGCTTTTAACTTACTTTTCTTGTAATTATTTGATTAATAAATCATCGATCTTTTTCGAGTATATTACTATTTTTGTTGGAAATTTTCTACACAGCAAGAAAAAAATAGATAGTGTGAGCAACAGACCAATAGACATGTAAATGAGAGGATTGAATAATAAAGCTGAAAATCCACCAAAGATACTGTATTTGACGTTTATTATTAAATCAACAATCGATTGTTGGGTTTTTGATTTTTATGCTGCACAGTTGGAGGGGAAGGGAAAAATTTAAAGAGAGTAAGAAAATGTGTGTTATTTGTGTGTGACTCAAGCAGCGAAAGTAAAATTTTGGCTATTTATAAGAGCTTTTGGTAGGTCAGGATTGAGACCTGCCAGTCGAGACGTGAGAGGCAAGTGAGTAAGAAGGTATCAAATTCATCATTGTGGCCGACTGAAGCGAGAACTGGAGAAATTTTAGGAGAGAATATCGGATTGATTGAAAGAGATGTCGTGGGAACACCAGTAAGAACTTGCTGAGATCAATTGGAAATTTACGGTGTAGCATATACTGATACTAGGTGAGGGGATGTGCCGAGGAAGTTGTAACACCGATTTGTTTCATGAATATAACATTCTCAAGTGCTAATTAATGTCTTTGCATCATAATACAATGTAAGTAATTTTGATCAGTAGAGATTGAATTGGGTGTGTATGAAAAAAATGAACCTATTAAAGCACGCTGACTCATGAAAAGGAAAAGTTGTAATGCAGAAACGCAGGAAAACTGGGATACGTAGAACTTTCGCCCCGTATAAACTTTAAAAAAGAGATTAATTTGATGATTTGATGTTGAAAGGTTTTTGTCGAGGATATTTTATTTTCATCAAAGTTACTGTTTTTGTTGTACCTACGGCTAAAACGTTATTCTAAAACGTTATTCGTAAGGTACCAAGAGATAAGATGCAACTTGTACAGGTACAGAAGTGTTTGTTAAAGAGTTGAAGTAGAAGTTCAGAAGAATTATGTTTCATTGCACGATCAAGTCATGAGTACTTGGAACAGTGATCTCAAAAAAAAATATGTAAGTTCTTTATCAAGCATTGAATAAGAGTTTTTCATTTTTGACTCATAAGATTTTAGCTGAAAAATTGTTCCTACATGTTTTTCATTGTAATTATTATCCTTTTTAGATTGACTTCTTTAACTAAAAATAAAATTAGAAGTGTGGAAAATTCCAACCTTGTATGCCACAAATCCAAGTACTCTCCTCTTTGGGGGTAAACTGGAGAACGTTTGTTGTCGAGAGTGCGAACCCTGTAGACATGCGACTGGTTTTGTGCATGTATTCTGTGTACGGTACACGTAGATCTGCAAAACAGAAAAAAAAAAACAAAGAACAAAAAACAAAAAACAACTGAACATAATATGCGACGAGCGACCTCACGCTAACCTTGAAATTATGGCGTGAAATAGGCGAATGAGAAATGGGGGATTCAATAGAATGAAAAAATAAAATATACGAAGAAAAAAAGAGAAAGAGCCTGAGCGAGATGAACACAAAGAAGTGGAAAAGTAAAATCCTGTTGGTACTTACTGTTTTCGCAGATAGTAATCGTTAGTTCTCGAGAGAGAAATCGTAATTTTACAATTGCAGAAAATTTGCAACCGGTTGTGAGGAAGTGCTAAAAGAATACACCTGAGCTCGTATTTTTCTCTTGAGGGACAATAGAAACGTACGCCGCTGATAAACTAACCTCAACTGTATCAGTCGTTTTATTGTACACTTATAGATCTAACGGAGAGTGTAGTATTTGTAATGGTACCTGATGCCTCCTTATATTGTGCATACATGTACGTATTATACTTTACGTAAAGCACAATAATAAAATGCTTGCGTATTGATAGCTATGTGTATAGGAAATTCCAGAGGCGGTTGAGATAGAAATACATCTTGTCGCGGTTACTCCAGTTGTCAGCAACGATTTATTTTTGACCAAATGATCGAATAATGCATCTACGTGTGTGTTATCACTTTATAAATTGTAATACAGGTGTGTATTCGCAATATACATACTTTAATCCACGGACAATTGCCGAGATGATGATGATGATGATGATGATGGTGAATTTTGTTGAAGCGGCTTTTTCTAGGCTGAATATAGGCAATACGCAAAATTTATATTTGCGCATCGGGTCGCTCTGGTATTGTGCACTATGTACGATAGCATTTTAATGAATCCATGGATCAATCTTATGATCCGCTAAACCTGAGCTTAAGATTTTTAATTTTACTACCAGCACAGACGTGACCATTGTTAGCAGCTTTAAAACCGCAATAATCGTGGCTGAAATTCACACTCCTCTAAATAAATGGCAATAACAAATATTATTGTTTTTGCTATCGGGTCACGCAAGGTATTTCAAGAGAAATGTAGTAAACTCACTTTATTTTTCTGCCATTCTTTCTCCCTTTTGATCTTGCTTGTTGGGTGTCCATAACTGTCGTACCTCGTGCAGAGTGAAGATTTTCCGGCAAGTGTTAATCTTTTGCTAGGATATCCTACTTCTTGAAACTCCATTAGAGCATATTCGCGTCCCCCTTTGGAGCTAGATTTCTCACGCACACTGAACCAGTTTTGGCACATCATATTAGAAGTATGGCGCTTGTATTTGAAAATGTTTTCGAGTAAATGTGAAAAAAATGGTCTGAAAAAGTCGCAATTATGAGGCACACATGACTCTCTCAACGAAACCAAACATCAGAAACTCAGCAGCACACTCCATATGGGTAATGCATTTATTTTATGTTGGACTTGATTTTGGACATGCAAGCAATGACCTGACGGAATAAACGGACAAGGAAAGCATGAGCGGAGTGTACAAGCGCAGTTGTGAATAGTGCGAGGGTATCTACATCGGTGAGACTGGGAGAAAGTTTGAGATCAGGAAAAAGAGCACATAATGTCGAAGGAGAAAGAAGATAGCAAGTCACTGTTTGGGAAACATTGTAACGAAGAAAACCACGATGGAGGGGGGATATTTCAAGTCATACATGTAGAGAATCGCACAAAGAGGAGAAAACTCTGGGAACAAATGGAGGTTGCAAAAGCCAAGAGGGAGAAAGCCTACCTCTTGAACAATGTAATCACATTTGACAGCGAAAAGTTATTCAGCCTGGTGATTGGACGAGAGAAGAAGAACGATACCAACCAATGAGATGGCAGGAACCAGGTAGCCAATAGATACGCAGTATTTAGGACAATAGCTTGAACCATTCACGAAGCAGTATGTTTCAGCCAATGAGAACACAATGTCATATCATTGTAAGAATAAGTTTGTAAGAAGTGAACCAATCACAACACACAATGGTTATAGCCAATAAGATCACAGTGTTATACTATAAAAACTCATGGTTAAGGCCTTGTTCTCCAGTTGCGACACAACTGATGATGGAATAACACCCGAAAGTACTCTTGTAAAAGCAACTAATAAAGTAGATTTGTACAATTGGAAAACCCTTTTTCAATATCAGTGCTCTACTTACACCTCACTCACTCATTATGAGTTCCGATAATTAACGTACTTATATGTATAGCGTCAACAGAGAAGCTTCAGTTCTTGTACACCATTATACTTTGGATGTTTCTGCGCAAAAATTGATCGTATCAAAAATTTCTGGTTTATATAAGATAAAGAGCAATAATTAATTTTTTGAATGAGAATTCTTTTTCTCGAAAACGTCTGCGCAGGAAATTTTGTTCAAAATAAATGACGGAAAATTGATAGGTCGATCTTTCCGAATGTTAGATGACATTAATTTAGTTCTTTGAAGCTAAAAGTAACGCTGCTTATTCGCGACACGTCGTATAAATTCTAAATTTGTTCGTAATTGTTCGCAGAAATACATTTGCACGCTGAGATATTTCACGCGTTTAGCGACTTTCATTTCCGCTCCTTAGCAACGTCTTACGTTGGTGCGTACCTTTGCAAATAATTAAGTTAATTAACGTGTGTACGTAATTAATCACTATTATATTACGAAGTTCATTATGTACATAGTGCAGAAGAGAAAACTTCGTCGCCGCGATTGTTGATCTTCTTCGAATTTCATATATTACTTATATATTCTCGTATGTCTGCAGAACAATGGCAATCTGAACGGATATAAGAAAATAAAAATTCTAGTTTTGCTGTAGGCCTGTGTAGTGATTGTGAAGGACCGTCCATGTCCGCACGGTACAGTACGAGTATTGTAAAGGCGACGCGACGCGACGGTAACGAGCATTCGTGAATACCGAACTTACGCGCCCATTGTACCCGGCATCGTGGCGTAAAAAAAATCAAATCAGAAAATTGTCGACGGAAATAACTTCATCAACTCGATTACGTTATAAGAACGACTAATTTTATGCTAATTATACCTAGCCCCGCCTCTTCTAATCCGCGTTCGGCGTTTGAATTTATCTGCAGTAGAGTGTACAGATGAATAACCAATGATGTCTTACAATTTTGATGCTTACCTTAGTCTACGCACGTTTCGTTCAAAAACGCAACGCCTGCGTACAATACGGGGCAACGTAAATGTTTGCGCTTTTCGTGCTGTAACTTCAATATCTCCTGTTTTAGGGACACAGTACCCGAAGACTTTGCACCGTTTTCTAACTTCGTAGCTGCACTTTTAGAAGATAGCTGCAGTTCAAAATGGAGTGCATTTAATTCCTGTATTTATATACTGCAATTTTCGTTGCCACCGGCGTAATAATATTATATAGGTACAAATATTATTATAAACCATTACATGTATACTCGTAATTAAAAAATGCCTAGTCACCCTATGAACTGCGGCAAAAATTCCTCCGCGAAAAGCCTCTAATATAAATCACGATACTTGATCGATAAAATTATTTAGTAATTGGTTGAAGTCGAGTGTATTCAAATCATGTGACTCGTTCAAATTCGCCAAAATATCTGCATCTTAACAACCCGTTAAAATAGCATTAAGATGTGTACCTGCGACTAGGTCGCCTTGTGTTACTGCGTGCTCTTGCTCTAATCAGAATATCTTTGTAATGCTCGATAGTAAAATAAAGACAAAAAGTCGAAAAGCTGTACCTGTCATTCTGATAGAATGATTATAGTCGCGTTCCGAAATACAATAAATTGAAGATACCAATTAGCTTTCTTCAATATAATCAAAGCACTAGACTTTTCTCTTCATTATACATTACTAGCGGTTAGCAGCGCGCCTCCGGCGCGCCTGACCGCCAGCTGTGTGTTGAGTAGATATCAGTGTTTTGTAAATATTTCGATTTTAACAGTAAGAGCTGAGTTGACAGGTAAGGGCTGTATTGCAGCAAAAAACGGACTAATTCATGAACCGTCGCAATGATTAAGGAAATAGATGGACAGTAGGTAAAAAGCCTGCCATATCCCCGAAGCATTACATCAGTCTGTGTAGAGGCATGAGACGAACTCAGTCGTTTCATATATGAGAAACCGGATGTAATTTTCTTAATTCTTTCTCGAACCCAGTACCTTTTCTTAGGTAGTTTCAAACTCTGACGACGATATTTACCTAATGTATAGTTACTCGTCACAAAAGAAGAGTAAATTTTCAAGAAATTATTTTACATAAACGTCTCCTTTCAAAATCGAAAATTGGATACGTAAAACTCGAATAGTCTCTGTAGATTCATCCAGAGCAACCGGTTTAAATGCTCTCTCTCTGTAAACACAATGATCTCAGATACGCATCAGTCAAAATACCAATAGTTCCAAAATTTCCTCCTAAAAATCTGGAATTGGGCTCGGCTCATTCGAAAGGAAATTAAAGGGGCAACAATTTTTGTTCTCTTCAATTTTTCATAAAAATGAGTAAAACTCGAGTTATCACCATAACTTAATTTTTATAACTGCGCCGCTCAAGGCATTTGAACGGTAACGTTGAACGTTGGAACAACGCGTTCGATGGCAAGCTACACCACCACGTTTTTTTATATTGAAAAAAGTCATTGTTTTCGCCCTTTCTTGAAATTACTCAGCACCTCCCCGTCAAATTTTTATTTTTATGAGTCTATGTGCTGCTCTGGGATGAGGACAATATATCCTGAAAGTTTGAAAGCGATCGGCCCAGTAGTTCTCGAGTTATAAACGGACAGGACGACAGACCGACAAACTTTCTGCTTTATATATTAGATGTATGAATGGATCCATGGTTTCAAAAAACTCGTGTAACATAATAATAAATTTTATTTGATCCTCATTCATCAAGACGGAGCGTAAATGTAAACAAAAAGTGGACAAAGGGTACGGACTTGACAAGGTAACTGCAGTTTGATCGCGCAGTAAAATATAACAGTACAAAATGTAGCAGTGTTGCAAAAATCATATAGGTAATATACACATTGTACAAGTAATGTACAGCTGCACAACTTAATTTCTGGGAGTATGATTCAATAGACACTCTGATCATTTTGATGACTCACTCGCACGTGATATTGCAGCTTCTGCTGGAAACGAGTCTCTGAATTGCAACCAAAAGATTGTCGTGACCATTGATAAAGCAAAGAGTGCTAACGCGCGCACTCCACAAATTAAAATGTTAGCGTTATCCGGAAGATTCGAAACGGAGGACGGTTTATAAGTCTTCCGTTCATGAAAAATTTTGTTTGTGTGTTAGTCACTTGCAGACTCTTCTTTGCACTCCGCTCAAAATAGCGGTAATCTGTAGAAGAGAAAGTCTAATATATCCTTTGTTAGACTAACTAGAGAGTACCGATAAGCATGCCAATGCGTTGTAACGTGTTCTAGTGCGTTCATAATATTGTGCCTTGTGCGATAACGAATTACTCGTGTATACATAATAGTGAGAGCCTACAAGTGTAAAGACTACGCGTATAGCCAGTCTCAACGTGAAAAATCTACCGAATAATCGAAGAACAGTTATGGAGAAACAGCTTGCAAATCTCATGAAGGAGATTATGGACATAAAATCCATCGTCACTGAAACTCGAAACATGATTGACCCGCTAACTGAAAGAGTAACTACCCTAGAAGAAAAGAACGAAGACACAGAGAAGAAGATTAATGAATTGGAAGATGAAATTCAAGATCTGAGATTCAAAGTAGAAACGGGAGAGCAGTATGATCGAAAGAATAATCTCATCGTGAGCGGCATCCCAATGTATAAAGATGAAAACCTAAAAGAAATAATTTCTACCTTACTTGAGAAACTAGAGGTGAATGTAGAACCCTACGATATAGCTGCTCTCCACCGACTACCCGCAAGAAACGATACGCCTGACATCATAATAAAATTCTTACACGCACAAACGAAAGGTAGAATTATAAAGGCGTCGGTGGTAAAGCAGCTCAACATTAAGGACATTGGAATGAGAAGTGAAGCCGAGAGTCGAATTTACTGCAGTAGCCATTCAACAAAATACACGCGAGACATCCTCATGAATGCGAAAAATTACAAGAAGCAAGGGATGATTGAATTCGTATGGGAACGTGACGGAAAAATATTCATCAAGAAAACGGCGGAAAGCAAAGCAATCAGAGTAATGAGTATTGGACATCTCGAGTACATGATTGAAAAATTCGCGCGAAACGCCAATCGGAGCTTCAATCTCGAAAACGAAGAAGAATCAGCATCGAATTTGGAAGCAGGTGACAAATCGAACCAACCCAACCCATCACTAAAAGGCAAGAGAGAAATACAAAACCCCAAGAAGACCAAAGATGATCGCATACTACGAAGCCAAAGCAAAAACGGATCTCAGCTGACACTGGATCGATTCACGAGGGGAAAATATGACTCCAATGAGAGTCATGGGAGAAGAGGATAGTCTAGTGTAACACGAATGGCTCGCTCATCGGACTCCGATCTTCCAAGCCGGCCTCAGTCACCGTGGAAGATCTGCACGCGGACTGCTACCTCCGAAATTATCGAACACGAAACCCTCCAAACAATAAAGGTAAGAGAATTCAAATATAATAAAAAAGTAGATAAAAATACAAAAAACTATGAAGATAAAAAAGAGAAAATAGGCAATACAAATGAGAAAGCACAAAACCTAGAAATACTGCACTATAACTGCAGAGGTTTAGTGGGAGAGGACCGACTCTATGAACTAGAAGAAGCTATCAGCAATATAAAATGGGATATTATAGGTCTCTCAGAAATCAGAAGGAAGGGAGAAGGGCTGATTCAAAGGAAAAACGGAAATTTCTTCTATTACTTTGGGGAGACTAAGGGACACAGAGGTATAGGTTTTTACGTGAGAGGAAATTTGTGGAACAAGATCACAGAAATAAAGAGAATATCAGAAAGAGTGGGAATATTAAAAGTAAGAATTGATAACCTTACGTCCTTAGCACTAATACAAGTTTATGCACCAACAGCTGATAAAAATATTGAGGAAATCGAAGAATTTTACAATTTAGTAGACCAAACAATACAGGATGAGAAGGAATACTATACATTAGCTATGGGAGATTGGAATAGTAAAATAGGGAAGGGTGAAATTGTAGGCGTACAAGGTCGATACGGAATAGGACAAAGAAATAAAAGTGGTGAAAAACTAATCCAACTAGCCGAAAAGAATGGTATGAAGATTGCAGACTCATACTTTAAAAAGAGAGAGAATAAAGTGTGGACCTGGATATCACCAGATGGCAAGACAAAAAATAAAATAGATCATTTACTGACGAACGATCTCTCAATAATAAACAATATAAACACCCTCTCTCGGTTTAAGTACTCCTCTGACCATAGAATAACTCGTTGCACCTTAAAAATAGCTAGAAGGGCAAGAATAAAGAATTATATAAAAAACGGAATCAAGGCAATGAGAACTATACCATTGAATGAACAAACAGAAGCCATGGAATACTTAACACACCTGCTAAGAAAAACACAAATATCACAAGATAATGTAAAGACTGAGTACGACAATTTAGTGAAAGCAATAGTAGACACAGAGAGCAAATACGGAATAGTGAAAGAGGAAACAACAGATGAAAAATTAACACAGAAAACAAGAAAATTGATAGAGAAGAAAAATACCTTGAGGAGAAAGGGCACAAAAACAGGTAGAGATAAAATAGAATTATGCGAGCTACAAAAATTGGTGAAGAAGGAAGTTAGAAAAGATATAAAAAATTACAACGAGTGGAGAACAAAAGAAATCATCGAAGAAACGTGGTCTACAAGGAAAATGAGAAAAGAACTGAGTACTGGAAGAAGACATATGACCAGCATGATAGATCAGACTGGAAGGGAGGAAAAAAACAGACATGGGATGTTAACAATTGCAACAGAATTCTACAAGAAGCTATACACTAGCAAAATAGACAAAACAATGAAAAGAGAAGAGGAAGAAGAGAGGGAGGGAAACAATGAGCTAATCCCCCCAATCTTGGAAGAAGAAGTAAGGACTATTATCAATAAATTGAGAAAAGATAAAGCTCCCGGCCCTGATAAAATAAAAAACAATACTATAAAAACACTTAGTCCCGCACTGATAAAGCCCATCACAAAGGTCTTTAATAAAATTATAGAATTAGAAACGATACCTGAGCAGTGGAGAGAAGTTGAAATAGCTCTAATATTCAAGAAAGGGGATAGAAAAATGATAGAAAATTATAGACCGATAAGCCTAACAGTTACCCTATGTAAAATATTCATGATGATTATAAAAAACAGAATTTACAACACGTTAGACTTCAACCAACCAAATGAACAAGCGGGGTTTAGAAGGGGGTTTTCGACTATCGACCACATCCAGGCTATAAATCAACTCTTAGAAAAAGCTAGAGAATATCAAATCCAAATCCACGTACTCTTCATCGACTACTCAAAGGCCTTCGACTCTATAGAACACCAAGACATATGGATAGGTCTGAGAAAGCAGGGAGTTCCTAGCAAAATTATAAATATCATACAAAACTCTTATCGAAACCCAAAAGCCTACATTAGAACAGATAGGAAAGGAGAGACATTTGAAGTGAAGAGGGGAGTGAAACAGGGCGACCCACTTTCCTCAAATCTTTTCAATGTAGTGTTGGAAGAAATATTTCGGAGACTAGATTGGGAAGGAAAAGGAATAAGGGTAGATGGGAAGTACTTGAACAACTTAAGATTTGCTGACGACATAGTATTGATAAGCTCAAACAAAAGGGAAATAGAAGAGATGGCGGAAGAACTGAGGAAGGAAAGTGAAAAATCAGGTTTAGAGATTAATATGAACAAAACTAAGTACATGAGCAATACGGAAGAAGAAACAGAAATAATTATAAACGGGGTGAAATTAGAAAAAGTTACCGAATACGTATACCTTGGACAAACAGTATCGATGGAAAACAGACTTGATAAGGAACTAAGGGAAAGGAAAAGGAAAGCGTGGAGGAACTTTTGGGGACTAAAAAACGTATACAAAAATAAAAAACTACCGACAGAAGCAAAAATTAAAATTCTTGAGAGCTGTACACTCCCTGTACTTCAATATGGAGCTCAAACATGGTCCCTAACCAAAACACAAACAGAGGGGTTGAAAGTAACACAGAGAGCAATGGAAAGAAGAATAATGAGTATCAGACTAAAAGATAGGGTCAAAAATACAATTTTAAAGGAAAAAACTAACAGTAAAGACATAGGGTATATTGTGAAAAAACAAAAATTCAAATATGCAGGCCATATGGCCAGAGGGGACCCAGAAAAATGGAATTATAAACTCTCAAATTGGACCCCATACGAGTATAAAAGAGGTAGAGGGAGACCACCAACGCGATGGAGAGACGAAATAGTAAATAGAGTCGGTACCTCATGGCAGAGTCAAGCGCAGAGCAGGGAGAAGTGGCGGAAGATCGGAGAGGCCTATGCCCATGAGTGGGCCATTTAACAAAATATATCACTATTATGATTGTTAAAAAAGATACAAGAAATAAAGGCTGTTATTATTATAGACTAACTAGCTCTCAGGGACTCTCTTGTGTGTTAGTCTGGGATAAATCTAATATATAAAGCGGAAAGTTTATCTGTCTGTCTGTCTGTCTGTCTGTCTGTCTGTCTGTCTGTCCTTTTATTACTCAAGAACCGCTCTACCTATCGACATGAAATCTTCGCCACATATTCGTATTATTCCAGAACAAATTTTAAGCCATAAATGAAAATTTTAGCTCCCATAGAAAAAAAGTTCTCATTAAAAATTGTGTGCACTTGCTGTACGCGTCACTTGACGTGATTCGAATCGCCCAAGAAGGGTACCGACACCCAACTGTCTACTGTATTTCTCTCCTACCCTCTTGAAAACCGGATTTTAGTGCTACCTTCTAAATTGCAGCACGTTAGAGGTGTGTTATTTTTATTTTCTTAAGGTTACGGGAAGTAGGGAAATCTTAGAATGTTTGTCTCACTGTCTGTAGAAACGCAACTGTGACAACGATGATATGTTTGTATGCCTGTTATTTGAACGCTTTTAGCTATTGACGTGGAGTATCTTTGGATGTCTTATTTTTATTTGGGTAAAATTCTAGATAAATTTCAACGTTCTGACTTCTTCTGGATGGAGTAATGAGCGGAAAAAAACGGGAAAAAACGACAATTGTTGCAAATTCGTATTTTTTATTTTTTTGATGTTTCCCTCATATCAATAGGACAATTGTCGAAGTTGTGTAAATGTTAACTTCAAGGTAAATTTGAACTTCCTGTCCAGCGTAAGTAAGTTTTGACTCATGTAACATAGGAGAATAGGGAAAAAAGAAGTGTCAAAAGAAGCATGAAAGTGGAACCTTCGTGTATCATGCCTGTGTGTTACAAATGAATTAAAACGAAGAAATGAATTCGAAGGAGAAAATTATTGGAGAAGCCTTTTTAATTTCTCGGTTTTTCTTTAATGTGAATTACAAATTACGAAGAAATGAAATCGAAGGAGACAATTATTGGGAATGCCTTTTTAATTGCTTGGTTTTTCTTTCATTTCACTAGCCAATTGCAATTTTAAACATTGTCATTGAAACGAAGGAAAGTAGGCGAAAACATCAAAAAAAGAAAAAAAATAATTTTTGAAAAAGCATGGGGCTTGATCGTATATGATGCCTTTCTGTTACAAATGAATTGAAACAAAGAAATCGAATGAGAAAATTATTGCAGATTCTTATATTTTATTTATTTGATTTTTCCCTCATATCAATTCGCTTATCATGCGTGTCTGTTACAAATGAATTAAAATGAAGGAATGAATTCGGAGAAAATTATTGGGAATACCTTTTTAATTTCTTGATTTTTCTTTAATTTCAATAGCCAATTGCAAAAACATTGTCATTGAAATGAAGGAAAGTAAGCAAAAACCAAAAAAAAGAAAAAAAGAAAAAAAAAATTTTTGAAAAAGCATGGGGCTTGAACCGTCGTTCTTGTATATCATACGAATATTTTACCTACGTGTAACCGGGTTTATGTGACGGGTAAGGGAGGATTCTGGTTCTGTTTCACACGCCTCGCTTGTTTCCATGTTAACTGGGCGTGAGTTTCACTAAAGTACGAGTTTCGATAAAAATCGTGACATATATATGAACACAGACGGAAAGATCAACTTTACGCTCTTTGATAAAGGAGTGAAGATCACTTTTACAAACAACTAACGTGAAAGAAATATTTCATAACCGTTACAAACTTTGCATATATTCGCAAGCAAGTACAACGCATATTGACTATCCCTTCGGATTGGACGTCCAAAAATTTCAGAAGAACGCGACCTTTCTTACAATTACTATCGCGTGATTTTTCCAGTTTGTTATTTCGAAATTCGACAACGTGAAACGTAGCCATTTCACCAGGTCTAGCGAACACCCTCAAAGGAACAAACGAAAGTCTCTCACCGTTCTAAACGACAGACAATAGTTGGCCACGGGGTGGATGGTCACTCAATTGCACTAATATTCAAGAAATGTATAGAATAACGAGTACATTCTCATAAACTCTACAAACTATATGTTGTAAATACATATCAACTGTCTTTTCTTTTTTCTTTTGTACGTCCGAGATGGTCAAGTTATGGTTTAGGTACTGTTCATCAAGAATCGAGGTACTACACGCATACAGCATTTCACCTTAAAACAATGATAATAATATAAGAAGAGTAGAGAAAAAGAGAGAAGAAATGAAAACGCCATAAGAAAATTTTTGTCTTCTATAGGAAAAGCGGTGTCTACTTTTTGCTATGTGCAGTGTGATAGCGTGGTAAGCTAAATAGTGAATGATAACACTACACAACAAAACAAAAAAAATTGAAAAATGCATGAACGAAATTATACGAGTTTAGAAGTATTTTCGACGCTGATCACGATGCCGTTCATTGTTTTTTTAAATTAGCCCTGGTTATCGAGAAATGATCATATCAAGTTCCCACCAATCGTAGCGACACGCAGTGTACATAATTTTATATTCTCGTACTCGCGAAATTCGATAGCTGGGTAACATACAATGTGCGTCGCTACAATTGGCGGGAACTTGGTATGTTCATTTCTTGATAACCAGAGCCAATTTCAAAAAACGGTCAACGGCATCGTCATAGACGTCGATAATACTTTTAGAATCGTATAATTTCGTTCATGCATTTTTTCAATTTTTTTTTTTTTTTTTTTTTGTATTATCGTAATAATATATAGATGATAATATTTGATACGTACATTGAATTTCTTCGTCGCGCTCTCTAGTATCAAATAACCGGAAAAACTTATCTACTATTTCGTACTCAAGGTAAATCTTCCAACAACTTACAGAGCTACAGCAGCTAGAAGTTCTTACTCAAACTCTTGAGTTTTAACGAGTTAATTGTATCAGTTGGTCGTTTTTTTCTGCTATCGGTACGCCATCACACCGTGTACGAATTAGAATTCAGTCTCTGTGCGCATTTGTCTCCATAAATACTTTTGAGATACCGAATTTACGTCGGATACGGTGCACATCAGCTATATTTATCGAGCTGTATGGTATAATTTTGTTTGTCGAGAGAGAGCGGGCGTTCGAGACGAATTGTGTACCTACCGCTTATAATTCGAGAATTTTATAATCCGAGCTCGATGAAAAATTACTGTTTCAAATTATCAAATTGGCGGGTGCGCGCCGCCTCTGTACTCGAGACACTCATTTTCTTAAAACTGGATCGATTTTTTAACGGCTTAAGTATATGCCACAGTGTAACTTATCGTTGCTACACTTCGTCTCTGCTCGTATATGGTCCCATGGTAAATACTTTGATTTATAAGATCGCGACAAAACTAGTAGCGAAGGTACGGCCGTTATGGGCGAAGGTCCATTTGTCACCCGTCGAATTAACTTACCGTGATTCACATAACAGAAAAAGAAACCGCATTCGAAAATTAATTTCTTGCTGGATAGCATACGCGTTGAAAAGCTCGCCCGAGTGAGAGCAAGGAAAGATCGAGATTTTTAGGTCATTGCTACGGTTTATTTTGGAAACACGATAAGATCGGCGTGCTGAACGTTTATGTATGTGTATAATATTTATGTGTGGATACTGGCCAAATGCGTTGAAAAGTGATATAATTTTTCAACATTGCAGAATGCTTGAAATCAATACGCGTATTATATATGGTGCATTTGTGCCTGTTCGAATAAGCGACGAATCGAATTACAAACGCCGAAGAGAAATTCGATTTGTATCACTATAGAGTAAGTAACTACAGATATTGTATGAAAGGAAATTTATTTCATCGAATGTATTAATTAGCGATGCAAATACATACTTATTTTCATTGAAGATTCAGCCCGATAAACCGTACGAAAATTGCCGATTCAATGCCCAAACAATGATACTTTAAATTACTTTTACTCAAAGTCTCAAGTATTGCTGACCTTCTTTTCAACACCCATTTTCAAGGTCCGTTCACTTACATGTAGTCCACGTTCTTGTCCTTAAGGGTATGTAAACGTGTGAATATCGAAATAGCGCTTTACTCGATCATTAACGCTACCACTTCCATTTTTTCCTCTGACTTCTAGTTACTAACTTCAGAATAATTATGCATGGCTTTCTTGCACTAAATAAATTTTTGCTACCTCGTATAAGACGTAATACGTATGAGAATAGATTGTCTTGAAACATGGCGCAGTCTGTACCCGATATTTAATTTCGAGTAGATATTGTTATATGTTAATTCATACCAAGACAACATCACCTTTGATTATCGCGATCAGTGTAAGAAAATTGAGTCAAAAAATTATCTACGAGTATGTACGGACTCGCGCGAAATTTGCGTGCAAAAGTTTCGCAATACATTTGTACGCGGGTAGAACGGCTGCCTCTACAACACAATGTTGAAAAACTAATGACGAAAATGAAACGTAAAATCAGCCGAATCATTTATACATAATACAAATCGTATATATTCCGAGGTGTTACCTGGGCGTCGACGGCGCAACGAGTAACATGAAATTAACGTTGACGCTTCTAACTATACGTGGACTATGTCATTTGAGTGCGGGTGAAGTTGTAATACTGGCGAGAATATAACGAATCAGACGAGCTTAAAATAGCAATATTTGTTAGTGAATATTGTGATAGCGCCTATGTACCGTATCACGAATCAAACGACACGACGCGACGCGACGTCACCTTGATGGTTGTAATGAGCAACCAAACGAATAACGTCGAAACAGAAAAATTTGAAAAATGATATCAAACCTGCTACGTAATCGTATGATTTTTTCTTCCGGATGATAAAAAATGTGACCAGCTTACTGAAAATGAAAGAAAGTTTGATGTACAAAATGGGGTACGCTATGATGTGCATATTTCGTCCTGTGCCAGTGTAGCGTAAATATTATTCGGGAAAACATCAACTTTCCAATAATTATACCATTAAAAATATGATTCTGCACTGAACCATAAAATACTATAAAAGATAATACAGGAAACGTCTACCTAAATACATTGAGCGCTTTTGGTCATGCGACGCAACGCATTCAGCGGCGCAAGTTACCTCATTTCGGATTAGTTGGGTTGATAAAAATGAACGTCACTACCACACGCAAACAATAAACACAAATTTTTAGTCGCAACTCTCACAACCATTGTTACTCGTAATTCCATTCCACGCCGCTAATCGCTTGTGACCACAAAATTGACGGTATTTGTCGTTGGGCGACTGATGATTGAAATAATATAAAAAACAGAAATGGAAAGTAAATTCTGGCCGTTCTAGGACTAAAAATAAAATTTCTACTATCGTGAGACTGCAAAAATGCGGTAAATTCACTTTGCGCAAATGGGACCGAAAACGCGTACATTTTCTGAAAAATTGACGGACATGTTGCGCAAGAAAAGAGACACAGTTTGCGCACGCACTAGCCACACATTTCCCTTCTCACTTTGAAAGATTTGTTATGTGGGAAAATAACTACCCAATTTGAATGACAGATGAGCATGGAAACCTGTTGAAAGGATCGAAAAAACCAGGTGGTTGCAAACAGAAGCAGAAGACAAACTAAAAAACGAGAAGAAATTATTTTATCATACATGAAGGTTCAGCTTCCACATGTAGCGAAGAAACTCTTAGACTTCAATTTTTCGTAAGTTATAAATTTTAGTGCGTACATGTAAACACTTTTTTAGATAATATTCTTCCTTGTCATTTACTGAGTATCATTTCTTTATTACTGTTCATATTATTGTTGTTTTTTTTCAAGTTTACGGATAAAAGGGAAAACTCACGACTTGAAAAAAAAAGCTCACGCAGCAGCGTAAGCACCACCGACTTTTTCAATAACTTTATACATGACACCCCACGCATATTTCTCTCATTCAATTCATTTCTAATTTTTTGACTATTTCTTAATAAGTTCCTTTTTTTTTGTTATGCATTTGTCAGCACATCAAAAAAGAGGCCACAACAAAAAAATAAGTTGAGCATCAAAATATGCCCGCACTGATGAAAAAAAATGAAAGCCCATAAAAAAAATGCACATTTATAAGTAAAATATATTGGACAGGAGGAGAACACATCAGCTACAAAAAATTGAATTCAAGGTTACAAATAATGATAGGTGTATAAATAGGTGAATTTTAGACATGTTTCATGTCTTCAATACACGTATACAACTTAGTGTACAGTAAAATTGATGGCATCCACTGTGAGACATAAAACATATATTTTGAGCCTCCACTGGAACTTCTAACTACCTTAATTTAATAAGCATACCTACGCTGTGTTTACAAATTGATTTCTCCATTTAGAATGGATATACTCGGCTGATTATTCAATCTATCGCTCACGCGCAACATCTTTTCAACATACCCAATAAATGTTGATTTTATTCAATCATATACGGTTGGTAATAAGAAGTTTTTACAGCCAATATATGATGCATTACCTTTCAGGCAAAAGAACTCAAATCGAACAAGCCCCGACGGCTTTATACGCATATTTTGAGAATTACTCAAAAACCACTCATCCAATCTATACCAAAATTTCATGGCAATAATTTTGAATACACTTCAACGTAATGTAATGATATTAAAATAATACGATTGATGCTTTTTGAGAAACAACACTAAGAAATTTGAGGAAAATTGAGAGTTACTCAACTACTCGAGAAATCTAAGAAAAAAATTCACATTCCCAACTTCAGATAATCCACTACAACTTGGCCAAATTTCATTAGAATCCAACCAGTAGTTTTTGAGGAGTTGCGTGGACAAAAAAAATCTTATATATATATATATATAAGGAAACCTGAAATTTTCTTATTAGGGTAGAAGTGATCTAGGACCTCCAAAACGTCGAGAAAGTTTATTGCCCCCTCCCCCTGAATACTTTGCGTCGGGTGTAATACCTCACTTTTTACAAGTAAAAAGTCGGTAAAAATTAGGGTGATGAATTGATAGAAATCTTGTGTCCTTCAACTGGATTATTGAGTTAATTTTGTTCAGAAATCTATTCGTCTGGTGTGAAGCAATATTAGTTGGTAAAATCATTAGCAATTCTCATCTGATAGGAAAATTTAACCTCCGACTCCATTCACCTAGTGTGTACATACGAGTATTCTTTTTAGTCATCTTCGGAGTACGAAGATTATTTCACAAAATTATTACATCATCCTGATTCACCCCGCCCTCCATTGTTGACTTCGTTTGCGCAAACTGTCAGTGTAATCTGTTTCTTACATTTGCGCAAAATGCTTCTCATTTTCCGCAAGTTTTTCGTCTGCATTTGCGCAAAGTGTATATAGCCCAAAAATGCTGCTGCGTCAGCTGTAATTATGCGCACTAAACAATACTCTCAATGCAAGTGTCAAGGTGTCCTCGTATGTTTAAGCGTGCTGCACTCGCCTACAGAAACTGATAGAACATAATTGTAATATTAATTTAAAAAAACGAAGAACGGCACTTGATACCACTATTTTTCCAAATTTTTATTTTAAATAAAAACCGACGTTTCGTCGCTCACGCGACATCATCAGGGATTACAAACGAAGTCGGTTTTTATTTAAAATAAAAATTTGGAAAAATAGTGGTATCAAGTGCCGTTTTTCGTTTTTTTAATTAATATATACATATAGGTACCACGTGTAAGCTTCTCTCTTCATAATTGTAATAGTAGAACCACATCGAAAGAAAAACTGAAAATGAAGAAAATTAGAGCGAGCATCTTTTTCCCCAAAGACTATACAGAAAAAAAAAAGCTTCCGCGGCGCGAAAGCATAACCGACTTTCCCTATCTTATTTTCCTACATCTCTACTTCTTTTTACCGACTTTAGGAGGTATTGCATTCTTGCGCACGTTGGAATTTTTGGTGTGCGGTATGATTTTTCGGCGTTTCAGAGTGTGTCGATCACGATTTTAACATTGGTTCAAATTCTTATAATATACGAACGTATGTATGTACGAGTGTATGTACATTTATTGGTGCGCGAATGTTCTTGGTTGGTAGATGGTCGATTTATATGAAATTGAGACTTATTGAAGTTTTATATTTGCACTAGGGAATAGGGTCATTTTTTCGAAAATTGGATCGGTAGTTTTTGAGATTTTTCCATTTTAATTTAGAAAAATTCGGAGCGGGGTAACTTGAACGTCAGTTCGTTAACCATCCTGCGTTGAAAAGAATGAATGCTGCTATGGAAAACGAAGAGTGTTACCGACTTGTGCGTGAAAAGTGTTTCTTTCCCAGGAGGGGAGGGGGTTGTAAGTTGTGTATTATCAGTACACGAGATTGAAAAAAAAATAATGCTTGGCAAGTTTCGAAAATGAATTTGTATCGGAAAACGATGTCATTTTGCCGTTATTAACGAACACGATTAAGTAATATAATGTAGCCAATAATGAACAAAATGGAAAAAAGTAAAGATGTAGGAAAGTAAGATAGGAAAAGTGGTATCCGGTCACCTGCCCGAATACAAATGCCCGAAATAAGAAACGCCCGAATGCAATTTGCCCGAATGTAGTTTGCTCGAATAAACAAATACCCAAAAATCAAGTGTCCCGAAAGACAAGTGCCCGAATTTTGTTCATTATATTATTATCTACATCATATTACTTAATCGTTTTCGTTTCCAACAGCAAATAGACTTCGTTTTCCAAAATGAGCACATATTCAAAGCTTTCTTAATATTATTTTCATTCACTCTTCTATATCAGTCATCCACGTCCGAATACTCCTCTTCCGCTTCAATGAGTGGAATATCCGTCAGTCAATCATCAAACATGAAAGAAATATTATTCAGACTAAAGGAAATAAAAATGAGATCATTCGTTAACAACGGCAAAATGATATCGTTTCCCGATACAAGTTCATTTCCAATCATTATTTTTTATACAATCTCATGTATTGATAATACACAACTTACAACCCCTCTCCCCCTTCTGAGAAAGGAACACTTTTCGAGCACAAAAAATACATGCGTACGTACGTGCATACGTATCTATGAATGTGAGCCAATGTTAAAATTGTAATCCGCACACTCTGAAACGCCGAGAAAACATATCCCACGTCAAAAATTCTACCGTGCGCAAGACTGCAATACCTCCTAAAGTCGGTAGAAAGCGACAGAGGCGTATGGCGATTCAGTCCTGTTTCATCGCAATTCATGCTTACAATATTATTTATCTCTCTCAGAACGGGTCTTCGTTACGCCATGCCACTCTCATCCCCATTAGTGAACTCGTAAATTTCTTGTAATTGTTTTTTCGGTGCGGAACGTCCCCCTTTATTAGAGTTCAGAATGGATGTGAGCACAAACAGTGGTGTTCAGAATGTATATCATAGATTTTCCACGCGTCCAATGATTGTTTGAATAGTTGACTGTACAAAATTATTGATCAAAAGGAAGACTATCTCGCGTGCGGTGCTCAATATAATGTACACGTTTCAAGACCCTAGATTGCTACTGTATTAAATATTAAGTTGCAACGAACCGTTAAATCTGTTGAGTACACGTCAACTTTCAAAAAGTCGATCTTACTTTATTAGTCATGCAAAGTATTAGTACGATTCTGGAAATCGTTTGAATTCAAACACAAAATGAAATGGCGCGCGAGCATTTCGCTCGGCCGTTGTTGTTTACACGTACTAGTGCAGCGACGAGGACGATTTCAGTCAGACCACACGTTTTTTCTATTACACACATTTCATCTAATGGTCTTCGTCAACATTAGGTATTCATACAAGCTTCGCGTTGAGCTTCTTTGTGAAATGGTTCGATAAATGCCAAATGCCAACATAGAGTGTAACGCGTCCACTGTACATTTCGGGCATTCGTCGTGTGCGATCCACTAAAACTGCTTTCACTATCTCCTAAGCAAATACAGCCCAGCATAATTGAATTGTTTGCTCGGCCATTATCGAATCAGTCGACTATGTTTGGCGACTCCGTGTTACGATTATTTGTCTAGCGCTTGCGGTACACATTCCATATTATGTGCGAGTGATACGTCTGCGAGCCATATTCCACTCTATATGCGATACAAAATATTTGAAATTAAGACAAAACATTTTGTTCCGGATGTTCTCTTCTCCTATAGATAGAATGATGCGTGGGAGCTTTAGATTATAACGAACTCGATCATTGATTACGGAATTTCATTTTTTATACTCATCTGACCGTATGAGTACTGGTAGTTGACATCTCGATTCGTTTCATTAAATTGTATTCGTCTCGCACAAGGAAAAACTAGTAAGGAAAATTTCAAAGATTTATATGCATTGTTCTTCTTACATCGTACCCACTGTCGTTTTTTTTCAACTTTATGAAATATTGTAAGACGAGTACTATTTAGAAACGCCTCCATCGAAAAAATTCAAAATTACAAAAATTACAAACTATGTATCGAAATAAAAAGAAAGATTGAGACACATATATTTTTCAGGAATGCATGGCTTTCAGGTTCTCTTTATCTCGAAATACGTTGCTTCCATCCGATTTACCTTTCGATAATCATCCTCTTGCCCTATTCCCTCCTATGAAGTTTATCTCTGCATCATTGAATTTTTTCGTGCTTACGAACTGATACTATCTGATAGTCCCCCCTGACTAACTTCTCCACCAAAACTTCCAGCCCTCTATTTCATTCGCCCCTTCTGAGCCATTTGTTTTGAAATTTGTTCCATGAACGTAAGTGGCAGCGAAATGTCTGCAATTTATATTGTCTGTAGAAGGTCATCGAGACTACTACCAGAATTTTTTCAGGATTTTTTTACTAAGCCCTGTTTCCGATATAATAATGATTTCGAAAGGCGCGGCGCAGTTTCATTATGGAAATGTTTCGGAGGCGATTCGAAAATATTGTATTGTGAAAATATACTCTACACACAGCCAATTATGAAACAAAAATTCTCAAAAGATGGAGGTGGGGGAGAAAAGAAAAATATGAATAAAAGAGTAACCGAATGAAAACGTGAATACGAAGTTGACCTTCGTCGAAGCAGTTAGGTAAGCGCGTCGCACTGTGCCGCGACTCAGTAATGTTCGCTCTTGGGCTTCGGGCTACGCACGTATGCAATTCCGCGACTCGGTGTTTCTCATCTTTCTGCCTACCATCACCATATTTTTTCTGAAAAAAAAAAAAAAAAAAAAAAAAAAAAGGAGAGAAAAGGATATACTTATGATTTTCAATTTACGGGTATAAAATGGGATGTATATCCGGGAAAAACGATGAAAAAGTTGCTGAAGGCGAGTTCGCTACCGAAGAGGGATGAGAAAGGATGAAATAGTAGTTTACGCAACTAGTTTGGAAAAATGAACGATTGCCTCACGAGCGTGAAGTTTGTGAAACGAGGCGATGCTGAGTGAAGCTACACTGAGAGAAGAGAATAGTTTTGATGACTAGAAAAAAAGTGTTAACTCGAGACAGCCGCCGTTTGTTTTGTCAATTTGATCAGTTTTTCCAGTTTTTTTACTGTAAAGTCTATTCATAGTAAATAAAAATAAATGACGTGTCTTAAGTTAACACTTTTTATTTTCTAGTCACCAAGACTATTCTCTTCTCTCAATAGTCTCAGTGTATTCGCGAGAGTCTGCAATCGACGTTTCCAAAAGGTAAAAATACTATTTTATCCGCACTTGTTTAGAAAAAATTGATTTCACAGCACAATTCAGCGCAGTTTTTCTTTGAACGGGAAAAATAGTCTTCGTACAGAAGGACCTAGGGATATATCGGTCTTGTCGGTAACATTTTTCAGAAAAAAATATTTTCTTATATTTGTGAAAGTGTGTGCGGAAATGGTCGCAGAAAAAGGGGCTGATTCCTGAAACAATGATCAAAAAATTCGCAACACTCTTCTGTACCTTTGATTCAAGAATTTCATCTAAAAACAAAGAGCCGAAATAGATTGAAAATACTTGAAATTATAGGCATCAAATAACTCTCTTTTTCGTATTTCGTATTATATCCATTTAGAAGTTTTGTTGCGATTAAAATTAGAGGGATATTAGAATTTTACAAAAAGTTTCATCAAATTCAATGGTACACTAGTTGCTCAATATAATTATATCATTTATACTCTTACAGTGGTAGCTAATTTTATCATGACTTCAAACACGTATAGAATTCCACTCAATTGCTCTCAACTCTAGATCTGACTTTTTCGTAGTGTGAGTAGTATTTCACTATCGTTCTTCATCGATTTTCTCAAATATTGTATTTAGTTTTTTCTTCGACACTGTAGCTCTTTCCGGCTATGTAACAACAGAGAGAATGCGAGTTCAAACATTTGTCATTACAATTTCGACTGATGAAAATACTAAAGTGAAAATATTATCGCGTCGCAGAATTAAACACGAGCGTAGCCCGAAAGCAAACATACTCAGTCGCGGCGCAGCGCGACGCGCTTACCTAACTACTTCGGCGAAGGTCGAATTTGTATTCACGTTTTCATTCGGTTACTCTTTTATTTATATTTTTCCCTTCTCCCTCACCTCCATCTTTTCAGAATTTTTGTCACATATTTGGCAGTGCGTAGAGTATATATTTTCACAATACAGTATTTTCGAATCGCCTCCAAAATACCTTCAAAATGAAACTGCGCCGTTCAAAATCATTATTATACCGGAAACAGGACCTAATATAGTGGGAAAATTCTGAAAAAATTCTGGTAGTAGTCTCGATGACCAACTATAGACAATATAAATTGCAGACATTTCGCTGCCACTTACGTTCACAGAGAAAGTTTTAAAACAAATGGTTCAGAAGGGACGAAGAGTTGGAAAAGGGGGCTGAAAGTTTTGGTGGAGGAGTTAGTCGAGGAAGACTATATCAGATAAATCAGATAATATAGGTTGCAGCGGGATATGCCACCGAAGACAGATTATTCCCCTTAATGGACTGAGTGTACCCTTTCTTAATGAAGGATATAGAAAGTCGTGAAAACCTTTACAAATTTCCAATTTATTCCACAGGTTTCAGTCTGCGAATTACAGATGACGAAACAAGAAAAATTGGAAAAATTAGAGAAAAAAAGAAGACTTTCGCGCTGTGTCTGTTTAGTGTTCCAATTTTGTTTACAGAGCTCGCCACTAGAAATTCTTCCAGTTTTCTTTTTTTCACTAAAGAAGTACGGTGAGAGAGGAAGACGATTTTAGCGCTTCCATATCGTACGTATATAGCTCAACATCTCGAGGGAAAGGATACTATTTTTATCTTGGATATCGAACGTGTCTTTAGTGTACATTTCCAGTTTAATCTAGTATACCTAACTCACACCATTTTGAAAAGATGGTGATTTTCTTAGCGTACAAATAACATCGTGTTCGAGTCTGTGATTTGAGCTACCTACCGAAAAAGTGATTATATCAAGATAATCGAAAACGTTCTAAGGTCGACCGTTCCTAATGTTCGTAAGTACGGGAATACTACGCAAGGCCAAGTCGTATTGTGCAGTGGTGCGGTCACTCCATCATTTTCATAATATCATTCTTACATGAAATATAATCCTTAATCCGAATCGTCGTTTGCCGATAATTTATGAAAGGATTAACTTGCAAGGTATCGGCGGTACAAAGTCGAACTTAAGAAGATTAGAGTAATTCGTCGATGTCGCGTTTTGCCTGCGATAAGTGAAGAGTTTGCTCCGAATCCTGCACAGGATGACCAAAATGCCGTTCATCTTCCGAAGTTATGAAACAGCGATGAGGAAATGATATGCTGTAGAAACTGAAGAATGATGATATAGTCGTCGTGTATTATGGACGCGGCGGCGCGGTACAGCGGCCGCTGATCGGGGTATAACTCTCGTGCATCAGCGAGAAAAATAATACAGGATAGGTACTTGCGTATAGGCGGTGCATGACCGAAAATTTCTCATCGCCGCGTTACATAACTTATCGATATTACTTATAAACATAATATTCCATCTCCGAATTCATAATATGCCGGCAGATATATTAATTGTCAAGATAAATTTATTTCTCTAATAACTAGTGTAAGGAAACACGTACGCTGTAAATATTATTATATGGGTAATTTATTTCGAATGTACAGCTCTTATACACTCTCGCCCGTGGTACATTTCATTACATATACCACACACAACGAGCATGACACATTGTGATATATTAGAACATTATCACTTCTTACTGAAAATGACACTGGCAATTCTGTTTCTACACCTTCGAGCGCGCACTTACAACACCTCTGTACCAGTATCTCGGTACAAACTCTATCACACGTTATATACGCATCGTAACTCATTTTTATTCGCTCGATATTTATTTCTCTCAAATGTAGAACTGATAAATTAATGAGTTTGCGCGCGGATTCGTGTTTATAAATATTATTATTACTTAGCTATCCAACACAAGTTAATACGTATTAACTGTGCTGACGCTGTACTTTAGTAGTACAATACTAGTACGCGTATTTTTTATATTAATACCCTGCATATACCGGCTCGGCTCGGCTCGTCGCGTCGCTCCGTACTCTTACTTACTGTACGTTTACCCGCGCGGCGCCGCGTAATGTAGCGCTGCGTTGCGCGGCATACCCCCGCGAGTTAGTACATGAGCAATGCATTTGATTTGCTCTTCAGCGCAGTATCATCTCACTCTGTGAATACACCTACATTTCACGACTATCACGCCGACCAAACACATTATCAGTCTATCTATTTTGAATTTAAAACTCGAATATTGTACCACCTTTCAGCTTACTAAAACCAATCAGCATCATTGTCCCTTCTTCAAATTATATTTGTACGTCTTTACACTGAGCTCCGAGACTTCAAAATCCCGTGTACTAGGTATCATGTCGCGAACAATTGTATCACGACACGCGAGGACTACGTGACCATGCACAAGATGTAGACTTAGCATTAGCTCACCTCTTAAGTTTTTTTGTCCGTGGAACTCGTCTGAAACTATCGGTTGGATTTTTTGAAACTTGGTCAGATTATAGTATTACAGTAAAACCTCGTTACTGTGCGATCGAAGGGAGCGAACAAAATTCGCACTATATGCGGGTACGCACTAATTACGGGGAACTTCAGAATGAACAAATTTTAAGTCCAAAATTATAATTTTTAATTTTACGTAGGAACGTACATAATATGTGCTACATGTTAGAAAAATTCAGTGATACTGGAATAAAGGGTACAAGAAGGCCCCGGTAGAAAGAATGAAATGCTCCATGGAGCTTATCTTGTGTATCATACCCGCATTATCCGGGAAGGCACCGAGATAGCTCTGGAGCTTGGAGATTGCGGCCAAGGAGGGAATTTCGTCAATTTCTAAAGCTCCATCCTCTACATCAGATCCGTCATCAGCTTTACAATCTTCATGATCTTCGATGATGGCGTCCACGTCGCGGAATTCTGTTGTCGACACCATGTCGTCAATGGTGACGTAATCTTCAAAATTCAAACCCCCGACATGTTCTCTGATTCGAGACCTGTCTTCCTCCTCCGTCACTCGTTCCGAATGATCCTCTTCGACGGGTGCCTGACTTTCCACGTTTCTCTCCCACTGAACACCACTTTTTCGAAAACAATTCGTGATCGTATCCGTGGTGACTGCTTCCCAAGCAGAGGTGATGTAACGCATCGCATCTAAAATGGTAATCGGTTTTTTCTGTTTCGGGTGATCAATATCGTGGATGAATCTCAGTGCTAATCTACGTCGGAAATATTGTTTCGTCACCTTAATAATCCCTTGATCGAGTGGCTGTAGGGTTGAATTGGGTGGTAGGAACACGACTTGTATATTCTGCAGAACAACATTTTTTGGATGTGCCGGGCAGTTATCGATGAACAACAAAATTTTGCGGCTTTTCTTGATCATTTTCCGGTCTAAATTCTTCAACCACTTCGCGAACAAATCACCTGTCATCCAGGCGCGTTTTTGGTGCGTATATTCACATGGGAATGATTTGACGTGCTTAAAACATCGATGTTTCGCTGATTTCCCGATGAGTAGAGGTGGCAATTTCTCCGAACCGTCAGCATTCGTGGCTAAAAGAATTGTGACGCGCCCCTTACTCAACTTACCTCCATGGCACGTTTCTCCTTTAAAGACGTAGGATCTATCCGGCATAAGTTTGAAGAACAACCCGCACTCATCCGCGTTGAATATATCGCAGGGTGCATACTTGGAAATGTAGCGAGGTAGAATTTTGGTTAGCCATTCCTCTGTGTCTTCGTCGTGCACTGCTGCTGACTCTCCGCAAATCTGGCGCCAGTGCAGTCCGTGCCTCGTTGTGAACCTCGAAAACCAACCGTTCGACGCGGTGAATTCGTCACCCAATTTTTTTCCGATTTCTCGAGCCTTCTCTTGGGCGGACCCATTTAAGGGAATTGGGTCCGGAGCATTCCGACATTGATGGATCCAATCCACCAAGACCTCCTCGACTTTCTCGTGCTGCCCCGCTTTCAATTTTCTCCGTTTGCAGCTTCCAGTCACCGCAGCATTTTCGATTTTCTCCCGATCTTGCGCGATTTTTCGGACGCTGCTTTCAGGAATAGGGAGAGATCGCGCGAAGTGGACTATAGATTCGGTCATACTTTTTTCATCAAATTTTTTCAAAATTTCTAATTTTTCCGAGATCGTAAAATTTTTCCTTTTTTTTGAATCACACATTATTGTAAAAAAAGAACACGAAAATACCGTACCTAGATACTGATTCAATGGAGGAGGAATACTATCAGTTCACACTACTCGACGCTTTTCCTGAAAAAACTTGTTGAAATAACGGTTCGGTTCGTCATAGAGTGGAGGTAAAACGTCCATTTTTGGCAAGTTTTGCAGGTTGAGAATCGCACTGTGCATGGGATTCGGTCGCACAAAATGCGGACGATTTCATGTACATTTAGATAGGCAGAGTCAAGGGACCGGACAAAATTCGCACTATAGACGGGATCGCATAAAATGCAGGAGCACAGTAACGAGGTTTTGCTGTATATCTAAAGATAAGCACCTGCAATTTGTTCAAGGTTCGGACACGTAGTTCGTAAAATATACTCAATTTTTTTAATAATTAGCTGCGTATATTTTTCAAAATTTGCTCTGGTTACCACAGAATGATCATAATATTATTAAGTTCCCACAAATCGTTGCAACGCATAGTGTATGTTACACTGCAACTATCGAATTTTGCGAACGATGTTGCTTTCGCGTTGTTCCGTTACAGTACAAGTGAAAAGACTGGACGTGAAACCCTCATTCTATGGATGGTAGAGCGTTCAAAAAAGTCTGAAAAATATTGATAGGTACGAGTATGTTGTTTTCTGATGTCGCAAAGAAACTGCGCCGAGTTGGTTAGATGCATTTCTCGGGAATATATTGACTATTCCAGTGGTGTAACGAAAAATTGTTTGGTTCGATGTAAATTGTTCGCAGATAGATTATACGCAGGTAAATTGTACGGAGGAAATTATACGCAAGTAAATTGTACGCGAGCAAAAATTATACGCAAAGAAAATTATACGTGGGTAAAATTCTACGCAGGGAAAATTATACGCCTAATGAAAATTGTACGGAGATATAATTATTCGCAGGAGGCATACACTACATGAAGATTTTTCGCAAAACTGGTCGGACAGTGAGGAAAAAAAAGGGAATATTAAACTGCACGAAAAGAAAAAGGCGTTTGAACGAAAAACAGTAGCACGAAAAAATCATCCAAAATAATGAAATAACAAGTGATGGTAACAAGAAGTTCAGGACGCGAATTTTTCAGAGTGTTTTCACGAAAAATGAAATTTAAAAAAAATAAGAAGGAATGAACGCTTGCTCGCCGGCCAAGTTTTAAATGAAGTTTTAGACTTGGTCAGGCAGTGGTCAGAAGAACGAAATCCACATTCAAAAAATAGCACTCCATTCGTCGACGTATCAGATACTTCTTTGCCGCTATGGACTGCCGCTTATCAGTGAGCTGCAGCTCATAAAGCAATTCTACAACGCCCTGACGAGGAAGAAAGTTGTACGGAGTACTTCGTGGCAGCAGGAAGCAGTAAGAATTGTATTTGGGAAAAAGAACTGTCCAAAGTTCTGAGAGGCGACGACAGACGGCAAACGTTCGACGACTTCAAATGCCCGCAAATTCAGTGTCTGGACCGTAGTGACCAACAAAGGAAATTTTCGGGAATCGAAATGCACATGCTTCCCCCCTTTTTTTTGCATTCGGTACTAGTGCCACCTGTGGCGAAAACTTTTCCTCTTGGCCAAAAAAGAAAACATGGCAGGCCGAGTAAAGCCAAACCCGTTCTCGTGGTGCAATACATTTTCAATCATAGAATGATTTTTTAGTTTTTAACTTACTTTATAATTGAAGCGTATGCTTTCTTTCGTTTATATTAATTTTTCGATTAAAAATTTTAATTTTTCGTGATTTTTTTGTTTTTTTTTTTAATGTACTTTTTTTATGTTCATGTACCATTTTACCGACTTTTCGTAGAAAAGCGAGTATTACACCCGTCACAGTTGTGGCAGAAAGAGGGGGAAATCAACTTTCTGGACGTTTTAGAGGTCATAGATCATCGCTACGTCATTAAAAAAATTTCAGGTTCATATATATATATATGGATCAAAATTTGTCCGGGCTTCTCCTCCGAGTCTACTGGGTGGATTTTCTTGAAACTTGGCTACGTTGTGGTGTTATATCTGAAGTTGTGCACCTGCATTTTTTTTGACGATCGGATCAGTGGTTCTCCAGATATACCCAATTTTCGAAAAAAATTCCCTACATATATATATATATATATATATATATATATATATATATATATATATATATATTTTGATCCATATATATATATATATATATATGGATCAAAATTTGTCCGAACTTCTCCTCCGAGACTACTGAATGGATTTTCTTGAAACTTAGTCAAGTTGTAATGTTATATCTGAAGTTGTGCACCTGCATTTTTTTTGACGATCGGATCAGTAGTTCTCCAGATATACCCAATTAAAAAAAAAAATTCCCCACTCCTATAACTCTGATATGGTTTGTTCAATTTTTTTCAAATGTTGATATATTGTAATTTACATGTCTGAAAATGTAATTGTGAACTTTTGGTGTTGATACGATGTTTGGTTCGTGAGAAATCTCAAATTGAAGCGTGAACTAATTTGATGAAATTTGCAAATATTCGAGCTACTAATATTTTGTAGTACTAAACTTCAGGTAGTCGCTTTCGTCATCAAAAGCGAAGGGTAACCTTTGATTACGTAGATTGTCAGTGTAGTTGTAGCTAGTTTTATTCATTTTTTGGGTTACCTGTTCACACACGTAAGGATACGCTCTTTATGAATGAATTTTAAAGATGTGTACGTTCGTGTTGAGTCAGTCATGAATGAATGTTGTGTTAGTATAGTATTAGTGCAACAATCCTTTGCGTATAATTTTGTCATTTTTTTGAGTGATGAAATAGTTTTATATGTGTGAAAGATTTGCTCGTTTGTGTTGAGTTTCTCATGAATGAATGTTATGTGTGAGTCTAGAACAACCAACATTAAAAGATGCTTGAGAATCGGAGATGATCAAGAATGAATTAGAGTGGCAAGAGATGTTGAGGATGTGTGTATCTTATTGAGAAAACGATTCATTGAATAAATTGGAGTACTAGAGTTAAAGTTTAAGCAAAAAACTTGATTGTAGATACAGGTGAAAAGTCCTGTATTGCTTACGCGGCTGCGTAAGCATTTTTTAATATTCACTTTTATTTTTTTTTCGTGATTTCGGACTTTTCGTTTCGTGCAAAAAAATGCCACTCAAAAAAAAAGGTTCCTTCTGAGGTGTTCTAAGTTCTGGAGCTTTGATGACCGAGAGTAGCATAAAAGTTTGAAAATTTACGTTACCTCTTGCAAGAACGTGAAACAACTCGACTAGACCATAACAAGCGTCTGTCAAAAAATGGAAGACAAATCTGAATTACGCGTAAAGAATTGAAAAATTTCTTTCTCAATTATCATCATTGTTTGTAGTGTCTATGAAACAGTCTGAAAATACTTCGTGTTATGGGCACCTCCAAAATTCGATTTGAGTGAGCGCGGTAAACAAAAACTTGTGGACGGTGGGTATATGAACGTAAAAGATGAAGTTGTCAGGAAAATATGAAGTTCTCGGTGATGTGGTACACTGGAGTGTGAATTTTTTATTACAAAAAAATGTCGTATTATCAATTGACAACCCTTTCTTTTTACCTACGATGAATTATATTTGCGTACAATTTTCATTAATCGTATAATTTTCTCTGCGTACAATTTTACCTACGTACAATTTTCTTTGCGTATAATTCTCGTTTGCGTTCAATTTGCGTATAATTTTCTCCGTAAAATTTACCTGTGTACAGTTTACCGGACACCTAAATTTTTATAAGGATGGATACGGGGGAGGGGGTTGGACGACCGTGGTCCAGAGGTAGGGACTAAAAATTTTTCCGCTCATCAACATTGAGAATGACTTCTGATCTTCAAGGGGGTGATAGGCACCCTCCATGGCTATGCCGTTGTAGATCATTTCTATGTTCCGCTACATCCTCAGAGAGAAATCATAAAAAATCATTATTACAAAGTAGTCCACGAGCCTCCAGGTTTGGCTAATTGTAAGTATCACAGTAGGTACCGAAATATGATAATATTTGTATATATCTGAGTGGAGTTTTCTAATCAAATTGCCATATTTATCTAATAGAAATTTTTTGAGTATAAGATAAAAGGAGTATCATGGCTGTCTTCATTTTTCTGTGTGGAGGAGGAGAAAGTGAAATATTTGGAAATTCATTTTTGTAGTGTTTTTGTGTGTTATGTTCATTCATTGCCGATAACAGGAAATATATATCGTCCCGCTCTCTGTAGAGACGTTTGATAAATGTATACGTTTCGATTACTTTATAGAAGATCATAGCACGTTGAAAGCATAACGTCGTCGCTTTTGGGCGCCAACGACGTCATTATATTGACACACTCGTTACCGATCGCTCCTCGTATCTTGTTGGCCATAATTTACCGCATTATACCTAAATTTAAATCACGAATTTACTAAAATACCGCACTTAAATAACTATATGGAATTGATTTTCGCGGATTAAGCCTACGCTACATCTCAATCAGATCTTCGCTGCATGCGTATTAAGGTACAAGATGTACATACGGAAAACGACGATTCTGAAAACTACCTCCCCTCCCACGTTGAGCGTAATCGTCGTGTGTATAAAAAATTAGCCATTAAATTAAGAAACCCTTAATAAATTAACGCACAAATTGACCAACCGGTATGTTAAATTTAAAAACATCGACGTTTACCAAATATAAAACGCTCTCTCTGAGTGGAAAATACATACCTATAGCATAGAAAGGTGTAGAAAAATGCTTCTGGTTTTTGTTTTAGAACAACGTAATCGCCAGCTGAGGCCACTGCAGGGGCACTCGTTGGCAAATTGCTCTTGAAATGCAGTTGTAAATCATTATTCTTGAAAACCTTTCTATCCTTTTTCTTTCTTTCTCTTTGTTTTATTTATTAATTATGTATCTTTTTTTTATTTTTTTTTGTTCCCAATTTTTCGAGTGTTATTCCGATTCTTCATTTGAAACGAATCAGAACAAAAGAAAGAGAAGGCAAAACATTCCGCTTACTGTGTATAATTGTGTTCCGAGCAATTTTCTCTGCGTGAATACTTGGTTGAGAAAATAAATCTTATTTGTGTATTACGAATGTTTAATGTTTATTATGAAATTAGCTTCATTTGACACAGTGATGGCTATAAAAGTAAGAGAAGAGAGAAGAAGAAGAGGAAAAAAAAATCACAAAGGTGTTACACGTACGTCACATTCCATCGTAAGTAAATGCATTAATGCGCAGTGCAGTGCACCTGCTGTACGTACATTTATCGCACACGTTTTTTATCGCAATAATGCATGCATTGTCTGCGTAGATCAGTTGGAATTTCAAATAATATAGATTGATAATTCTTGTACATATTAAAAATTTACGATGAAGAACGGAAATTTTGACTTATTATTTTGCAGCATATTCCACCGTGCTATTCGTATGAGCACTCAGCGAAAGAAACACACCTTACGGAATTAAAACTCTTCAAAAAATGAAAGATTTTCATTACCAAAAGGGCCTGCATCATTGAAATGAATAGGTGATAAGAAAAAAATTCGCAAAACTACGAATAAAATACACCAATAAAAAAAAAAAATGCTGGCTCTCATACGACTTGAATACTGTGGCGACTGAAGAATACACTCCCAGCAAATTTTATGAATATTTGCGAGAACACAGAGCTTATATTAGACGCATGAGGAATTTCTATGTGTACAAAATGAGTCGTGACCTTAGAACAGAACTAACGTAAGTCCAAAAATTCGATTTTCGGATTATATCGGATTATTATAGTATGGAGTACTCTCTTTCGATTGGTTTAATCAGTTCAAGTCCAAACCGTCGGGAAATTACTTAAAAATTGAAAGAACGAAAGTAACGTAACTCATTTTGTCACCAAAAAATTGAAACAGAACTAACTTAAGTCCGGCACCCGCGCTTTCTACGCGGAGTTACGATACTTCTGCACTAACGTTTTATTTATTTTCTGAGAGCAGAAGAAACTTACCGGTTTCAATTTTTTGGTGACAAAATGAGTTACGCTACTTCGGTTCTTTCAAAATGGTTTACTCTATTAAGTACCTATTATGATATTTTTATTATATTTTTAGGTTCTATACCTACTATTTTTTCACGTTCAATACTCAGTGATTTTGTAAGACAAAATTTTTTTTTTTCCTACTTATACTTTTTTATTTTCTTCTGACAAACCGACATTATCGTATGTCCTTTCTCTTAGCTATTTTGTTTACTGCAGAAAGAGCTTAACATGGACATAAAATACTTCTGTTCTCAAGGTTTCAATGTTGAAGTAAGATCGTATGTCCAGAACATGGACATAAAATAGTTCTGTTCTCAGTGTTTCAATGTCAAACTATCGTAAGTCCAAAAAAAACGGAAATTTTAATTATTTTAAATTTCTGATGATGAAAATGAGTTTGAAATCATTTTCTGATACAGAGTCAGTCTTTACTTTATCTTCAAGATGTATTCTCAGAAAAAGGCAGCGATTTAAAACTTTAAATCTTTCCTCCTGTAAAAACATTGTTTTGGACTTACGTTAGTTCTGTTCTAAGGTCACGAGTTTTGAACGTGTGCCGCAGTTATTTCATACATTTTTCTCACGAGTATTTGTAACACTACCAATTATCGTTAGGTACTTGCACTATATGCACTGATACATCTTATAAGATACTTCTAGGTCAACGTTTCCCAAACTGTGCTCCACGGAGCCCTAGGGCCATGGGGACCCTTTTTAGGGCCACAAATCCCAAGAGAAATTTTTTTCTGACACCGAATTCTGAACATCTTACAATTTTTTTGAATTTTGACAATACTTTATCCTTGAGGGCTCTGTGTGAAATTATCTTCTTGAACAGGGTTCCGCTAGTAAAAAGGTTTAGCAAGAGCTGTTCTAGGTGTTACTTTATGTAGCTTGGTTTTTCGATACATTTGTTTTGAAAAACATGATGCAATTCTGAATCAAATGTGAGCTTCTTTCCCGTGATTCGTACGCACATCGCTTCGCTTGCTACGCGAAATCTCGTACTCGTCATTAAAAAGCTCACATTCGAAACTTGTGTTGTAGTTGTAACATACTTTCAATTTACAAAGGGTTTTGTGATAAGGAAATTGCTATGTAGTTATTTGTCTTTTGGTAAAAATTAAAGAAATGATACAAAAAAGTTCATATCATTGTCATAGAGGAAAATAAATTTCTGAGTGTCATAATTTTTGTGCGCGTCACTGGAAATATTCCAATGAACCGTGATGACATAATTAATATTTGATACTAAATTTGGCATGGTTCATGTTGCCCGGAACTTGATCGAGTATGATTTGATTTTCAAAGAACGTTGACTCATTTTTATCTTGCACGTACTCGGAATCGTCAGTGGTTTATTGCTGCTGTTCTCTTAAAAATTCTGAACCGTAGTACATAATTCAAGTCAGAGAAACGAGTTACAATCAATTAGTAGGAATGGTAAAACAAGAGAGTAAACATCGATTTTACGGCGGCATTTTTCTCACTTTATCGAGTACATTCTGATGCCGCGTCACGCCTACAGTCAAGTTGTCATTGAGTAACGCATATCAAATCGAAAGTCTTATTCCCTGTTCCATGGTGACAGATAGGTTACTGCACTTTAGTTATCTTCCTATTCAACGAGTATGACTCCGTTTATAAATATTGACGCGACTCTCAGCTAAATTATTTACAATTTGTTTTTTCTTGACTGATTTTTAATCGAATCGTTTGCCATCACAGGAAATCGCGCACGTTGTACGTTGAAAGCGCTTTGTTAGAAAATAATCCTCGTTGGGGTTGGTTTCCGTCTCTATTGCGAGTATATCTAAATAAACCAAACAATAAAGAGTTTATATTTCTCCCAAGAACAATAGGTACTGGTAGTTCTTATTTCTTATTCCTTCTGCCTTCTGCAATTGTTTTTTGAGTCTTCGCGGATACTCATTCTACTCAGGATGTCTCGCAGCTGCCGATGAACCAATCCCGTACTGCTGATCACTAAGGGTAATAATTCCACTCTGTCAACTTTCCATATTCTCTTGATCTGTATTACCAGCTCTTCATATTTTTTCTTCTTTTCTTCATACACTGTTCTCATAATATGGTTTGTTGGTATACCCAAGTCGATCAGTTACACTTTCTTCTCTTTCTTATCATACACCACTATATCTGGTCGATTGGCTATAGTTTCCTGGTCTGATCTGGTATAGTTCCGTCCCAATACATCCTGTATTTTTCTGTCTGGACTATCGGTTTGGGTGTATATTGGTAGTAGGGCTCTGCTACAGTCCTGTCTGTGACAATCTTCAGTATATCTTGGTGCAGTATCTTACCCACTTCGTCGTGTTAAACTTTACATTCTTTTGTCACCGTATCACCTTTTTATAATTCATGGTCACCACCTCCTCATGTACTTGATTATGGGTGTGATTTTTCCGCACGAAATGAAAAGTCCAAAATCACAAAAACACAAATGCAATTAGCGATTATTCCGATTAATAATTATTTCACGAAAATAGAAGAGAATGGAACATAAGAATAATTTTGTGCCCATAAAAAAATTACATTGAACGAAAAAAAAAAAAAAAAAAATTGCCGAAAGATTTTAACATTCTACAGGAAAAATTGTTAATAATTAAAAAGTCTACATCAAAAATTATTATTAATTAAAAAGTTCACATTACAATTCATATTTTATTCAATTCTGTCATTATTTTATAATTAAAAGACAAATTAAATATTTGTGTGGTGCTCTACAGTCTACAGAGTAATTAGAGCTCGTTTAGCCTTGTTACGCCTTCCCCGCTTACGCTTTTGGCCCATTGGTATGAGCTTGGCCTCTGGGGGCACCGATATCAACTTTGACCATCAACACATTCTGACAGTATGCTTTCACAGCCAGCCTTTCAAATATACAGGACAAGTGCATGTAGATTCGTATAAGTTCGCACGGTTAATCTTTATGATCCAAACACTCACTGAACTTATGTTTCTTGAATTCGTCGAAACTACGCCATTTCCCGTCACCCTTCAGAAATTTGGATAATATATTTTCAGTGATAGGTTCTTTAGATGTCGTTGACGCGACAAAGTGTTGCATGTAGTCTTCTTCCTGAATTGTAAGCTGAAGAATTGGCAGATCACTAGCAGCCCACTGGTAGGCGGTTTTCCACACTGATATGGAGATAATTGGTATGTCTGCGAAAGGTACTGAATTTGCCGAGTGCGGGTTCCGTTTCTCGGACCATTTCCTTTCTAATTCCATTACGAGTGGTATTTTATTCAGAAATTGTTAATAAATTATTCGTTAAAAAATTAAACTCACTTTTGTTTTCGTTATGGAGGTTCAAAATTTCGTGCGTTGTGGTTTCCGCGAATTAGAATTCAAATTTCGTCATCATACATTAAGTTTTTGTAGTTATACTTTTCGTTCAAACACCTTATTCTTTTCGTGCAATTTATTGTTACCCCTTAATTATACTCGAAATTATTAGTCGATCGTGGATGGTTGCAATGTCCAGTATGCCTCTTCCTCCATCGCTTCTTCGGATGACGTGTTCTTTCCAGGGTAGCTTGTGGATGATGGTACCAATTCATTATTAAGGATATGGGTATTATCATTATTATCATCGATGTACCCATCAGGACAACCGATGTGCGACAAACATCTGGCATTTTTCTATAATTGTCTCACATGAGTAGAGAGTCACGGTCGCGGTTTAAGTACTTCAACCTACTGAGACGAATGCTAAAATATGATTGCGCGGCGGTACACTGATGAAAGACACTGTTCTAATTCTAATTTCATTTAGGTACTATACGATGATTTTGTCGTAATATTTAGAATATCTCGATTATTGTATTCTGTAAGCGGAATTATCAACGAGATTCCCAACTGAGCGCTTCGCGTCGTACTTGGAGACCAATTTTTCGGCCAAATTGGCAGTAAGTATCGAAGCCCCAAAAATATGAAAATAATATTATATTATTACGACACAGATTCGGAAAGTCTAGCGTTCTTGTAGAAATGTAGAATGATAGTAACATTCTTATAGAAAGAAAAGGAATAGGCACTATGCACCACTTTATTCAAAAATATATACAAGTGTGTATATGTGGACGACGTTTCGACGCTCATGCGTCATCTTCAGGTTGGCGAAAGGATCGAACTGATAAAAGTACAGAGTGGGCAGACTATGAATAATGTTTGATGATCGGCGTGTACGTACATGCTAAATGTTTAGTATCTGTCTTAAAATTAACAGTATCGTGTTTCACAATGTTGACCACCTCGAGAATTTTTCTTTTCTTATCAATCTTCTCACGCCCTATAATTGATACATCCTTAAAATTAAACTTGTGACCGTCGTCTAAAACATGTGGAGCTTCGCCGACCTGAAAATGACGCATGAACGTCGAAACGTCGTCCACATATACACACTTGTATATATTTTTGAATAAAGTGGTGCATAGTGCCTATTCCTTTTCTTTCTATTTCTAGTGGAAACCACGAAAACATCTCATTAATTCAACATTCTTATATAGTTCTTTTTGTTCTTACTGTTTGAGCGTTGTGCTTTACGAACTGAAAAACGAACGCAAAGCAAACACTAGGTATATTGAAAACACAGTTCTCACAAAGTTCATCTTACTGTTGTCGCCGACTCTAAAGGGTAGATACTCACCGAAGGGAGGATACTCGAACGAGTAGTGAGCATAAAGAGTTTCTTACGAGAGCAGAGAAATTAAAAACAGACCGGAGCGCTTCCAATTAAATAACCGTCGTTTAGCGAGACATGAAAGCAACAGTAGTTGAGTAGTCTACCGGCTGCTCCCAGCCATAACTTGTTCAGGAAGAAGAGTTGTAGCAAGGGTCAGTTGTAGGGAAACACCGAGTCAATCAATCACTCCAATTGAACTTTACCTTTGTTTATACAATTCGATGAAATTATATGGAAGTGCAATTCAGAGGAAGAAGTGCGAGGGGACCACACTTGCGAGAGTTTTAAAATGGAATTAAATTGAAGCATCGCATCCTATTATACACTATTCTGTGGCATTATCTTTTAGAAAATTTATATTTGCATATTATTCGGAACAATTTTGATTTTACACCTTCCTCACCTCTCCCTTCAAAAATAAAAAAAGAAAAAATTTCTGCGACAAATAAAATGCAAACGAGAGACGCTATTTTCTTCCAGAAATTGATATATGTATCTATTATGTCATTGCTTTTAATTGATACATATGTGTACATAGCTGTTTCACTCATCGCATCGCGATTAATCATTTTAAAAAGGTACCCTTTCTATCTCGCCGGTCGGACGATTACGTCTTATCGTAGCCTCTTGACCTCGAAATTTTACTGAAGCGTAATTTGAAAGTTTCTGTAACAATTTCTCTCCATTGTCGTCAGATACTGAAATATTAGGTACCTATTTTATTCATACGTGCGTACAGGGTAACGGTTGTGGCACGATATAGATGTGAGAACGCGTGTTGATAGAATTGGCGGAAGACAGTTCATTCGGTAAAATTGGCAAAATTATGAAAATTACCCACCGTCGCGTCGCACACTGATGCGTTGTACAAAATTGGTTTAACGTAGTAGTGCAAAATGAATTATACGCCAGCATCAGGCAGGTAGCGCACGCGAAGTAACATTTAGAATGCAGTATATCACTAGATGTGACGTTCACACACGAGGATCACAACACATTTCACTCCGCTAATGTCCGGCCATGGAGCGATGTTTTCTAAGTGGTTTTGACCTGACGCGTATATCGCGCGTCCGGCAATAAATTTTTACGATCGCCTTTCTCAAAACGAATATACATCAGTATAGGTCGTTGTAAGTTACTGTATTCTGTTTATTATACATTTGTAATTTTTGTAAATAAATGCGCGTACCGTACCGCGTTTCTCTACTAATACTAGATGTGTGTTTGCGCGCGTGCGTGATTTATTTTACGCGACGTTAAAAGTACAAAATTACTGCGTTTGTTTGATACCTACACTCTTTACACTCGAATTACCAGCCGCACACCTCCTGTTTCAAGTACTCGTATCTGCAAAAAAATTATCAGTATAAACGAATCCTAGGAGGCTCTATAGGTAGGCTATATGGCAGCAGGATTATCGTTCGTTGCTAGTTACTAATGTTTGACTTTCGTCAATTGGCATACCTATGTAGATTTTCTAAATATACCTGTACGGTATATAAAAGGACACATTGAAATTTTGCCTCAGGTATTACGTAAATAATGTATGGTAAATTTTGTTGAGGCATCGACTCGAATGTTCTGACGATCAGTGTAGCAAAGAAGTGCCCGATCCGAGTTACGTATACGTGTATTCGTAGGCTATCGAAAAATTTGAAGTCACGACGAAAATACTGCACTGGTACTGTTTGACTGAAGCAGAGCGAGGAAGACGATAAACGTGCAGGCATTCGTATCATCTATTCCTATGGGTATGATTTGACGTGTATAAGTGTAGGTTTCAGTCTCCGTGATATTACGGTTAGGTGTCAGATTCCCACACCTTCTGATTAGTTAACTCGGTATTCTTTGTCCTGTAGATACGTTCGCCCATATTTCGATGCCAGCTATCTTTAAATAGAATTGGGTCGTATACGATACTGAATATTTCGTATATATAATGAACTACTCTCCGCGTTTAATTGATTCCGTCTGTTATATGGTGTATGTACGGCCCAGGAGGTTTAATCTTAGATTTCTCCTATATTTTTACCTCCCACGAAAATAGTTTTCTGCATATCATTCAATTTCCGACTTTTTGTATAACTTGGGTCGTATCAAGTATATGTGAGCGCATCGCGTCGAAAAGAACGTGCGGAATTCCGAAATTTACGACGTCCGTCTCTGTGTCTAAGTTTGAGGTCAAGCGTGCCAGTACTGACTGACAGAAAAATAAGCATTCGACGACATTTTCAAAAGTAGCTAGTTATATCATACCGGCACGTTCTCTTTCACATCGTAAAAGATGGAGAGAATAATTAAAAATAACGTACATTTACATCTGCCATTCCCATATCATTCAAGTATTTTTTTCATTCTTTCGTAAATCCTTCGCTTTTTTCGAAAGCCGATGGTCTTTATTTTTACTCAACAGGTCTACTCCCGATATAGCGTTCATTCCTCTAACCGTCTTTCCTGATTATTAAGAATTAAATTTTTCAACTCTACACTTATAATAATACACAAAATGTGCTCCTATAGGTATACTTTGAGAATAAATGATGCAACTTGAAATAAAACGTACTTAGGCTGTATCGACGCCCTATATGGTCTGGTTAACGAAGCTTGGAGTCGTCTAAGTCTCTAGTATCCAAAAACTTGAGTACGTACATTGTTCTAATGAAATTCTATCGAAACCTACGCGTACATTCACTCGTTTTATTGTATGCACTTACTTTCTCACTCCAATTATAAACGAGTTTTCAGTTGTGTCAATTTTGTACTGATTTTCGAAGGAAGTAAACTCAATCACTGTAGTGTCCTATAGAAATCAATTTTCTACAAACAGTATTGTACCGTGTTGTTGTGCAATATACGTGCGGAATTGTCGTCATTTCACATTGCACTTTTATCAAAAATTTTTCAATGTTTTGGTAAATGGACAAGTTCACAAAGATGAATAGGAGAGAAAAAGTTAAATATACAGATATACACTAAATTTATGCTAAGATAATGAGCAGGGAAGAGCGGGTAAACCCGTAGGCTAATCAGTTTAATATCTACTACACTAGCTAACTAATCTAATATATGAAGCAGATAGTTTGTCTGTCCTTTTATAACTCGAGAACTGCTGTACCTATCGACTTGAAATCTTCACCACATTTGTATTATTCCAGAAGAAATTTTAAACCATAAATGAAACTTTTAGTCCTCATAGTAAAAAAGTTCTTATTAAAAGTTGTATGCCCTCGCTATACGCGTCGCTTGACGCGATTCGATTCACCAAAGAAGGGTCACTACACGCAACTGTCTACTACCCTCACATCCAATATTCTTGAGAACCAGATTTTGGTGCTATTTTCTAAATTGCAGCACATTAGAGGTGTGTTCTTTTCATTTTCTTAACGTTACCGGAAGTACGGAAATCTTAGGATGTTTGTCTGTCTGTAAAAAGGCGACTTCGACGACGATGATATGTTCGCATGCAAGTTATTTGAACGCTTTTACCTATGGACATGGAGTACTTTTCGAAAGTCACATTTTTATTCGGGTAAAGTTTTAGGTAAATTTCAACGTTCTGACTCCTTCTGGATAGAGTAATGAGCGAAAAAAGAAATGGAAAAAATTAGGAAATTGCACGTCGTACAACTGCCTCTGGTTGTGCACGTTGTTCCAAATAAAAATTCAATTGTTGTAATACCTAACTCGAATTCTACTCATTTTTGTGAAAAACTGAAGAGAACAAAAATTGTAGCCCGTGTAATTTCCTTTCGGATGAGTTTTCAGATTTACAGGAGAAAATTTGGGAACTGTTGGTATTTTGACTGATGCGTATTCAACACCATTGTGTTCACACAGAGAGAGCATTTAAACCGGTTCCTCTAGATGAATCTGTACAGACTATTCAATTTTCACGTATTTTTATATTGTAATTTTCTTTGCAATGAATCCAATTTTCGATTTTAAAAGGAGAAATTTATGTAAAATAATTTCTTGAAAATTTCCTCCTCTTTTGTGATATAAGTAACTATCCATCAGTTGAATATTGTCGTTAGACTTTAAAACCACCTAAAAAAAGGTACCGGGTTGGAGAGAAATGTGGAAAGTACACCTAATGGAGAGGAGGGGATAAATTGAAGAAAAATGACGGGCGCTGACCGCCCCGGCAAAACGTGGGATTTGAAAAAATTTCGACCTCCGAGCTATATGTGATTAAAGCGAGACGTAAAAATTTCAAATATTTCGTTTCACCCCGGAGCTATACGAGACAGGAGTGAGATTTCGAAACATTTCGAATAGGGGGTGCATACACTTGGAGAAATATGGACTTTCGAGTTCAAACTTCCAAGGCAGTGAGAAACAAAATTTAATCTTTATTTAGAACAAGTATAAACGAAGAAACCCCATAAAACAGGTTCACTGCTGGCCCCGATTAAACAGTTTGTGAAGGCAATATCCCGAGCAGTTAACGAAATAAGCTGCGAGTTATCTGCTAGTCATGAGAGTTTGAAACTACTTAAGAACAAGTACTGGGTTCGAGGAAGAATTGTGAAAATTACATCCGATTTCTCATATAGGAAACGACTGAGTGCGTCTCATGACTCTATACAGACTGATGTAATGCGCGTCAGGGGTATGGCAGTCTTTTTACCTAGTGTCCATCTATTTCTTCAATCATTGCGACTGGAGTCCGTTTTTGCTGCAATACAGCTTTTATTGGTCAAGTTAGCTCTTACTGTTAAAATCGAAATATTTGGCGGTCAGGCGCGCCGCCAACTGCTAGTTCTATATAATTAGATGATTTTGGGTGGTGATGATTTCTACATAAAGTTAATAGTTGCTGGAGATACTTTTTGAGAATCGTTACTGCTTCATATCATATTAACGACGAATAAGAATAAAGCATTCAAGTATAACTTGTGTGAACTTTATGGAGGAATCGACATCGAATTTGTATTGACAATTCCTGCATTTTTGTAATCATTCACCAAATTTTTGTAAGGAGTCCTAAATGATAAATAAGAGTATTGTCGATATATTTTTGTACACCGACACTCATAGACAAAGTAGATAGTCCGAATTCATAAAAAAAAAGAATATTGCTGACCGGTTGTCAGTTTATTCCGCTGTTATAAGAGTCATGATCGGAAAAACGGGTGACTCGAGTGGATAAACTACCTATCATTTGACTCTTATATACGAGTAAAATGGTCTCATGGACACTTGTCTTAACTGACATTTAGGCGATCTGGAGAAACGGGTCTCTTTCCCCTATTTCAAAGAGACCTGCTTACCTTTCCCCGGATCACCTAAATTTAATGTAATAAAACACAATTTGCAAACAAACCTTCAAATGCGGCGTCATTCCAGAATGGATGCACTCAGTTAGTCTGGCGTGGGGTGCTATCAGTCAGTCATCATGGTAGTTGCTGCGTTTTTCTTATTGGTCTAGAAAATTTTTACTATCATCATTGTCTATCATTATTATCACTCCGTTGTTTTAGTTTGAGACGATTTGCTATTCAAATAGAAGAGAACTGAACTAAGAAACAATGGGATTTATTATTTTACTCAAAATAACGAAAAAAAAAATGAAATAAACAAAATATCATCCGATAATATGGGAAGACATAGATATTTTAGTGGGTATTATTGATTCTTGATCGCATCTAGTTTCGGCTTTTTGTGAATCATATAAAATTTGGAACGAATTAGAATTAGCGCAAGAAGATGAACTTAAGACCTCCTAAGAACACCCTCATTACCCATATATGAAATAAACGCTCCGGTTTTCCGTTTTCGTGAGTGAAGTTGATCGGATGAAAGGACCGACATAACGAGCTCAAGTGGATTATTACCGATACTCATTAACTGGAGAAAGAGCTTAGAAATAAGTAGTAAGTACTTAAGTTCGATGTATTTTTGATCAATTGCGTAAATATAATTGTGGCTCAAATTATAAATAATATAGAACATGATCTTTAATCGCATGAGATTTCGTCTGCTCTAACTTATTCATCAATCAAATTATCCAATACCGATATATAATAAAGAAAATTTTATTATTGGAGAAAGTGGTAAGATAAGGCTGTAATGAGATTTAGTGGGGTCTTAAAGAAATTCTGAAAAAGAATACTGTTGTTGGTTAGAAATCCAAATCTTGCTCTTGACACAGTAGGAAAGAATTATCTATGGTAGCCGGCTGTTTGTTGATTGAGTTTTGAGCCGTATATGAGTGTGTATACTGTAGGAACTGGGAAAAATATATGACTATCGAAAGTTCAAACGTTATGAACTCTTGAAAGTCAAAATTCGCTCCTAACTGCGCTGAAGGTGAGTGCAAAACACGAGTCCGTCATTAAGATATCTTTCAGCAGTTCCAGCGAGCGTACAGCGTGAGTCTATCGATGTTCCATTTTGCAGCAAGCGCGAAGCGCGAGCTCGTATGGGCGCTGCAGGCGGCAGACCTAGTTGCCGAGGCGTGCGGAAGGCGCGCCACAAGCGACTTGTGTGAGTATACAGGTTACTATTCTCGAAAACAAAAGGACAATAATTCATTTCTAAAAATTACTGAAACTCTTGAAAGTTTTCAAGCATTAAATATGTTGCTATATTTATTAGGTGGCTCGATTGGCGTAGCGTTAGAATGTCGGCCTTGAATTGGAAAGGTACCGAGTTCTAGCTCCGATACGAACCAGCGCTAAGCGTAATGTTTCGTGCATCGAACAACTATTACCTCAGCGTATCGAGTCGCAACCTGCAATACAGCAGAGATAACAGAAAGCACGTAATCTGTTATCGGAATCTAAACGCTGTAACAGGCGAGCAACCGTGGCAGTTACTAACGGAACTCAGGATCGTGAAGATCCGGCTAGCGAAGTTGGTGTACTATCTGCGGATAGCGTAGAAAGCAACGGGAAACTATACTACGTGAACGCTCAATCCAATTCCCCAGGTCAGTCATCGATACACGGCATTATACAACACGAATATGTTAGCGAAGACCCCGCACGGGGTGTATCGCGAAGATGACTGAGCCGACATTCAGACGCGAGTAGTTGCGGTTCAGCCGTAAACTCGCAGAATATGGCTACGTATACATACATACATACATATTTATTAGCCACTAACAAAAATTCATGAAACCTCATACTTGTACTAGATAGTACTTCAAAAGATGTAATAGTTAATTAATATGTAGGGATGATTGCTACAAAATTTGGTGTTCATCACTTTCGCTCATGGTAATGCGTCACAAGTAAAAAAGTATAGACATAGTAAAAATTGTGGTAATGATTAATACATAGAAAGTCGAATATGTCCGGCACTGCCGTCCAAAATTTGAAGAAAAATTCATAAAATAAACAAATAAATGATTTATTTATTTATTAAAAACCCGACGTTTCGACAGTACAACTGTCATTATCAAGGGTTATAACGTGAATGAAAAAAAGAGAAGAGAAAAACAGAAATACGAATGAACTGAAGAATATTAGTCATGATGAGGTACACGTTTCATGACCGGTAAGTACTGGCTAATGACACCATCGACGTCGGATTTAAAGTTTACAGCGTTATCATTTTTCAAGATCTCGACAGCTTCGCGTATTTTCCTTTTAGTAGTATTATCCTCAAAACATATTATAGAAGGATTATCGAAATTAAAATTATGTCCCGTTTCAGTCGAGTTTTGAATTTTTCTTCAAATTTTGGACGGCAGTGCCGGACATATTCGACTTTCTATTTATATAATCCGTCCGGACAAATTAATTAATTCTTAAGTTATGATTAATACAGTTCAGCGTTATAACCACTAACTTATTGAGTATTCTATAATGTAGCGGTTCTCAAACTGTAGGTCACGAAGAAGGTACAGTTCTACAAATTCGACCATCTTGAAGTATTTGTAAAGATGTGGGTGCATTCTGTGATTATGATAGTTTACTGGCAGTGGATCGCGAAATTATTTTCAGTTTGAAGTGGGTCTCGGAACAAAAAAGTTTGGGAACCACTGCTGTAATGAATAAAGAGACGAATCCTCATTGAAAAACGGATGTCATCATTTTAGCGTAGAATTACGGTATTGGTTTGCAAAATTTTAACAGGGAACCTGTTTTATGGGGGGCTTCTTGAGAAATTTGGCGTCCGCCGTCCAACAAAAAACTTGGAAAATTTCGACTCTCGAGCCATATATGATAGGAGTAGGACTCGGAAAAATGTCGACTCTCGAGCTATATTTATAAAAATTTCGACTCTCGAGCCATACGTGATAGAAATTTCGACCATCGAGCTATAAATGATAGGAGGAGGGAGACTTAGAAAAATTTCGACTATTGAGCTGTATACGATGGGAGAGGGACTTAGAAAAAAACGACGGCTTCCTTAACGAAGTTGAACGAGAAACGCAGGGAACTTGTTTTATGAGTCAAATGGGATTTGGTATTGAAAATTCAAGGAAGCCTAGACCTAGATAAAGTTAGTACATATAAAAAAGGCCTAGACCTACTATAAGCCTAGTATAATATAGTTTGAGAGTCTAAATTTTTCTAAGTCCCCCTCCTATCATATATAGCTCGAGAGTTGAAATTTTTCCAAGTCCCCCTCCTACCATATACAGCTCGAGAGTCGAAATTTTTCCAAGTTTTTTGCTGGACGGCGCACGGCAAATTTCTCAAAAAGCCCCCCATAAAACAGGTTCCCTGTTGAAATTTCGACTCTCGAGCTATATATGACATGAAAGGGACTTGGAAAAATTTCAACTCCCTAGCTATTATACATATCTCGAGATTCGAGAAAAATTCAGACTCTCAAACTATATTATACTAGGCTTACAGTAGGTCTAGGCCTTCTTTATACTAGCTTTATCTAGGTCTAGGCTTCCTTGAGTTTTCAATACCAAATCCCATTTGACTCATAAAACAGGTTCCCTGCGTTCCTCGTTGAACTTCGTTCTGGAAGCCGTCGTTTTCTATCATCAGTGAGTCTTAGAAGAAAAAAAGGATACCTGGAACCACGCGATTCTGAAGATATTTTGGATGTTGAAAGCGCAAAGGTGCAACTTTGTTTTTGTGGTATAAACTGCAAGATCGTTTTGATTTTGATCATTTTCAACGATGGCCTTTATGAGATACCTATTATACATTATTTTAAAGTTGAATAAAATCCAAATTCAAATAAAAAGGAAAGGCATGTATTTTTCGGCACGAGAAGGTAAAAAATCACAGGGAAAATAAGTGCTCAGCACAGGAAATCAATGACTCAAAAGGTATAATAAACATTTCCCGAGAATATAAATGAAAGGACAGTAAAATATATTAATCGACAGTAATATGAATGTATCAAACGAGAAATTAAATATTGAACTACTTAATAAACATAATGCACATGACAAAATAAATTTTTCGCGTCATGCAACTAAAATAAATGGAAAATAGAAAAAAATTTGAATAAATGAATTTTGAAGAAATACTTATTGCAAACGTGAAGCTCGCTTTGCGAGTGTAAGGCGTCCACGTTTCCTCTTGCACCTTATTTGTATATTTTAGGAGCTTGGACAAGGTGCAGGCGGATCTACATACCAGTGTCGTGTTTGCAGTGAGCATGCTTCATGAAGCTGGGACAGGTGCACGATCATTCTTGTAGATTAGCAGGATTGACTACAACAAGCCATATTCCGTAATAACTTTCCTTGAACTCGTCAAATGATTTCCACTTAAGGTGTTTCTGCTCAGTTCTGCGCAAAAATGTAGTTGACAACTTCTTCTTTGCAGTTGACGAAGCTGCAAGGTACTCAGTACAACCTGGAGTGGTATGCGGCCTCTGAAGCACAACCCGATTCTCACTGGCCCACTGGTATGCTGATGTCCAAAGTTTTAGTGGAATGGAAGCAGTTTCAGCAAATTGCATACAGTTAGGTGAAGTCGGATCACGCCGCTCTGACCACTGGCGGACAAGGTCGGTAACACTGTTCATAAATTGGCCCACAGGAGGCCTCTCCCTGAGAGTATGTCCTCTCTTCACCCACGAGTTTGTGGCCTCTAAGTCGAGAGAGAGAGAGAAATAAAAAAGAGATTACGTATAAATTACTTTCTCGTTTTCAGTGGCTAAAAATGACGTTTTTATTCACTACATTCTCGTACATTAGATATCCTGCGATTTTGGTTTGAAATTATGTTTCACGTACTTTTTCTCCTGCGTACCTGTTTCCTATGCACTTTCCATTCGTATCATGTGCATTTAAATATTTCCCAAAAGAAAAACGCTTTTGTACAGTCACCTTCAAATAATAGTAGGGTGCGTGATCAATTAATTAATGATCAATTTCCAGGGTTCCCATAATTCATAAAGTCCAAAAAAGTTTATAGATAATTAGTATTTTTCTGTTGTGCATTTCCAAACGTAGTGTATAAGGTCTAGAGATACATACATCCTGTCGCATATGAGTTACGGTAATACAGTAATTCACTGATTCTACTGTATTGTTCACGTCACGTCGTAATGTAAGCAGTAGTTTTCCTAATACAACATAATATTGTATAATTATGCTGATGGGTGCTGCCTAATCTTAGGATTTTACCAATATACATATCTACATGATATACGGATACGTATTCAAATTTACAGTAAGTATAAACACCCGCGATATGAATTCCTCTCGACTATCATTTCCTGGAAATAACGCTGAATCTAATACTTCTTTGATATTATATTCGCTGCAGTGTGTGTAAGGTATTGTACTCGTATTGCGCACATAATTGTACCGGTATTCTATTACATTTAAATTATAATTTCGAGGTGTAATTTTATAAATAGCGCGTCGACGTTTTCTGTTTCTTATAATTCTACTTCATTATTTTTTCCTTTAAGTAGCTACCTATAACGAACGATTTATTTGTATACTTCTGCCTTGACTGAATGGCAGATTTAGTGACATTCAACGTACGTATACACATATATTCAGATTCATGATTAGATCGACCTGTTCAGCAGAAGAAAATTGATGTAGATTACCGTAATGCACGAAATGTTGGGCCGGCGCTCGACGCACGCTGGTAATGGACCATCTTTAAGAATTCTTAGTGGGTAGTTGACATCAACGTAGACACACTAGACTCTGTCAGATATTTTATAGACTTGTTCCTCTAGTCAAGTCCTCGTATATAAGTATATATATACATTTCTTTTTCTTTACTTTGCTAATTTTTACTCACCCGTAATATTTTCCTTTCCGTTGTTTTGGCAAAACTCATCTATAACTTATTAATGTCATATACCTATAAGTATTCTTCGAGTTTCAGCATCTTCTCATTCAAAATATAATTTTCAAAAAATTCTACGTACCGTTCTCGCTAAATTATAATCGCTCTTATTTATTTCTACCAGGTACTCAACTGAAATTAATAGCTTCATTATCATAACTATACTAAGCAAAGCAATTACATAATGTTCGCCATTTTTAAATACGAAAATTTCACGAATGTTGCGAGCGGTCGTTAGAACGCAGCGTGTTTGCAGGAATATGGACCATCAAATCGTGATTTCAATGAATAATAATTTATTTAAATCAAATACAGAGAGAACAAATTTATATGTAAAAAAAAGTGCTGTACATGATAAATTAAGAAAAAAAAAAAGAAAAGAAGAAACCAAGAAGAAAAGACAACAAAAAAAAAAACTTAGAAAGAGAAAAGGAAAAAAATGAAAGCTGAAAGAAAGAACCACAAAAAAGCTTGAATACAAAATCATATGACATTTCCAACAGAAGACCTTTTTATAATAGGTCGCTTACCATAATCCAACGCAACGAGTAAATTTAGACTGTAAGGTTGTACGTACTATGTACAAAAGCAAATACGGCACTAAATAAATGAAACAGATAAAACGTTTGATATCAATACTTGGTCACTAATAAATAAATATTGCACTGCAAGAAAATGGTATCGATGGATCAAACACGGATGCAGAGGAAATAGACACTAGGGCGGAGAACCATCAATTTATCCTTATCAAATAATTATATCATACTTTCGAGCACCTCAAGTCCAGAGGAGTTGTAGCATTCGTGCGTTGCTCTTCTTTATCATTTTTCAATGTACACTCAAACGCTACTGACTTGGAGGTGATATCATTATTGTTGCAATTTTGATTGATCGTTTCGAGCGGTTGGTCGTCTTCTGCACCTTTGACCGATGACAAGTCAATCGGTTGTTCTTGAACCGGGCCTAAAGAATGTAATTTTTTCAATGAACTATCCGCATCCTCTGAGGTTACTTCTAACTTTGACGTCGTACCTGAAGAAGTGGGCGATGATTGTAGAGAGGACGGCGATGACGCGGATATGACCAACGGTTCTAAAGGTAATGGTGGTCTTATAGGCAGAAAAGGTAGCAAATAATTATGCGAGACCGGTTGCAATGAATTTTGCAGGAACGGCGATATGAAATAAGGTAATGTATTATGTTGATGAGGAACTGTCAACGGATTTGGTTGAGAAGACGTCCAGAAACCGGACGGACTGTCGGCAGTTTTGACTAGCCCGTGATGTGGTACGGAATAAGGAGGCGACGCGGATTTAGTACATTCCACTCCTGGCGTATTATTATTATCTATATCGAGGAGAGCGGCCGCACTTTTCGCGTACTCCCATGATTTCTTCGAAGGCAGAACTAAAGCAGAAACGCTGTGCTGGTTGTGCTGGCCTTGAAGTTGTTGGTGTTGTTGTTGTTGTTGTTGTTGTTGTAATTGTTGCTCCTGCAGCAGACAGTGTATTTTGAACCAGTTGGACCGACGGCCATAGCGCGAACCACTCTTTGACATTCCGACTAGAAGACACTTGCGCAAACGACAAGCTTTGCACGAAGTACGATTCTTCTTGTTTATGATGCATTCGCCATTGTTTTTGCATTCGGAGACCGAATTTAGATTGTTGTATGTGCGACCGAAGAATGACTGAAATAGTAAATTCCATGATCACATTAGTGATACAACTCAGATAAAAAATACGCTTGTATTACAAACTATATACTACCTATTTCACATCAACATCGGAAGATTATTTTTTGGGTCGCGAAAATGACGAATAATGTATTTGCGTTTATATAAAATTGCAACCTAGATTTCTAACCCGATACACGAATTCAAACTCGTCGGTGAGAGGACCTTTGCGCGGATTGTGAGTCTATCAAAACTGAGAAACACGAAAGCAAAAAGGGAATAAATTGACGCAAAACCAGGAAATTTTGTATGTAGGCCAAGTCGTTGACTGGAAAAATTTCGATGCATCGACGTTAATCCGCGGAAAAATAAAACTGAACAATGGCGATAAAGAGGCGTGGTAAAATGTAGATGGTGCGCCTGATTCAAAAATAAGGCTAGACGACCGTAGCGAAGAATATGCGCCGACACAACGACGGCGACGTTCCCTTACTTAGCTCGCGGAATGCGTGAAGAAGGGCGGAGAATGAGAAGAAAGGACAAGCTTAAAGATGCAACTTGGGATCGTTGCCAAAAATATATACATTAGTCTGCGAGGGTGGTATGGCAACGGGAATGGAAAGTTAGTAAGTAAACAGAATCGATAAAGTTCAAATGAAAACGACCGACTGAGGATGCAGAAACGCACCGGTGAGGTAAAATAGTAGGAGTTAAAAAATTTCAAAAAGAGGAGAGAATAAAGACCGTTTGATTTTGAACAGACCGGAAGGTAATGTTTGTAATTATCGAAGATAGTATTTCCCAATATTCCTCTGAGACAAAAACGATGAAACCTTCTCACATCTCTCTTATACCGAACGAGTAATCAAACCCTGTGTTTTGAGCGCTCCTGTCGTCAAAAAAGAAAATTCATTGCTTATAATAATGGCCGCACGATACCAATCTACAGAGAAGTTTCCCATAATTTTCCTAGAAAGCTTGTGTTCGTTTGTACGTATAATCGAGTCTATATTATCACGATCTGAAAAAATTTGCAAACTCGTATATCTGTGGGTGGTAATGTCACATAAAAATTCTCACTGCCGCAAATATCGTCCTAAAAATTGAAGAGCGTGATCTAAATTATGAACTAGAGTCGAGAGTTTGGTCGATTATACGGTGTATGGTATAGGTACGAAGTACTTTACTTTACTCTCGTAAGTATTTATGAATATATTTATATACATATAATCTATAAATATTATGTTTGTATGTGTGTGCACGCAGTAATATACCCGTACGAGATACTGTATTATCTTTTCTCATAGCTATGTTATTTAACTACATATCGGTATCGTTTTATCCTAGCACGTGTATAAATATCATAGGTACTGAGCTGGACCCTGTAAAAATTTTTAATTCAACTTTGCTCGAAAAATATGTACTCGAGATGATGGTTAACGTGAGATAAGAAATGAAAAAATACGGAAAATGATTCGACTGACACGATGGCAACGACGACGAGAAATTCGTGATTTGTTTCTAAGCTATTGACCAAAAAACGAAAAAGTCGTTCGTCGCTTTATATTTGAATACGAGAGGACGAGCACAACCACACACTGATGCTGATGCATCGTTGTAATAATTGGTCAACTTGTGTTCACGATATATTCGAATCTGTTTCTCGTAAGTATACCTGTACATGAAAAAATTTTAAAATAATAGAGAGAAAAAATTTATCAGATTCACTCGTCATATTGAAAACGACGTACACTCGTTTGCTAACAATCAAGTCCGAGTTCTCCTTCTTTCCCAAAAAATTAATTTTTTTTTTTGAAGTTCTAAACCATGTATTTATACTGATATCCGATCGTGTATAAGTTGTAAATGAGAATAATCTTGTAGTGATTTTGCCATTTAGGTATTAACCACGAGTATATTATTATTATGAGTATCTACAAGTAGCACTCTACCTTGCAGCCTTCGCAGGTAAATGCTCCAAAATGAAATCCTGCAGCTGGCTCTCCGCATACCCGACACAACTGGTTCATCTGCGAACATTATAATTTGAAAGTAGTGTATATCAATATTCGTGCGATTAGACGTTTATAATATGATATTTGTGAAAGTTAGTCCAGTCATGATGCAACTAAATGGGGGACAACTGAAATTTGGCGTGTATATGTAATCCGTCACCTTATACAACATACTAAAAGTCACACTTGATAAGATGTGCTGAAGCTCCTCAGGGGGCAAAAAAGTTTGGTATGGATAGGTTTTTTGTGATTTTTATGGCAAATGTTGGTTCAACTGTTTTTTAAAAGAAAATTCAAGAGACAGAAATTGTAAAACGTAAAAAAACACAAAATTAATGTTCTACCAAAAATTTCCTTGCGATACTACATTTTTGAATAAATGAAGGATGAAAGTTGAATAGTTCCAAAAGTAACGCATGATGTACTTGTCACTTGCAATGCGAGCAACACCTTCTCTTACTTTAATAAGATATAGATATTGCTGGTCACCAAAATTAGTGATTCTTTCTTATCCAATTTCAAAATAATTGCTGGCCACCCAACTTGAGATTTTTTTTCTTTCTGATTTCTAAATCATTGTTATATCAGTTGATAGTTCTCTATCTGCATTTATTTATTGTGAGTTGTCATCTACAAATATTAATAAAGTTTTATAATGGATGCTAATAATTTCTTAAATTTTCACTTATAGGAAATATGAGGCTAGAATAAATTCTTCTGGTTACAACTTGTAATATGTATTATAAGAACTATAGGAACTTATCACAGACGATAAGGTTTTGTGATGAGTTTATATGAATACAAAGCTGTTAATCTTTTAAGAGAGAAGAAAGAAAGTAGTGGATAATGGCTAAAATACTCTGACTAAAATACGAAAATATTTGTACATTGTAAAGTTCAGATACACACAAGTTCACAATTGCCTCAATTTACTCAAAACTGAAGTCTCGTATACACTATAACGAGCAGGTGACATAACGCTCGCGTTGTGGATGACAAGACAAAACAGTCATATTACATAGTTTATTACGCGTTACTTCCACAACTATCCAACTTTCATCCTTCATTTATTCAAAAATAAAATTTTTAATTGAACATAATTCATGTATTTTTTGTCGCTCTACAATTTTTGTTTCTTGACTTTTTTTTTGAAAAACCAATATTCACTCTGAAAATTACGAAAAACCAATCTGGACCAACTTCTTTGCCTCTTGGGGACAATGCGCACGTCATATCGATTGTGACTTTTAGTATATTGTATAAGGTGATAAATGACGTATGTATTTGCTAAATTTTAGCTGTCCTCTATTAATTATGTACTTAGGTATACAATTTTTTCATATAATATGACTGGACTAAGTGTACAAAAGGCTAAAATAAAAAGTAGTCTAAATTAAGAATTAAACGTATTCAATCAAACCACCTCTGGCCTTTTCCCGGCGGATACAGCACACTGAAAGACTGCTCAGCGATATGTAGACGTTACGTTAGCTTTTTTATTTTACTCGTAAAAAAGTGACATTTCGTCGTTTATCCAAAAACACTTTGAGTTGATTAGTCTAAAACTATTTGTTTTTTTTTTCCCGACAAATTTGTCATAATAAGATTGTGGCCATCAATTTTGACTCGTTGCTATCACGTTACGCGCATATTCTGACAAATAAGGTAGTATTATATACGATGTACAAATAGAAAATACAGTACAATCGCGTCTTTATTACTCTATCACTTGTACCGTGATAAATGAGAACTGGTCCGAGCATGGTACACGCCGTGGCCTATTAGTGGTCCTCGCTCGCACTTTAGGGTAAATAAACATACCCGTACACGTTCACTTTTATCTGCGGTTCAATAGCTGCAGGTTTTTATATGTTGGGTGAACCGATAGAAGTATGCCGTATACCAACTATATGCTTGGACCTCGTCAACTTTTACGTCGATCATTGCAAATCTATGCGTACTCCTACTTTTTACGTTTTTTTTTTTCTCAGCTCTGAAGGCGTTTTGTGTCATCCATTAGTCTGTTTTGTTACGATTTTTCCTCTCATAATCCTTTCTAATTTTTTCCCTCATCATTTTATACACGAGAACACTTAGCAATGTATTATGCACACACGCTGATATGCTCAATTGCTCATATACCTACATGGGAGTACATGTGTACATATATGTATCCCTCCCTACTTTTACACGGATATGATGTACCTATATCTCTTTTCATTACGATATTATAGTAAAGATTGAGTCATTTTATTTGTAATCAATACAAGTACCCAGAATATTATACAAACATTTTTTTTTTTTTTTTACAAGCTTTGAAGCTGCTCTAGGGCTATTAGCTTGACAAAGGTTTATTGAAAAGACGGATACTATCGTATGGTTAAATGAGGGGGAAGATGTCGGATGCGGTAAGATATTGTATTAGGTAGTTGATCTGTAAGTGTAGTGTCGTTATTTGTTAATGCCTCCTTTCTGGAATGAGAAATTGAGAAATATTGTGAGTGTCTCGTAAGGTTGTTAGTTCGGTGCATGTAAAAATGTGATTAACGTCAATTTTGTCGAGGTGGCATTTGTGGCATTCTGGTGGTTCAACGTGGGGTGAAAACCTACGCAGCCGTAAAATCTTTGTCAGATAGATATTATTCAAAAAAGATGACGTGACGCTGGTGTGAGCGTCCATTTGGCGGAGACGTGAGGGAATGATAAGCATGTTCTAAACTTCTCTTTTTTTTCTCTCAATAGGTTCCTCACTTCAGCTTCGGACTGCCTTGTACATATGATCAATTTCTATACTATGAGATCTGGTTATTTTGATTATTTTTCACCCTACTTTTTTTTTTTTTGTTATTTTGATCTGTCCTCATACTTTACATGGTAAGTGTCGTATGCTGTACTGCTATGTAAGTAATCGAAGACTATGCCCCTGGGATCTAACTATGAGTCTCATACTCTGCTCTAACCATCCCCCAGCCGAGCCATAGTTTTCCTCTTAGCCTACATCTATCCCTTTTCTAGTATACTATGTGATTCGAGTTCCTGACTTGTGGTTTTAAAAACACCCACTCTCTACCCTTCCATATTCTAGGTAGGCAAGATTCATAGCCCGCACTTTGGTTTGCATGAGTCTTCTGGTCCTTTCCAGAGGCCACCCCTCTAAATTGTAGGCTGCATTACAGAGAAGTATTTTAGTTTTAGAATACTGTGCTATGTTTTGGATGCGACCATGATATTGTGTATTATAACGGTTCAAGATGTCGTTGTAACGTGACAAAATATAAATTTGCAAAGACCGCAGAAACAACTGTTATAGTCCCGTTGCGAGGTAGTCAGGGAAAAGAGATGGAGAATTTTAACAGGGAACAATATAGGATAGGAAAGGAACTGGAAAAAATGTCGACCTCCGAGCATGGGAGGTGGACTTGAAAAAATGTCGACTCTCGAGCTATATATTTCGAAGACCCTAAAATAAGTCACGGTCACTGATGACATCCTATTTTATACAAGGCTTATAGTACCAACGAATCATATACACACGAGCGTATCAATCGAAAAATGAGAATGGTTGAAAATGAAAATGTGGGAAAAGCTGGGACTTTCTTAACTGTGAAAGGAAAGGGGCCGCAAAAAATTGAGCTTCGAATTGAGAGGTAATTGTAAAATTTTACTGATGGGCTGAAAGTATTAGAAGAGAAAGAACCCGAAAAAAAACGAATCGCGGACCTCTCTAGGGAGAACTGTGAAAAATTTTGAATTCTGATTCTTTATAGAGTTATGTTAGATAGAATTCCGAGACTTGCATTTTCCTTGTGCTGGCAATCATCTATCGAAGGGACGGAACACGCGCGCGCATATTAGATGTATGCAAGATACATTGCAACTTGGGGGACAAAAATTTCACCACGTTCAATTCACATTATTTTCCTTGGGCACAAAATAAATGGGCTGAAAAATGTGTGCAATTTACTTTTCTCCAATAAGTTGATATTAGATTTGACGAAGTTCAAGAACGAAAATCAACGAATGTAGGTTTTCGAGCACTAACAAGCTCTACAAAAGAAGAAGCATCTGAAGTTTGGATGTGTTTTTCTCAATATTGGCAATTTAAATCCAATCTTCCGATGATTGTTCAGATTGTTCAGATTTAAAATTCAAGTGGGCGTACGTATCTATCAAAGATTGAAATCATGCGTTTATAAAACGAATAGTCGCAAGATTCACAAAAAACTCAGGTACATCCAATAAGCTTGGTGAAATTGGGCCATTAATTCGAACGAATGATGGACAAGTGTCTACGTATACCTGACAAATTATTCAAACCGGATAAGTGAGAATATTTCCTTTAAAAATTCCAAGACCTACATGTGCAGTATATTTTCAGCTGCGAGAAATTCTCAAAGTCAGAGAGTAAAATAACGTTCTGCCGCTCATCGATTAGAAACCGAAGGCGATCACGAATTACGAGTACCATTACAAATACTTATTCCGAATAGGCGTGCCCAATTTGCAAATCGAAAATTAAAGTTAGCGCCTCAAAAATTCAGATGTATTTCTTCTACATTGTAACAGATTGACCAACAGTTACATTATTGTCTTATACTGTATAGTCCTACAATCGTGACAATAACTCGTGGTCATCCGATTTGTGTAGACAGCCAAATGCGCGGGAAAATTTTAGGCTTCAAGTTGATTCTCACCTTCATTAGTAAAAAACGATACACACTAGCTTTCAATGACGGCAAATGAACATTTAAATACCGTACTCAACTTATTACGTGCTTGGTTCAAATTTTTTCATCATTGGTGTATGCATATAATAACATCATAATTTTGCATTTTTACTTGTATAAGAAAAAATCTACACATCCCCTCTCCCCATATGTAAACTTCATTGTTTCTCAGTTATGAGCTGATTGTGATGATACTAATAATGTAAAATATTCCACTTACTCTTCTATCGTTCAATTAATTTCCAATCTTTTTGAAACTTTTATAATTTTCAAATATAGATATTCATGGGAAATAACTCAAAAAGGAGTCAATTGATAGCTTTCTCTCCCTGTAGGTAGATTAAACTCTAAATAGAAGAATGGAACATGGCTCTATTAAAATTAAAATATAAAACTTTGGTGATTTAAAAGAATCTCAAAGTATTAACCTGACTGTCCATTTCCAAAAATGCAGTGAGATATATGAAAGTCGATGATGACGAAAATGAAAACATAAATGACTAAAATTGAAATGGACAATAAAACTTCCACTTCTTTGTCTTTACCTAAATTTCATTACTCCCCAGAGTTTAGGCTACGAGCCATTGCGATAACGTAGAAAAAAAAAAAATGCTATGCATACTTACATAAATCAGTAATTATAAAATCCACGGCTAATTATTTAATCCATCGGTTAAGCGCAACGTTTGTTTAACGTACCCATTAAACGTCGAATTTTTTCAATCATATATGACAGGTAATGAGAAGTTTTTACAGCCAATAGGTGTACGATGCATCAGAGGTACCATCGGGCGAAATGACTCAAATAAAATAAACAAGCAAGATTCAGTTCTTACGGTTCTATATGTGGACTACTTATATTTTGAGATTTACTCAAAAACCACTTGTTCAATCGATACAAAAATTACAGAGCAATAAGATTGAATCCACTATGACGTAACGCAATGATATGAAGATAATAAGATTGATATTCTTTGAGAAACAACACTAAGAAATTCGAGGAAAATTGAGGATTACTCAAATACTCATCTAATCTCAGAAAAAAATGCACATGCCCAACTTCAGATAACCCACTACAACTTGACCAAACTTTACGAGAATAGAACCGGTAGTTTTTGAGGAGTTGCGTGGACAAAAAAAATCATATATATATATATGTTACGCTGAATCCGTCAAATTGCCGAATTTATAAAATCGGCAACCCAAAGGCTAATTTTACCGATTTGATGAAATAGGCAACTGAAATATAGAGATTGAAAGTAATAATATTTCTTTATCCTATCTTCCAACTTTTTCTTTTCTGCATTTTCACGGTTTTATGAGACGAGCAACTGAATTAATGTGGTAAATTGAAGACCTGCGTAATATTTTTCTTTCTCTTTTTTCCAGTCGTATCTTTTTCCTTCATTGCGTTCTATGACCATCTTCAAATGATGAAGTTGAATCATGACGTATTGTTGAGGGCTCAAAATAAGTAGACAAAGGCGCACTCTTTATTTCGGCCAATGACATCGGCGCTAACACATAATTTAGTGCAAATTATCTTTGCGAAATGAATATTTGATTTGAACCGATAGAAAATGAATTTTTGTTGAACACACGCGGGAGGCAAGGCACCGCAATGGGCCAATATAATCATTGAAAAAGGAAAGAGAGGGGAGAAAAACTGATAAAAATTTTGTGTGAAAAAGAAACAGCGTGTTTTGAGGTCCACCACGATCCATTTGCTTTATAATCCATAATTTAATAAATGTTAAAGCAAATGTTGAAATGAAACAATTCGGACTGTTTGAACTACTACCATTACAGTACAACAACTGTTCCCACGTCACACCATAACAAAAGAGGAAAATGATCTCGTAAACACCTACATTTCACTCCTCGTTTTTGTTATATTGGTGTGCACACAAATGGAATAACTAAAAAAGTCAATAACAAAATGAGAATAGGTCCCACGGTTAATTATTTGTAATGCAATGTAGAGGAAATTAGACAAAATAACAAAGATTTCTTTCTACAGCATCACTTTGACAATTTCTCGACTTACAATAATTTTGAAGAATAGAAATTTTGGAATTTGCTTAATTTTCAAACCAACTTTTCAGTTCAACAATTTAACGTTGGAAATTTGGTGAGGAACAACTTTTGCTCTAAACCTTTATTCCGCCGGCGCTTGGTTTTTGATTTATTGTCAGCAAAATAATTTTTGCGGTATCTCAATCTCCCTTGGGATCAACTGGCTTTCTGCACTGAGGATTTCCAATATGTGTATCAAGAGACCACTCCCTGCATGATCCACAAAAAAACCTTGGCTGGCAATTATTTCCATTTCCTGTTATTTTTAAATCTAATCTCTCTAGGACTATCTACAAAACAATGTCAAGTTGAGAAAATCTTCAACTGATGACTCCGCGAATGGAAAATGGTATCATGTTCAACTTGAAAAGCAGTTATTGACCTACCTACATAGTTCTATCATTTTTATAAATTTTTTTGTTTATGATAACGAAAGTTAACAACGCAAAAATGTACTCGTAGATCAGAGGTACACTTGTTTCCAAATTATTCAATCATCATGGCTTATAGATGAAGTTGTATTTGTCTTAAAAAATCCTTACTTTAAAAATATTCAATCATTGAAGGTAAAAAATGAGTTGCCGTAGATAGCTGATCATCTGTTTAGTGAGATTTCGGTTTCGGCAGTTCTAGCCAAATTACACATTTTCTGACAGGGCCAAAAAGATCATGTTTCATGTCTGTCATAAGGTAGTACGTTCGTCGTTGCCAGTTACTTTTATACTTGCTGTGCTCGTTCGCCTCCAATCTTGGTCCAATGTAAGTCTAGTATACTGTATGTTAAGCTACTTGGGTCCCAGGACTCACTAGTTCTAATCACCCACGGGGTGTAAGCTTGCATACGCATCACGCGAAGTGTACTCGCAGATTTCTGAATCACTTACCGGAATTGCAACCGTATTCCATTCCTGGTAAGTGATTCAGTGCACGCGCAGACAAAGTTTATTATTGATGAGAAAATTTTTCTCGAAAATATGCTAAGTTCGTTAATTTGGGGGGAGGGGAAGACTTGCAGATTTTCAAATCGGGGTAAGGTGCGATTAAAGACATGAAATGTTTCAAAAAATTAATTTTGACTTGTTTGAAGAAAAAAAAAAAGCCCATACTGTTCTGTAATGTTACACATAGAATCGTGATAGTTCATGGAAAGTCTTTATCGTCACCCACCGATTGGAGAAAAGAATTCGGACTAGATACCTAAAAAAACGAGTCAAGACATAGGCCGCCATATGTAGTCGTTACGTCATCATTCATCTTCAGACTTCCTTTTACAACGACTCATGATGACTGATGATCAAGATTTGAGAATAATAAGAGAACTACTAAACTATGTGACAAACCAAACTACAAAACTGAGCGCTATGAAGGGATTTGCAAAATAGCTCTACTAATTGTACTAATTCTCACCTGAATACTAAGGATAAATGTTGACTTAACAGAAATATTGTGGCCCATAACTCCACTTGTTTTTGTAGGGCTCTATACTCAGAGCAGTTGCGTTATTGTCGAGTCTTTTCGCCGACCAAGGTTGAAGCATTTGTAAATTTCATTATGCATTTATACTCTGTTCACGTTAAGAAAGGACAGAAGTTCATACCTCGAGAACTGAACGGTAGATTGAAATTACCTTCGGCGTTCCGTTCTCGAGGTATGAACTTCTATCCTTTCTTAACGTGAACAGAGTATAAATTAGGAAATTCGTGTCCTCAGTGAATCCCAATCGAGTCAGAAACCGGTTCAAAAATTCTGTCGGATTAACTGAGTGTTTCTTGTAAATTTTAGGACGCTTTCTTGTTACTCACGTGTAATTCACAATTTAAAATTGCAACCAATAGTAAAGAATAATAATTTGTAAATATGTATTCAATGATCACCTATGAACAAATTTCAAACTTTTGAAATGAACACAAACTATAGAAGGTATTTCTATAAGTATTTTTCACACTGAGTACCATGTTATTTACCGTTTTTTGATATTTCTTCTCATTAATGTGCAATACTCATGTTTGATTCCCGCGCTTCATCGCGACAGGCAAGTGTACCTTCTCGCGCGTTGAAATTTTGTTGTTCAATAAGAAACTTTACGCATCGCAACAATCCGCAATAACTAAACATAGGTATTGCACAGTAATGAGATGTAATATCGAAAAACGGTTAATAGAGAGTTTTTGCATTCGAACGTTATTGAAATAACGTAACGCTAACGTTAAATTTTCCCATTGCTCACAATGAGAAAATTTAGTGTTAACGTTACCGTAACATGATAACGTCCCAGTGCAAAAACTCTTTAATGTCATGGTACTCAGCGTTGAACTTCTAGAAATGCCTTCTATAGTTCATGTTTGTTCCAAAAGTTCCAAATTTGTTCATGTGTGTTATCGTTCTCTAGTCTTCGACCATAATCCGGAGTCTGATATCATTCACCGCCAGGTTTATATTTTCTAAAAAGTTGCCTCCCATTTTCTCTTTGACGTAAGTCACTCTCTTTGCGACTTCATCAACTTTTTGATGAAGGTTCTCCTCAATGGCATGGTTTGGTTTGGCATTGTCGCGACGCAAAATTGCGTACAACTTTGTTCTTCAAAGGGAAAAGATTTCTATATTATAATTACGAGTGTAAAAAAGTGAAGAGGTTTGATGGAAAAACTTTTAACCATTTTAATGGGTGGTGCTGGTGTAGACAATTAAGGGAGGCTATATCCTCTCATTGCAATTTTGTGAATTTTTTTATACCATCTTCAACGCCCCCATTTCTTGCTCAAATAAAGAAATAACGTTATTTGGAAAGGAAAAATCTACCACACCTTGTATTGCAAAATCGCAAGAGAAAAAACTCTCCTCTCATTGGAAAATCATATCTGCGCTATGATTCTGATATTTTGGTACATTTGGACAAAAAAGTGTTGATGTATTTATTGTCGCATTTCCCATTCGTTATGTGATTTCGCGTTCTGTGTGATAACGTTGAATTGTAGATTTGCCGTTCATTCTCAAGTCATCAGAAAATGCAATAATTAGTCATGTAGGCACGCTATGAATTGCTCCCCGGGAATTCATTGGAAGGTTTTAAAAAGGGCGATCAGATACTTTTTCTTATTTTGACAGCGCCCATGACGTTTATTTGAAAACCCGTTACTTCGTCAAGGGTTTGCGTTGGATCATCCTCCTGTTTTGGTGCAGCAAGTAGTAAAACGAGATCGTTATATCTGTTCGGAGTTCGTAGAAAATTATGAATAATGTAGATTTCTATACACATAAGTTTGGAGTTCTTTCCCCTTTCGTCTACTTTCGCGTTTCTTTCAAATTCTTATCCTGATGGAACTGACAAAAGTTTCAAAATTTTTCTACCCGTGTACAGGTACGAGTATTCTGTAGACGCTCTTCAATCTCATGTGTTTCTAGAAACAGAATGTGCTCGTTGCCGTATTAACTCGGGCAGCTAGTATACCTGAAAGTCGTTGATTTTAATTTACATCGGTTAAGAGAAGATACGTATTCGTACTGCATATAATGGGTATAGTATTATGAGTGAGTGTGTAACTCAGAAAAACACGCGAATAGAAAGGTACGTGTTTCGGAGCTATCTTTGTTTTGGTCAAGAATGTGTAAATGTTGCTGGAATAGTGCAGCCGGTAAATGGAAAAGGCAAATTATGCGATTTTTTACTTCGCTTCCTACTTATCTTTAACTCACTTCTTTCGTATCCGAGATAGAATAAAAACACAGCATAATATTATTATTATTACGTATTGCGTTCGCATCTGTTCTTCTCCTTCGATTTGAATGCGCTGAAAGGCGCTTAGTAATGGATGCGTGTATTTGTTTGCTCGTCACTAAAATCAAGTCGAACAGCCTGAACGATATGTCATGGCGACGTTCAGGAAACAGAAAACGAAAAATTATTCAAATTTTTAATTTTACGCGTACACGGCGTCATTCTCTTAACTTTTTATTTTCATTTAGGCGACCGGTTTGGCCACACGCAATCTCAATTTTAGTTCGCATCATATAACATCATCGTATCATTATATATTTCCAGTTATGCATTTTTGTTTGATCTTTTTCATCTTTTTCCCTTCTCTTGTTAATAAATTTTCTCACATCGCCGCATACGTCAGTATTGAAACTCGAGCGTAATGTGTGAACTAACTTATAATATGACTTTAAATTAGCTCGCGTGATTCTTACGAGTAGGTATTTGTATGCACAGTGCTAGTATTTATCTACTATTTTGTACAACACTAATTTAATTCTTAACAAGCGCTTTTCAATGTACCTAATAGAAAATAGAAATATAATAGGTAATAAGTATTATGTATTTGTATATTTCAGCCCATGTCTAGAATCAACTAGCGGAATATTATTTTCATGTAGGTATTTAGCGCTAGCTCATACTCTTCTCTTTGATAATGGATAAAAAGAGGGGGAGGGAAGAGAATTATAAAGAAACGAAAAAATGAGAAATGAATTTAATTCGTGTATTCTGTCAAGAAGTTCCGACGACGTATGATAAATGAAAAAAGCTTACGCAGTTGCGTCAGCAGTAAGTACCGATCATGTACTTATCCTGGTCAAAAGTTGCTTATACTCTATCATATCTTTCTAGCGATAAATTTTACTAACCGAAAATTTGTTATTACTCGCACTGCGTACGAAAACAATCGGAAAGTTCAACACTTGTCAAGGAAATACATAGTATGTAAATATATAATTATATATAATATCTACCTACCCTATATTATAAAATCGTCAGACGACCTCTCTCAAACCACTAGAAAACATTAATAAAAACTCCAATATCTTCATTTCTAATTAAGACACAAAGATGATCCAACGCGCAGGTTACTCAGTAATGAATTATTGATCAGATGTACTTTTAAACATCAAATTTCGTCTATTAAACAAGGCGCTATAGAGGCACTACGCAAAAATTTCTTCAATCCCACCCCAAAGAAATTAATAAAAATTTTAATATCTTCAGTTAGAATTAATATATAGAAATGACCAAACGCACAGATTATTCAGTAAAGAATTCTCAATGAGGTGTACCTTTACACATTAAATTTCGTCCATTGGAGAAGGTGCTACGGGGCAATTTTCCAATTTTGATCCGACGACGAAAAATAAATAAAAATTGTAATAACTCGGTCCTAATTAAGATACAGAAAAGATTATTCGCTCATGTTACTCAGCAAAGAATTCTTAATTAGAAGTACTTTCACACGTTAAATTCTGTCTCTTTGGTGAGGCTCTAGAGCAGAACATCGCGAAAATTTCTTCAATTACAATGAAAAATTTACACGCGAAGTTTGAAATAGAACAACATTCTCTTTTACAATAGTTTTTATTATTTTTTTTTAATGATCTGTTCTACGCTGTGCATTGTTACAAAGACTACCTGCCCTGACCGTGACGTAACCAATGAGGAGTCAACCAACAAAAAATAAAATAAAAGCAAGAAAAAAATTTACGCATAATCCTATTTTTGTTGCATTGGTTTTCTTCTTCCTCTTCTTTTTTTTCAAAGATTATGCATTTTTATCTGATTTTTGGTTATCACTGGTTTTATATCATATCCGATGAGGATTCAACAAAATTTATAATAATTTTAGACATCATAGAAAAGTCTTTCAATAAACCCCTTCTTCCTCTTCTTCTTCTTCTTCTTCTTCCAACACCTTCATATATGTGCCACCTCAACTACTAACGGTTAAGAGGGCGCCGCGCCGTAGGTGGTCGGCGTAGGCGCTAGTATACGTATAAATCAAGGAACTCTTCTTGTTGAATACGTCTTCACACTATTTGAGCAAATCCCAATTCAGTCCTAAGGGGAAAAAAAACCATTTGTCTAATTTTCAATATAATTACCTACATATTAAAACAATTTAGGCCAACACTTACGTTTTCTGCTCCCACCAAATAACAGCATAAAATACTTGAAGTGATATAAGCGAATGAAAATAATCTTTAATTATTTAAGGATTTCTTAAGAAATACTTACTCCTTTTTCACCAAAATTTAACATTCACAAAAGTTGAGCACCTACAATTGCTTATATCTATTTTCTGTATTATTGAAATATTTTTTAATAAAAATTACCTCCGAACAAAATTTGTATATGTATACATACATACAAAAAGAAACCTAAAATTTGGAAAATCGTCTGTATTCTAAATGCTATGAAACACAAAAAAAAAAAGTTTCCGCTGATTTTCCCGTGGTCCGATCGGGTATAATATCTTCCATGGTTTGTAAAACAAGTGATGAGCCATGTACCCGTACTTGAACAGTTGTAGCATCTTCTTTCTCTAATATATAAAGCAGAAAGTTTGTCCGTCCGTCCTCCTGTCCGTTTATAACTCGAGAACTACTGGGCCGATCGCTTTCAAACTTTCAGGATATATTGTCCTCATCCCAGAGCAGCACATAGACTCATAAAAATAAAAATTTGACGGGGAGGTGCTGAGTAATTTCAAAAAAGGGCGAAAACAATGACTTTTTTCAATTCCGTAAAAAAACATGGTGGTGTAGCTTGCCATCGAACGCGTTGTTCCAACGTTCAACGTTACCGTTCAAATGCCTTGAGCGGCGCAGTTATAAAAATTAAGTTATGGTGATAACTCGAGTTTTACTCATTTTTATGAAAAATTGAAGAGAACAAAAATTGTTGCCCCTTTAATTTCCTTTCGAATGAGCCGAGCCCAATTCCAGATTTTTAGGAGGAAATTTTGGAACTATTGGTATTTTGACTGATGCGTATTTAAGATCATTGTGTTTACAGAGAGAGAGAGCATTTAAACCGGTTGCTCTGGATGAATCTACAGAGACTATTCGAGTTTTACGTATCCAATTTTCGATTTTGAAAGGAGACGTTTATGTAAAATAATTTCTTGAAAATTTGCTCTTCTTTTGTGACGAGTAACTATACATTAGGTAAATATCGTCGTCAGAGTTTGAAACTACCTAAGAAAAGGTACTGGGTTCGAGAAAGAATTAAGAAAATTACATCCGGTTTCTCATATAGGAAACGACTGAGTTCGTCTCATGCCTCTACACAGACTGATGTAATGCTTCGGGGATATGGCAGGCTTTTTACCTACTGTCCATCTATTTCCTTAATCATTGCGACGGTTCATGAATTAGTCCGTTTTTTGCTGCAATACAGCCCTTACCTGTCAACTCAGCTCTTACCGTTAAAATCGAAATATTTACAAAACACTGATATCTACTCAACACACAGCTGGCGGTCAGGCGCGCCGGAGGCGCGCTGCCAACCGCTAGTTCAGTATAAGAATTTCAATCTTGACATCAATAGTTAATCAATTGATCTAGTGACTAAGTCGAAAAAATGTGGTCTCGTTGAGAGAATTACCTCTCGGAAATCAATTGCATATATGCATATCTAGCGTAGGAGAAAGACTTGCAATGAATTACAAGAAAACTTTTAAAGAAAGAAATTGCTTATAAATATAATGTTCAAAGCTTGATGGAGATTCGAAAAATACACATAAGTATGTAGCGAACCAAAGATCGATTGTAGGAATAGGAGAATTTTTACCCTCAACTTTTTCAAAAATGAATAGACCATCTGAGGCCGTCTCTGGAATATCTCATGAGAAACTCATTTTTTTTATCTCGTTGATTTTCTTACTCAACATATACCTATAGACGTACGATTATACGTATATTGTCTTTAGAGACCCCAGAAAATTTGTCACGGTTAAAGTGAGTATTTGGTTAAAGTACCGCGCGGCAATTACAACGCTGAAGCACGCGTACATACGCGTAAGCGAGTAAAAAATTTTCTTCTAAATCTTATGATAACGTTATAATTCAAATTAAATTTTGTGATGTAAGGCTTTTATCGCCACATTCTTGAATATTTCATAATATATATGATGTACCGATGTTTCGACGCAACCCTGTACGTCATCTTCAGGGAACAAAATACAAATACAAAGAGTAAAACGCGGTAAATGAGATGAAATTAGGAAAAGTAAAGGGAAACAAAATAAGATATAAAAACGATAAATTACGAATTTTGAATAAGAGACGAGTAAGTACTCGTGAGATGAGATTAGGTGCGTTAGTCTTGAAAGTAATGCTACAGGGTGTCTACCAGGTCAACTAGTCAACTAAGTCAATTAAAGTCAACTTTTTTGAAACGTGGTCAACTAAGTCAAGTAAAGTCAACTTTTCTATCTGTAGGTCAACTAAAAAGTACAAAAATGCATAATTTTGTGTAAAGAATGTTTTTCACATGTCTTCCTATATGCAAATATCAAGGTATAATCAACAAACTTCTGACTTTCAAAATTATACTTTTCTCACTTAAATACAGGGTGTCCACTTGTCTGGAAAATCTGGAAGTCAGGGAAAAGTCAGGGAATTTTGTGAGACCTGGAAAAGTTAGGTAAAAGTCAGGGAATTTTGAGAATTTTACCCAAAGTCAGGGAATTTTTTGAGATTCGTCAAAAAAAGTTCAAGCTAGGAAGTTTTTCCTCTTCTTCTTTTTTTTTCTCTTTCAGTGGAGATTAGGGTCTGGAACAGTCTGGAAAAACCTGAAAAAGTCGGGGAATTTCATTTCAGAGAAAAAGTGGACACCCTGAAATATTAATTCTTGCAAACGAATAAAAAAATACCGAAATTACAGTCTGGAGAGGGGGGCAGTTTATATTCTTTAGGGTCAAATAAATAATATCGAAAAAAGGTCAACTAATGTCAACTATTTCCATTTTTCAATTCTGGTAGACACCCTGTGCTATTACATCTTGCAAATAGAATATGTATCACTTCGAGCAGTTCTTGATCAATAAACTAAGATACAAGTTTCAGTACAAGAGACACAATTATTTCATCAAACAATTTTCTTGTAATTCTACCGCATAACGAGAGATAAGGAGAGAAAAAATGAAACCACTAAACGCCATATTGCAGTTGAATAAATTTGATTTTTTCGTGACGAAGAGTAATGTGGAAACGACGGAACATTGAAATTTTTAAAAATGTGTCAATAAAATCCTTACATCACGAAATTTAATTATTAATCGTTGTGAATTTCTTCTAAGTTCGTACAAAATAAATTCGTTCAAAGTACTAAAAACATTACCCTCGATTTCCGGATGTTGTTGTTTAAACCATATTATACCTATATGTTATTATTTAATCTATCTAATATACTAAAAAGCTAAATGACCCTTTGCCTCTCATTCCTGATTTGCCCGATACAATTTAGCTAAAAAATAGCTAACGCGTGTATTCTATTACTATATATATGAATTGCCTAGCAAATTATAAGAAAAAATATTCGTGAAATTCTAATGACGTCGCAGCGATAATGTTTGAATTAGATGAAACTGAAGGTTAACAGGCAAAATAGAAAATTAATTATTGGTTATTTAAGTGCAACGATTCATTATCACAAACGTGCGTGTAAAAGTTCTCCATTTTCCTGTTATCGCATCCGACGTCAATTATCATACTGTGACAAGATTATATTATTATTTATAAGAGTAAAATGAATTACCTAGCAAATTTGGAGGAAGAAAAAAAAAAAACAAAAAATGAATTGCCTAGCAAAATAAAACGTAACAACGATTCAACCTTACATCGATTACCTCGCTTCTTTAAACAACCTCACCTCAGGTTAGATGTCCAAAGTCTCGATAAAAGGTAGCTAACTTTCTTGGACGCGAGACAAGAAAAATGAATTCGACAAAAAGTTTTAATGATGTCACAATGTCCATATAATTATAATGATAATATAAGTATCTAATGAAGGAGAGCCAACAGGTAAAATAGAAAATGGTAGTCATAAAAATATGAGAATCCCTTATCAGTGTCAACTTTTTGAATAAAAATCACTTCAATTGTAAGAAGTAAAAGAAGAAAAGCGATTAAAATAATTTGTAAAATGGTATTATGGTTGTATTCTGAAAATAAGAATAACTGGAGTGGAGTGAGAAACAAACGAAAAGAACGTGAGGATAGGGAAGATGATTGGAAGAAGAGGTAGCAATCGAGTCAGATGGTGGTACTCAAATTTTAAGGCAGGAGAAAGAAAATGGATATGTATAAGTTGGAGTAATTGAGTACCATAGGTAGTTGCGGGAGTTGGAAACCATGTTGGGAATGATTACATGGGACAGAGGATGAGACTGAGATTATATTGTGGGAAGTACGTTGATTTTGGAGAGTAGGACAGGAAAAAAGATGATAGATCGTCAGATTATCTGCATAATAAGATTTACATGAAGGTAGTGCATGGCAACCCAGGAGGAGATGAGAATGTTCAAGTTGAGAGTGACCAATTCTATATCGAGCGAAAATAACCTCTTTATGGTGGGAATTTCTGTTCAATGAAGACTGAGGATAGGTTAACTTTTAATGGTTCTAAGTTTGTTGCAGGGTTGTTTTTTTATGTGAGTGATACAAGAATTAAGCTAGGATTAAGAAATAATGAAAGTTTTTATGGTCGTAAGTACGTAGTTACAAGGTGGGGTCCTTAATTTTGAGTGAAATGGTGCAGTTTTTAGGCGCGCAATCAGTTTCATCATATTGAGGGCAACCGATGTGAACTGAGAATCAAATAACGGATACGTTTTGTACAGATGAGCGTAGAAAAGTGTGAGCTTGAACCTAATCAGAATTCCAACTATAGACACATCATGTGAGAAATTGAGAGGGACGTATTCAGGAAAAGTAGGGGGTACGATTCTAAGAAAAGGGCACAACGAAAGTTGAAAAAGAATATTACCATAAATAATATCAACAAGTATAAAGAGTTTCGGAAAACCCTGAAGAATGGAATAAAAGTAGCGCATAAAACATACCTCAGTTCCCTAGAGGAAGGCTTCAGACAAAATCCATCACATACCTAATTTACCCGATACAATTAGGCTAAAAAATAGCTAAAGCCTAATATTATAACGGTAACGATCTTCTCTTTGCACTTCATACCTCATTTTATCCGATACAATTTAGCACTTCGCAAATTGAAGGATAATTAATTTGGCAAAAGATTCTAATGACGTCGAAATGTCCTAATGAAGGAGAGCTAATAGGCAAAATAGAAAATAATAGTCACCAAAATATGATGATCCCTTATCAATATCAACTTTTTGAATCAAAAATCACTTCCATTGTAAGAAGTAGAAGAAGAAAAGGAACTGAAATATTTGGAAAATGGAACTGACTAAGTTGCGAGAGTTGGAAATTGTGTTGGAAATGATTACACAGGTCAGAAGATAATTGAGAAAATACTTTGTAGGAAGTATGTTGATTTTGAAGAGTAGGACAGGAAAAAAGGTGATCGATTCTCAGATTATCTGTATAATAAGATAGTAAGGATTGTAATGAAGCTTCCAATCAAATTTCTAGGATTCAACCAAAAGAAGTTCAATTGAAGGCTGTAATAGAAAACAATCACATGTTTGAATAAGGAATTCCCACATCCTCTTCTATAGGACGGATTGGTTTTGATATTGAGAATTGAATTCAAAATTGGAGGGGTTCCAAAAAGAGGAATTAGATTTGATAAAATTTTGAAAATTAAGCCAACTATAGCAGGAGGGACTCGGAAAAATTGAGACATTTGAGCTCTATTATGATAGATAAGGGATAGGAAAAATTTTCAATATCAAAGGAGTCAGATTTGAAAAGATTTTTAATATTGGGAATGGAGCTATGTATGACAGGAGAGGAACTTGGAAAAAATTGAACCATCAGAGGAGTTGAAATTGAAAACGCATTTTGTACATCGACCTATGCAATTATGACAAGTGGATAATTTTAAAAACTTTCAACTTCCAAGCTATATTTTTTAAGAGAGGAACATGGAAGAATTTCAACTTCCAAGATATATATGACAGGAAAAGGACTTGGAAAAATATCAACCATTGTTCTAGGTAAATGATGGCGAGACACCAAAATTTTCAAAAATCCCTCCCCCTATGGAATAGGTTTCCTATTGAACCTCGATTTAGGTTAGGTAGTTGACATCATAAAAAACTAGCGATGCTCTTAACATCATTAGGATTTAACAGAAGAATCCCTAGAGAATAGTGAATTACACAAATCAGGACTCGATGTCAAGAATAACTGTTAGTTGGAGGTGGGTGGACTCGAAGGAATAAAGTGAGGGCCTTGAGAAATTTTGTTCTAATTAAGGTAAATGAAGGAAGGGATTTTCAAAGTCTCAACTAAATCAACTCGAAAATAGGAGGACTTACATTATTTGCATGTAAAAAAGTGAGGTCAAAGAAATAATCATCGCTGAAAATTGGAACGACTGTAGTAACCAACATATAATACACACAAGATTTCAAAAAAAAATCTAGAAAAAAAGTGACAGAGAAAAAGGGAAATGAATGAACTAATCTTAGAATCGAAACGTTTTTCTTCCATTAATTTGTAGATTAGAGGATGACACGTAGAATCAATTATCACCATATATATAATTGGAGGAGATGGATGCAGAGGACTGAAAAAGAAGAATAGGAAGAGAGGGAAAACTGGAAGAGTGTAATACTGAGGCAGAGAACAATTTGGAAGACTCAGGAAACGATGAAGAAAGAAAGAAAAAAGAAAAAGGTTGTATGGAAGAACAATTAAAGAATGAAAGAGTGCAAAATTGAATGAAATTAGGAAAGAAGAAAAGCTTGAAAAGAAAACTAAGCAGATTGAATTGAACTATGAGATGAAAAGATACAAAGAAAATAGTGTATCTAAGAAATTCCAAATAATCTTAAACCCCAGAGTTACTCCCTTTGTTTCATGTATCTACCTTACCCAAAACCCTAAATAACAGAATTAAAAGTAGCCATGAGAACTTTGTGTTTGCATAAAAATTTTGAATACAGATATCCAAAAAAAAGTTGTCTGGAGAATTTCTACTTTTTTTTTTTCAATATCCAAAGTAGAAATATCTAGATAATTTACCGAGATTTTTAAAAATTATTCCTGTTTATATAGCGCTCTCGAATAAGATAAAAATGAAAAAACAAAAAACTAAGAGGTGCGCCGTAGGCGCGCCGGACTTGCTAGTTTTTAACTAACTTTTCGAATGGAATAGAAGTATTGCTTCAGATGTAAATTTTCCCTAACTAGGTACGCGAATGCAAGAATTTTTGGACACTGGACATGAGATTTCACGGACTTTAGAAATCAGTTTTTATCGAACGTAACTGGTTTCCAGTTCTGCTTCTCTTCGGCTTCTCCCTGCTTATTTTTAACTTCTCGTCGAATTTTGCTGTACCTATAACCTTTCTCATTCATCTTTTTCTCTAGCTCTCTGATCGTCTTCTTCAATCGATGCTCTCCAAGAAAACCGCAGAAGTAACCATCTCCTCTATTTCTTCAACACCTCCAGCATATTGGACTTCTATTGTTGTCTGTAGTTCCTTATTAACTCTTGTTAATCGCTATGGCACTCGTGGCTGCGGACCTCCTCTCTTTCCTTCAATACTGTTCCTTAATTTACGGCGCACGGTACACGAATACGGTTTATTATTAAAATTTACACTGACCGTATATTACACGAGTAAAATAAATAAAAGAAAAAAAAATACGAACGTTTTTGATAATTATGTCACTATTAAATAAAGTGAACATGAATTAAACTGAAGTTTAATGATAGATCTGGAGATTGTGTAAAATACTTTAGGACAACCATGAGTGAGTCATAATTCTGCTACATTTTCACTTCAGGTGTGGGAGCTTGTGGCTCTGTACACATTTAACGAGCTTCTGCAAAGAGCATTTGTGTGTTTTCTGATTTCAATGGGTTCCACAGCGATCCGACGTTGGTAAAAGTTTTCTCGGTGTAATAATTTGAGAGAACTAGATGACAAGGTTCGGCCTTCCTCTATCAAATGCTCCGCAAAACTAGAGAATTTATTGAAATTAATATAAATATTCATAGGCTAGTCTACTCTAGTTATCAATGCTCGACTTCTTTCACCAATATATGTATAGAGCTACAATGGCCACATGATATTATATTTACGCCACTCTTTTACTCCCATGAAACAGAGTCCTTAGGATTGCGAAGCGTTGATTTCAATGCAGTGACATTGTAGAAGGCTGGCTGGGACTTGAAACTGGCCGAAATCTTTGACATTCCTAACGTATATTTATCCAGATATGGGGGAGGCAGATACATTTTTTGTCTTATCTCTAAGGTTTCGTGCGGGCCAGAGTAGTAATATGGTCCAATGCTACCTTGGCGAGCGTTTTTTGGTTTACGGGTTCTACGTCAATGGTGATCTGATTCGCCGATGCTAGATGCTTTATATTATTGGCTTCTTCATGGAAAGTGGCACGGGAAAGCGGGATGCTGGGTTGGACGGTGGACCAGATGGTTGAAGGCTGATAGTTTGTGTGCTCGAGGGCATAATGAGTCTCCATGAATTGGTACATCTGTCGATGTATATTCCTCCGGTAAACCCCAAGTTCATACAGATATTGTACCTGCTATTGATAGAAATGTCTAGGAAGTTGATCTTCTTGTCTCCTCTTGCAGTTGTGAATTACTTGCCATTTATATACGCCATCAAACTGTCCTGAAGTGCCGAAGGCTATTCCACAGGCCTAGGGTATCGTCGACATACTTGTACCAGCAGTAGATAATACTATGTTAATTGCCTTAGTGGTTCGAGTTGAAAAGTTGCTCCTAAAATTTAGACAGAAAGATTTCGCCGAGGTTAGAGCCGAAAGGGGAGCCAATCAAGACTCTCATATTATCCGGGAACACGTAGATAGTGCCGTCGAATGTTGGGCTTGAGGAAACTCCTGAGGAGATCCAGGAATTCATGAAAAAAAAAAATGTTGGTATCGAAGAAAACCTATGTGATGTTGACTGCACCTGTCCTCGTTTTTGGGCAAAATTTGATTGAGAAAAAGGACCATCAGGGGGTCGTGGCTCAACGCCAAAGGCTATGGGTACTGATGGTTTAATATTGGTAGTCAAAATTTGAAGGCCAGTCGTATTAAATTGAGTTAAACTTGAGGTTAATAGCTATGAAACCACGATCATCTTATAATCTTGGATTAATTTGAATGACCAATATTAGCCAGTCCAAGAACCTTTACTTATACATGTACAAAAAAAAAAAAAAAAAAGAAAAGAAAGAAAGAAAGAAAGAAAGAAAGAAAGAAAGAAAAACAAGACTGAGTCTTATATTTTTATTTTTATTTTTTCTTTTTCTCCTTGATTGTAAGATGACAGAAATTGATCTTCTATTATTTTTCGAAGTGTCTATTTGTCGGTAGATACCTACGAATAAAAAGCTATTTGTCGGTATACTGTATGTATTTAAGAGTTACAAAAATATATTACTACCTTCTGAGTAAAAGCAATGAAACTTATTAATTGAAATATACGTAGTTATTAATTCACGCTCCACAATTAGGGCAAGAATCAGCAATTTCAGAAAGGCAACAAATGTGAATATTATTGAGACAACAATCGGTGGTCGTGACATCAGAATTGAGTGGTAACGCACATATAGGACAAGGCTCTGGATCAAGTTTCCATTTCTTGCATGGAGGAAGGGTAGTGTGCTGTGTATTTGCACGTTTTGAGCGTATTACAGGTTGCCTGTCTGCTGAACCTTTGTTGAAAGAACAAAGCTCTGCCGTACGAAATGGAATGGAGGTAACTGAATATTAACTATCAGCAAAAAAGGAAATTTTTGCCGGAGTTGAAAGATCCCTTACCGTAGATCGTAGATATGCATATACGTCGATCCTATTTTGTACGGCAGAGCTAACAAACAGGGCGCTTTGGCCTACCTCGTGCTTTGACTTTTTTCCGGAACTGTAGATTATCAGTGAGGAGGATGGAAGAGGTGTGGTAGGTTCAACAACGACAGAAGTAGTAGGAATGCAAGGAACATCAGGTGAATCATATAGAAATCTTGTTAGTAGGATGGACGTATATGTATATCTACGATCTACGGTAAGGGATCTTTCAACTCCGGCAAAAATTTCCTTTTTTGCTGATCGTTGATATTCAGTTACGTCCATTCCATTTCGTACGGCAGAGCTTTGTTCTCTTTTTGAGGGCCGTTATACATTCCTGAAATGGCTCCATGCCGTGACAAGACGCTAAGGAGGCAATACTCATTGCAATGGGCAGTACAACGTTATATCTCTCGCGCGTACTCAGGATATGAACAGTAGAGAATTTCAATGACTGGATTGGTTCTTATTTTGAACAGAGTATAGAAAAAGCGTCTCCTTACAAATCGTTCTCCGATCTACAGCTTTTCATTCGTTGTTACATATACCGACGAATAGCTTTTTATTTGTAGGTATATACCGACAAATAGCCTCAACCATAATTTTTAAGAATCTTGAGCTTTTTTTCTACCAAGATGTAGAGCTCAAGAGATCTATATTTTTTCTATGTCAATTAGATATTGAAATTAAAAGATCCGCATTTTCTTGTTCCATTCAAGTCTGGAACTCGAAAGACTTGTTTCTTTTTTGCCTGTCAAGATCCAAAATGCGAAAATATCTCCACAAATAATCATAATAGGCTTCCCACAACCAAACTGATGATAGACTACTTGAGAAATTGAGATATTCGATCAAAAAGTATACGTAATAACAGTCTCCAGGGTCGCAGAATACATGCGGCGGGTGTATTACCATTATTAAACGTATCGAGAAAAAGGGAAGAAGAAACTTTTTTGAAGACTGTACGAAAATTTGAAAAATATTATACAAAAATAAAACTCGCCGGGACTGTAAGTATTCTAGACCCCGATAATGCGATACACTTAGAGCGAAGCGTTGGTCGTTTTGTCACAAATAAAATTTATAACGGAAGTGCCGTAAAATTTGTCTTTTTTTAGTCAATAAAGATGAAAGTGAGTCAATTAGCAGTAGAAATTTCAGGGGGGGGGGTGAGGAGATGGAGATCTGTATAATATGGCGTTTTGTTTGGTAGTGAAATTGGAAGCAGAACCTTTCAATCAACGACTGATTATGACACCTTAGATCGAGTTCGTGTATCCTGTTTTGAGTTCAGATTTAGATCCGTTCGGTAGAGTAGGGCTGGTGGGTCGGAAAATTGGCATAGAGATAATGTTCCTAACAAGTTATCTATAGTGTTGTGAGTTTGGAGATTATCAGCTAGATCGAGTCGGACATCTGGTGAAGGGGTTAGCTGTCGAGAAGTGGATGATATGATAGGGGGAAGATGGTTCAATTTGAGGTGTTTGAATAGTTCCCTGGAGTCCACAGGAAAGAGACTGATGTAGAAGTGGATGATAGTGATTGCAAAAATAAATTGATGCGCTGATTTGGGGAATTAGTTGAATAAGAGTCCTTTACAGCCCGGAAAGATGAAAGTGAGTTAGTTAACCATAGAAATTTAAGCTGGAGGTGAGGAGAGATGGAGATAATAAAGACAAGAGTATATGGAGTTTAGTTTAGAGAAAATGGAGACCGAATGATTATGACTCCTTGGATCGAGTACGCGTATACTAATTTGGGTCCAGATTTAGATCCGTCAGTAAAAAAGTTTGGTGGCTGGAAAAAATTGGAGTGGTCGGTATATAGTGTAGATCGAGTCGGATATTTGGGAGAGGGTTTAGCTGTAGAGAAGTGGATGATATGATAGGGGGTAGTTGGTTCAGCTTGAGATGATTGAATAATTCAGTCTTAAGAGGAAGGATGAGAGAGTTATGTGGGCAGAGTGCGGGAGCGTAGGTTGGAAGCTGAGTAAATTGAGCTGTGGGTACAAGAAAATTGACAATGAAAGTTCGGAAGCGGCATCTGAAGGGAGGAGGAGGAGTTGCCAGCTTCAACGCAGAGACTAAGAGAGATTGTTCTGCACCGAGGGACGATTTTGTTGAGTTCTTGCCTTGCATACTGAATAGTGGGTCGAAGAGAGGAGAGTCGGATAAATAGGAAAGCGTTAAGTGGGTGGTTACTGCCTAATATCAGTTGGGAACATTATCAGTAACGGGATGCGACCTTTTGTAGAGAATAATTCTTTTGGTGAGTGAGCTGTCACAGGGACAAGTCGGATGCTGACGATTATTAATTAATTAATTAATTTTTTAAAAGATTGATTTAAAGTGCCGTCCAACAGCGAGAAGACAATAATAGGACAATAAGTTCACAGTTAACGATTGGTTGATAAATATAGTTCAGTGTTACAATGCGGGCGGTACGGTCACAAGTCAAGTGAAAGTAAATGTGTTTAGATGTGGAAGTGTGATTTTCACAGATCCAGCGAATTGTGAGAACATACCAGATGAGCATTGAGGATGAAAGAAAATATTAAAAAAGATGGAGAGGGCCTCTCAACGAGGGGTAGGGATCAGAGAATAGATAGGGTAACAATTGAGAATGAGTAGTTGGACAGGTGAAGAGGGTTCGTCGAACTTTAGGAAATTACAGGCTTGGGTTAGATACGTACAGGGTTCCGTCCAAAGGACGGGCATTTCTGCTTGTATATGATATAGGCGGGGGACTTGCAAGAATTTCGATTCTCGAGCCATAATATTATATCTAAATTTTATTTTCGAACAGTCGTCAATATTCCAGTTGATAAACTGGCCCTGGCTCAATTGTTTTTCTTTATATCCATCTAACTTCATTTAATATCTCTCACATTGATCGCATGTAAGTGATGAAAAGGAACATTTACAAGTTCTAATATATACCCGCGCATACTACAATATTACATAAATTAAGGAAAAAGGTTTTTTAACCACTGTCAAGGTTTCTGTTCGAAATTCGCTTCATTGACGAAGCCATATTCGGCTAGTTCCTAATTTGTTCATGGTTTAAAATTTTTGAACCATTCCTTTTACCTCAAATTTGATTGTTTTGAAAAATGCAGAAAGATCTCTTGTGTTACGAATTGAAGGAAACAGTCTCTGTCAGTCAACGTTACTTTATACATTTAGGTTCCTCGAGCTTCGTCGGAATGAAAGAGAATGCCTGTTCATGCCATGTGTAGGCGCTTATACCCTTAAACTTCTCAACCTTGTTTGGTAGCCAAACAAAGCTGAGGAGTTAGAGAGTTACTTAGCCAACTACACTTGCATATAACTAGAGCCCGGATTTTTTGGTATTTATAATTTAATTTTCGGTACTAAAACTTTGATTTTCGGTATTATTCGGTATTTAGGAAATAATGACCATTTTTTACATGATTTTGCGTAAATATTGGTATATTTTAGACGAATTGATGGCCAGTTTTCGGTAAAAATGATGCTTTCGGTATTTATAATCTACGTTTTCGGTATTTTACCGAAAAATCCGGGCTCTACATATAACAATTGATTTTGTGGTTCCAAGAATCAAGTGTAATATAACATAATTATTATGCACACAAAAATATAATAGAGAACGTAGATATCTTACTGGCCATTTAACGCATATTAAATATTAGTGATCGGTCGCTTATCAGAGTTGGAAAAACATTGAAATTCCCATAAGACGCTGTACAACTTTGAACTTGAATAAGTGAATGAAAAATAATTCTTTTAAGCTGAAATATTTAGATAAATTTTCTAGTAGCGTTCTTAATCGAAAACAAAGCGTATTTCGAAATTTTAAGGAATTTCCATAAGACGTGTGTTAAATGTGGTGTACCCTGCACTGCTCCCGTGCAGTTTCACTACTTACAGAGTTTTCGGCGAGTCCGATATCTAGGTTTTCTATTATATATCTGTGATCATGCAGCCGAATCAAAAAGAAATATTTCTCGCGGAACAATAAGTTATACACTTTTCTGAGCTGGGAACTCTCTGCAAGGTTCACAAACGACCGAGATCTCTCCGAAATACGTATGTGTATTTCAGGATGATGTGAGTCTATTTGAAAATGTGAAACAATCTATCAGAATATTGTTTAGAAACTTTTCGAGTTTATTTCCAGGCTACTTTACTAGACCAACAGTATACATCCTTTCTTGTTGTTGAATAGAAGCTGATTCTTTGTACACGAACGTACAAGTTTTTTTTGTTTTTTTTTTTAATAATCGCGTTTGTGTTGCATTTGCAAAACACCGCCCGTCCTCCATAGTAAAGTAGGTGCGGGTTGCGTATGCATTTAATGTTGTTTCCTCCAACACCGGAATCGACCCTTTCGGGTATAACTTCAGTGAAGGAGGAAGCGAACGTACTAGTACATACGTTACTATCATATACCTGCTTACTTAAATTGGGAACATGATAATATTGGGCGCGTGCGCTTCAGTTTTACTCTGAAATTGAAATCCGACGTACTTCTGAAGAAATGATAACGCGACGCGACTCTTTCCCTCGCTTAAGTTTAGTTCATATATTTTTTTGTACTCTAATCAGTATTGATGATGAGGCATGATATACGCCGCTCCCAACAAAATTCTCTTTTTTCTTATGCGTTCCTGTAGATACCTCTATATCGCTTAGACAATCCGATGACCGTCTCAAAAATTCCGATCACAAATACAAGGCATTGTCGTCTAAAATTCTGAAACTAGGTGAACAGAAATAAAGCTTCTGTAAAAATGTCTAGGTGTAAATCATCAACCTTTTTCCACCATATTATAATGACTTTATTGTTCTGATTATAATGTAAAAATTACCTATGTTAATCGAACTTCTACTCAGCGATACAAAAAGATGTTTACGAGGTAAAATTTTCTCGTCATCAGATACAGTAATTGCATATGCAATTTAGCGGTTGTACCCGCAATACTCCCGAAAATAATATTCACCCCCGCCATACACACTGATAGAGCGTGCGTATAGTTGAAATTCTTATAGTTTTTCATTCTTCAGTCTATAGAAGTGGCAGCGCTGTAGGAAAGGCCAGTCAGGCTTGGCCTCCTCGAAAAAGTTTGTGGCCTACTACTTGTTCTCACCTACTTTTCCAGAAGCTAATGAACTATTTACTTGATACATTGTGTATGATAGACTACACGTTATACAAACACACCACTATCACAAAACATCACATGATGTGAGCAATTTCCATACAAAAAGTTTTTCTTCAGAATTATTTGAGTCTCTGACTGGCCTACACAACTTGAGATTTCTAGCGCTGCCTCTGGTCTATAGGTAGTGATCCCACCTGTAATTGCTAAGTATATTCTTATTATAATCTGAAACCGGATGTGAGAACAGAAATATTTTCTTCAAATACTCCAAACACTCTTGAAATTTTGCGTTGATAGAATATTTGATATCTCATCGTTATCTCGAATTTGTTGGTCTTCTCTCAATATAATACCTTACTGTTGGTTTGTGGATATAAATATTGTTTTAAATTTATCAAAATTAAACTTATACATTTGATTCGGGACAGTTCCTTATGAGGATACCATTTTTAATTTGAAGCAACATGATTACAAATAACTAACGTGTATAATGTATCGATGTAACGGTACCTATACTCAATTTTCTGAGTCTCTATATCAAAATAGCCTACCATTATACCTCTTTTTTTCCCAGCTCCTAATATGCTTTAGATCGTGAAAATCTTGCGACAAATTTGTTCAGATATACTGCATCATCGGTAGGTTTTACAGAATCTTTAAAGTCATCATCTTATGTTTTTTTGAATCAAGATTTTGTTAGCAAAAAACGTATTTTTTACCAGCTATTCGTAAAGAACAGAGTCGCAAACGTGGGTGGGGTATTTAAACACGCCTAGCCTATTAGAAATTTTATCATAATTATGCGTGTACTGTTGCACTGTTGCACTGTTGCACGTACCCACCGGTATCTACCCGTACACGTATATTTCGCTAGTCCCTAAAGTTCGCCATTTTCAGTCTTCAAAGCCAAATATTCATTGAAAGATTTTCACTCCGCGGTAGATACATGAAAAACTAAAAGATTTGACTACTGTAGATAAACTTATAGACTTCTGTCTCATATCGCATATATCCTGCGGGAATTCAAAATAAATTCGATGCATTCATTTACTATATAAGAGTTGATACAGAAGATGATGATATTAACGATATGCGAAATAGCGGAGAGAAATAAACTCGGCAATCATAATTAAATTTTCGGACAAGGAAATTGCTCGTAAATATACTCGTGAGTAGAAAAATGTATGTGATAACACCCAAAAATAATAATCAGCTTACCAAAATTTTTAGAAAATTACCGTCGATCTATCGTCTTGTTCTAGAAAATGAAAAATAGTAGACAAAATTTTCTTTCATAAATAAAGTTTTCGTTTGTGGTAATATTTTTGGGATGATTTTCCTCACGTTGAAAACATGACTCACGCGCATGCCGTGTTCATAAACAGGTCAAATACACTGTTCTCATCATATTAGAGCAGTTGCTATAGGTACGATGAAAAAATGTATACTTACGACATCTGCATTGGCTACAGTAGTACTTGGGCCCCACCATCGCGCAGGTACCGAGGGGCCTGTGGCTCCCTGATGATCCATAACTTGTCGGCATTACTCATCTGAAATTTATCCCTTGTTCATGCTAAATGAGCGAAACTAGCGCGGAACGATACTAAAAATTCGCCGGCTAATGCGGGAAATGAAATTTAAGAATAAACTTCGAAAGAATAGGTTTCTACACTTCACAGTACAGAAATGATAATTATTGAGAAATAAACGAAGTAACAGAAACAGGAATGAACCATTACGATTCGGTATTTGTGCGATTGAAAATTTTAAAATCAGCGAATAAAACTCAAAAACGATGTTGAAATTTAATTGTACCGGAAATAAAGTATCATCATAAAAGAAAAATATACGAGCCCATATTGCACTAGGAGCGTGGTCTACGTAATTTTATGCGAACTGGTTCGAAACGATACCCACGAGTTGAATTTTTACCCGGTATAGACGATTTGAACACGCTTGTACGTTGTCAATGAAACTCGAAAGTCGCTTCTTTTTCTCCCTATTGAAACATCTTCTCCCCGAGGCAAGTTCAACCTGTTTTCTGTACCAGTTGGACCGCAGCTTCCCGTCAGAGGGCACCACCGGACAGACTGCTACAACTCTTTATTAGTCACGGCGGTAGTGTCCTACAAAATTACGATCACATTCGTGTATTATTATCTTCGCGAACTTTCAAGCACACGTACGCGGCTTTTTCTTCCTCTCTTTTCGTACCTATCATCATTTTCCACCTTTTCCGTTCGTAGGTGTATATGCGCATTCTTGCTGGCGCGACGTGGCGTTGAGCACGTTAAGATACGGCTGTTGCTGATGCAGCGTGACGACCATCGAGGAAAAAAAATATTTATCAGAAACATTACGCGAAGAAAATTTTTTACGCTTTCAATTTATGCGAATGATTGAAATTTCGTATAATTGCAAGACGAATCGTGTAGCTTGACTCCTCCTTCCCATACGTCTCGTCAAATGAAATGCAAACAATTTTTCCCCGTCAACGTCCGCAACGAGCGCGCGCTCGTACGTCGTAATATCGCCTAACTCGTGCGTAAACGATCGTAAAATAAAGTGAAAATACGCCGCTGTATTTTCTATTCAATTATTCACTATTTTCACCGCCAATTCCGCCAGTCAAACCGTCGCATCGCGTCAAAGAGAATATTTTTTTTACCTAATCGATCCGTCCTTATATAGGGCAGATATCGAAATCCTACCAAAGAGAATATTATAATATTTATTTTAAAAATTAATGTCCATGTTTATTCTTATTACAAAGTGTATAAAAGTGCGAAGATTTGCAAAACGAGCGAAGGCGAGTGATGTCCGAATTCATTCTACGAGTAGTTTGATTATAAGTGAACGAATGAGTCAATTGGAACTTGCATTCACCGCATATATAGGGAAAGGAAACTCCTTTCAAAATTACAAGAAACTCGCATTATTGCCATGTTCTTCTTGCAGAGGGTGTGACGATGCCATCCTTTTTGTCCCGCTTTCTTTGTTATCACTTCGCATCTCAAAAACGATATACCTTTTACCCTCAAAACTGAGGCATAACAACGTCATTTGCGCGAACGTGTTATGATGTAATAAAAATATAGATTTGTGTACTCGTACTCCAGAATTGAAGGTATTATCACGACAAAAACTCGCGTCTTTTTCTAAAGAAAACACGTCTTTGCTTCAGTGTGGGTACAAACTTTAAAGACACGAGAATCTCCTTCCAAATACAAGTTATGACATTTCTTTTCTTGGATACATACTTTGAAAATGAGTACCTATACATCATATAATTCTCCGCCAACGCGTTCTGAAATCAGTGTCTCTAAATGCTCGTAAGACATCATCGTACAAAATATTCTTCAGTGGAAAGTACAACTACCAAAAGTGACCGCACTAAGAAAAGGATTGTCCAGAGTGTGTATATTATAAGGCACAATGTTGTAGATTTGCAGTAGATGAAAAAAATGACCACCTCAATGAGGATATTATACGATCGTGAGATTGGAACGAACCAAATGGACGCTGTTATCAGGTCATAAAGCCCGAATAAATAATCGGAGGCATTTTTTTGTCAGATGTCATATTCGCAAAAATATAAGTACGTCTCGAAAAGCATGCGGTATGAGCTGTACATCAGCGAATGACAAACTGACGGATACAAACGCTTAGGAAATTGGATCATTTCAGGTAGCGCTAGAAAATAAACCAGACGTTTCTTTCTATTCTTAATCCCATTAAACCTCAGTTTTTTCGATCTTTAATTATTTTTATAATATTACATTTTTACGATTAACGTTCTGGAAGTATACAAATCAATTTTATTATAGTTTCCTATGTAAGAAACTTATATCCGTTCCTAGAAAAACACGTTCCGTTCATAATGAAAATTCCTAAAATACATCACTCCAGAGCGGAGACACGTCTCAAACTCTGAAGTAGTCGTTACCTCTAAGTCTTTATTTTACCCCCGAACACCTATCATTCAGGGATAGTTATCCATTTGGTAAATCATATACGGTATGAGTTTCATAATTTAATTATTATTCAAATAGGAATTATTGTGCTCATATTATCTTACTGAGCACTGAGTTTTTCAAATCCACTTTTTTGAATTTTCTTGACATCCAGTCATCTACGGACGCACGCGAAAGCCTGACGAATGAAGAGAAACCCGTTTCTAGAAAATTTAAGGTTTATAGAATTTTCAACTTTTGTGCCGATTCTGAATTGTGTAAATGAGTCATCATTTCATTTGATTGGTGGTCGAGCTGCTAACGAAAATTCGTGAGATAGAAAGGCGTGAGGATTAACGATGTGTTCGGAACAGGGTGAAATTTTATTGAAAAATAATATTACAGTATGGTGAGAATGATTTAAAGAACGTGACGAAATGGTTAACTGATAAAGCATTCCTTGTTGCCGCATCATTTTGATCACCTCACGTTTTACTAGGTAGTCGTATAATAGGCTACATAATGAACTCTCTATGTATATATATATATATATATATATATATATAGAGCCGCGGTAACCAATTAAGTTCACTCGAATCCGTCCGAAGCTAATTAAATAATAATCTATCGTTTTGTATTATATGATCCGATATTTTGTTCAATGTTATACGGTCCACAGTACGATATTTTAGTCGTTAATTAAGAGTGACGGATCGAGAGTTTCTCAAAAACGATACGATCCTCGTACAGTATAAATGTGCCGTATCTAGCTATGTATATATGTATAGGAGTCGCATTAAAATGTTCGTAATTTGTATGCCGATGCTAGAAAAAGATGCGAGAGCACTAAATTAGTATTCGTTGTGATAATACGCCCTGTAAATCGCATTCGTACAGGAATACTGATAGGACGGGGGCTGAATTAAATTGCGCTCTCCTACCGCTGTAGGTATTGGAAAAAAATGACGCTGTTCAGGTCGTGTCGTCGAATAACTATACAGGAATTATCTATTTCGTATCTAAAACTCGAGTCTTCTGGAAGGACAATTAGATTAGTTCGTTCCATAAATATAGCAGGAAGAATGCGTTCATTTTTCCTCATCTCCAACATTATAAGACGTAGTAATATCTATTCGACCATGTATTATCCGAATGTCAAGAAAGTCCGACAAGATCTAGAGGTACCTACGTACGTATACTTGACTTACAAATTTGTTTGAATCAAAAAATGAAACTTGAGTACTGATTTTTAAGAGAGAAGAGAAAAAAAAAAAAAAAAAACACGAGTAGAAGCATCATGAGCATTCATTAAAATGGTGAGAATCCACGATTAGTCGCGTACTGGGTGGACTTTGAAGAGTATAAAATTGTACACCTATTATGAATAATATAGGTGAAAAATCGCGGAACCATAGTTCATGCAGTGGATAAGTAATTAAATATGTATGCAAACACTTACATGAGTAAACTAGTCTATTCTTTGGAAAAATTTGCGCGAAAACAAAAAAATATAAGATAAAGTGCCAACTTTATGTATGTCACATATGTTTCAATACTGTTTTAGATTACCGTACCTATTAAATTCTGTTGACAGGGTATAATTGTTGACCTCTTGAGCTCTTTTTCTCGTACAGCGGTAGTATGCACCTGTCGGTTCCACGAAAATTAATCGCACAAAAATTTATAGCAGAAAATTTATCGAATGAAAACTTATAGTGGACGAAAATTAATCGCAGACGAAAATTTATAGAATTAGAATTTATAGCACATTTATTGCACAAAAATTGATCGCATGGATAAAAAATTCATCAGTAGTAACCCGTAAAAAAAATTAACAGTGTATAAAAATATCATGAGGTAAATGAAATGTTGTGGGCAATTCCTCTTGAATATACGAGAATGGGTGTTTCCTCAGAAACTCAATTATCATCATCAGCATTATAATTATCAACGTCGTTCGTAATGTCAAAATAACGCGCGACCAAACCTTTCAGTCTTCTAGCACTATCCAGGTACTTCCTCTTTTTCGGAAGAGGATTTCCATTTCCCGCGATGACCTCTGTTCTGAAGTCGCTTCAATGAGATTCTGCTCACGATGTAGGGTTTCAAGGAACTTCAAAATGTTGTGGTGGACACATGTCAATCCTGGACGCTATTGTTGGTTTTCGGCATGGATTTCATTGCATGTTCGTAAACATTCCACATTGCAAGAGGAAACTTCGGATTCCGTCGCCCTCTTTGTTGAGGCCTACCGATCCAAGTGTCCTCAAAACATTGGACAACATCCTCGGCCTCTGAAGAGATTATTCCGGCATCCAGTACGCGTTGAACGCAGCCACAACCTGCGACACTGGAACAAAAGCTATCTGAAATGTGCAAGATGACGAACCCAATTTTGATGACGGAACGCTGACTTCAAATCCAAGTATCTTTTCAAGTTCTAGAAAATATCCTCGAAAAATTGAGCGGAAAATTTTTGTGCGATTAATTTTCTGTCCTATAAATTTTCATCCGATTAATTTTCGGAATACGGCACCTGTCTGATATCCGATTTCTTCTTCTTTTTCATCGTCACGCCAAGCTTGTGTCGCTATTTCTTCGTTTTATTTCGCTGAAAACTTCTCAAAGAAACAAACATGACCTACGAGCATTCAACAGGACTAGAAAGTTGAAGCCAGTAATAAGTTGAGCTAAATCAACCAATTCTATACGGTTGTTGAAGTCAGTTTGTCGGTTGTCTGCAATGTTCGCGCTCGCTCTTGGGTACATTTGGTGCGAATGTGTAGTCTGACGTGCAGATTACAGTCACCTACTCACTGTGCAGTGCAGTGTTTCAAGGTTTGAATCTAGGGTGTACGGTATTAGAGGCATAATACTGCATGCCTAGTCTATGTATATATGTGAGCAAATATATGGCCGCCAACACGCTAATTACCAACAATGCGTATGGCTAAGGCCGAGTCTGTCAATTGAAAGTATCGCACCTTCGAGTTGGAACACTAAAAATTACAACACGCACGCATGCCGCGCCACGCCACGCCACGCCACGTCAGCGTCGTCGTTCCAGCCGCAACCACATCGGCAGCCTCCACCACTCCATTCGCCTCGTACCTATTCGCGATATTCGACGCTCATCGGCTCGCAGTGCGATGTAAATAAAGTACTGTAAACGCGAAAATAAATCACCTTTAATTAAAGTATAAAAAAGAAAACCGATTTAAAACGCTTAAAAAGCGTGAAATCAATTAAAGAAATCGGCGAGAGATCGTATCGAGGTATATACTCGTATTATATATACATATAGCTTCACATATAATAGAAAACATTATCGTCGTTCGAAGAAGATAGTTGAGTTTCCTTTTCCGATAATTAACAATATTCACACGTATCCAGGAAATTTCTTTGTTACTTACACGCGTATTTTATAATATTATACAACACAGTATATGTACGCCGAGAAGGTAAAGTGGGTGCTCGAGCTTGAGCATGATCGCGGCACGGCGCGGCGCGGTGCGACTCAGCGTACGTGTACGTACGCACGCGGGGAACGCGAGTATTACGCTCTATCATAGAAAGCTAGTTCTACTCAGCGAGAGATCCCACAGGTCATTTGTTCCCACAAAGACTTTATTGAATTTCATGCTATAACAGTGATACCCTGCTCGTACATACAAATCTTATATCCGTCCTTCTATCATATTATAATATTATTTGTACGTACCGTATACCATTCCATTGGTACGAATACAAATAATATAGTGAAATATCGCGCCACATAGGCAAGTCGTAAGACCGGCCAAACCATATTTTCAATCTTTTAAATAACGCGTTTTTTTCTTTTCATTTTTTTTTTTTTCCTGAAATAATATATTCGTTTTAAAGAATCCTCGTTTAGTTATTCGTTATTTCAAACGGCGATTCGTAAAAAATTGCTTACCTATATACACATACGCGGTTATAAGTGTACAGTATAGTGTACGATATACACCGCTTAACGGAAAATATGTGTCATTAGATGGCAGCCTATTAAGGATAAATTATTTTCATAAATATAAAAAGAACACGATGTCATTGACGGCAGGGAGTAGAGAGCTCTACGACGATTATCGTATATGGACGTATACGTACATACGGATGTATCGCACACGTTTGATGAGAATCTCTCCTAGTAGGTATACTTATATTTTCTGTTATGCGGGTTTGAATGCAGAACATGCTCAAATGAATTACCGCAATATGTATAAACCTTAACTCTGCGTCCATAAAATACCTTCTCGTACTCGCGAGTTTAAAGCCCGTCATCTCAATCTATTCTTGCGTGCACAAAATTGTAGCGAAAAAATAACGGCTGCAGAAGGAACATTAGTAACCAACGCGAAAATATATATCAAAGTTCCAAAATTACTGTGCTTTTAAAGTGTTCAAAAACTCATCTATGATATGTTAATAGCTTGAACGAGCAGCTAGCGTCAGCGACGCCAATCCCTCAACCCTGTTTTCGAAACTATCAGAGGAAAGCCGTGCGTCGTGTTAACAATGATACGAGTACATTATGAAAAAGTCGGTAATGATCAATAATAGAATGCCTATTACTGCTACCTACACTACGTTTCTCTTATTGTTTGGAACCCAACAACATGCGTTGAAAATCTAATTTTCTATTCTCTATGGACAAGAGATTACTTCATACATAATCATTACTCGAGTCGGTCGATGCCTTACAAACAGATAAAAATTTTCTTTGATCGTACTCCGAATTTGAAATAAGGGTTTTGCCCATTACTTGATGAGAATCGACACTATTCCTCAGTTTAGAATCCAGTCAAAGACGTTCGGAGACTTTGAAGAGACTTGATAAAGCCAACATAAGGACTGGTTTGCTGACTAGTCTTGTGAAACGTTTTGTATTACCGACTACCGAGAATCCGAAATGAGAGAAAAGCAAGAAGAAGGGTGTGGATTGGTGGGGAAGGAAAATTTCTTTCCTCAAGTCATCGTGCTTTTCATCGAACATCAGCTTCTCATCTTCCTCGAGTGTCACATTGATTATACAGTAATTAGTTCAAAGGTTTGTTACCTGCGTAGTAATAACGTTCTTTTAAATTTTATGGTTCATAATTTTACTCGCGACAACAATAAGGTAGAAATCGCCGATCAGAAGTCAATTTTCTGCACGAATATGTCGTTATTACAGTACCTACTCGTGACTTTTCGTTCAATATTAACGACGAACGGAGCGCTGCGCTGCATTGTAACTTCTGTAAAACGTACCTACGGTCGCGCCAAGATATCTCAAAGACAGAATAATTGGTGTCCATCGTTTTCGTTAACATAAAACAATTATCGTGGTACCTAACGATTTTCAATAAGAGTTGATTACGAAACTATATGTTCATCGTTTTTCTCTTCTTTCTCTCGAATCGCGGTTCTGTCCAATCGTATTCGCATCTGCCAGTGTGAATATCTACAGGTACCTCTAGTGTACGTATAGGTATATGTATGGTGCCCATCTTTCTGGAAGAAGTAGGTCCTCACCCTCAAGTACGCTGTACTATACGTAGGTAATCTAGGTATGTTCGCTTAATTATTCTGAAGCTAGTTCTATTTTGCGTTTCGAGTTTCACTATCGTACTTATATAGCCAACAGTACCAGCGGACGAACAATCGTAGACAAATCGTGTATACATTTTACGAGATTGTAAACAGCGATGACTTCTACTGATGAGCTACAAACTGATTTAAGTGTGCGGAAGTCCTACTATTTATATATTGGTACATAGCTACGAAGATCTTCTCAGAAAGCGCGACATCATTCTCGAACGCGTTTCAATTAGTCGGAAAAGCTGTCATTAAAATTCATTTTAAATATACAGTATAGTATATAAACGTTCAGATATTATGTACGTACCGCATATATCTAAATACATAAATCTTATATCCAGTGAACGTAGGCGAAACGATAACTTGGCCAGTTTGTCGCGACATTCATTCGCGAAGACTAATACAAATAATTAAATTAAACTTCGTATAACGTCTTATCTTTCACTTTGAATACGATCTGTATCGCGATAGCTTGCTCCAAAGACTTTTGAAATTTATAATCAAATTGTCAAACTCAGTTGGTCGGTGAAAAAGATAGATGGATACCTGCTAAAATGGAAAATATCAAATATTGGTTCTTTTCGATGCGGCGCGGCGCGTTCTTCTTCTATGAACGAAGGAAAAGAAGAAGAGGACAAAACGAAAAAAGTAGGAAAGAGAGAACAGAATTCCACAATAATTGTGATTTTATGAATTAATTTGTTTTTACTTTGCGAGCTTATTGAAGTATTTTATAGTGATAAGGCCTATAAGGTATATTATAAAATGCGATCGTGAAATTTTCGGGCCAGTAATCTCCAATAGAATATAAGATGTATGTTCTGCATCACCAAGGTTTTCGTATGTACGCCAGCACCATTTTCATGCGCTCCGGAAAATCCTAAAAACCATACAACTTTCCACAGTGAATACGTATTTAATTGTTTTTAAAGCAAAATAAATAATTTCATATTATTTTTTCTTCTCAGGTGGTTCAGCGAAAACCTTTTGGATCAAATTTCTACCGTTTTTCTCTTTTTTAACCTTCATCCCAAGTGAACTTTGTAAGCTGGCAACATAAACCGAAATCTCTAATTTTCAAAGGTCTCTCTCCTTGTCTATTTGTTCTGCGCCACTAAAGTTTTTCATATGCGCCAACACTATTTTGGTACTCTCCAGAAAATCCTAAAAATTATATAGGTAATTTTTCATACTGAATATTTAGCTGTTTTAAAAGCAAATGTAGGTTATTTCACCCAATTTTTCTTCCTTGCTAGTTTGAAAATTTTCATCTTTTTATATCAATTTTCCATTTTTTTGAATCGAAACCAATCGAGATAAGGGATTCATATACCACATCCTCCTAAAATATATGAAATCCAAATTTTTCCAATATATAACTGGTATGTCTCACGCCCCTGAGCTATATGCTATCAGAGGTGATAACTATCACCGCTGGAAATATTGAAGAAATTAAAAGAGATTATAGAAAAATTATTTCAACCACCAAAGGTAGGAATGGTGCTCATGTTTTATTTTCTCTCGCATATCATTTTTAGCCCGAAAGAAATCATCTGTTTGTATTCAATTTTATCGTCTTCTCAAGCACGTGTTATCATCATTACCAAATCCCAATGAAACCTCTCTAGAAATGTTAATATTCAGAGTCTTGTAACTCATGCACGGTTTTTCCGTGCATGTTTTTTCAGTCAAGTTTATGAAGGAAATTAAGTAATTTTACTATATTTTTCTCTTCCACTGGTTTAAAAATTCCATCACATCAACGTGTGGCTATCATGATCGCGATCGGTTTTTCCGATCACCATTTTTTTTGTTCATAAAGAAAATTAAGAGTTGAATGTATTTAAAAGTATGGAAATCATATTGAGTATATTAGTCTCATATCTTCAACCAAGAATTGGAGGTATTAAGTATGGAAATCCTATCGAGTATATTAATCTTATGCGTTCAACTAGTAGTTGAATTATAGATTTAAATGTCTTAAAAAACATGTGTCATCTTGGAATTATTACCGAACTTAGAAACGTTGAAGTTTGCTTCTACCCATGTTCCTTAGTGAATCATCATACACCCTGACTATAAGAATCCTCCTATGTGTTTAAAGTCCACAAAACTAGAGACTGTCATATCTTAATGTCTATGATTATAGCTCCTGAAAAAGTTGAAAAAAATCAAAATAAATCTAGTTATTAAAAATAGTCAAACTTGCAATCGTCACAATCCAATTAAAATCATGACTACCTACTTAATATTTTACCTTTACAAATTATAGATTACGAGTAATTGTAAGTTTAAAACATGTACATTTCAATTAATTCATTTTCTGAAAGTTATGAATTTTTATCTGGGTACCTGGTCACAAGGGTATCCCAGGAAACGAAAATGTCGACAAAGCAGCCAAACTAGCAACCCATAACCCATCAGTCAACCGCTCTTTCCTCCCCTCACGCTCAGATCTCTCCAAACACATCAACAAATTCATCACTCAAGCATGGTTCACCCATTGGTTTGATCTCAAATCACACTCAAACAAACTAGCCCAAATTAAAAATATTCCCACCGCATGGGACTCTTCAAATCTGTCAACACGCAGAGAAGAAATAGTCATCACCTGTCTCAGAATCGGTCACACCAGACTCACTCACTCACACCCATCTCATCTCTCATCTTATGCCTCTCTCATGCCCTCACTGCGAATCTGAACACCCCCTATCCGTTCAACACATCTTCTGCTGCCCCAACTTGACCCAACTCCGTAATTCCTTATCCATCCCCCACAACCATACAGAAGCACTTTCAGATCTCTTTCCCTCCATCCCTAACATATTCAACTTTTTACAACAAGCCAACTTCCTCTCACGCATATAATCACACAATCTAGCCGAGCTCATAGCCCTGAAGGCAGGCTGCTAGTAGCTCGTTAATTAAAGTAATAAAAAAAAAAAAAAAAAAAAAGTTATGAATTAAAAAAAAAACAAACGATACTTCTTTCAAGTCAACAAATGGCATGAAATAATCTATAATTATTTATATCCTCTTTTATATCCTCCACATTTGGTACACCAATGATGACCCCAACTACTCTTCAAATGTATACACATAGATTCTTTACACCCGTAACAAATAAATATGATATTATCTTCATCATAATTATATAAGTATCCACAAGTCTAATGTTTCACATTGAGAGCATAAACTCGTTTCCTTATTCGAGTAAGGTCCAACCTCTTATTTTGTAATTGAATGTTTAGTTGATCTCTTACCAAGTTTACAAGGTTTTGTGAAATTCTTCACTACCGGTATGTTTACTTGTTGAATTATATTCATAGTTTATATTATTATTTCACTTTTTACAACTGCTTTAAAAATGATATCATGTTGGCCTATTCATTTTTGTAAGTAATTTAATAAACATTCAAGATATCTAATTTTTCAATAGGCCCTACTCTAAAAATTGTAAGTCGTTGAGCCAATATCTAATTTCCAAAGATTTAATAGTTACCATGTAATTGTAGCACTTTTAAGTGGTAACATCTTTTGGCACCACCCTATGTAGTCTATGACATTATCATGTACGTATTATAATATAGGTACCATTCAAATTAGATTCGCAAAGAAATGTATAATTTTAGTTTGCAATTACATTTGATCAGTGTCAATAACTTGTATATTACCTCTTCTTTCAAAAGTTGCTGTAACACAGAAATTAGCTTTGATTCTATTGTGTAAATTTATCCATTTTTTAAGAAGACTGAAAATACAGTAGTTTTTTCTTAATATCTAAAAAATCATCAAAGTCTTGTATTTTCTATTCAGTTTGAATTTCAAATTGTGTATGTCTGTTTCCAGAGTGCTCATTCACGAATCTAGGTATAATTTTAAAATTATTCTCCTTATTTGGTCCAAATATTACATCTTTGTCAAACTTGAATGGAGTTTGGAGTCTACCATGTATTCATTTCTTCCTTTGTTAATGATGAAGGTAATCTAGATTGAGTTAATTTTGGCCATAATATGAAATAGAGACCTCTTATTTTTGAGGTTACTTCCATTCCTCTAAAAGCTATGTGAATTCCATATCTTCTTAAATAGTGTTCTATTTGTCTTGTAGTTTTATTTTCATTGAAATTATGTACTTTGAAAAACTGAATCCATTGACCCATTTGTGGATCCTCAAAGGCAGACCACCGATCTGATTGGTTAACGGAAAATGAATGCTGGTAGAGATTGGCATTACAAACTAACTACTTGACATACATGAGACCGAACTTAGATAGACCTGCAAGACCTACTTGTCCGCAAAACGATATAGCTAATTAGATATTAAATTTTCTTATTTGAATGATTCGAATTTTCTTTCAAGTAACCTACTTGAAATCTGTAGTTTTTTTTTTTATTTTTAAATTTTGGTCTATCGAAATTGTATTGCACCATGTTTGGACCGATTATTGGAATCGTAATCATCGTGATCTATATTATTAAAAAGATCTATCAGTTCCATTCTTCTATTATCACCGCGTTACCACCTTCTTATCATCCGTTTTAGGACTACGCTGTATGGGACTTCGCGGGACGCGACCTACATTATGTTGTAATCATAGACTCCTCTTCGATTTAGTAGATCGATTCTTTTCTTTCTCTTCGTTGCCCGCAGTATTTTTTTTGCCATGACGTTAAATTATTAATGAAATGTGCGCTTTGATTTCGACTACCTACCTTTGTTTGTATTTCGTCTATTCCATGTAGGCAATTCTATTTTCATACCTATAATATACTAGGCAATTCTATTTTAATAATAATAGAAATTAATAATAATAGAAACTTCATAATTAATTCATATTAGATTTTTCTAATACTGTAGAAGATTTATCTTCGCATTCGTATTTCATTCATCCGGATATTCATTATTATCGAGTAAGTAGAACTACGTATCTTGTAGATTTGACTGCAGTGGAAGACACCTACTTCTCCAGATTTCAAAAATGTGACATAGGTCAAGATATTCTTTTGATGTACAAAATTTCTTCAATTTCAACTCATTTGGTGGTTCAATGTTTTCTAAGATCCTCTTCTGTCATACATACTTAGCTTGGTTCCCAATATTTGAAATGTTTTCAAATCTGACTCCTTTAAAAGTACAAATTTTTACTATCCCCTGTCTGTCATATACAGCTCAAAAGTCTTACTTTTTCCAATTGTTTCGAGTCCCTCCTGCTTTAGTTGGTTCAATTTTAGAAATTTTATCAAATGCAATCTATTTTTTGGGACTCGGATTTTGAATTCAATTCTCAATATTGAAAACAATCCATTCCATAGAAGAGGATCTCTGAATTCCTTGTTTGACTTTGTAAACGCCATTGTTTTTCATTAAGTACAACTTTCAATTCCATCTTTTTTGGTTGAATAATAGAATCTGATCAAAAGCTTCACTACAACATTCATTTAGTCAATGTGATCTCTGCAGAATCGCTCCTTCTATTTTTCCTGAATACATGTCTCTTACATTAGGTTTAAGCCTATACTTCCCTACCCCATCTCTAAAAAACACACCCACATAACTCTCCATACTATATCATTTATCTAATCGTCAAAAACTTTTATTCTGATTTTGGTTGACATGAGCTATCCTATACCGATCAAACTGCTTGCACGCCTAAAAACTTCACCCTCTCACTTAACATTACTGACTCCATCTTGTAACTACTTACAACCTTAAAAACCGTTATTATTTCTTAATTGTAGCTTCTTAGTATCACTCACATGAAAAGAGCACCCATAGAACAAATTTGGAATCATTTAACGTAAGTCCATCCCTGATCTTCCTAAAACAGAAATTTCGACCATGAAGAGATTGGCTCCGCTCACTTAGGACTAGTCATACCCAAATCATCAATTCTCATCTCCTCCTTCTCTCCATGCTCCACTGTCATGTATAAATATGTTATTAGGAAGATAATTAATCTGACAATGTATCACCTCTTTTCATCATGTCCTGCTCTCCAAAATTGACATAAGGTTACTTCTCACAATGTGACATACCTAAGTAATAACCTTTACCCTATGTAATTACTCAAAAACAGGACATGAGTAATAACCTCCACCCTATGTAATTACTCACAAACAGTTTCCAACTCTTTCAACTACCGGCATTACTCAATTCCAACTTGTACATATCCGATCTTTTTTTCCCAATTAAAAATTTAAGCACCTACACTTGGCTCAACTCTTCCCAATTCTCTTCCGTATTTTCGTTCTTGGTTTCCCACTCCATATCGCAGTTGTTTTTATATTTAACGTTCGCGGGCAGCCTATATACACTATTTTGGTCTGAATATAGAGGAATTAAATTATAGAATCAGGCGATTATCTGATCCGCAGGAATATGCTGATCATATACTGAAATACCTATGTGTTTTGTCGATAAGTCATAATATAGAGGTGTGGGTTTACCAAGAAACTTCATGTGGAATTATAAAACGAGTTTTTCGTGAAAATGAAGGTAATGAAGAGATAGGTAGTGAAATTACTCTATATAAATGGTACCTAATCATTATAAATGCCATTATTTGAAAATGATGAACATGAATTGAATTGTAATAGTTCTTTAGAGTCATCAACGGATCAGATGAATATCGATATTAGTCGTACATCATTAGTGCATTTAGATCACTCTTACGTTACCAGTGATCAGTTTGGGTCTTGTTCAGAGTTGTTACAACATTTGGTACCGTTAAATGTATATTTTCCCAATGTTTCAAAGGAGTCTTCGGTACCTTTATCAGAACCACCGAATGATCATATGGATATCGATGAGATCGTTAGTTCGTTATTAGTACCTAACTTTAGATCATCCTAATGTTATGAGTGATCGTTTTGGATCAACTGCAGAACTGTCTTCAAATTTGGTCCATACAGATCTGTGTAACGTCACAAACGATTCTCTAACATTGGAACAGGGTGATGGAGGAAATACTGTACCTCATTATGTAGGTCCCATGAATAATGAATGTACTTATTGTTATGCTTTGTATTTCAACAGTGAAAGAACTGGTCACCAAAAAATATTTACCAAATGTTGTATGGGGGGAAAATACGTATTCGATTTCAATTTCAATGTACCTAAGTTGATAAAAGAGTTATTATGTAATGACCATCGTTGTAGCAATAATTTCGTTGAAAATATCCGACAGTATAATTCAAGTTTGGCATTTGCATCATTTGGTGCGAGTGTAGCAGCTGGTAATGTTCCTGGTGGTGCTTATTGCTTTAAAGTTCAAGGGGTTATTCATCATTTGAGCAGTAATTTGCGGGAAGACGAACATACTCGACGGAAATATTCGCAATTGTATTTTATTGATTCAGAATTAGCTAATGAATGTAGGAAAACAAGATATTCTCGATGTTTGCCGGAATTATTTACTGATTTAGATACATTATTAAGAGAAGAAAATATTTATGCTACAACACTTCTGAATCTCCGTGAAGTTGAAGAACGTGAAATGAGACAATGTTATTATAATAATGCTGCCATTTCTATCGATTACAGTGTGTGGTTATTAAAAAAACCTGCCGGTAATAGTATTGATAGGAAGCATTACAGTTTACCAACTTGTAATGAAATAGCTGCTGTATATTTTCATCCAGTGATGGATGTCCTCCTTATTTAAGGGATATAGAGATTCATAGCAAGAGTGGAAAATTGATACAGTTATCAGCATGTTCTCAGCACACCAATCCTATGGTTTATCCCATTTTATATCCATATGGGGGTGGAGGCTGGCATCCAGGATTTAAAGCACGTAGTGGTGAGCCGGTATCGCTGAGTCATTATATTATGCTTTTCTGTTGAGTGTTCGTCCGACGTTCGCAACGTTCATTCATGTTAGGAAATTGAGTCAACAATTTATCGTTGACGCCTACTGTCAAATTGAATCTCTACGTTTACAATATATTCGAACTCATCAAAAAGATCTGAGGGTTGAGAAATATCGTGGTTTATACGATTATATTAAAGGTAGCCTAGATCTCAAGGAGAAAACTACCAAATTGGGAAAACAATAATATTGCCTTCTACCTTTGAAGGCAGTCCCAGAAACATGGCTCAAAATTATCAAGATGCCATGACTTTGGTATCGAGATTTGGAAAACCTGATTTATTTATTACATATACGTGCAATGGGAAATGGCGTGAAATATCTGAGAATTTAGATTGGTGTAAAAATCCAATTGAGTGCGCTGAGTTGGTCAGCAGAGTATTTAATGCAAAACTATCCTCGTTAATGAAAGAATAACCGATGGAGTCCTTGGTATTGTTATTCATTCCATGCAAGTATTCGGCTAGGGTATCTTTTACTTTGTTTTTTTGTTATTTGTTTTTAATCATTAATTTCTATATTCAATCTATTTTTTGGTAGTTTCACCATTCAGTTTGTTTCGGTATTTCACTTGAAAAAATGTCGTGTTTTCGTTTTGGTTTTTGTTCTGTGCGACATCACTACCATGCACTGACCTACTACTGAGGCGCGCCATAGGCGCGCCGTCATTGCTAGTTTGTATTAAACTGAGAATATCAATGCGATTGCTATCATTTTTACGCATTCGACGTATTGTATAATGTAGAAGAAAAAGAACTCTTTTCAACGAAGAAAGAGTAAAATACTCGTAGATGTCGTTTGCAGTAAGGTTTTGCAATTTCGGCTCGACTCGTCCGCAGACCTTTCACTATTGATAGTATAATGTATGTGTATATTGTATGTATACATTGATAAATAAGCGCGTAATTAACACAAATTGTTTTAGCACGATCATGAAAAAATGTCGGACTTGTATTTACTGATGCACAATATTGTATTTGTAATGTACACGTTCAAGAGTATTTTCGATAATAATATGAAAATAGAAGTTAGTTTTTGTAGCCCGTGCGGAGTAGTAAATGGAATATATGGAAAATATTGTAAGATAAACTACCTCGATAACGAAACCTTTTATGTGATCGCTATCTACGAGTAAGCACGCGATAGGAGAAATTACTCGAATTAGCTGTTCAATACGGACAACATTTATCTCTGCGCTCGCACGACTCAAGAAAAACAGAATTTTTCAATTCACGTGCGCTAGATATCCCAATGCAAGGCAATGTTCAATGTGAGACAAAAAAAAAAAGTTTTCAAGAAACTTTTCGATGTATCTGTTAATTACGCGAAAGAATTTACCCAAATAAGTTCTTTTCAAGGAGTAAAGTATTTGTCGATGAACAATTTGCATCGAAGCGAGTCGTGAGTATATCGGAATAGGTACCTAATTATCTAAACTACGTATTTATCATCATCATTATTATTACTATTATTATTTTCACACTACTGTATATCTTCGACACTTTGAAAGACCAATCTAAAGTTCTTTTCCAAGCTAATAATCATTAATTAATTTCCTGGATTAGGTACAGTAGTTGTACTCTGAATTGGGTAAGTGATTGAAATTATGTTTACCTGGCTAATACGTAGGTACCTCAAAAAATATAATAACATGTACACTATTTCAAGTTTTTCAAGATGCGAAATTATGAAAATAAGTCCGCATCAATATACCGATTCAACAAAAAATCATTTTAATAATTTCGTCGGTTTTCATAATTTTTATAGATCTATTCCTGCGTGCGCCGTTGAAACTATATCTTGAAAAAGTTGCCAAGTTTCTTAGAAATTTCTTTTTCACTAGTTTATTGTTTTTTTACGCGCCAACTGCCAGGGGTTCTAATCTGTAAGTGAACTTGTAATTCCCAAGTTCACAAACCATATGAAGTCATGCCGCACCGCAAGCTGAAAAAGCGACACAACAAAAATACCAAGTGTTCGTTTACATGAAATAAAATACAAGAAAAATTTTCTGGCAGAGCCAAATAAATAAAGACCATGTTTCATGTCTAAGGTAATTTATGTTCGTCGACTTTCACAGTAGGTATGTTAGTCTGACTAGCTTTAAAATACGAGGTCTATGGTAGGTTAAGTAAAATACAAAACGCGTTGTACTTCAATTTTATTTTACAGAGCGTTATTTTCTTTACTTACAGTAATTAAAGGTCATATTTTGAGCTATTTTCATGGGGCGAAAGTCCAATATCCTATATTTTGGGCTACAAGGAAGAAGGGTCGTACTTTCATACTTCTAAATCATCCACGAGGTATAAGCTCGCAGATGCAAGCCCACGGGCTACCCAATTTGTCCATTAATTTGAGGGGGGGGGGGCAAGGGTGGTAGTAATTTCCGGGAAATTTTTTCCAGTAATCTCCAGGAAACTTTTCCGAATTCCCACTCTCTCTGCTTTATGCAGTATATTATACTAAGCTTATACTAGCACTGGGATTAAGCCTAGTATAATAGAGCTAGTATAAAGGAGGTTTGGACCTAGTATAAGCCCAGTATAAAATGTCAAATAGTATAGCTTAGCTATGTACTAGGCTAGTATACTGTATATTAGGAATGAGGCCTAGTATACTAAGCTAGTATACTGTATATTAAGTCTGGATCTAGTAGTTCACTGCATAGGTCAAAAATAGATCTTGCACGTACGCACATTCTTCCAAAATTAGGGGGCTCAGAGCAAATACTAGCACTGGGATTAAGCCTAGTATAATAGAGCTAGTACAAACTACTAATACTAAGCCTGTAGTATTAGTGAAGTCTAAACCTAGTATGAAGCTAGTATAATGGAGACTTGAACCTAGTATAGGCCCAGTATACAATGTTAAATAGTAGAGCTCAGCTAGTATATTAGGCTAGTATAATGTACATTAGGACTAGTATACTAAGCAAGTATACTGTATTGATGGTCTGGGTTTCACAGCTCTTCTTAGCCTACTTTACGCGAGTATACTGTATATGTAGCTTTCTCCTAAGCCTGTAGTATAAAAGAAGGCTAGACCTAGTATGCAGCTAGTATAAAGGAGGTTTAAACCTAGTATAAGCCCAGTATAAAATGTCAAATAGTATAACTTATCTATGTATTAGTCTAGTATCCTGACTGTGTATTAGGAATGAGGACTAGTATACTTAGCTAGTATACTGTATATTAAGTCTATAAAGCTAGTATAAGCCTAGTATATCAGCAGTTCACTGCGTAGGTCAAAAAGAGATCTTGTACGTACGCACGCGCGCAAATTTCGAAAATTAGGGTAGGGTCAGAACAAAGACATGAAACATGTCAAAACTGATAAGATATAAAAAATTCTCGGTCAAATGTAATATCCTGTTATAAAAATTCCAATAAGCTTTATAACAAGAGTACCTGTTGGTATATGGAAGAGTGAAAGACCCCCCCCCCCCCCCGACAATGATATAATAGATTACTTACTCGTATAAGTAGGTGTATTCCGTATCGATTATTAATTTTTATACAACAGTCAATTTTTTCATGATCACCGACAGAACGTGCTTCATTCGACCGTATATTTCTTTGAGAAGATTTCCTTGTAAAAAATATCAAGGGTTATTTTTATATGTGAAGCTCCATAGCGCCGTGCTATTGTTCTTAATTTGTTCTCGTTGTCGTCGTTTTCATCTTCGACATCACGTTGTCATTGTGTTGACGTAAATTGAAATCAACGTTACAACAGACATAGTCTTATTCTACATGAAAATCGACTTACGCGCCGCTTGATGGACGTAAAAATATGTGACATTACAACGCATCTGTCCAAGTCTATATATTTACATTTGTGCGATTGATATCGTCGGATACGAGCAGCTTCAGGTATTTGCTTCTTTCAAAAAGTAAATATTCGCAATTCAGAGCTAAATCTTTACGTCACGTCGTTAAACTGATCAGAGTATGTTATCGCGAAAACTTTCATTCGTTTGATGTGCGTATTTTTTCTAGCAGCCAATCGCACCGCACCACGCCGAATCGTTTATCAGCCTTCAGAAAAATTTTCGAATAAGGTAGAATGAGGATTGACGAAACAACAGCAACATAAATTATTGTATAATATAGAGAAAAGTGGTTCGTACCCTCTTTCAATTTGAATATAGGCTACCTCTATTATCCGGTCACCAAAGACGTATCCAGTTTTCTGGTCTCTCAAATATCTTCATCTCCCCTTCAAATGAATCGCCTATACGAAAGGAGTGACTAGAGAGTTGATCGGCGCAGGCGATTGGATTCGTAGGATTGTTCCAATATTGATAATAATTTTTCAGCATCCTCGTCAAATACTATTATTTATTGACAAGTACATTTTCAATGCAGAAAATCTCAAAAGCTTTCCATTTTTTTGTTACTTCAAAGCTTACTGTGGTTCCTCGTTCTGATCATCTCTTTATTTGGTGCTTGTAAGCTGATAGCCCGAAGTTACCAGCATTATGACAGAAATCCAACCGTCATCACTACAGAGAGAAATTACAGGGATTGGATGGTGACGTTTCCTGCCGCTACATTCTGTTTTCTCGACAATTTAGACACAGATCGTGCGAAAGCTTTTATCGCGAAGTATGTACCCGTTGGTACTTGACGATTATTCAACATTATAGATCACTCTTGGTTCATTCATAAAACCGTGTATACCTACATGATATGCCACAGGACGTGGCGAGTGGAGCCGACTTACGAGGGTGACAAAAAGGCAGACGATACGAATCACTCGTATTTCGATATCAACGAATCATTTGACTCCATTTCCTCCTCGCTTTCATTGAAGGAAGTTAAGGCTGAGGTCGCCGCCGACGGGATCGACGATGAAAAAGTCATATCGATTGATGTAGCCGTCGCTCATTCCGGAACGTATCGTTACTATTTCACTTTTCTTCAAAATCTCGTCAATCAAACGTTTTCGAATATGGAAAGTTTCAAAATATATTTGCGAGATGATACTCTATCTCGTTTGAACATAAAGAGTACCGTATTGAAAGTTAGTGTAAAGGACAAGTCGTTGTTTTTGAAAAAATAACGAAGTTCCTATTTTACGTATTTTTCTTGCTTAAAGGACGATATTTCGCCTTCTATAGGTAATTCGAGATTATAAGATGAAATCCATTTTCTACACGACCGACTTCAATAATACTGAATTTTATCTCACGCCTACTGAAATGGGAATGTGCTATGTACATGGAGGAATATTAACGGATTACATTACGCTGGGGTTAGTGAGTTGTATGCGCTGACGCACATTTGTGTAATAAGATTAGAAAACATTCTGTTTAATTTATCGAAATAATAATTATTAATGATGCTGCGTAGAAATGCTCCTAAAATACGCGAAAATTTTCTACCACCAATGTGTACTCACGCTGACACTCTATGCTTCGCTCTGACCGAGGGTTTTCCTAGCGACGTGCGAGTAAGTCAAATAGTTTTATTTTTTATACCTGCGCCCCCTCCCTCTCCTCCAAGATTGATTTACAAAGTTTCAAGAATCTGTTTTCACCAAATTTTCCAGTCAACTATTAGCGACATTAAAGCAAAAAAATAATTGAGGCAAATAAGGAACCTGTTTTATGGGAGCTTCTTGTATGGATTTTCAATTTTCGCTTATACTTCGAAAAATAATTGATAAATCGATATTTAGGTATAATCGATATAATATTTGGATTATATTTCCAGCAATCATAATGGATCTCAAGTTAATGATCCCAACCCCGCCCCCCCCCCCCCGCGCGTCCTCGTCATATTGTCAGGTACTGCTTGGAAATCGAAATTTTTTCTAATCCCTTGTTTTTCCAGATAGCGCTCGGCCTCTTTTTACCAACTATTGGAGGTATTGCATTCTTGCGCACGGTGGAATTTTTGGTGTGGGGTATGTTTTCTCGGCGTTTCAAAGTGTGTGGATTACGATTTTAACATTGGCTCAAAAAATAGGGTCATTTTTCTTGGAAATCGGATTTGTAGTTTTTGAGATTTTTCCATTTTAATTTAGAAAAATTCGGAGCGGGGTAAGTTGAACGTCAGTTCGTTAACCATCCTGCGTTGAAAAGAATGAATGCTGCTATGGAAAACGAAGAGTGTTACCGACTTGTGCGCGAAAAGTGTTTCTTTCCCAGGAGGGGAGGGGGTTGTAAGTTGTGTATTATCAGTACACGAGATTGAATAAAAAATAATGCTTGCAAGTTTCGAAAATGAATTTGTATCGGAAAACGATATCATTTTGCCGTTATTAACGAAAACGATTAAGTAATATAATGTAGTCAATAATGAACAAAACGGAAAAAAAGAGAAGTAGAAATGTAGGAAAATAAGGTAAGAAAACTCGGTTTTGCTTTCGTGCTGTGAAGGTTTTTTTTCAAATAATCCCGTTATATAAAATGGGTTCTCTATTGAAAAATTGCCAAGTACTTCCATTCCTGAAAAATGAAAAAAAAAAGGAGGAGGAGGAGGAGGAGGAGTAAATTATGTTCAGATTATTTATTGTGTGTACCTCGTTGACCCTGGGGATGGGATAAGTTAGAACCAGGCCTTGAAAATTTGGTAAAAAAAATAGGCATTGAAGTGAGAATATTACACATTGTCGTCGGTGAATTTTTTTAAAAGTGGTTCTACTGGTTTTGAGATAATTTTTATGAAAATTTAATGGAAAAATGCGTCGCTCGAAGAGAAAAACAATGTGAACCAGAATTACACACGTAGGTATTGTGAAATACTATACTTTTACTTCACAAATTGTGTGAACATTTGGGTAAAGTATCTGAGTTCACGATGATACTTTTTCATCGCAACATTTATAATCTTTTCATCTTTCAATAGTATTATATTCATTCGCCGTACGAATTGCCTGATAGCGGACAGGCTTATTTTCTGGTAACTGGACGTATGGATAAAGACGTGACTTTAAATTCGCTGGAAACGACAGTATCCGCTGGAATTGAAAAACTGAGCCCATCTCAACGACATTGTCGTTTCATAAACGAGCCAATAGCTTCTCATTTACGAGTATACAGTTTTAATTTATGTCGCATGCAATGTCGTAAAGAATTATCATTCAAACTCTGCGGTTGCGCTCCGTATTTCTACACTGAAGAAAGTGAGCCCGTATTATTGTTCTGTACAAATCGTCTACATACACACTCGAATGAATTTTTAAACGGCACCAGGAGCTGCAATTAGTTTAGCACGCTTATAAAGATAAAAATGACATGAAATATTGAAGGAATCTTTTTCATGTAAAACGCGTCAAACTGACAATTATTTTGTTTGTTACAATACTCGTAATATTATTCCTGTCGTGTACCTGTATAATATATTTTATTCAAAAACTTATTATACAAATACGTACTCGTATTTCAATGATATTTTTATTTCATTTGCTTGTTTCGTTCCTAGCACGGTATAAGATATACCTAGAGGTATGGACACGACCAAAAAATTGTGTCCGCAAAAATGTTATAATCTACTTTAATTCCGCTAGGTTTGCAGCGAGCTAAATTCGCTGTTTCCTCACCCCACTAACAACGGTACATTACCTTAGGTACCACAGGTTCAGCCAATTTTTAAAACATATAATTCATCGAAAAAATTACACATAGAAATATTTCTTTCATCAATACGTAGAATGACGTGGAGAAAATTTATATTCGAGATTCCAGATTTTTAAATTAATTTACGATTTTTCTATAACCTTTTGAAAATGAGTGTGTTCCCATAAAACTCAATGTATTAGCGTTGTATAGTGCCATCTCTGCGCATGTCGAGGAACTATAACCTTTTTGCGAACAGCTACGCGTACAGCCAGTATAATTATATACTCGTGTCCATACCTCTATATCTTATACCGTGGTTCGCTCGAATGTTACGCGCGTACGACACGAATGTACAAACCACCCTTAATGAGAAATCTACCTCAACATCCAGTAAAGATGGCTACACGCTGTGCGCGGCGAAAGGACAGAGCAAAAATCATACCATTAAAAAAAAGTTAGGCGAGAAATAAAGACGAATTATTCCCTTCATGTTTCCTAATAAAAAAATTATGGCTTCCTGAACGAAGTTGTACGACGAACGCAGGGAACCTGTTCAATGGGTGTACAGTAATTGATTTTAGTATTGAGAATTCAAATAGAAATCTTGAAGATTCTCAAGTTTTCCTGAGTCCCTTGTATCATGGTGTATGTAGCCTGAAAGTAAAAATTTTTTCAAGACCCATTCCTTCCTACCATATATTATTATGACTTGAAAGTCAACATTTCCTTCAAAATCCCTCTCCTATCATATAATATGGCTCGAGAGTCGAGAGTGAACATTTTTCCAAGTCCCCCTCCCATCATATACATAGCTCGAGAGCCGAAATTTTTCGAAATCCTTCTCCTATCTTGTCCAAGTGTAGCGCACGGCAGATTTTTCGAAAACACGCCATAAAACTGTTTCCTATTAGAAAAACGCTAATAATGAATAATGGGGCGAATAGCGTACACGGGATGACGCATAAGAAGAATTACACGAAAAATTTCGTTGACGTTTCGTCCGAAAATCACTCCAGGCAGAGATCGGTTGCGAAATGCGAAATGAGAAGAAATCAGTTCGTGAATAAGACGAATGATATTACCGCTAATTAGTTCCTACACACTATTTTCATTTCGCTTTTTTGCATCTTTTTCGTGACGTTTCGCGCACAGTATACAGTATACGGCTAGCTTTTAAGAATTAGCAGCGCGAGTCCTCTCGAAAATTCCCTATGAAACGGATTTACGAAGAGAGTCTCTTCTTCTCCTCTCTGCTTACGCGGTGGAGTTTAGTCTTGTGTCACGTATCCGTTCTTCCATGAAACCGGTGAGAGGCACTTCTTAGCTTCCTTTCTTGTCTTTTCTCGTTTTATTCAATCTCCACGCTGAACCAGTGAAAGCTGTAACCGTTTGGCTTCCAGCTTTTTCCGGCTCCTTTTCCTCTATCTCTTTCTCCTTCTGGCTTGTCCTTGTCCTCGTTTAAACAGCCGGACTATTCTCTTTTCTCGTAAATTCCCTTCCAACTCCCCCCCCCCCACCTTTCCCTCGGCTGCTAGAGTACCACGTTAAATTTAGAATTTTGTGTATTTACCAATTCATTTAATGAATCATAAAGACTTTGAAACCAATCACAATCTTAACGTTATTCGGGAGTCGCGTCGCGTCACAGACACCCTCACGTTTTGCAGTCAAAATTCTGTTGCTCAGTCCTCAGTGCGCTCTGTTGTCCAATCTCTTTGATCTAAATATTTTATGTACCTCACTTAATCGTACCAAGTATTTCTTGACCAATGCGTGTTACGTTTCACTCTGTAAATATTTATGTAGGGTATTCTACTTTATTTTGCAAAACATTTTGAGAGAAATGCTATTGAATGCCTCTAATTTAGCGTAAAAAAAAGTAAAAAAATATAGTAGTTCCATCAATACCACGCTAAATATATTATTTCGTTTATCAGGTCGTATTCCACTCTGTGATTTGAAAGGACTCGTGTGTTTGTCTCAATATTCGGATGCGATTATTACACTGCGTAGAAACGGGACAAAATTCTTTTGTGACTGTCTACCTCAGTGCAAAGATATACGTTATTCCATCGACAAAGAAATAACACGATCTTGGTACGTACATAAAATTTATTACGGCAAGTCTGATTTCGATAAGTTCCTATGGTAAATGTAAGTTATTTGATACATTTGATAAAAATTATACCACTGAAATGAACTGAGACGTGTCAAAAATTACTCACCTGGAAAGTAGTTTTATTTAACGAAAAGATTTGTGACGCGCTGCTGGAGAATTCCATGTTTGCGGAGCGAGAATCAAAAAGTGATGTTGAACAGAAGAAGAGCTCTGAGCCGGAAGTAATGGCGCGTGCAACTGAGGTTTATACAAATATACATTGTTGAACATATTTGTTGATAATGTTCCCTCATTGAACCGAATGGAATCTGATCGCTTAACAAATGTTGAAACAAGATTAAAGACACAGGGTGCATGCGCTATTGATAAGCAGAAAGGATACAACAGGTAACATTGCGCATAAGTCTGCTGATTTGTTTGTACTCGAAAAAGTTTCCTGTAGAACCGTATTCAAAAGTAATAAATAATAATTTTACATTTCTTTCAAATTACAAGAACCGATACATGGTAATTGCCAAATACTATTAATTATCACAATTTTTGTACCTTTTGTAAAGAAAAAAAGAAAAAAGAAAAATTATCTTCTGGCAGAGCCAAATAGAAACAAGGGTCATATTTCGTGTCTACTGCACTGTAAATGAGGTTTCCGCCTGGTTCAGCTGAGTGGTGCACGGCTTATTCGTATAGCCTAGTGTAAATCTAGTGTACTATATCTTAGGCTAACGAACCTTAATAAAAGGTCTATGGTAGGAAAAATGAGATACAAAACGCGTTGTTTTTAAATTTTATTTCACAAAGTGTTATTTTCTTCAGTTACAGTAATCAGAGGTCTATGATAGGAAAAATAAGTTACCAAACGCATTGTTCTTAAATTCTTAATTCATCTGTAGAACACAGAATCTATGCCCTTTTGATGTCTCGTCGTTGGCAGAGTCTTATCATTGTTCATGTCTAAATTCCACGTTTCTTTTAGAAATTGAGTTAACGTGTTCCCTGCTTCGGTATTATCGTTGTATGCGTTGAATCTGCCAAGCAAATATGAGGCGCTCCCTCCGGAAAGAAGAGTATCTTTCACTCTTCCGCCCTGAAATCTGTAACGATGTAAATAAGCGATAAAGTCGTACCGTATTCCTGTTCCGCATAACCATGTACCTATTCTTTCCTGCACTGCCGATCTCATTATAATGTTTCACAACTTCTGTTTGTTGTATAACTCGCACGTATGGTAGAAGTTGTTGCAACCAATTGCCTTCTATAGTCTCCATTTTATTACCGTAAACATGTAGAGGACGTAAAGGACGTCTATTTCGAAGGTAATTTTAAAAAATCTCGCTTTTCCCCAATTTCCATTGCCTTATTTACCAAAAAGGAAAGTATATCAGACGTTGATTTTGTAGCATATAATTTCCTGTGAGAAGAAGGATTAATATGCAAAAAAGAATCCAACCGAAGAAGCAATTTCTTGGAATCTTTTGTAATTCTCCCCGAGACACCCCATCTAGACTAATACGTTCAAGTGATGAGGAATCCGCATTACATGTTGTGCACGCGAAGCCTGGGAATATTAGAAACCACCAACTGTTCTTTCAAAATGAGAATCTCCTCTTGCAATACCGATTTTAAAACAACTCTGCTTAAACGGTGGTCAGCCAGAATCTCACGACTAGTGAAAACCAACTGCAAACTTCCTTTCGGAAGTAAATGTAACAAGATTTCGTGCTTATCTGTCGTCTATGTTGTACGAACAATTTTCTAACTGCCTCATCCAAAAAGGCTGTGTGTTAGTTGCGTCTCGAGCTTGTTTTACATGTTTGAGTTGCGTCCGAAACAAAATGAAAGATGTTAAAATTACGGCCTGCGCTTCAGAGAGGAACATCAATGAATTGCGTCCCACCAGAATATTTTTATGTACGTTGTTCGGAGACGGTATTAAGACTATTAGCATTAGGTACGATGATTCATATAGCAAGTCGCAACGTGTGTATACTAATTTCGAAATAGCTGCAAACTACGTATCGAATGCGTAATGCTGAGGGATCGTTTTTTGGAAACTTTTTGGGGCTGAGTTTCCTGCGAGAAGCCTTGTTCGAAGTCCAGGATATATCGTACCTAAAAATGCGTAGCGGCTCCGGAAGTGACAGGATGGACCCGAAGAAGCTATTGTCGAACAGTACATGACACGACTGGACGGAGGTCACATCGATATAGATTAACTTTTGTGCACGATCTACCAAGGAAATTCTTTCCTCCAAAAATTAAATAACCTACGCGCAGTATTCTTGAAAAAAGTTTTAATTTTTTGTAACGAGTTGTAATTATATTTTCATGGAATATTAGGACTATTATTCTGCTTCAGTGGGACGCGATTCATCCAACCTTCGGGACGCAACTAATAATATGAACGGTTTTATCAGAGACGCAATTCAACTATCTCATTTTTTTTCTCGGGCCGCAATTGATTAAAAATGGAGTTTTTGGGACTAATAACTTCCCGCACTGCATGTGCTGCTTATAAATGCTAATACGGGCTGGACTTTTGAGGACAACTTTTCGCGAAGAACTGATGAGCCCATTGACGTCGGGAAACATATCCCTAACTTTCCCGCAAATCCTATGGATAGCATGAGCGATGCAAATTACATGAATGAGGTTCTCGTAAATTGCTTTCAAATTTTTTCCAGCTCGGCACATATAGGGTGCAGCGTCGGTAACGAGAAGTAGAATACGGTTCGAAAAATTTCACGTTGGTAAAATTGGATTAACGAATTGTTCACAAATGTTGTGACTGTTTCACTATTAGTACTGTCCAAATTACGAGACGAGATCAAGAATGGGTCGCCAGGTTCCTGAAGAAGCTAATATACCGATAAGGAGATCTCCACGTGAATTTGTGGTCTCATCCACCATGATGTAAACATAGTTGCCGCTTATTCTCTTCCGTATCGTATTCAACGTTTCATCAAATTCATTTATTTCGACCACTGTCTGCAAGATTACGAGTGAATTCCGCGTTATTTTCACTGTACAAATTAGTTTGTCCTCATTTTGTAGAGTAATTTTAAATATTAGCCGTTTTCTTGCATTTCTGGTATTTTTCTCATTTCTGGCAAAATAAAATTTTTTCTCATGGGTCCCTGAGTTATGAAACGCACTCCAAAAAGACTCCCAACCGTCTGCCCTTTCAGGAAATGAACTGATAAATGCAATTAAGAGAATCCGAGCTCTAGTCATGTAAGATAACGACGTCAATATTCTTAGTTTTGATAAATTTCTTGATTGTCAAGCATTATAGACGATTAAAACAAAAAGTCGAGTTGCAACGTTATCATTATTATTCTTGTCTACGGCTTGAAAAAAAAAAAAAATCGAGTAATTTCAAAATCATTTTTTCAGGATGTTTCCGGTACCTTATGACATAAGGTTTCGTTGGGCCATCAATAAATTCAGTCAGATTCGCTTACGAAGAGATGTAATTTATTCATTTACTGACTTAGTAGGTGAGTTGAACACGAATTATTATGAAATTTAACAAAATTCTAAATAGGTGAATGCATTTCAACAATGCGAAAACTGAATTCCTATTTTGTAAAATGATAGCGTTTTCTTTCATCGAGAAATTACGAGCTTTTGCAAAATTTTAGTCTACGATTGTATGAAAATCTATTCGCGTTGATTATTTCATGATTCATCGTTTTTTAACTGTTTCAGTGTCATTCGGAGGGATAGCAGCATTTTTTTTTGGTTGCAGTGTGCTCTCATTTGTCGAGATTTTATATTTTTTTACGTTAAGACTCTTTTGCTTCGTGAAGAAAAATAATCGTGTATGACTATCATCTTGATTATTTTGACAGCATAACTACCACTTAAACGCCTAAACGCCACGTCTGCTTAGTTTCTTGTAGATATGTAAACTCGAACTGTAGTGAGGAACAAAACTCCCGAAGGCGAGACTTCTGCCGGTTGGACCAGTGAAGACTAAATCTTGATATCACCGTGCACTCTTTTTTTAAGAATACTTTCTCGCGTGGACAATATTATTCTTAAAATATTCTAATTTCCGCGACACTAGTATTAAAAATTGATCTTCTCATTGTATTTGATCTATATCGAAGAAATTATGTCCCTGAAAGAGTTCCATGTATCATTGTCATAACTATTGTGAGTACAGACAGAGAACTCATTCTGCGGTATTCGCCGAACGATGTGTTGAATTGTAAAATATAAGTTGAATAAGATATGAGCACGAAACAGGCGATTAGGAGCCCAGGGACGATATTTAATTTTGCCTAAAACTGTCGAAAATGGAATAAATGCCACAAAAAGTTCCGAATTCCTTACAAAAAAGTAAGAAGTTGAACGGGTTATCTTCAATGTGGATAATACACAAATGTACTCAGCGACCGTCGACTACCATTTTCACGAGAGAATATTGAGAAACACATCTTCCCTTTCTATAATTCACAATTCTCAAGTGACATAGCAAGTTGTTTTATAATAATGTTTTCCTTGACTCGCATCAGTAATTTTTGCATTTCTTCATGTCCGCGTCCTATTTTTTAATGAATGCTTAATAATGCCAAATTTTGTTTCTTTTGGTGGCGAATTAATAATTATTTTAGTAGCAAAAATCCGTTCCCTAATCATGAGTCATAATTGATAAAGTATCCAGCTCATTTGTACAAATTATTTTGTTTTACTTCTGAATGGGAAAAAGTGTTTCTAACCGTTCATTAATTCTTCACTACATCATGAACTAAATACTAATACTTGATTTTAATTTCTATCCTACTTGTGATAGATGTAATCGACTGATTGGTGGTGCTTTTGACGAATAACAAATTGAACGTTACTATCCTCCGATCGTAATTTCGACTTTGGAAATAATTTCCCCTCCTTCAGTCGACAATGATTGAAAATTGAAACAAATGCGATTGAAAGCTGTTCAACTATTTCGGTCATTACGATTAGGTATCAACGTAGCAAAGGTCCCTATTCTCACATGAATATTGCTCAGCATACGCCTTCAAACAAACGATCCGATTACTTTCGTCAATAACGTAAATAAAATAGTAACGCAATTCGCCGCAAATCGGTTCGCACGCACCGAAAGGAACACCAATCATTTTTAAAACAATCTTTGCCGGCTGACCTTTCGGACACCATATTAGCTGACTGACTGTATTATTTTTAAAAATTTACATATGTCTTTTCATAAAGTCGTATACAACGATTAAGGTAAATCGAAATTTGTTGCGGAAGCTTATAAATAAACAAATGGAAGTCTTATACGATCGTGATCTCAGAATATGAAGTTCAGAAGATTTCCAAAGTACTTGAATATAATAATGTTTCTTGGCAGAGATTACCAAAAATACCAACGTATATAATTTATACTCATGGGACAAAATTAGAGACAAATAAGCGAATCAGTGTTAACGAGGAAGAAGAATATAAATTGTTTTCTTATCTTTAACAAAAGACTTGTCTTACTTATAGCCTATAATTTTACTAGAAAAAGCAAAAATTAAAATGAAAAGTTTAAATTTTTATTCTTCTTTTTTACTTACGTGTACCTATATCAACAGATTTTGTTATGTTTCCAATGTTATCATTGCTCTTTTGTGACCAACATGAAGTGTAAATCTCTACGAATATGAGGATAACACAGGAAGTCTTTTTGTATAAGCCGATCATCTGTGGGCAACAAACACAAAAAGTACAACATTTTGCAGTATTTTTGTGAATACAGAGCGTACGCCCACTTGGTCAAGTCTCGGACTATCTAGAGTGGACTAACTCATATCTAACATTTTCCTATCTGTTAACACTTTTTTTCTTTCCTCTGGTCTAAAGAATTTTTGTCGAAGACAATTTTGATCTTCAAGGTAATTAATTTATGGAGAGAATACGGACGATGAAAATGGGTTGAGCAGAGTATTATACACAGGAGTAATCGAAGAAGACAGCAGAGAGAGTAAAACAAAGAAACATTGCTGTGGTGAGAGAAAGAGCGCAGCGTTTTCTGCATGTCTAAATTAGCTATCAGGGCTTGAAAAGGTATAAGAAAAAGGCAGCGTGCTCAGCAGAAAAAACCTATTTAGAAACACGTTCTACCCTCTTCTTACGTTCAAACCAATTTACAAATATTTCGAAGATGACCGTACTCATATAATACAAATAATGTCTCTAACTTGCTGTTTATATTATATTGAGGTAAATCATCGCCAAATATGAACTGAGACAAGCTTTCAAGCACTCACACGCGTTGATGCTGTAAGCTTCATTTTCTTTCAACCAACGATCATCATAATTATTTTGCATATTCATATTTTAAACTACCGTACTTAATCGTGAAAAATATTTTTATCTCCTTCATTTTCAAACTTTAAAGAGTTCCCATGTGTATGGACAATTGACTGATATTGATGTAGAAAGAAAATCGTGCCTTATAATTATAATACTATGTATACTCTTGCTTCTATTCATGTTGTTATCATGACAAACGTTGGAAAGATGTGCTGATCGATTTCTACGATGTATTTATGGTGATTATAGATGCTTGAACTTTGAATTTATAAAGATATTATCGTTTTTTATTCTATTTTACTTATTTATTGAATTGCTGTCGTTCAAGGTTCTCGTAGTCGTATCGCGTAAAGTTCGTTTTGAGACTCTGATCTAATTTACACTGGGTGTTATACCAATAATAAACAAATCAAGGGATATATACAGTAGCTGGTACCCCGTTACTTGTTGAACACAATAATTTTGACAAATCTCTTACGTTCGTGTCGTATCACATTCAAAATGTACGATTATTGAATAACGGTATGTTTACAAAAAAGTCAATAATGGCGCATTTTCCCTCCGCTTATCTCTTATGTTGGTAGAAGTCGTGCCGTATCGGCCTTGAAACAAGCGTCCAAGTCACAGAGAATCACGGAAGCGATCGCAAAAAGTCTTGAAGCCGATCAATTTTTGTTACCTACTATAGTATGTTCATGCTAATACCGTTCAAAGTTTCAAATCCACTAATGGAAAAATCAAATGTCACTATACTATGATGAGAAGCCTACGCAACGTTTACTCGTGTAAATGAGACCTGGATTGTTTTGTAGAATTTGCAGTACGAGAATTATCCTCCTGATATTGTCACATTACGTAAATTCTATCTCGATCTGGAAGTGGAGCAAGTACAATCCACTTACGTGTATTTATTCAATTTTGTAATCGAGATGTGTTTCCCTGCATTTTAAAATTACTTGAAATTTTTATTGCTGTGTCCCTATCTACTGATACGCGTGAGCGCTTATCTTCCATTTAACGACGTTTGAAAATGAATTCGAGAAACACCATAGGGGAAAATAAACTAATGGACTGACCCTGTTTTGGATTGGATTTATCACGATATTCATCTCACACTAGAAGAAATTTTGAATTGTATGGCCCAGAGACAGAGAAATTTTCTGTAATACATATATAAATCCTTTATCAAAATAAAATATTATATTTTTTACTAGATACTTCCTCAGTTTCATGATATGAAATCCCACCGATTTGACCCAATTTCGAAGCTCTTCCCCCCCCCCCTCAAAACTGAGACCTTCATATGCCAATGCATATTTTCCCGAATTCTTGAATTGAAATTTTTCAGCTCAAAGTGAATAAACGAAGACGATGAGTTTACGTTCTGGTGCATAGCGATCAAGTGTAAAATTTACCAAATGAAAAATTTTTTTGAATTAGATTTATGACGAAGGTTTAGTATACTTACATGTACACACGTACTCGTTCGTGTTTGTATTTGTGGTTGGTTATTCTCTTTTAGAGGTGACAATATCGTTGTAAAATTATCCGACTGTAATTACTGACGAGATTGGTGCCTAAGTTCGCTTAGTATATACGATAAGATTAGTTACACTGAAAACTTCACGGTATAAGTTTCCAATAAAACAATCAAAAGTGTTAGCACGTGTATTCGACCGCAGCGACCTTCTTTAAGAGGCTCGATTATCTCTCGCGCTGTACAGTCCGCGGACGGCCGCATGCCAACTCGGCTCCGTATGTCGCGAGATGAAAAAATTTTACGCCAAATTATTCAGATAGGGTAACGAGATTTTCAGAGTAATCGCTTAGAAAAGGAAAAAATAAATGAATAAAACAAAACAAAACTTGCACACTACCTATGTTTTTAATGCACGTCTCATCGCTCAGTGCAACACTAATAACGTAATGCAATCCATTTTTGCGTATACGAAACCGTAGATTATATTTGTGTCAGTAATACCTAGATACTCATGCTAATCCGAAACGTTACATGTATTTCCTGCATTTCTTCAGATAACTAGTTTACGTTTGACCTTAGAATACGAGTCATTGTTTGAACTTGTATCATTTTCACTACACGAGCTACTACATAAACGAGACAGTTTATTTTTTTTCCTGTCTGAAGAGTGAAGTGTACGCGTAATACGTGTGATGATAAACGCACGGATTATTTATTTTCTTTTACTCGACGTCAACAGATTCTTTCTCAATTTTCTTTTCATAATATTTTCCATTAGTAAACATATCCGTCGCGTGTGTATTATAGAATTCTAATTGTAAGGAATGATCTAATTTTGGTTCCTTCGATCGTTTGATTGCTCGCGCAAAACGCCGAAAGCTGTGCGGTGGTGCGTGCGTACATATCATCTTCGTAAATGATCGTCATTTCTGAATACCTAACGTAGTGGACTACAATTTCGTAACTACGAACCTAAGGAAACAAGAACAACTTTACTGATGGAGTGTAAACGAAACAACGAGGTACACGCGGTGAATAATGAAGGTTAGTGTGGTTCTACGAGTAGGTAGGTCCAAAAATTGAAGAAAAAGGAATAAGATAGGCCTACGAATTAAAAATTATCGGCTCAAGTACGTAACCCGGTCACTCGGACTAAAATATTTGATTTGTCGGAAAGTACCCCCCCTAGGAAACGTAGGTGAGTAGTCACAGCTAGGACGAAAATTTGTTTCAATCTTCCTTGACCTCAAGTCCAAGTACTTTCCTACACGTATATTATTTCTCATATATTTTTAATATTATTTTGAACGAACGATTGTAATCTGTTTTTACGAGTTACTTTTGACAACTCACGATTCGCAATCTTATAATGGCGGCTGAACAAATTTGAAATAAAATTTGTGCTGTTATCGTGGTTGATTCAACGACTTGAAAGTAAACACAAACATCACGCGCGTTCTTCCATCTTTAGTCTATACTTGTGATACGTTAATGCTATAAATTGTTTGGGAATTCCTATAGCCATAAAGAGAAATTAGTAATTTCGAAGAATAAATATAAATTTACTTATTTTTAATTAGAGACTTTTTTCGATGAATAGTGAATATAATTATACAGTGTGTATATAGGGTACATTGCTAAGAAATATACTGCCGTGAGAAGATGCGAATTGCCGAGTTATTATTTTTAAAACTCAACGAGCTCAACGTATCTATAAAGATGAGAAATTTAAAAATTTACTGCTCTTTCGATTTTATAAATTTCAAACTGGGTTACTTTCTACCAATTTACGCGATAATTCTGTTTTGGATATTAAGTACAAAACTGTGCCCAAAAACTTGAGGCGATAAATTCAAAAAATAAAATCCAATCAATATCATGGTGAAAAATAGCCTCTCATCTACGTCTTTGTGCGAAAGATAATATCTATTGATATCAATTTGTTCTCGTCACAAAAACAAAAATACTTTTTGCGATAGGTACATGAATAGAAATTGATACTTTCAGGAGATGTACTTAACCAGAAAAACGCCGCGCCGTACTGTTTTTCTTCAAAAAAGTATTCTTATATCCCAGCGTGATGCGGACAACTCACGTTTCACGTTATCGTAGCCTCATACCAGTACACATATGTCACGAGAAATATTTATACACGACCTCACTCGAAGTATGTTCACATAATTATCGTAGATAGGCTTATTTGTTTCACTCTCTTTTGGCTCGCTCCACAAACTTGTCCTCTAAAGCCTCAATTCATAAGAGTAATCGTTCGAGCCATGGTATATTTGCTTTATGTTCCTCGTCGAAAGTCTCCTTTTCGACGAATGATTTCATAAAGATCTTACGAGTATTTGTCCTCATCGGGTTTAACAGGATAACGATTATTCGTGCAATAACTAATTTTCTATCTCAATTCTGTAGGTTTTCGCTTTATAGGTATTTTCGAACTTTGCTTGCAAATTTGATCATTCGCTCGAATTGATAATTTAATTGGTGGGTACCTACATAACCGTGCGAGTCGAGGGAAAAATTTTAATCATCAATTTTGAAACGCGAAGTATTATTAAATTGTGCGGACTAAAAATATATAAAGTTGAACGGAATGTCGAAGAAAAAAAAAAAAAGGATAATAGCAAATTTAGAAATGAAATTCTCAATAATTATACTCGTTTGCCGTGTGCACGGAATAATCTATTTAAACCTAAAAATCATACATTCCTGAGAAGTAAAGGTGGAACATTGAGGGATAAATAATTTACATTATGCCTACTCGTATCTTTCTTACGGTACCGGTGAAAACTGGCAAGATATTTATTCCGGCTTCTTCATACGTTCGCCGGTTAATTGAGTACGCAGGTACATGCTTTCATGTACAAGAATGCTATAAGTGCAGAATGCACCTAACTGTTGGTTTAAGTGTCGGCTAGTGCTGGTACGGGAACTGTTCTGGAGAGGGTGAGTCTCTTTTTCTCCATTCACGAAAAGTGAGAAAATTGAATTCTAATTTACTTAAACAAAGGAGGCCACTGGATTCATTTTACGCAGGAAAGGGAATTCGTTTGGGAGTAGAAAGAGTAACCGCACCGTGGGTTGGCGTGTACAGTGTACATAATAAGAACGTTGAAATTTTAATAAAGAATTCAATAATTATTAATTGAAAAATACATTTTTAACATTGATCTCGTTGCGACAGAAGATCAATGATGGCGTCGTTTTTCACATATGTACACTTTAAAAGTGAACTAGCCCTAGTAACAAGGGAGAGTCATTCATTTAAAATCGACGTTTTTACAAGTTTATTAAATGATAAGTTAATCATATTTCAACAAACTGGACATAAAAAATATTTGTATCATTTATTTATTTGGTAACTTCTTAGCGAAAACATGAAGAACGATGAATTTCTAATCACGGATTTAGGTACCTATATGTTATAATTGAGTGACTATAACCAGTTTTGGTACTGATGTAAGTATCTTCTTCAATTGATAAATCCACGTGCGAATACAAAATAGATTTTTGAAATATAGCCTATACAGGAGGAGACACGTTGGCCTACATAATACGCAATGATGAAACGAGGCTCATATAACACAATTTTGGGTAGCTGTAAGTGTTGCCAACAGTAAGTAAATCACTTGCTTTGAAAAATTGAAAGTGGATTGATAGATTTCATCCTGGGTGTACTGGCTGAAATCTAACGCTCCAAATTTCCGCTGGACTTGGAGTGTAGACTCACACCATGTATTTAGCATAATATGAATGTTTTTTTACCTACTATTCAATCAGACTCTTTTGAAAGAACAGACAAACGCGGAATGTAAAATACCTTGTTAGAATGCTCGGGTAACTGTTTTCGGAACTAGAAAAAGTTTTCTTTAAAAATCGAGCTCAAAGAAATTGAGTGATGACATTAATCTTGCAGGTACTGGACACCATCGAACATGGATTCTTCAACGTTATGTTTTTGGAATTTTTGGATTTCTTGCTTTATCGAACGCTTACATACAACGTTTCAATTTAGCTCTAACCATTACCGAAATGACTCCTCCTATATATCATGATAAAATCAAGTTTAGTGCTGAGCCTGACTGCGCAGGAGGCTTGAGTCGTCAAAACGTTTCTTTGGCTCATGTAAGTCTGCATATCGAAATAAAGACTTCGACTGCTAATATAATCGATAAGTATACACCGAGTGAAACAAAAAAGATTCCTTAGTAAAAACTTGATTTATTTCAACCTTAATGGAGAATATTCTTACCTGTAAAACGATAATGATACCTATGTGACGAGTGCTGAGAAATCCTACCTTAGAATGAAAATTATGAAAATCGAATCAGCTCCAAAACTTGGCGAGTTTCAGTAGTTGAAAGTTGAAAATTGAAAGAAATTGTTTTCGAGAAAAACACTGAGCAAATTTAGCGATCGCGAATTGTGGAAGGCAGGCGCGGATCCAGACGATCACTTTGGGAGGGGAAACAATCCAAAAAAAGTTTAAAGGACCTTTTTTTTTTTTTTTTTTACATTTTCTTCGATACTACAGATTTTTTGTTGTTTTTTTGTTTTTTTGGGGATTTTTTTTTTTTTTTTTTTTGGGGGGGGGGGAAATTTTCCCTACCCCCCCCCCCCGTGGATCCGCGCTTGGTGGAAGGAAAAAATGACGTTGTTAACTTTGCAAACGTGACACCGACTGAATTGTGATCGCATTTTGTTCCTTAGGTGTTCGAGAAAATTCTATCAAAAACTGAAAATCAACGAAAATCGGATTTTTTTTGTTTTTTTTTTCCGCGATAACTCGAAACTAACTTTTTCACCCTATGGTAAGATTTTTCAGCACTTGTCACGCATGTATACACTCGAATTTAGCTTTCGTGAACCCGAGACCAAATTTTTGCTGATGGAGTTTCGCTTCTTAAGAAAAAAAAACTTCCGAATCAGTTTGCGTGGGCTCCCATCACTCAGTTGCGTTTGTGTTACTGATACGTAAATAATAATTTTTGATTATTTTCAAACTACCGCGATAATCCGGGACTAACGGCCCTCTCGTCTTTTCACCAACTCGCCCTGAATAATATGGTGATACCGTGGAATTGTATTTTTCTGCGTAGGCTTTCAGTTATTAGAAGCAGCTTTCACGACAATAAGTTTTGGGGGCAGGGGAGAGTTATTGTATTCATTTTGACCTTCGCTTTTTTAGTCGTACGATTGAACAAAACAAATTTCCCTTTTTCGACGAGGGATCGAATCGCCTATTAGTGTAATCATTATGTATTAATACTAACAACACAATTACGATGCTTATTATTATACAAGTCTCTTGAAAATGTGTTATTTGTTTATTTCCCCTGTGATGATGTGCGTAGAAAAAATACGATTTCGAATGGAGCGAGGAGAAACAGGGTGTTATTTTGAGTTCCGTATTCTGGGGTTATGTGATTTCGCAAGTGCCTGGAGGTTGGGTAGCTGAACGGTATGGAGCAAAACATACTCTAGGATTTGGTATGTTGTGTTCGACTCTATGTATCCTCATTAGTCCATTTGTACTACGCGTGGCAGATTTTTACGGATTCATAATTATTAGATTTCTAATGGGCATTGGCCAGGTAAGTCATACATTTTGAATATTTTATAAATACATACTAATAAATAGAAAATTGTTTAATTAGGGGGAAAAAGTTTGATAACATGGTTTAGTGGAGGTTTACGGATTTTCTTCATTTTTCGAGATTGAAAATCTTTTCGATGGTTTCAAGCACCAAGGGCTTTCCCTTGATGGAATTATCGTGCACGTTTACCCTTCTTATCAGCGCATCTATTACAATAATAAACTTTCTTTTATTCACGCGTACCTAATTTGATAGTTAGAAAAAAATTAGTATAAAAATTGCTCGCCATACCGTGGACCTATAAAAGAGAGAGAGAGAGAGAGAGAGAGAGAGAGAGAGAGAGAGAGAGAGAGAGAGAGAAAATAAGAATAAGGTGAAGTTCCAGTTGATACCTACTCGCTGGTTGTGAAAAGTAACATAAGCTTTTATTAGATTGCTGTTTCATCAGTCGTACATTGTCCTGTTCCAAAGCTCTGAACGGATTATCAAAAATACAGTATTTCGACAACCTCCTGTACAATTATAGGGTACATTAACTTACGGTATGTAAATTTTGATTTCCACAAGCTGTAATCCACATTTAATAGATTCTAAATATCACTTTCAGGGTACGATATATCCATCTTTGAACGTTTTATTGTCACATTGGGCACCGTTACAAGAGAGAGGTCGTTTGGGAGCGTTGGTGTTTGCAGGTAAATACGGAAGACGAGAAATGAAAGATTCATATTTAATCCACTGTTTTGTTGACTGGAACGTGTGCTAGTTTATAATAATGATAATCTTTCATTTCTCCTGCACAGTCTAATAATTGAAATCCATGTGCTTATTATACCTAAATATCGTCATTCTTGAAAAGTGTAAATGCCTGGTAATTTTTGTACGCGTGGTATCAAATAAACTTGCAATTTTCTCTCATGAAAATGACGTACATCATCGTATTGTACGAGAAATTATGCACACGTGTCATAGTAATTCAATTTATATACCTACCAATTAGTCTATTTTGTTTACTCGTCTCCGCGTCTCCAACGTAAGCCCGCTCATCTATCTGTAGTAAACTCGTCGCACCATACGCGTACTTATAAAAATGTGTGCGTCTCCCTATTCGAAATATAGCGTATAACTAAAGATTAAAGTACCTATGGTTTATGGGTTACAAATACCTCAAGTGTATTCCTATGGAAAGCTGATATTCTCAAATAGCGCCAATGAAGTTTTGAGGATCTGTGTTTCTTTCCAAAATAAAAATAATGTGAAACTTTGAATTCGTTCCTTCTGCTAAATCGGAAGTGAATTTATTGCAATACTCGTACTGCTTGCCTACCCATTTTAAATAAACAACTTATTTTTTCAACCTTCGTCTTAATCGATGAGATACGTAAATGATATTATTATGAAAATATGCCAATGTGAGCCATTCGTTTGTGCAGCAGGAGTCCTAATGCAAACGATGACCATCGACTCTCGAAACTTTCATACGCGTCGACCAAGACCTGGATATCCTTTTTTGAAGAGATAAAGTTTCCGTTCAAATTATGGTCGGATGTTTATAACTTTTGTCGTGTGTTTCAGGAGCGCAAATAGGAACAATAGTTTCGATGGCATTAACTGGTGTTATCATCGAAAGATGGGGCTGGAGTTGGGTATTCTATTTTTATGGTATCATGGGTCTCGTATGGTACGGTTGTTGGTTATTATTCGTGTCCGACTCGCCTACGACGAATCGTTTCATCAGCGCAGCGGAAAAGGAATACTTGTCTGACAACGTTGCTAATGTTAACCGCGAACGAAAGGTAATGGAGATTTTTTTTTTCTTCTTGTGAAAATCGCGATACACGATAAGAGCTTCAAACTATCATCAATTGGGGCCATTAGTCAAAAAAATTTACATACGTTTTCATCGGAAATTTTTGAAAATAAAATTTACGAGATTTTGAAACCATTTAAACAAGAGTAAACTGTACTTTCCGCAAACTAGTCACATTAATGACCAAAAATTTTACTTAATTTTTGTAATATCTACCTCGCCCGCCACCTACCTCGATTCCAACGTCCGATACCGGTTTGATTGTATTTCATTGTATTAACGTCATCTCGTATATCGGTTGTTTGCGTGAGAAAAATCTTCGTGTATGGGTAATTAGAAATAGGTACACAGAAGTAGGCCTAACAATATTCTACTAGGAAGAATAATTTGGAATGCTTATAATGTGTTCGTATTTGGTACCTATATTAACAATTTAATATTCAAAATACCATCAAAAATCCACATTTTCTATAGTTTCGAGGTTAAACAAATTTTTCTGTGACTTCAATGTTGCAACGAATTCAATTCTGCTAGTAAGCATCAATATACGTATAATAATATTTTGATTTATTGCAGACCCTTTCACGTGATCCAAGCTGAACAATTCGGCTCGTAATTATTATGATATTTTATTTCCATATTGCAGACTCTTCCTTCAACTCCGTGGGCTAACATGTTGACGTCATCGGCTGTGTGGGGATTGATCATAGCGCAAATCGGCCACGATTGGGGACTATTCACTATTGTATCAGATTTACCAAAGTACATGAGACAAGTACTACATTATAAAGTTTCGGAGGTAATTACTGCGACTGTCGAACAGATTCTCGTGTTTCTTTTTTTTTTTTTTTTTCGTTCGTATACTTACATTGTAGGGCTATACTGAATATAAGAGTGCGAACGTCCTCATCTATAGAATTGTGAAACAAAAAAAATTTTGGTGCAGTTCTGTACGAGGAAGTCGCACATCCACGCAAGCCTCGTTGAAAAGAAAAAACCGAAAAGTCGTTTTTCGTGGTTTCAACAATCCCCCTCTCCTCCGTATTATGAGAGTCTGAAATGACTTGAATTGAAGACGTTAGATTTTCAAGTAAGTCTGCTTTTAAAAAAGGCGCGTATGCAAGTAGATATACAATGTATGTTCTACGCCATTTTACAAACTCGGCTAAAAAACCGATATTTCATACCTACCTTTTTTTCACTTTCACATCCAATACTTTTTTCATCACTTAAATTACTTCTACATAAAAAACCCTTATTTTTTAGAATTATTCAAAAGATTTTAGAGATTTCACATCCAATATTTTTTTATCAGTTAAGAAATTTTTTTACCAATAAAACCCATTTTTATAGAATGATTCAAGAGATTTTGAACATTTTACATCCAATATTTTTTTTATCAAATTTTCTGCGCCACCTCACGCCCACCTCTAATTTCTTTATTTTTTAGGTGATATTTCAGAAAGTAGGACAGGTAGAGAATTTACATGTGATTTCTAACTGTATATCGTATTCGTTCTTTTTCTAGCATGTTTTGACTCTATTTTGTAATATTTCTTCATTTTTAACACATATGAAAGAGCGTGCTCATTTTTTTCTAATTTTTGAATAAGTGATATTCGTGAGAATTAAATAGTTTCAATTCTATGAAAAATTTAGGTGAGATTTTCACATTTTCTGTGTGATTCTTTTTTTTAATTTTTTGAGACACCTAATGTATGTTTTTCATCACGTTGTAAACTCGGTTAAAAAGCCGATGTTTCATACTTTTTTCCTTCGTCTTCACATCCAATATTTAATTTTTTTGCCAATAAAACCCATTTGTATAGACAACGACTTACCGAACGAATTTTGGTCGTGTGAGTGTGAATGTGTGTCGTGATACCGAACCTAGCGTAATCGCCGCTGTATCAAATAGAAAAATTCTATCTCGTCTCAATCCTAAAACGTTACACCGATTTTACACGTATCCTGATATCTACTCCTAGTTAATGTCCCGTTTTTCCCATTCAATTATCCTTACTCTTCTGTACCTTCTCCTTCTACGTTGATTATGCGGCAAAGACGACTGGGTACGAGGAAAAGAAAGGAACTCTCCAACAGCACTGCGGGTTTTGCACAACGATGGCTCGAGAGTGCGTTTTTTGGAAATCTCGCGAACGGTTGTGTACATATCGCCGTGAAGATGAGCCTAAAAACTCGTAATTTCTCGAGAACGTACTCGTTCTTTGGGTCTTTATACTTTTATTTCGATAGTCTCCTAATGAAATTGTGCCGGACATTTTATTAGCTATCTCAACGAGACAGTGCAGTGTTTCGATTATAAAATTTATAATTGTTCCGACGGTGGGAAATTTTTCTAAATTGCTTACGATTAAACCCTCTTGGAAAGTTTCGTCAAAAGCTGTGTGTCGATTCGTGGTTGTCATGCAGGATAAACAGATTCGAGTGGCACGAGTCAAAATCCTGAATTTCGTGAGTCCCACCTTACGAGTTTTCGCCTCCCAGTTTTTTCGTGGTTGCTTTTACCTGAGAGGTGATTCGCGAGTATTCAATTATGGACGGAGCATATTTTGAGTACCAGACAAAGAGCTTTTCCATCGTTTCGATAAAAAGGAGCGTCATACATGAAGAAACCTGATTCGACGATGGCAGTCCCATCACACTTTAATCGATAGAGACTCATTCAATTCTACACGCACCTAGCAGGACTCATATTTACCCTGACCAGTTTGTTGTTAGATTTAAGTTTCGGTGTTAAAATGTATGTTTTGTATGAACTTTGTCGGGTTCACTCTTTTTCACCGAATAGCTTAGTTCCGAAGTTGGTCGTTGATAGCAATCAAGATTCTAAATTTGAAATGAATCTCGAAAAAGATTTTATATACGCCGAATAGCTTTCCTTTTTTTTACTCTACGATGACTTCTTTCGGCAAACTTTCTAAATTTTTAATTTCAGCTTACCTCAGCTACCTTTCGATTGAATTTTTTCAATCCTCGTGTACTCATTTATTTTTACTTCGACCATCCGGCTTTCGTAGGTCTCTGCTCCGGATGAATAGCGATATGACAGACTCCCTCTTTGAGTCTGGTGAGGTTGTAGAGCTTACACTAACGATGACGCTAGTCTCCTCTCGTATTTATGTATCCTATAGCCTAGGTGATCTCTAAAAGTGAATCTTCGCGAACCAGTACCATACCCCTAGATTATCCTTTCGGCCCTGACGAAAAGTATCCATGTTCTACTGACTGAGCTAATCGGTCCTATCGTGGGGGGTAGGACCGAGATCAGAGTCGTGCGTACTGCCTGAAGTGTCGATCTAGTCTATGTTTATGGCTGTGTGAGAGTTTTTTCTGGCGTAAACTCGATCATTTGATTCGGTTGCTGTCTCGATAGGTTAGGTATACTGAAGTTCCTGTATAGTTTGTGTGCTGTCGAGGACTCCCCCCTCTCTACTCCAGTCCTTGTTACATCACAATTTTTTATCAAGTTTTTCAACAATAAAATCCACGTGCGCGTAAGCAAAAAATTCCGTAATAACTTTTGGTTATTTTTACGCTCGAGAACAGTCACCATTCTCGATAATTTACGTCGACTTTTTAAATTATTTATAATAATACACCTAAAATAAGACAAAAAAACTCGCAGTCCACTTTATGAGCCGCTCGGAGTTGCCTTCATTAACCTTGTTAATTGAGGCAAACAGTGAACCTGTTTTATGGAGCCTTCGTTATAGTAGGAATTTCGAACTTCAGCCTTCATCATATTAGGCCTAATATACTATACTTCTAGGCTCGTACTACGTAGCCTGAAAAATGTCAAACCGTAGCTTTCGTTATACTAAGCCTAATATACCATACTAGGCTTATAATAACTAGCCTAAGGAATTTTACACTTTAGCCTACATTATACGTACTGGTTCTAATATACTGTACTACGCCTATAATAAGTAGCCTGGAAAATGTCAAACCGTAGTCTTCATCATACTACGCCTAATAGACAATACTAGGCCTAAAATACGTAGGCTAAAAAATCTCAAACTTCAGCCCTCATTATCCTGGGCCATACTATACAAGGCCTATGAAGACTAGCCAAAAAATTTCAGCCTTCGTTATACTCGACTTGATATACATTATAACTAGGCTTATACTAACTAGGTTATTAATACACAGTACATATATTATACTAAACTAGCCTGAAACTCCTATATAACTTGTAGGAAGAAATTTTTCCAATACGTAGGCCGGAGGGGATATCAGTGACGTGCTAGGGTGACTTGGATAAACTTATTGTAACAAATGAATCTACAAGTCTGGCTTCCGCAGACCCTCTCTCTAACGGCTGTTCAGTTTGCTCAGCAACGTTTTCTCAACAAGACAACGTCGCGGTCCTTGAAGTGCACCACTCTCTGCACATCTCAGCGCGATTGTTGGTAATCCAGGTACACCAGTAAGGTTGTTGGGTAATTCCGCTTGTGTCGGATCTGGACGATTTCCGGTGGACAGTTGAAAACAAAGATGCCTAATTATTTTGTACGATGGCGAGTAGATCTTGACTAGCGGCCAACGGTCAATTCTGCAAACCCATTCTTCTTCTTTGGTTCAAGTAACGCATCAGCTCATAAACACACGGACGTACGTCATCGACAATAAAGAATCATATTGTAGAAACAGACGCAAAGCATGGCTTGGCAAAAATTTGACTGTTTCCATTGGTAAAGCGGCAACCGAATCGTTGAATTATCTTGAGCCGTCGCGAATTTGCAGCCGTTTCTGTTACTGGCGTTTGAATGGACTTCTCATCGAGAAAATTTTGACCGATGTCCGAGGGATCATTAAGTGCGAATCCCACTTCTGATTTAAATCAGAAGATTAGAGAGAGGCTTCAAGAGATGTTTACTGTTCCGTATCATACAACATAATCAGAGAAGAGATGGCTAACTTCAATGCAAAAATTAAGGACAAAAAACGCATATATTTGCCACGTGAGCGTTGTGATCGCTTTGTTATTATTGGTTAATAAGTGTGCTGCAGCGGCAGTGTTTGCAGCATTCCAAATATATTTTAGTGTTGTAGTAAATAATATCCGTTCATGTGTAGTAGTAGTGGTGATATACAACGGCGATTGCAGCGCTAACGTGGCAAATATATGCGTTTTTTGTCTTAAAAATTAACCAAGAGTTAAATATCTCTTCTCTGAACATAATAATAATAGTTTGTTGGTGTGGTTCACGTGTCTGGGTTGCTGTTTTCTCGGGTGAATAGTTGATTTTCAACAAGTCTCAGAAACTCGCAAACCTTCTTCCAATATTTTACTTTTGGTAATAGGTGGAGATACAGATGAGGTAGTTTTCACTGATTTTCTCTCTATTGAAGTTGGTATGGTTGGAGTTTTGATAAGTGTAGTTACCGCTGGTTGGCTTGATGCATTCTTTGGATTCTCTGTAGATGATGACGGATTGGTAGCTGGTGCAGATGTCTTGGTTCCTTTTTTGTTAGCTGGTTTGGTAAAGGTCTAGATTTTTAAATTCTTCTTGTAGATTGCGTGGTAATGCAAAGCCTGTAACTGCTAGTAACCCATCTGCCTCACGCAAGTTAATAAAAAGGTATTGGGTAAATTCAAAAATGGGGAAATTTTAGAGGAATTTATTGTACTTGTTTCAAAACTATACTCTAATAAAGTTTTTGCATCAAATGATGATGAAATGAAGAAAGCTAAAGGAGTAAAGAAAAATATTATCAAAAAAGCTCACGCAGCAGCGTAAGCATCACCGACTTTTCAATAATTTGCGATAAAATAATTTACACATGCCCCCCATATCTAAACTTCATTGTTTCTTAGTTAGGAGCTGATTGTGATAATAATATTGTAAGATATTCCACTTACTCTTCTATTGTTCAATTCATTTCTAATCTTTTTAATAGGTACTTTTATAATTTTCAAATTCAGGATAACTCAAAAAGGAGTCGATTGATAGCTTTCTCTCCCCATACGTAAATTAAACTCTAAATAGAAGAACGGGAACGGAACATGGCTCTATTGAAATTAAAATATAAAACTTTGGTGATTTAGAAGAATCTCAAAGTATTAACCTGACTGTCCATTTCCAGAAACACTGTGAGATAGGTATATGAAGTCGATAATTACGAAAATCAAAACATAGATGAGGAAAATTGAAATGGCCAATGAAACTTCCACTCCTTTGTCTTTACCTAAATTTCATTACTCCCCAGAGTTTAGGCTACGAGCCATTGCGATAACGTAGAAAAAAAAAAAAAAAATGCTATGCATACCTACATAAATCAGTCATATATGACTGGTAATGAGAAGTTTTCACAGCCAATAGGTGTACAATGCATCAGAGGTACCATCGGGCGAAATGACTCAAATAAAATAAACAAGCGTGATTCAGCTTTTTCGGCTCTATACGTGGACTACTTATATTTTGAGATTTACTCAAAAACCACTTGTTCAATCGATACAAAAATTACAGAGCAATAAGATTGAATCCACTATGACGTAACGCAATGATATGAAGATAATAAGATTGATATTCTTTGAGAAACAACACTAAAAAATTCGAGGGAAATTCAGGATTACTCAACTACTCACCCAATCTCAGAAAGAAATGCACACGCCCAACTTCAGATAATCCACTACAACTTGACCAAACTTTTCGAGAATACATCCGGTAGTTTTTGAGGAGTTGCGTGGACAAAAAAAACCTTATAAATATATAAGGATACCTGAAATTTTTTTATTAGTCTCAGGATGATCTAGGACCTCTAAAACGTCGAGAAAATTCTTTCCCGGGCTTCGCCGTCATAACTGTGTCGGGATAAGTAATACCTGACTTTTCATTCGAAAAGTCGGTAAAACCTATCTCATAATGATTATAAGATATATTTAGAAAATAAAATAACTAAGATTATTAAACAGAAGATGATAAGGAGTAAAAAACATGAAATTTATACCATTGAACAGAATAAAAGAGGATTAGGTCCATTTGATGATAAAAGATTTTTGATTGATGGACAAACTGATACATTACCATGGGGTTATTATAATACAGTACCTAGAGAGAAATTTGAAAACTCTAATTAAAGAAAAGGGGGTATTATTACAAATTACCTTTTTTTTTTTTCAAGTGGACTATTCAATAATTTATGAATAATCGAGCGAAAGTATTCGATGATTATTTAGGGATCTTGAATTTTCTTCACTTTCTAGAAGGGAAGGTATTTTGTATGCATCAGTATATAATGTAGATGCCGCGGAACTACTCGTACACTTCCTCGTCAAGGTTAAACGTTAAAAAAGTAGTTCATGAGAGAAACTGCATTTCCACATCAAGGCGCGAAAAACGAACAGGTTTAATTTAGCGTTCTATATACTTGTACTCTGCAGAACTACACTTCGTCGTGAAGGAAAAAAATTCGAATACTTGAGCCTCAAAATTTCTTGAGTGTTGAAAAAATTTCGTCTCTTGAAAAACAGGGGTTAGGTGCTCTAATTTGCTTAAAAATTTAATAAAAAATGTTGAATGTAAAATCTCTTGAATAATTCTAGAAAATAGGTTTTTTTTTTTTAATGTAGAGTAGTTTGAGTGTTTGGATATGAAAGCGAAGGAAAAGGTATGAAATGTTGGCTGTTTAATCGAGTGGGGGAGGTGGCGTAGAACATACATCAGATATCTACTTATAAAGAAAGCAATTGATGAACGATCAAACGACCATCAACTCTCCGAATGAAAGAGTTTTGCTTTACTCATTTGGCAGCCTAAGTTACCTACAATGAACTCTAAAATTTTTCACGGTAGGTAATTTTTAAATCACTACTTTTTAATATTTTTTTCCATTTTTTCTCTTGAATTTTCAGAACGGATTTCTCTCCGCTATTCCATACGTCACCATGTGGATATCGGCAATGATATGTGGCATTATTTCCGATTGGCTGATCAAACAATGCGCATTGAACATCACTTTAGTGCGCAAAATATTCATTACTATAGGTTGCTAAAACTTTTTATATTTGGAAATAACTTACGGTATCAATGGCTGTTTACAGTATAAGTAGCGTAGGTGAGTCGCAAACGTCTAGGTATTCTCATTATAAGCCTTACCTACGCCGCGTGTACTGTACAATGGCTTTAAAACACAAATAGGTACATCAGAAGTATATGTTTTTGCACATGAGCAGACTGTGTTTCGCTTATTTACATTTTTCTGATCTTTTCACAACCGTTAGCCGGGGTGAAAAGTCCATCGTAACGTCATTTCGGTCGCGATCACGCTGAAAAGCGCTACCTATACGTTACTAATAATCTTTTCACAAAAACGTCCTCCTGACGTATGCGCGTCTTAAAGTTAATTAGATAGACTGTTCAACGTAAAAACAAAGTTATTTTTAATTCAAAATTCATCCGTTAGCCTACCGGTAGCCGGTCTATATATTACTATAAAAAAACTTCTCAATTTTTTTAAAGCATCCGTGTCTTTTAAATTTGTAATTAATCAGTTACCTACAGGTACTATCCCTATTTTTCCATACGAGTCTGAATAAGAGAAAGCACTATTTGAGTCACAAACAAAGAAAAACAAATTATCGATGTCTCTATTTTTTGATGATCACAAAAATACTTATCAAAAAATGGATGATATTATTCCTTTTCAGCACACATACAGTTAAAAGATACCATTTTCTTCGTCATTTCATTTTAGCTTTCAAACATCCCACAAAAAGAGTACCGTAACTATTCTTTCATATTTCTTCGTAAAATAATATTATTATCGAAGTATATTACTGGCTATCCATATTTGTATGCAAGATTTTTCATCTTTTCAAATTTAAAAGGATGCGTACCTATTTTTTTCTGTCTTTATCAGCTGCTTCCGGCCCTGCCGTAGGTATAATGGCCGCTTCGTATTCTTACTGTGATAAAGTCAAAGTGAGCGTGTGGCTCACGATCGGTATGGGTTTGATGGGTGCATTCCTACCCAGTCTGAAAGTAAATCCCTTAGACTTGAGTCCAAATTATGCTGGAAGCCTAATGGCCATTGTAGGAGGTTTGGGCGCTGCGTCCGGAATCGTTACTCCATTACTCGCAGGCGAGCTAACCACACATGTAAGTAATCTATGTACGAGTACCACATTTCTCCAACTTATATGTGTATGATGAATGTAAGGTCGTTCATAGGGGACAATGTCGGAATGGAGATTAGTGTTTTGGATTGTAGCCGCTATGTTGGTGGTTACAAATATAATCTATCTTATATTTGGCTCTGCGGACGTGGAGCCGTGGAACAGTTTTGATCAAGAAAGCCAAGAATCAAAACCTGAAAACGGCGACGGAAAACCGCGTTTACGTCGAGATGACGGATGCGATAAAACGTAAATTAGTTTACTCGTCCTAATGTTAACTGCGTTGACGAATTCCGTCTTATTTGTTGAACACGAACATCATTCTTACGTGCAATTTAAAAACTTTGCGGCGACAATGGTTCGTAATTTTGTGATTCGAACCACGAACCATTGAGCCCGTTTTAGCGCTTCGATAAGAATTTTTAACGAGAAACAAAATTAGGTACCTAATGAAATTATCTAAACACCGTCTGCAGAATTGGAGTGTACAATAGAACATGGTGTTTATCCATTTGTTAGAATACATGTACTTACCTATTACCTCAACCTGTTGTTATGTAATCAGGTGATTGACTTATTTACCTATATGAAGATTCTTATTTCCTTGTTTTTACCTATTCATTATCATTAGTTGTTCTTATGCTAGGTGTATACTTAAATTACTATCTTGTAAAGTGTCTGTCGAATTATCGCATTTTTAAACCAGCATTTAATATAGATGTTTTTTTTTTTTTTTTTTTTTTTTTTTTTTTTGTCCACTCTGCAATAATTTACGCTTATTGATTTTTGTCAAATCCGATCATCACTAATTTTACCACATATCTCTGAGAACAAATTGAAATGTTATTTACTTGCAAAATTTTCCAAGAATATACGATATAAGACCATTGAGGATCTATCTGTACAAAGGGCGTTCGTGAAGAAAATTCATCACAGAAACATCAGTTTGAAGTTTCAGCTCAAAATATCTCCGCAACAACGAGTTTAATCAAAAAAATTATGAGAATAAAAATGAAAGAGCGACTCTTTTTTTATAAGATGCGACAATCGTATTTTGAATACATTCAGTGACGAACAAAGTAGAGATTCTTGAAAATATGATAGCGGACGCCCTTTTTGCTGAGATGAAAAAAATCATGGGTTAAAAGAAGAAAAAAAAAAAAAAAATTATAAAAGATAGTTTATGATAGAATCAATATCCAGAAAGAATTAATGACTACAAAGCACCTTGCTAGAGTCAACGAGGTCAGGATCGATGTTGACCTTATGATTCGTAGGAGGCTCACAAGGAAATGCCTTGACTCTACGACCTCCCTCCCCCCGGGATTTACGCCAAGATGGTAGGAAACGGTGGATTAGGCTCCCGTTTCTGGGCAAGTTTTACCCTCCGCCCCTTCGGTTTTCAGACGGCCTTCTATAATGTCAACACGGTTAAGAGCCTTTTCGTCAGACTAAAGGACCCTATCCCAGTGGCCGAGAGGGGAGGGGTTTATAGGGTGGCTTGTGGAGATTGCCCTAGCGTCTATATAGGAATGACCAGCCGTCAGCTCCAAATTAGAGTTGACGAACATAAAAAAGCTTGGAGGAAAAAGAAAACAGGGGAGTCAGCCTTTGCTGATCGTTTGATCGAAAGTGGTCACAATTTTAAAGAGGGATCCGAAGTCCTCCTTCATAGGGAAAACACTTACTTCAAGCGTCTGGCCCTTGAGAAAATAGAAATCCTCCGACATCAGAATAATAATAGCGTTACCGTTTTGAACAGGTACATTCCTGAAGAAAGACTGATCGAATTAGTATACGGGAATGATTCACATTTCGATGACTCGTAGCTTCGGTCATGATTTCGTTTGATGTCGCTTGATCTTGTTGGTGCTGGGTTTAGTCGCTTTCCACACTTCGAGAATGGCTGATTAGCCCGAAAGCGCTCGTGTTTTCAATTATCGTGCGGTCTTTTGCATTTTTCTTCTGTGTTACTCTTTCGAGTATCCTCGTCGTAGTTTATGATCTGAAACGCACAAAAATCGAGGTCTTCGCAAAAAAAGCGTCCGAAAAATACGCCCTTTTTACTGATAGGTCTGTACATTTGCCCCATTTAAGTATAAAATATTCCTGTTTTACCTACTTCCTGTTGGCCAAGAGAGAGAATTGCAGATAATTTCTTTCTAACTGAGAAAAGTATATGAGTAGAATTGAACATGACAATTATCATGATTGTGTAGGATAATAAATTTACCTAGGTAGGTAATCTATACTTTTATGATGCCTTTTTGTCGTTAAAAATATTTGCGGGTGTTGCGACGTATGAAGTCAACATCTTAATTCACCCACTAGTCCAGTCGTATTGGGAAATGTGGTGTGAATATTGAGGGACAACTGAAATTTGACGTGTTCGTGTAATTTATCACCTTATACAACATACTGAACGTCACGCTCGATATGACTTGCGGAAGGTCCCGAGGGGGCTAAAAAGTGTGGTCCAGATTGATTTTTTGTGATTTTAAGGGTGAATAAAATTTATTGAATCTTCCAAAGTACGACCCATATTGTAAGAATAAGGAGAAAGAACCACGGACGTAACAATTTTATTATAGAGTAGAAATATGATGTAGTACAACGCAAATGCTACTTTAAAGGCGACCGGTTTCGAACGGATCTAAGCCGATCATCATCAGGACTCAATCCATTCGAAACCGGTCGTGTGTTTAGAGTAGCATTTGCGTTGTACTATACATCATATTTCTACTCTATAATAAAATTGTTACGTCCGTGGTTCTTTCTACTTATTCTTTAAGAGTGAATGTCAGTTCAAGAGATAAAAATAATAGAGCGTCAAAAAATACATTAATAATGTTCTATTAAAAATTTCCGTGCGATACTGCATTTTTGAATAAATGAAGGATGAAAGTAGAATAGTTGCAAAAGTAACGCATGATATGCTTGCCACTTGCAACGCGAGCGTCAGCCGCCCTTAATTGAGATTTAAAAATATTGCTTGCCTCCAAACTTGAGATTCTTTTCTTTATGATTTTCAAATCATGTTACATCAGTTAATAGTTCTCGATCTATAATATTCATTTATTTATTGTGAGTCGACAAATAATTTCTTAAATTTTCAATTATAGGAAATGTGAGGCTAGAATTAATGAATTCTCGAAGTTACGACTTGTAATATAGGTAAGAGCTATAGGAGCTTGAAGATTTTGTGGTGAGTTTGTATGAATATGAAGCTGATAATCTTTCAAAAGAAAAGAAAGAAAGTAGTGGACGATGGCTAAAATAGTACTCTCGACTAAAACGCGAAAATATTTGTACATTCGGGCCCTACAACCGCTAGGTTCGCTGTAGTCGCGAAAATGGAACCGGGGTGAAGGAAAAAATTGCATTTGTCTCAATGTAATTTCAATTTGAAATATCTTTGGAAAGAAGCAATTTTTTGAAAAAATTGAAAGAACTAAATTTGCTGATCATAAAATTTCCTTTCAAATGAAATTATCAGTTTTGAAATACATTGAAATTTTATGAAAACAGTTACTACCCGCTCACCTCGATACCCGCAATGTCTATTATGTACCCGGTTGCGTTATCAGCGAAGCTAGCGCTGTTGGGCCCGAATTGTAAAGTACAGATACACACAAGTTCACGATTGCCTCAATTTACTCAACACTGAAGGTATCGTACACTATAACGAGCAAGTGACAGGACGCTCGCGTTATGTCGACTCTCGTTGTGGATGACAAGACAATACATTTCAGGCCTACATAGTTTATAACGCGTTACTTCCATAACTTAGTAACTTATCTAACTTTCATCCTTCATTTATCCAAAAATGGAGCATCGCACGGAAATTTTGAATGATACATCATTCATGTATTTTTTGACACTCTACAATTTTTGTCCCTTAACTTTTTTTTTTGAAAAACCAATATTCACTCTGAAAATCACGAAAAAGCAATCTCGATCACACTTCTTTGCCCCCTGGGGAAAATACGCACATCATATCGAGTGTGATTTTTAGTACATTGTACGATATGGTGATAAATGACATATGTTCCTATCAATTCCGTACTTTTATAATTTTTAAAACACGCATGCATCGTAAGTACGTTTTTGCGAAACGATTTTCAGTGACGTAGGTAAGGATTTTCAGTGTTAGCGCGGAGCGTGTGAAAAAAACGAAATAACGTCACCGATGGTCTTTTACACACGGAAAACCGTTGAGAAAAAACTATGACGTAAACATGCCGCACGAAAAACGTATACTTTGGATGTACAAATTTGTCTTCAAAGTATTTGTGTTTTAAAGCTTTGTACAGTACAAGTGTTGTAGGTGAGTCTTTATAACTCGTACATACATTGCTTCACTCGCTTTGCTCGCTCCGCAAACGTATGTACTCGTTATGAAAAGACTCACCTACGCCACATGTACTGTAAATAGCCATTTCATCTAATATGACTGGACTACACAGAAAACAGTATGTATAGGGTATTTCCTGACGAACTTTCCAATTTTTTTATATTTTCCAACAAATCGTCAATTTACTTTTCTAGAACGATTCGATGGCTTAATTTTTTAATATTTTTCCAACAAATCACTCCTTTAGAAGGAATCGAGGGAGCCTTGAATTGTTCAAACGTGTTATAGGCCTAATTCTCGTAAGAAGGTTTTCTTGATATTGAGCATAGTACCAGTACTTCGTTTATGGGTCAACACCATCTGTATTGTCGGTCGAGGTCACGTAATTATAGAGCTTGGTTTCAGCCCCGTTTCGAGTTTCCGTTTATGAATAGAGTCGCCGAAGTTTTGATCTTGCAAAAATGCCACTCACCCACTTACCTATTGCTTGAATGTAAGAAATGAATTAGGCCTACATAAGAAAATATCTACAGAACGGAACCGCGTATAAATTCAGTAGCACTTGAATATATTTAATGGCAGTCTTTTTTTAAAGCAGACTCGTTAGAAAGGTCAACATATGATTCTGGTATGGAGACATCGCTGAAATCAGCTTTATCGCGTTTACTACATTTCAGTTCTACTCTAATGACGTATTTTATTTATTGTTAGACATTCAGGCAAACAGCGCAGGCTATCGGAATTCTTCATCTCACTCAGTCGAAGATAACTGATGTAATCGTAATCGCATTGGCGGACTATTTGTTGTACCTATCATTTATCGAATGGATTCTCTTTTCCCGTTCAAAATAACTGGCAGCACCAAACGTTGTCGTCAATTACAAAACGTGATGTGACGTGTAAATCCATCACTATATTTATTTCTACTTATCAGACGAGAAGAAATTCGTGATGAAACTAGAACCCATTTTTCTACTCATTCTGTGTAAGAAAATACTTTTTTCACTTCTTCACAAAATATCTTTTCGAGCTTGATCTCTAATTCAAGCATTCGCTATGTTCATTTTTAGGTATCGTATTCTTTTCGAATGTTGAAGACAGTCTGGCTAGAAAAAGAAACGAAGCTTTCAAACGATGTCTCAAACAAATGAAAACCAGTTTCAAACATTGTTTTATGAAATTAACTGGCAGAAACGAAAGACCAGAGCTAGACAGTCGACAGAAGGCGAACGAAACTGTTGAGTCCGTCCAGCAATCAAGCGATGTCAGCCGCGAAAATGAGACCGTGTACGACGCGGTCACGCCGACAAACTATTCGTCGGCGGAGGAAAGATACGATATGATGGACAGGCTGCAGGCCACTCTGATGGAAAAAATTAGTAAGGTACCGCCGGGTAAATTGAGAGTTGAAGTGATGGAGAAATTCAAGAAAGAACTGGGTAGAATGGTGAGGATAATGCCCGAGATGAAAAACCATTCCGAAGAAGAACCGATGGCCAAGTTATACGACTCGCTTATAGAGAAATTGGACAAGGAAGTGCGGGAACTGGACGAACAAGAACGAATGCATGATCCTAAGTACAGAAAGAAAGTAGAGGAACGGTATGAGCGCAAGAAATTAGAGGAAGAAATGAATAAAATGCAAAAAACGTTGTCCGCTGATTTAGAAAGACGTTCAAAATTGCATTTTACGGAGAATGTATCAAACAGAATTCGAGGTAATTTTAAAAACTACTTAAGTTGAATAGTATAATGAATTACTATCCCCATTCATCTTCCTTCTTTATATTCAAAAATACCCGTCTCTCGAAGGAAGAATTCATTTTCATTTCAACTTCATTTGCAGAACAGCAAAATTTAAGAATGCGTTTACTACCTATATGGTCGTTGATTTTTTATGAAAACTTGAATCAGTTTGAAAATGAACGATGCAGATGAATTTTCGGAATCTTATTCATACATTCTTACTAGAAATTGAGGAATACAAGAAAATTTCGTGTGTAAAACCAGCCATTTGCTCGTCTAAGGTTGCCTATTACAGTTTTTTTTTAATTCAGAAAACACAGTATTTTTCTTGGTCAGGACGTTCATAAAATGAAATAATACCTAGCCAAAGTTTTTAAAAATCAGTCGCTCGTTATTTAATTAGTCCACAAAACTGCTGTGGAATGAACCACATGGTTAAGTTATTATACATATGATGATACTGTAGAGTGTAGAATGTCGGTTATCTCCGCGTTTACAAAACGGTAATTCAACATTTTTCAATTCTTATCAGAATGATAAAACAAGAATCATACAAAATAATTATAGGTAGGTACTAGACAAAAACGAATATCTAGGCTCAATTAAACCTGCAAGTCAAAGGTTCAAATTATAGTCCTTGTACGGAGTATTACAGCTTCCCCTATAACTTCGTATCATGCTTTAAAATCGTTCAATTTACTTTTTTTTTATTGTTTATTTTTTTAATGCTATTCCTTCGGTCGAAGTCGATACCTAGCCAAAATGTAGCCACCTTTTTAAGAATTTGATAGGTAATAAAAATGAGCTGCATACTATCAGGTACTATGCTCGAGTTATCCTGGCAAATCAAACCTTGTTCTGAAATTAGACTTGACAATTTAAGCTAATTTTGGGGTATACTTACCAATGTCGGTAACTCGGTATTACTTTTGTTTTTGCTATTTTCTCTGAGCCCTTATGCTCAATTTTCCATCGTTTTCTGAAGCATTTACTTGTCGACAGGGATTCATTATAATATTATTATTATTATTATTATTATTATTATTAATTTTGTTGGTCGAAAGATGATATTTTGTTTATTTCAATTCTATTGTAACTTTCGACCTAAAAAAAAAATCATTTTTGACTTAAATTCAGTTATGAACTTTCGACCTACAAAATTGTGACTTGGTGAATCAATTAAACGTCACGTGCCTAAGTGTTCTTCTTATCTCAATCAATAATAGAAATTTTTTTTCGTGGAACGCACCTTCCAACACAGAACAGTACGGTATCGGTATTTTATACTCGTCTTTGTACGTTTTTCAAAACATCCATTATTTAGATACCTACACGAATTACTTTTCCAGAAAAAGTCATGAATACATCGTCGCTTAAAGAAGAACTTACCGCCACTATGGTCGACTTCACAGAGTCCAGAGATACGCTCGACGAAATAAAAAGAAATTGCAGACAAGTTAACAGAATTTACGAGGTCAACGTTTCTGCTACGATTGATTTGGCCAATTATCTTTTACAGAACGTCGACCTCAAAATCGATTTCATGACCAGCATTGTGAGAATAATGAATCATCAACCAAATTTATTGTCCGGTGAGTTCGTAATATTCAATTACCTAGGTAATTTTGCAATTCTAATTCGGTGTGTGAGCTAGAAAGAAATATTTTTCCGTACGTAGCTTGTTTATAATGTGAGTACAAGCAGAAATGCCCATGCTTTGGACGAAACCCTTATATGTACCTAACCCAAGCCTGTAATTTCTTGAAGTTCGACGATCCCCCCTTTACTTGTTCAACTACTCATTCTCAATTATTACCCTATCTATTCTCTGATCTCTGCCCCTTATTGAGAGGCCCTCTCCATCATTAATATTTTTTTTTTCATCCTCAAAGCTTATCCTGTATGGTTTCTGATTGAACTTTCTCAACTCACTTGATTTAGGAAAATCAAACACTTCTACACCGACACACAAACTCTTACCTGACTCGTGACCCTGCTGCCCGAATTGTAACTCACAATTATATTTATCAACCAATTGTCAACTATAAACTTATTCATATAATCATAAATACCCAACTTTTCCCTGTGACATTTCACTCACCAATGAAGAAATTTATCTGCGGTTGAAGCTGCTATTTCCCCTCAAATGCCGCTTCCTAGCTCTCACTACCAATTTTCTTGTATCGACAACTCAATTCACTCAGCTTCCAATTCACCGACCCGTACTATATCGACATAATTCTCTCCTCCTTACTCTTGAGTCTGAACTATTCAAACACCTCAAATTGAAGCAACTACCTCCTATCATATCATTCACTTCTCCGTAGCTAACCCCCTTCTCCTCCGAAGTACGGGTATTATATTCAAAGGTTATTTCGTAGTTTTATCCTTGGATTTAAAAAGAATTTTTTTATGATGCGACGCTGGCTTTGCGAAATCCGAATAATGTGGAGAATGGATGAAGCTATTTTCAGTATAGGTAGGCCAATTAAATTTTTAAGAGACGAAATTGCTCTTGGTGATTGAATTTTTGGAAACCGACCTCTTTAGGTGTCTTCTGCGTTCCTAACGCTGAAAATTTCACTAACCGAACGACAAAACACATATCAAAGTTATGAAACGGCCGGTAGAGTCAGAGAGCTCGAGAGCGGGTAAAATGGACAAGCACTTTGTTTTCGATTCAGTATGAGAGTGTGTATCATTGCGTGTAGTGTATCAAGTAAAGTAACACACACTCTTAGGTCCGCTGAACTGAGAACAAAATGGATGTCCATTTTACCCGCTCTCGAACTTCCTAGAGGAGTGTGCACACTGAAGTGGCGTTCACAAATAATACGGTATTTTTTTCTTGGCAGGTACTTTCGAATTTGATTTCACCAGAGTTATCTTCGATCACAATTTGCTCCCGAAAGCATCAGCTGAAATATACGAAATGACGCGTTGTTTTGCCGAGATGAGAGAATTACATTACAAAATTAAGAACCGAGATTGGAGTCTTTTGGCTAATAAAACAGGAGTTTTATTTTCTCGATTGAATAACGAGTTAACGAAGCAAAGACATTTATTCTTGATGCCACCATCGTCTTGATCAACAGTAGGCTGTCTACAAAATTGGGTACTTATGCTTTTCAGAAAGGAAACGTTACTCTTTTTTGAATTAATATTCTGCGTTGGATGATTTCAAGAACGAATTTTTATTAATTTTGTAGCTTTCTTCTTGAATGACAACAATTTGAATGTATGTAATAATCGTGTTTTGAGTTTTGATAAAGGCATTTTCAACTCAAGAAAGGGTCTTATCATTTCCTCTTAAAAATTTATGTACATATGCTTACACGTTGCTCAAATATCTATTTACAGATTTAGTTTCATTCAGGATCCATATGTTACAAAGTATTTTGCTGATCTTAATTTGTGAACTCGGGCAAAAAAACAGCATTCATACTTAGCTGCAAAATACGCTTCAAATTTCTTCAGAAAAAAATGCACAACTTTTTGTAGTTATTACCTTACACATTACGAACATGAAAAGAGAAATTTTTTAAAAAATTTCGCATTCGTTCGCAGGTAAGAGAAAAACTCAACGAAAAGTTCCTATGAAGATGATTGGTGTGCCCACGGTGATTACAAACGGATACAGACTTCTACGAATGTAAATATTTGAATTTTTATTATTTTCAAAAAATCTTGGGAAAAAAAAACTCATCACAAAAGGTGCGGTCGGATGAGGTATGGACCAAAAGTGATTACGAAAGTGACGAAAGAAAATTGCGTAAAGAAGATACTAAATATGATAGGAAAATTTTTTGCCGCGAACAATATAACACAACAGAATAAAACAATAATACAATATTTCTTGACATAAAATTGAGAAGAACAATATTTAAATGCAACGTTTAATGAGATACAAATAAAAAAATAATAATAGTAATCTCAACAAAATCTTGGAATAATAAAAAAAAGTGGATAACTTCTTTATCACGTATTTTAAAAATTAATCAAGAACTTCTTATTAATAATTTGATTGAATTCAATATTATAAAAAAATAACACCGACGAAAATATTGCCAAATAAGGGTATCATAAGGCTTATCAAAGGTTATTATCGCTCTATTCTAAGAAAATAAGGAACAAAGACTACTCGAAGATACAACAGGACATCTGTTTCAATTGTTTTCGATTGGACTTCTCTTTGATAGAACAAAACAATAAGGACCATATAGTTGGATACATCATAAGTCTTATTAAAGCTTTTCGCTTCTCCATAAATCTATTTTTAAGAAAATGAAAAGATACTACTGAGAGAACAAGAGAACAAAAGATTTGACTTGATTGTTTTCAAGTTCTGTATGTATGGTTCATCAGGTGTTACATTCTCTTTTACCTTCGCAGACATAATAATAATAATTGAAAAAAAAAAAAAAAAAAAGGTAAAAATGAATACATATTTTGAGTTCAACAAGTCCATTCAAGATAATCAAGAATGAAAAATACAGGAACAAAAGGAACAAACTAAATATTAAAAACATCTGACAAACCTAGTTGTTTTTGACGAGAGTTCAACTTATATTTATCAGAAAAAAAAACCTTTTCATCCACTAATGATTTCATAAACGATTGACAAAAAGAGGAGAAGATAAAAAATGAGGTAAAATGTAGAAATTTCATCAGCTCAATTCTACTTACCTTGTGCTAAACATTCGGGACAACTAGTATCGCCCTCGAAAGTGTGATAGATATGTCGATTTTCACAAACAACCCAATTGTAAACTGATACTTCACTTAAAAAATCGAAATATTTTATTTTCTTAATCGACGGGTTATTGAAACTATACTTTCCATTGTTTGGTACCACATCCAGAAACTCCTGAAATAATGTATCTATTTGTCGTTCCTTCTTTACACCGAACATCTTCGGCGTGTAGATTAAGGATTCTATTTCTTCGCTGATCTCTTGTAACCTTTTGTTTTTCTTCAACTTCTTCACACCAGTTTCTTGCAACAGAATACTATAATCAAGTATTCTGTGCATTCTGATTAATTCACTACGAAACCCGTTCATTATATGCTTGTTTTTCAACAACACTTTCATTTCGACGCGGTCCAACACGTCCGATAACAGTTTGATCCCTAACTGAAAATCATTTCGGTTCGTAAGTTCTACGCTTGCAGAATTTAATCTACGACCTATGCTATTGAAGAATTCGGTAAAATAACTGATAACCGCCATGTCTTGTTTGTTAATTAAATCGTGCTTGTCATAAATAGCGCGTAGGAAACCAATTTTGATTTTCGAAATTCCGAGAAGACCTAGAACATACGAATTATTACTGAATTCACAAAACCGTTTCTTCAAGAAAGTATCGTTAATGTGAAATATTCACCTTTATCGTCAAACTGGTACACCTCTTTGAGATCAGCTATCACTTTCTCCCTCATATTCGTAAGTTGTGGTCCCAAACCGTGTACTTTCTTATAAACTGCTATAATTTGTTTGTATTTACTTTTGATACGATTCATGAACCGTTTCGTACTTGTGATGACTTTCTCGCAATTAGGACACCGATACATTTCAACGTACGAACTGACGCTATGGAGGTGGTCTTCAAAAGCGTGAGATTCGAGTACACATCCGCAATCTTCCAACATGACATATCTAAATAAGAAAAGATTGAGTTATTCGGACAGTAAAAGCGGTTTTCCGCAAACGAGTGAAACGCTACGAACTACTCCCACGAGTTATTCTCAAGTTCTAAACATGTTCAAAATAATGCGAGTGTATATTTTGAACACTGTTTCTATTCGCCATCGACTCGCAAAAGTACCCGAGGCTCAACACTATTTTTTGTGGAGTATATTTGAGCGACCTCACCTTGCGTAATCGGGAATGTTTTCGTATTTGTGACAAACGCGACAGATAGGTGGGCAGGGCTCTCCGCAAAAACCCACACAAGGATGACCACAATTCAATTTTAATGGGCAAGCCTGATAACAAGGTTCTCGGTCACAGATATCACCACAAGCCTTTGTACACGCCTTGTGTTTACATTTCCACGCACATCGTTTCTGGAAATAGAAATTAAAAAGATTGACTTATAGGCATCAAATTGTGATTTATTTTTACAACAAACGCTTGATTTTACCGGGCACATGGTGTACAGTGCTCCACACCTACGCTTCGATCTAATGTGATTACATGTTATGAGAGTATATTCGCAACAAGGTGGACATACGTCTTCACACGAGTAGACACACCTGTAATCAAGTTATTTTCGATTACATTTTCCAATTTCGGATCGATGAGCCCATCTCGTCATCAAATCTTATGCGTTTTTAATTTAATGAGACGAGTTTAAAAATAAGTAAAAATAACCCTCGGAAAAAATATTTTTGTCACTCACTTATGCCCGCAAATTAGATCCACATCGCAAGATCGCTTACAACCTGTGTGAAGTCGCCCTTGCATACATCGACCGCAAGAGCCAGAACACTCGTGTCCGCAACTCAATTTGACCTCACACGGTTCCTCGCAATTCAGGACGTAGTTTCTAGGATCAAAATCTAGAAACACGCTTGAAATAGAATAAGACGTAAGATTCCAATGTACAAATGTCTAAATTGTAGCATACCAGATTTGCTGATACCGCATGGTACTCCGTAAACCAAATCGTGACCGCAGGCACCATTTTTGTACACGGTCCGTAATTTATCGCATAATTCTTGCATAGGAACGACAGAACATGGAATGTTCACGAAATGACCGCACTCTTCGATCATCTTCTTCACCTACGAAAATGTGTCTTATGTGAGATAAATGAAGTCGTTTTATTTCCTCATAACACACGTTATGAATAAGGTTTATACTGACTTCAGACATGCAAGGTCTATGGGTACAGTTCTTCGAACACTGTTTTTGGCAAGGTTTTCCACAATCTCCGCATGGTTTTCCGCAAATTTCTGGACATTTAGCGTTACTAGAGTCTGTACTGCACGGTAATTTGGCTGAGTGATTACAAGGCAAGGTAAAACTTTCGAGCTCCGAACAATCACCACATTGCTCGAAGCATTTTTTCTGACAGAAGTGGTTTTTCATACAGGACTTATTCTTTCTGCCACAAATCTCTTGGCACGCGTACTAAAACATCACATACAATAAAAGCCACTAACCCACAACTATTTGAATAGCATCCGCGTGAATTATGACAGTAGATACTTACAGTCATGTGATCATCGTCAATATGGCATAATCGTGGGCATACGTGTCCGCAAAGCAACTTTTCTCGGCAGTAATTTTCACACACTATTGTACTTGTGTCCGAATTGAAACATTCTCGCACTAATGTGTGTTTGCAAGTAGGTGATTTGAATTCAACTTTTTCTTTGCAGAGATATTCTTTTCGACTACAAAGTAACGTAACTGTATGGCCACAATCTAAATTGCTGAAAAATTATCGAGTGTAAAAATATATGAATTTCGTCAAAGACGAACAAGTAATTCGATGAGATCAAAATGCATATACCGGGTACGAAATAATCTGCAAGCGAATTCATCTTCGTGATTGGGATCAGCGATATGACAAGAAAGCGAACAGATATGAGTGCATGGTAAAATATCTCCACATTTCACCGAACATCCTCCACCTTGAACAGCCGTAAAATCTTCAGCATTTGCTACTTCTGTGCGTGTACCGTGTTTTTTACATCGAAGAGTCAGTTTTGGACCTGAACAGGAAGAAAGAAATTATATGTCCATTAATGAAGCAACACAATCCAATAAAGTATTTAACGTTCAAAAGAAAGATGAGAACAGTATTGAAGATGCACGTCACGGAAAAAATCTGTTTAAAATTGCAGTAATGATCTTGGTTGCCTCATTTTATCATTCAAAAATCGAACGAGTGTAAAAGGATAATTTGCATAGTAGAATTATGCTACAAAAAGGCCTAGTTTAAAAATTACGGATTCTAAAACTACCATACCGGGGCACTAATAACACAAGACAACAATTTTCAACTTCCTGCGAGACACGGGGATACGACTATTAAATTTTGAAAGTACTCTGAGCACTGAACTTGTGTCTTCTTTTTTTCGAATGTTTCGTAATTTGCTTCGCATGTGGCATCGTTTCGATAAGCAACTTGTAGAATATATTATGAGTACCTAGGTAAGCAATACGAAATATTTGAGCTACACTTTACAAATGAAAACAAGAATCGAAATCAGCGTTTAAAATCGTGAGGTAGTGTCTTTTCACAGGAAAAGTTAAATCGATAGAATTAAATAATAAAAAATAAACAGCACTTTTTGACTCAATAAAACGATGTCAAAATAGGTCGTTTCACGTGAAAATACTTTAAACCAAACAAAAAGAAAATTAAGCCAAAACTGAGAATAAACTCACCAATTCCATTATTTTGTTCCAATTTTTCATGAACTTTTTTCCACAGAGAACTACTTCGAGAAAGAATCGACATATTTCCAATAATATAAAATCCTTTTCGGGCTCTCGATAAAGCTACACAAACTCGGTTTTCGACTTTCAGAAACCCTAAATTACCTTCTTGGTTGGATCGAACGAGCGACAAAATTATGATATCATTTTCTTCCCCTTGGTATTCATCCACAACACAAATACGTACTTTCGCAATTTTCTCGGTTCTAAACTGAAATACGAATATATTCGATATTGATTATCAATCGAATAAGTATGAGAAATTCCATCATACAACGGATGCTTCGATCATTGCGATACACGATCTTACTAAAGATCAATCTAACAGCGTGGCATAGAAATAAAAAACTTCCCCCTCTACACCCTCGTCCCCTCGCCCTTTTTCCTAATATTTTCAACTCGATTGAACCACTGTATTAATGAAACCGAGAAAATGATTCTAGAAAGACTTATATCTAAGTCACATGAATAAACACAAACAACGTTGTGTTTTGTTTTCTTCTTTTTACAAAAAGCAACTACCTACTCGTACGGAATAAATGGTCTAGTCCAATGGTTTTCAACCGGTGTGTCGCGAACCCCTTCGAAGTGTGCCGCGAGATTTCAAAGGAACTGAAGTTCCAGGAAGTATCCGTGGATAAATTTTGGATCAACATCTCGCGAGAATATCAGGCATTGTATAAAAAAGCGTTTATCATATTACTTCATTTTTCCACCTCCTGTCTTTGCGAACAGAGCTTCTCAGCTCTTACTCTTCTAGAAAGTAAGATGCAGGAGCGCTTTCTATCTGTCGAACAAGAAATGCACTTTGTTGGTCGAGAATCAGCCCCCGTATTGACGAAATATGTAAAAAATCACAAGCGCAAATATTTAGTTCTTATAGACATTTATCATACATTTCAAAAATTTTTAAATATATATTTTTAATTGGTGCCGCAAAAAATTTTTGTCATCAGAAATGTGCCGCCACCTGAAAAAGGTTGGAAACCACTGTACTAGTCTGAAAACACTGTTTCTACCGTCTCACCTGTTTCAAGAGAATCACTTGCGCAGCGTAAGTTGTCAATAATGTGATCGATTTTTGATCGTACCCTTGATTCAATAAATACACACACAACTCGATAACAAATCTAGCTTCATGCGTATTTATGAAACTGGTAGAATCTTCCACCTAAATATGAAAAACAATCATGAAACTTTTCATTTATTCCATTATTCATACACGCGGCTATTTAAATAATATTGAGTTATACCGTCTAATTTGTGGAATACGGCATCAGATTCTTATGAAAGTTATTTTACTTGAAGAAAAAAAAAAAACTGAGTTCCTTGAAAATCAAACCTATTACTAAGCAGAACAGTTTTTGAAAATCTCATAGATTCTTCAATTAGAAAATAAAAAAATATATAGCTAATTATTATGAAAACGTAAAAATGAATTTCCGAAAACTCCCCAAAATTTTTCATCCAAGTGGTTTTCAAGAAAAAAAAAAAAACAAATAAACGATGAAAAATTCTAAAACAAATTCTGCAAAAACCAAATGAAATTGCAAAATTCTATTATCACTGCGATTTTCAAAAAATTAAATAAAAATATGTTTCAAGGAGATGAAGTTGAAATAATTTGCAACTTCCTTTAATACATCACGACGTAAACTTTTTGCAAGGAAAATGACGACGGATATCATTGATAAAAAGTCCTCGTCCATTTAAATTATGGGAAAATTCTTTCAAATATATTATTTTAGGTTTCAAAATAAATTGAAAAAAGAAACTTACATCACTTTCTGAGTTGGTATGCTCAACGAAAAAAACGTTCTTCAAAACCCCATTCACCGATTCGTATTTTTGAACGGATTCGTGATTCTGCAGTTTTTTGTAGATTGAAGGAGAAATGAGAGATGAAATTTCAGGCCGCATCCTGTGCTGAACTTTCAGAACCGGACAGTACATGCCCTTATTGATTATTCGTTCAAATAGAGAGCAGTCTAAATTATAGTTTTTCGATAGTTCATAGACCGCCGTTGATGGTCTTAATTGTTTATGGTCACCTGAAAAAATAATGATCGGATGATTCGAAACAAATTACATAATTTCAACAGTTTCTCGACTTCTAAGGATTAAGGTTCCTTCTGAGGTAGAAGTGTAAGGCTCTGGGGAGTGAAAGACAATGGGTTTAGAGAAACGGAGTGATTCGTTTTTAATTGGAAAAAAATACCAAAAAAATTCATTTTTTCCCTTACGATACAACAATATTTTGCAATCGTCATTTTTCGTTCAGTCTTCATGAGAAATTTTTTTGCTCAAGTTCCACAGTACTGGGTAGCTAAGCGAAAAAATTTTCTCTTTTCTTGTAAGTGGATCGACGAAAAATAAGATTAGGTATGAATAAAGTCTTTATAAGGATATCCTAGCAAGTTGAAACGTCAACCAATAATTGATAACTTCGCAATTTTATTTTATCATTATTCTTTTTATAAAACTACAAAACGCGCAGAACCTTTTCTAATTATTCAGACACAAACATATTCAGGATAAGTTTCCAACCAATGACTCACCAATCATAATAAGATGCTCCGTATGTTTACTCAAGCTAGCCACAATATGTGCTTCAAGGACTTCGGCTGCTTCCTCGACTATAACTAAGAATTCGCAGATAAATAAAAACACTTTCTTACAGTGCTGGAAAGAAATGTACTCGAGGATGTCTTACTCACCGATTGAAGGCTTCATTTTTTCTAAAACAGAATGATAACGCGCCCCACCGGTTGTCGTCATACCTACGACACACGCGGTTTTTAAAATAGAGGCATCTTCCTCTTGTTGAAATTTCTCTAATTCGATTTTTAGAGCACGAAATTCTTCTTTCAGTCTACAGATTTTTTTTCCAATCGCTTTTTTTTTCATTTCAATCCAATAAAAATAAGTATTCCATCGATGATCGAGCGATAGGCTCAATAAATCTCTCTCCGATGTTTTCTCATACAACATTTCGTCAACGAGCGTTTTATCAAGATTTTCTTCCAAAATAAAATAACGATGCAGTAAATTGACTAAGTGTCGTTTGGACGACGTGTATTCCATGCCGTTCTCATCAACTATGCGATCTAACTCTTTCTTGTAGTGCAAACACACTTTTGCAAGACCGTTCAGAGATATTCCATAAGTCATATCCATTTCCTTCTTCTCCTGCGCTTCTTCTTCTTCATTCGAATCCTCTTCAGTTTTGAAAAGTTCGCCAAATATTTCTTTTTTTATGGCATTATCGTCGGCGGTACTCACAGTGTACTCCATCTCTTCGATACAAGCAACATCGTTTGCTTTATGATCAGAAGGAAAATTTGATTCTTTTTCATCGAGAAGCCACATTATCAGTGCATAGTCGCTACTGACAATTTCTTTGTTCTTCGTTTCGATAATTCCTTCTAAACAAGCGTGAGATAAAATGCCCATCGGTTTGTTTAAAATATTTATATTTTCTTCCAGCTTATCGATTCGAAACAGAAGGTTATTAGCCTCGCGCCGTTTCTTGCCAATCAAATGTCGCATTTTACGCTCCGCTTCCATCGTTCTTCTTTCAGTTTCGTCTATTCGGGCTTTGCTTAACGTTTCTGCCGATGGAGGTGCTTTTCTCAAAGCTTTCTTTTCCTTGAAATTATATCGACTCAATCGGTCAGAACGCGACTGACCGCCCACCCGAATGATTCTTGTGTTAAATTCCAATATTCCTTCCAAAAACTGATCTAATGCATGGTTGGTATAACAAATAATTAAAATGGGATTGCGAATGTAGAATTCGTATTTGTCCATATTTGTCAAGAGTATTTCTACTATTTTTAAACCCAAAAACGTTTTACCCGTCCCTGGAGGACCTTGAATGATACAAAACTCCTTAGTCAAAGCAGTCTTCAAAGCTTTGTATTGATGTTCGTCCAGACCTATTTCTTTACCAAGCGGCCACGTTTCGACATCTAGGGCTTGGGTTGTATGTCCAAATACGTCCCATTCTCGAAATTTATAGAGATAAGACGGCGGATGGACTTCCAAAGACGCGTCTACGAGGTACGGTGTCATAGGAAAAGATTCTTTCGAGAAACTTTTCAATACTTCTAACACTAAGAAATAAGGCTCCCAGAACACATCGGTTTCAATCATAGTAAACGTAATGTTCGGAAGGAATAATATTTCTTCTCGAAAATCCCCATTTTCCTCTACTATGACGTACAGTTTTCCGCTATTAAGGAGCTCGATATCGTGGTGATGAATTTTAGCGCAAAAAAATGTTTGAAAATCATTACGCGAGAATAGTAACAGGGAACCATGCATAAAAATTCTACTTGTTTCGTAGTTCGTCGTTAGTCGGTTGTGAGGATCAAAATCAACTTTGTAGACTAGATCTCCAATATCGCTACACTTGCATTTCTCAAAACGTACTCTAGAATATACGCGAATACTATCGTATCGGAATTTCACGATAGAAGAAGGATGCGCTAAGGCTTCTCGATACATTTTCACTCCCGACCGAACAGCTTCTACGTAATCTTCACGCAAAAGACGAAAGTGACTGTTGAGATAATCATCGACGTTTTTGTACGGTCCTTTGATGAGGAGAGGCGTAAGAGGATTAAGACCATTTTGATGAACTTCATAAATAGAGGGCAATAAATTAGTATTACGAAAATCCTCTACCACATTACTCATTCGTGGTTGTTTCTGCTTTACTGTTTTTCTACTAGTTTCAGTCTTATTGCGATACGAGTCCTCCAATTCTACAAAATCAAAAAATATGCTTCTGTCTACTTTCTTCTTCATTTCACCATTATTAAGCGCTGCTTTCATAGTCTCTAGAAGAATACGAAAATCTTCTCGTTCAACAATATCGGGGCAGTTTTCTAGAGCATGATGGCACATTTTCATTGCTATTTCTATAACAATCAAGAAGTTATTGAATCCTTTCATATCTTTTGTAGCTGATAATCTTTTGAAAAAAGAGGAAAATTTTTGAAAGAGTTCATTTCGTGCTATATCACGAATTAATTGTGACTTTCTTTTCTTCCCGAAAAGTAAAATTTTTTTGCAAGTTTTGACGAATTGCAGGGAGTTGACCTCCATTTTACTAAGCAGGAGAATGTCATCCATTACATACAAAAAATTACGGTCATAGGAGCATGAGCGTCACTTTTCTTTCTTGATCGAGAAATGAATGCAAGCGATATACATTTTTAGACGTCTATCTCGGGACCATTGATGATTGATCATCTAATTATTCAAACGTTTTTCTTTCACTTAAACCTAGGCTATGTCGTTCATCCTTGTCTTGAAAAGTCTCTTCTGTGACCTGAAATGACAGAAACAAAGAAACAAGAAAATCTGAAACTTGCAAATTCAAATACAGTCCAAACATAAAAGTTCTCGCTGAATTACTCACAAAATCAAAGGTTATTCTTGCTTTCGAATGACAAAATTAAATTACGATGGTGATTACCGAAGTTATCACGACAAGTCTAAAATTACAAATAAAAGTATTACCCACAAAAAAATCAAATCCTAACCATTCGATTTGAAAAATATGTGATAGTCTGATTTGAATTCACCGGAATTCCGAAATCCGGAATCGGAGAGGACAATTGCGCCGTTGCGGTTATCAATAAAGAGAATCCTAAACCTCGTGTGGCTATCAGACCGCCCCATAAGAATTCCATGTAACTAAAGTGGTGACACTGAATTTGTATAGTGGGTGAAATGGCCACAGTGATATCGTCAAATGGAAATTTTTTAGACTTTCTCTCTCGTTTGAGTCTCGAATAATGAAACACGATCAGCAAGAAAGTGTATATGCTTCTCTGTAGACTGATCATCTTTTTGCTGCAGGTTTTCCGTCAATCAAATCCTATTTTCGTGGTATATTTTTGAACGCATCGGAGTTCGGACTGCCGAAATAAATCACGTGATCACAGATAAATCATTTATTACATAAACAATATTTGCGCGGACGTAAATACTGAAAAGCTTCCGTTGTTCACATTTCGACTGTGATTGGACTTTCATTTTGTTAAAAGTGCAAAATTATCGAGCTTTTGTTTCGTACCCCGCGCGGTGATGCTCGAAATTTTTTAACAAAATTATGCGTGATTCTTGTTTGTGATGGTGTTTTTAATTTTCCTAGTATTAAGAAGTTCGTCTGTTCGTTAGTTATTCTTTCCTCTTACTCGTAATTTAAAATTAATATTCTCTATGATAATAAAGTATGGCTAGTGATCAACAATTTTGTTTACGATGGAACAATCACCAAAATACGTTGGTGTCTATATTCGACAGCTTGTTGGAAAGTGGAACGCTTGTTGATTGTACTTTGGCGGCGGAAGGTAGATGCTTGCAAGCTCACAAAGTCGTATTATCAGCTTGTAGTCCATACTTTGCGGTAAGTCGGTCCGATGAAGGTTTTTGACATAGCACTTTTTATCTGCCGAACCGTATCGTTGTTCGTATTTACGTTGTTTGTCGAGAAGGAATTAAGGAACCGAATTACCGGCGATGAATTTGCATATTAAAGTTGTACCGTTTTTGATTACATATCTGAGAACTTTCCGTCTATGTTCCTACCGAACGTCGCTCTAGATCAATCATTTTGTAGGTCAGGATTACTTGACATTTGGATTTCCAACTTATTGATGCGGCAGATCGGGTATTCGAAACTTTGATTGTTCATATGTTTGATGTGCGAGCTTGTAGCTATACTCGAAATTTCAAACTGCACGAAGATCGAGTTGATTCTCGGCCAACTCATCTTCGTGAGCAAGTTCTTGGTTTTCGAAGGATTCTTGTCATTGATATTCATCAGAAGAATAGTCGTAAAAAGGGTTTTGAAAATCTTCTGCGTGTTAGTATATTACTTGTTCAAGAAAGGTTCTGAAAAATTATCTGTGCGATGTATCATAAATTTCTCCTTATCTATCCAGTTGTTAAATGAGTGTGAATACTCGGCGTATTTTGATTGTGTTCGGTTTTATTCTTCTGTCATTAATATAAATTATTTGCCTTGAAGAATGAAAGAAATAGTTTCAAAATCGTTCGTAACAGTGCAGAAGACGAATTCTCGGCATTCAACAGCTTTCTTCGAGAATTGTTATCATAAATTCTACTACTCACCCTTCATAGATCCTGGCAAGTATACTTGGAGGAATTAAAAGCAGTGAAAATGCGATGGTGAGCTGTGTACGAGTACTCTGTTTAGGAGAACGTCTAATTCCGATTAAAATCGAAACTTGAGGTGAGGTAAGAAGATTTAGGTGTGTTTTTTTTTTTTTCGGTAAGCGCGACATGCAGGTACGGTAGCTAGGAATAAAAAGTTCATTAACGCAGGTAGTGGTGGGTAGACTAAATTTTTAGTAGGCCTGAAATTAGTAGCCTGATCATGATTTATCGACATGTAATTACAATAATGATCTTCTAAATGAATAGGTATATCAAACGCATCTGATTTACCCGGGAGGACTTTTCGAGTTTTTTTTTTTGCTCTCGTATTTCAACTTGTTGTAACGGATGTGAAAAACCATAAAAGTTGATGAAAAATTTGAGCATTACGTTAAATTCAAGCAAACTACAATTATATTGATTGTAGAGCTAGAATCATTTGTTTCAAATCAGCTAAATTGACCCGTGTTGAGGCTACTAGAGTGTGCCTTGAACATAATAACGAAATGAGTAAGACTGCTTACGTGACAACTACTTTAGAAGTTACTGAATGGGAGGAAGAAGCTTTAACAGATCTTTGCGACGCAGACGGTAAGGTCAGTCAGATTGGTAGAGTTTTCCAAAATTAATTTGATAAGACACTGTCCTCTCAGAAAATTCGAAATATTCTACGAAAACTTCATAGTGAATCTTTCAGTGATAACTCAAAATTACAGAAGTCCCAGGAGGGTATTAAAGAGCAGGGAGGCGATGTGTGCGGTACATCTGATTTTGGAATGTTTGAAAGAAGGACTCTTTATAGATCCTGGCAAGTATACTTGGAGGAATTGAAAGTAGTGAAAATTCCATCGTGAGAGATGGTTGCCCTCGATGTGACGACTTTGATCATGATTAAGTCAAGATTCAATTAATCTTTCTTTTTGGTTGGGTTTTGTGTCCGTAAGTAAACAATTGAAGCTTATACGCCGTACCTAAATTTAACGTATTATTCATGATATTACAATGACTTATTATTATTTTTTTTTTCCTAATGAGTTTCACTGAGTACAAAATTCAAAAAGTCTTGATGAAAGAAAGAAAAAAAAAAAAAAATCGTGAATGAAAGGATCGAATTTTAATTTTTTCTTTTCCCTTCATCTCTTCCGTGTTAACACGAGGTGGATGTCGAAGATGAAATACTGTTGCTGGAGTACTCGTTTTTTCAGTGAACTTAATATGGTAACAATCTTAGACGGTTCTGTTTTTCGGTATCCTACAAGGTTCCTATTGACTATTGTAGGTAGCACTATTTTTTCATGTAGGTATTCTATAAGATTTCTCGCAAATAACCTCAAGTACAGAAAATCCACCGAAATTCAGTTAAACTTGGATGTTTCCATCGTTATAAGATAATTTTCTAGTTTCAAAATCTTGATGGAACTACGAAGTACGGTATTTAGCACTTTTTTTGTGTTCGCCTGAACAGTGAAAAAAGCGTACTGTACTTTCTGTATGTATCCGTCGGATTTATTTTTTTTCCTTTTGAGATTATCGAAGTTGTGAACTTACGTTTTGCGACTATTCAAAAACTAAGATCGAGATGAACCTGAAAACGCAAAATTGTTGAAATGAAGCCAACTACAACTATCAGTATGATAATATGTTGTTCTGCGTCAAACACGATCGTAGTGGTATCGGTATCACAGACAACAATGTTTTTGCGAGAAAATTGAGTGAATTGTATTGATTATATTATAATTTAATCCTAAATTGATCAACTAATTTTAAAGCTTCCAGAATATATTAGGTAGTAAGATGCAGCTTTTTGAGGAAATACTCCTATAGGTAATCTAGAAAATCAGAATCCAATAAAATTATCAAGTTTCGAAGTATATAACGCAAAAAATAATTTTCGAGAAAAACTTTGAGGTTTATTCTGAACCGCATACGGTTAATTTTTTCATAAAATCCACTCTACAATAAGAGTATTTTTCCTCCTTTCCGAAGGAGTTGAGAGAGAGAGAGGAAAAAAAGGGAATATATTTCGGTACTGGAAAAATTTATTTAGTACAGCAAATTTTCCAAAAATTGCACACCCGAATAGAGCAATTCCTCTTCAAATTTAGTAATAAATAACGGCAAATACGCACAGCGAATTGGGCATACAGAACAGCAAAATGGAGAAATTTTCTTTAAGGTACCCATATTTTGTATCCGCTATTTTTTTTATTTATTTTTTTTTTCAAGGAGTTATTTGAAGTACCGATTGAATTTTATGCAACAAGCCTTTCCAGGACTCACTTGCTTCGCTCCTTCGGCCCCAATATTGGTCTAGTGTAAGGCTAGTCGTTAAGCTACTTAGCTTACAGGGCTCTCATCAAAAGCGAAACGAGCGCTTGATGTTTAATAGTGGTCCCTACTCTAATACGTATAAATCGAATTCTTCCTAATTTTCATTATAGTGACAGTACTAAGTACGTAGTAAGGAACAATCTTGATAATATATATTTTTTTTTTCAATTTCCTAACAGAAAAATGCATATACCGTATTTTTCCGAGTATAAGTCGCACTTTAAAATAGGTTTTGAGAGCTTGAAAAACGGGGTGCGACTTATACGCGCGTGCGACTTAAATGCGAGTATAAAAATGAAGAAAAAAGAATAAAGAGCTTACGCTTTATTAATTTTTGTGAAAATACCTAGAAGGTAATAAAATTGTACTTTTTAATTTTATTGTAACGATTGTATATTGCGACATTTATTCAAAAATGGAATATGTATTTGAGAAAAACCTTCATTTTTTTCATGTTCGGCATATTTTTTGTGAATTAATATGCATTTTTCGTTTCATCCTACGGTGCGAATTATATGCGGGCAAAATAAAAATTTCAAAATTTTCATCTTCAAAACTGGGGTGCAACTTATACACGCGTGCGACTTATACTTGGTAAAATACGGTATTACTCAATTTATATGATTGCCATTCATGGTCTGTTTACTTATTCAATACACTATTGTATTGTCTCCTCTAATTTATATCCCCCCACCTTCTTTTTTTGCCACGTGATATTTTTTTCATTGTGGATGGTATTTATTGCAGGCAAAATGCTCTATCTTGCCTTGATTTCTAATCGTTTTCCCATGCTGAAACCTCCCACTGGAAATGGTTATTTACGAAATTAAGATCGAAAAGTAGGAGACAAGTGCAATCACAAGATACATGATGATAATTCATCAATATTCCCTAGGTTCGAAATGAAAACGAAAAAAACTCCCTTGTAGCAAAACGAACATACGTTAACGCACAGTCGCATGAGTTCATGCATTGCGTTTGATATGACTCGTTTTTTACCACTAACAATAGGGCGCTTTGAGGCACTTTTTGATCGTAAATGATGAGAAAAGGATTATTTTATTTCTTTTCGATTGCAACAAATAAAAGGATGAAGTTTTACGTTATTTTTAAAATTTCAAAGTTTGAGTCCGTGGAGATGAAAATAGGCCAAGGTTGGCGAAATCGCACGTCAAAACGTCGAAGAAATTACGAGTAATATGGACGGTGCAAGTATTTTCAAGTATTAATATTTCATTTTCAATCAGAATACTTCCAAGAGAAATGATTTTCATCAGTTAATTGATCCGAGTGAATCGAAAATTAGTCGTTCAATTTGAAAGATGAAGAAAGTTGAAATTACACGACGCAAGAGAGTGAGTATACGGTGCAGAGTGAGCAGATTTATGAAAAATGAATGAATGTGATCATTACTTAGAGGAAATTCTACCGTTAACTATCTGAATAATTTTTAAAATACAATTTATTTGTGAGTTATTCTTTGGAACTTGAAACGTGTTTTCCTCTAAAAAGTGATCTACGTTCGTTATCGTTCTTCGATTAAACTGGCGAGTGACACAGGGTGACCAGTTTCTGGTAAATCAGGAAAAGTCAGGGAATTTTCTGAGACTCGTCGTATTCATAAATGAAGGATTTCATAAAGAAAGGTCAGGTAGTGCGATTATAAATTTTTCAAAAAAACATGTTGAAGTTGGGGAATTTTTTCTGGGGGAAAAAAACTGGCTCACCTGTGACGATGACGTAGAAACTTGTGAGAGGTCAGTCGCTGGCACGTTTTTCTTTAACCTCATTTTGAGCTTCTCCCGAATGGTATGGAACAAAGTTGATCAATAGAGAAAGGAAGATTAGGTCAGATTTTTTAAAATTCTTGCCTATAGAATGAAAATAATCGATCTAAGTTTTGGTATCCATAAGTATCAACTATACCCCTACAACAGCTTACTCATATCAAGCAGAATTTCAGTCATTTTCAACTTAACAATTTTCAGAAATTATTTTTTGAAATCAGACGTTGTGAAGTTGTTGCACTATCAAATTTAAAAATATCTTTGTTCATTCTGTCGCCTAGCGTTTCTTTTACTACTCATACCAGATGGTGTTCTCAACGATTACAATTACAGTCAAGGCCCTCGTATCAAGCAAAATACCTCTTGTAATATGGACTATACTTGTCTGTTATGTGTTGGCTGTAAAATGATCCGTCTCCATTCTAAAGACTGACTTGTCATGCGCCTCAGTATCCAGGTCTTTTGGTTTTTCCCACTCAATTAGAAATTTCATATTTTTCTTATTTTTGCGATAATTAGAACCCAGAAGATTTGGAGCTTTTTTTCCTACTGATATCTAGAGCTTGAGAGATGCATTTTTTATGTCAAGAACTGGAAACTAAAAGACCCGCATCTTTTTGTTGCATTCAGATCTGAAAGTTGAGAGATTTGGTTCCTTTTTCGTATCATGATCTGAAATTCAGAGAGATGAGCCTGTCATCTTGTAAATATAAGATACAGTATACTAATAAATCTCAAACCCGCCCTCGTCTTGCTGCTGCTGATCCTCTGCACGATGAACAAAAAGAAAAAAAGGGAAAAAGAACGCGCTGGATTCGACTGCCCTTTTTGGGCCGCCCCTCGCTGAAGATGGCCCGCGAACTTCGACGCTTTAATTATAACGTGGGATTTTATCCAATGACCACTCTCAGACGTCTGATCAATCTTAAAGACCCGGTCCCTCCTCTTCAAAAATCTGGGATTTATAAAATATCATGCGGAGAGTGCAATTCCTTCTATATTGGGCAGACTGGTCGGAAACTCCAGAAGCGGATAAAAGAACATCACGCAGAATCTGCTTTCGCCGCACATTGTTTGGCAGAAAACCAGGATATTGGAAAATCTTCCGCTAAACTTCTGCATGTGTGTGATAAAGGTCGTTCGATGCATAGATTGGAAGAAACAGAAATTATCGCAGCAGCTATATCTAATCGTCCGTCACTCCTGAACGATTAAGAAGCTACACTCTTGAATCCATTTATCCGATTCTTCTATAATTACTCATAATTCTTGTATATACTGGCCTTATTCATGTATTTACTGGCGTTTCTGCTTCTTGTTGCTCTACCACGAACTTGTTTGGTGTTTCTCGTCTTCAGTCCATCACCTGATGATGATCGGTACACTCGATCGAAACCGGTTGTGTTCGTATTCTGTTCTTGACGTTACCCTTTTCAAATTTTATCAAATTTTAACTTATTATCTAAATTTTAAGCCTAACTTCACATTTCTAAATTTTCGGTTGTGTATTATTATCTTTAATTTAACGTCCTGAACTAAATAGAATTGCTGTTACGTGTCTGTACTCCGAACTTATTATTTATTACTACTATGGCTCGTACACGAGGAACTTATCCAATTTACAGTATACTAATCTTATATTAGACCCTGAAATACTGATCCTGACCATCTGTCTCCATTGGATACAGTATACAAGACTAAGGTGAGCCCGTCAACTACTTAGCCTAACTCATAGTACACTAAGCTAAAAAGGTAGGCAGGACATGGCTGAGGTAAAATTTATCAATTAAATCAACGTATATACTAGTTGTGTGCTAGGCATGTACTGGTTTGAAAAGCCAACCGTACGGTTTACTAGACTAAACAGAGAGGGGTGACGAGCGGACAGAATAAGTCTGTATGTCACTGGTCAGCTAATTAGTTTCACATAAGCCCTGGGCTAAAAAGAGAGGAGCTACTTAACATGCAGTTTACTAGACTGAGTAGGGTGAAGGTTAACAAACGGAGCAATTGAGTCTGTCTGCTACTCGCACTTAGTCAGCCCAACATATGTGAGACATCGTAAGCTAAGAAATATTAATTTCAACTGATTGATGACGTTACCCGGTAGGTGTGGTCTTGACCTTTTTCATATAGGCGAAATAGGAATGACGTCATTTGTGAGACATGGAATATGATCTTTGTTCATTTGGCTCTACTAGAAAAATCTCTTCTTGCTCGCAATGGTTTTACTATGAAAAGAATGCGTGATTCCTATATTTTTGGTGTTATTCTCGATTTTCCAATATTATTTTACGATCATTTGTTCAGATGCGGCAATATCTCGAGAACGTAACGTATGTTCTCGAGCTTGAATATTGCCATCGTCGATCTGCTTATGCTCCACGACAATCCCTGCAGTCTGTTAACGTTAAAAAAAGTTAGAAAGACTAGAGAAAAGGTTTGAGAATGTACCACTATGTTGAAATTTATAGTGGCACGTTCCCAAACCCTCTTTGAAATACTTTCTTAATATGAACACACTCTAGCACATTCGTATTGAGAAAAGTCGTTGAAAATACCGTTAAAATTCCCGAGTCCGATTCCAGTAGATTTCAAAAATTTGAAATTTGTTGACTTATGTTAAAATGAGGTGCGTGTTGGAGGAGGGTATGTTGATGGAACAGTTATTCCGGTTGTAAGATTCTCCTCGTCCAGGAAGAAATGAATGTTTCTAGGTTCCCTTTGGAGCAAAAACTCAATACCCGAATTCGCGTGTTTCGTTTATCGCGCAGCGGAACTGTCGAATTTGTTTTCTCATTTCTTCGTATTGACAATTGAAACTTTAATCATCTCGTTCAGCAAATTAAACGCTCGGGCAGTCCTTCATAATCGTCGTACCTTTTTATTTGTACATGAAATAAAACGATCTTCGTCACCGCGCTGTCTCCTCCAGCTCCGTATTTTTACGGTGGTAAACATTTAAAGAAACAATTATATTCAATGTGCTTATTCGATTCGTCTACTGTGTTTACATCAGTGTATTGTGATCTTCATATTATGTACTGTCCTATCCTGACCCGTTTTGTATTGGTGAGATTCTTGAGTCTCTTTTACTTCTTCGCTGGCATGGTGTGGCTTGGCGGTGCCGATGGCGGAAACACGTTGCGTTGCCGAAGAATATTCGAATGAGTTAGACGCGAATTTGGTGTCGTGTGAAATACGGTTCGATATTTACCGTATAATATATGTACGTTCGTATACTGGTAGTCGTGTAGGAATAATATTACACTTATAAGAAAACGTTTAGAGCGGAGAGAGAGAGAGAGAGGGTATACGCACAACTAGGCAAAAATGAATTCTTATCGACACGCTAAAGTCATAATACAATGTACAGTAAAGTACGAAATTGTCGTACCCCGGAACGAATACATTCATGATATTGTATGCTGTATTCAGTATAAATCTGTGGAGTGCAACTGACGTGTGTGCGAGTAATTTTTACTAGGTAACTTATAGGACACGTAAAGGTAATGAAACAAACTACTTGTCGGGAGACTTTTCAATAACACTATACAACAAAAAAAGAAAAATGAAAAATGCAAGAACGAAATTATACGATTCTAGAAGTATTTTCGACGCTGATCACGATGCCGTTGGCCGTTTTTCAAAATTGGCTCTGGTTATCGAGAAATAATCATATCAAGTTCCCGCGAATTGTAGCGACGCTCAGTGTATGTTGTCGTACTCGCGAAATTCGATAGCTGGGTAAGATACACTGCGCGTCGCTACGATTCACGGGAACTTGATAGGTTCATTTCTCGATAACCAGAGCCAATTTTGAAAAACGGTCAACGGCATCGTGATGAGCGTCGAAAATACTTTTAGAATTGTATAATTTCGTTCATGCATTTTTTAATTTTTTTATTTTGTTGTGTATAGTGTAATACAAGGCGTGTGTAATCAGTCGCATTTGGTCGAAGATACTGTCGTAGTTGGCGTGCTGAATGTACAGTACTTTAGCGTACTGTATGTTATAACAGCGCTGTCGTTGAAAGCTTCAACTCGTAATAACGAAAATTGATACGTACTTCGCGGATAAATAGTACAGTAATACGTTTGTCCCAAGTATACGGTAATACCTAGTACCTTACTGTAGTACTGTGTATGACCATATTATAGTCCTACAACGTATACGTTAGGGATTCACATCGCGTCATGACTGCTTCGTGTTGAGTTTTGTACAACTTTTCTCATGATATACTACTAGTTATGAGTACTCAGATGTATAACGTATTGGATACACTACGTTACGTTACGTTACGTTGCGCTGCGCTGCGCTGCGCTGCGCTACGCTATCGTACTCTCCTTATACAGTACTTACTCGCTTCGCACTATTCTAAACTACGTTTAACGCGATTTATATACTCGTACACATACAATCGTGTATTCGTGAATGTACATAACGAGTATCTGATATCGTTGGATATACCGTAAATTTACGAGTATTATTTCATATAATATATTTAGTATGCAAGTGTAATATGTATTCTAGTAAGAGTATGACGTTCCTGCGTTACGATACGTGCACGATAAAGTATAGTAAGTTTCACGCTAGCCTGTAATATGTTCGATACATTGTATCAAATTGCGTGGTGGTATTCGCGAATCGTTGAATGATTGTCCTCCTCTCGATATGAACGTATCGATGCCGTTGATCTTCGACGGACGTCTCGATCTCTTCATGCGCACAATCTCTCTCTCTCTCTCTCTCTCTCTCTCTCTCTCTCTCTCTCTCTCTCTCTCTCTCTCTCCTCCCCCTGTGTTCTTCTTTCGGGAACATTTATACATGCTTGTATGTAAAAAAAAAATATATGAATCAGCGAATGACAGTAAACTGGAAGTCGGATACCCGACTTCAAATTTGTTCATACTAGATGGGCTGCTCTACTTGAGTTTGATATTTTGTTTTTTTACCGACTTTTTACTTGTAAAAAGTGAGGTATTACACCCGACGCAAAGTATTCAGGGGGAGGGGGCAATGAATTTTCTCGACGTTTTGGAGGTCCTAGATCACTTCTACCCTAATAAGAAAATTTCAGGTTTCCTTATATATATATATATATATATATATATAAGATTTTTTTGTCCTCGCAACTCCTCAAAAACTACTGGTTGGATTCTCATGAAATTTGGCCAAGTTGTAGTGGATTATCTGAAGTTGGGAATGTGAATTTTTTTCTTAGATTTCTCGAGTAGTTGAGTAACTCTCAATTTTCCTCGAATTTCTTAGTGTTGTTTCTCAAAAAATATCAATCTTATTATCTTCATATCACTACATTACGTCATAGTTTATTCAATCTTATTGCTCTGTAATTTTTGTATCGGTTGGACTAGTGGTTCTTGAGTAAATCTCAAAATATACGTGGTCCACGTATAGAGCCGTAAGAGCTAAATCTCGCTTATTCAATTTATTTGAGTTCGTTTGCCACGTGATTAAAGCATCATACACCTATTGGCTGCAAAAACTTCTCATTACCAGTCATATATGATTGAAAAAATTCGACGTTTATTGGATACGTTAAACAAACGTTGCACGTAAGCGATGGATTGAATATTGGCCGTGTATTTTATAATTACTGCGTTATGCAGGTATATCATTTTTTTTTTTTTTTTTTTTTCTTCTACATTATCGCAATAGGCTCGTAGCCTGAACACTGGGGAGTAATGTTGAAATTCAGGTAAAGACAAAGTGGAAGTTTCATTGCCCATTTCAATTTTCCTCATCTATGTTTTGATTTTTGTCATTATCGACTTTATAATATCTTACTGTACCTATTTTTGGAAATGGACAGTCAGGTTAATACTTTAAGATTCTTCTAAATCACCTAAGTTTTATATTTTAATTTTAATGGAACCCATTAAAAAGATTAGAAATGAATTGAACAATAGAAGAGAAAGTGGAATACCTTAAATCATTATTATCACAATCAGCTTATAACTGAGAAACAATGAAGTTTAGGTATGGGGAGCATGTGTAAATGATTTTATAGCAAATTATTGAAAAGTCGGTGATGCTTACGCTTCTGCGTGAGCTTTTTTTTTTTGAAGGGATGAGTGACAAACGATTATTCTCATTATTTATTCGTAAAGCAATCTTTGCGAACAGTTAGAAACCAAGACAAAGGCGTATGCCCAAGTTTTATTGCTAAAATTTATTTGGTGCGCGCTCTCAGGTTCATTTCAAATTAATTGTACCGCATCCAATCCAAAAAATTTTTTGTAATAGTTTACCTGCATTCATTTTTTTTTCGTATTCCCGATGACGATGTTTCTCAAAAATTCGGTCTCACCCTTACAGAGCCGCGAACCGTATCTAGGAAAATGTGGCCGTTTTTACTCGCAGAAGTTCTAATAAAATTGAAACTACGCACGATGTGTCACGTCAAATTTAAAAATTTGAAGAATATCTAGGTTTTATGTGCAATAATCGACAACTAATTAGCCTGATTATCTCAAGTGCAAGTTCCATGAATATTCCTAAATATGTAATTATATCAAATTTCGGTTTGGTCGGAATTGTGGACGGTGTAGGACGATTGGACTGCGATGAACCTTGACGGCGCGTAAATTTCCTTGAAAAAATTCCTCACTGACAGCGTACGGTAAAAATTTTCCGGTACATCGTCCTCCCCCAATAGAACAGGTTTTCTGTTGGAATTCTTGAGAGGAAAACAACTCTAGCTGAATTTGAGGACTTGCAATAGTTTTTGAAAGTGACCATAGGTATCCCAGGATAAAAAGGGAGAAACCTCAGATGCAAGTTTTAGATCTGTTTAATAGCCGCCGGTGTCGATGAGTCATCATGGGGTCCAGACATAACTTGTAAATCGTTACAAGATTATCTACGCCGCTTGTACATTAACGATATTTGCCTGTTAATGACGTAAATTATCGTCGTCTTGACCAACAACGTTAGAATCAGATTCATATCATTAATCGTATATATTTATCAATGGAAAGTACTCGATGAGTAGGATCTGAAAACAAGCAATACAAAATTGGGGACGCAATAATAATTCCAAAAACAACGGTGATATGGTATCTAACATAGTTTCTAACTTTGATATCTCAAAACCACAAAAGTGAAAGTTTCACTCGGTTAGGTTTTGCCTGAAAAATTCAACCCGAGATGGAAAAACTTCTACTACAATGTATGTCGAATAAATCATCAATCTACATATCAAAAAGACACACATATTCTGTTTTGTATCAATAAATTATAGTGCGGACTAATTCCTGAAGATAAAAGTCAAGGAAGTCGCTGATTATGTTGACCATCCCACCTAAAGCAAAAATTATATTTGGAAAAAATGAATAATATCGATAATAATAATTATAATGATGATACATGTTGATTATGGAGATTAGAATTAGAATGTTTTCGTAGTCGCATAATTGCCTACAGACTTCATTTTGTGCCTATAATCCTGTTACTATCGACAGCAGTATCACATCAAGTTCATAACGATGGGTTTCCAAGGAAGATTTAAAAGAGATATGATTAGAAAATTTCGATAGTTTTGACTAAGGATTAATACAAATAGTACGAACAAAATTTAATCGGTTCAACGCGAAGAAGAAACCAAATGTCAGGTACTACTAGTGAAAATTGATGAATCATATGTAATTCACTTATCGAAATTCAAAAAAGCAGTCATTTGACAAGTAGAACTTTCCAAAGGATGTTCCGTCCAAGCAACTTGCACTCTTTAACCAGGAAGAGGGTATGGCGAAGTTTATATTCTAAACCCCTAGGCCGTAGCTGAATTCAAAAGTATCGATGTTTTATCAGTTCTCCGGAGAGAAAGGGTAAATTTGTTGACTGAATCGACCATCCCGCGTGCCTGTCTCTTTTGTACATCTTAATGAAAATGATCGGTGTTCGGGTATCTCCGACTGTGTACGATCGAAATTGATATGTGATGGATTCGTCAATATTTGTCAACAAATTAGAATGGAGTTAGAGATGAACTACAGAAAAGAATACATCGTGAATTGTTGAAAACTGGCTTTGATGCTTGTTCGCGATTTTTTAAGGTACCAAAGTGAAGAAAAATAATTTCACGACGCATCATCGTTACGAAAGTTTCATTATTCGTGTTCAAGTTGGTTTCAACGTAGACGAGTACGTAGCCGTCGCATGCACGCAGCTATTTAGAGGTGTCATGTATACAACGTAGCCAGCACCGAACGTTGTCATTAATGAATGATGGAAATGGATGTATACAGAGAGTACAAGAGAGAGAAACGGAGGAAGAATGTTGAAAAAAAAATCGTGTATATTGTTCACCGTTATGCTAAGCTCGAATTAATAGACGTAATTGCGGTAGTCTTCGTGGATGTACGAGTGAAAAACGTAGCGATTTTAGATCATAATATTGTCAAAAAGAGAAATAGAGGAGAGAGTCCGTACGCAAGACCTGGTGGACGGAAGGAAAAAAGAGAAACAAATAAACGTCACGGCTTGACTTTATTTCTAAGTACGAGCTATAAAATGTGTAGCAGTTAAAATAGTTTGGGGAATTTACATTTTATACCATTTTATCATCCGCCGAAAAAAGAATGAGTTCATTAATTTGTATCCACAAAATTGGTGAACGAGTTGCGAAGGAAATGTCCACTACTGGTACACCGACCTACCAGCACCATCCCAATGGTGAGATGTGTTGAAGTGAAACATCCTCTCACACATCCGATAGGAGACACACGTTTTATATCGAGGAATGTGCGGGACGATGCGACGAAACAGTCTCGTGATGAAATTGTAATCTAACTTCTAGCAGGTATCAATTCTCGAATGGTGAGCAAATTACTCATTACCTTCTTCCCCTTTCTATAAATATACAAAATAAATACCCATTCTTTCAATTGAAAATTCAATTAGAAATTGTCTTGAACAGACGATAGTTGTTCGGAAATGTGTATGAGAATGTCCCGTCGTGGATTTTTTCCCCTGTAGAAGTACAACGATCATTGTTTTCATGACCACGAACAACTTTGTCGTCGACTTCGCATGATCTACTCCATGTTCAGTGTCTGCGAGGTACATTTTAGATAAGGTAAATTCTGATATCGCCAAGTTTTAGGGGTATTTTCCTGCGGGAGTTGAGTCGTGAACGCGACAAAACTAAATTGAAAAATATTTGTTATCGAGTGTATCATATACAGCTCTATACTCCTACTCTGTTGCTAGAAATATCTGTTCGAAAACTGGTTTTTGGCGTTCGAAATATTATTATGAGACGGACGTCGTATCGAGAAAGAAGCTGCTGAAAATAAGCGAATGCGAATGCGCCAGGTTTCACGATATATTTTAGGAATAATGAGCGTAGGCTTCAAGGACAGGACGAAAGTATAGCGAAAAAGAAATACGTCTTGAATCTTGAAAATAGAATATCGTAGCGCGAACGTTTGTATTGGAATGTCCACCAAGAAAACAGCGTAGCGCTTCAAAAATATCTAGTAATGCGCGGACATAATGAACATTTTGATTTGATCGGGTCAGCTTGTTCGTAAATATAATTGTGGAAATAAAATATGAGTTCCGTAGAAATGGAAAAAACGAAGGGGAAGTCTTTTCAATCAAACCAGACTGGTAATACTCGTAGACTAGAATCGTTTAGGAAGGTGTTCCAACTCCAATTTTATTACTAAATGAAATTTTTTCATCATCAATAAATATTTGAATCATTCTTGTCGTAAACTGCAGAGGTATTACTTTTTGTAAAATTTTCACGTCTCACCGATCTTTCCATGCCAGCCAATCGTACGGATATCTCTTTTGAATCTTCTTCGTTGACTTATCGTTATAAATTTGATCGATATACTGCTCTTGATAGGCACGAAATGAAGTCTCTTGACAATTTTCAAAAATTCCTTATTCTAAGCTAGAAAATCAATCTTTATCATAACACTAAACAAAAAAAAAAAGAAAAAAAAAATTGAAAAATGCATGAACGAAATTATACGATTTTAGAAGTATTTTGGACGCTGATCACGATGCCGTTGACCGTTTCTCAAAATTCGCGAGAAATGAACATATCAAGTTCCGGCAAATTGTAGCGACGCGCAGTGTATCTTACCCAGCTATCAAATTTCGAGAGTACGAGAATATAATTATGTACACTGCGTGTCGCTACGATTGGCGGGAACTTGATATGATCATTTCTCGATAACCAGGGCCAATTTAAAAAAACAATGAACGGCATCGTGATCAGCGGCGAAAATACTTCTAGAATCGTGTAATTTCATTCATTCACTTTTCCTTTTTTTTTTTTTTTTTTTTTTGTGGTATTATTATTATTATTATTATTATTATATTATTATTTCCTCTTCCCTCAACCCTCGTTAGGGTTGGTTTACGTTTCTATTACGAGTGTATCTATATACCATACCATAAAGTTTACATTTCTCCCAACAACATTCTAACCGTACTGGTAGTTCTTATTACTATTACCTTCTGCATTTGTTTTATGAGTAGCTCACGGATACCAATTCTCCTCAGGATTACTATCTATATTATTTATTTTTTCCAAATACAATTTCTGCTTTAGATTCATAATCAGCGACTTTTTTGATTTTTATTTTCAGTAATTAATCTGTGCTATAATTTATTGACACAAAACAGAATAATTATTATTTCGCATTTTTATAGTACAGACTGGTGATTCATTGGAGGTTTTAATCGATGTATTTTACCTCATAATTCCTTGTGACCTTTTTTATGATCAGAATTTCCAATTCCAGTTATGAAAATACCTAGTACATGTGATCAGAATACCATAATATTTAAAATTACAAGAAATTACTTGACTTGACGGTTTCTAGACGATTATTATTGGGGAATCTTAATGCACTGTCGTCATTAAACTACTTTATTGAAACAAAGACCCGACATTCCGAAGTACATATTATACGCACTCGAAGAAGAATTTTGTATATTTTGAAACTTTGGACCTTTGTTTCAATAAAATGGTTTAATGACGGAAAGACCTTGAAATTTTTTATAATAACTATATTGAAACCTTTGAATTTTGCTTCGTCATCGTAATTTACTCCACGAACCTATAACTCTGTCTGCAATGGTCAGAAGCTAGCCAAAGTTTTACATGCGAAATTTCTAATTCGTCCTCTTGTAGTAAGCATCCCTCGAAGCGCTCTCAACTGCCACTTTGTCAAAGCCGGTTATTGAAATCGGTTTTCTATTTGGCACGAATCCAGTTCCAAAATTTCTACCGGTAACGTCGTTTTCCTTACTTGTAATATTCCCGGAACTGAAATTGGGCTTAACCGTTCTAGTGTCAGTCTTGTACTTCTCAATCGGCTGCTGCATTCATGTGTTTAGATTTGTGTATCGTTGAAACATTGTGTTACTCCCTCATACGAATATTTATTTTTGGACTTTTTTTCACTTGTTTCAGATGTTGTTGCGCGAACATTACGACAAATTTCCTATACTCATTCTTAAAGATATAAAGTATCAAGAGCTGCAAGCAATGATGAACTATATGTACCGCGGCGAAGTGAATATCACGCAGGAAACTTTGGGGTCGTTTTTAAAAGCGGCCGAATCGTTACAGATTCGTGGTCTCACAGACAGCAGCAATAGCAGCAGTAACAATAATAATTGCGTTGAAAGTAACAATGGCGTAACACGAGATACATCAACTCACCCTTTTCATACGTCGAAAAAAGTTCCAGACACACGTAAACTAGTTCAATCTGTAACACCGTTGCACAGTCAACAACGGTCTCGATCTCCAGTGTTATCGCAGCAGGGAAAGAAGTACCCGAAATCGTCATCTATAGTCGAAAATCATAATAATAGTAATAATAATAATAATAATAATAATAATAACTCTAAGTCATCCTCCTCCGTCGAGTCCATAGTAGACCCAAATAATTCGAATACTGTCAAGCGTAGAAAGTTACTGCCACCGATCAAGAGCGAAGGTTTAGTCGTTACAGCAATTAATTCTTCAGCAACGTATAACAACATAGATGTTGTAAATAATTCGTGTGATATTTCGAGTCAATCGCAGTCGATTACAACCGCTGTCGAAACTAAAACGAATGCACCATTACCGTCCGTGCCGCCGAAAGTTGAATCTCCTCATATGGATATTACGCCGGTTGCAGGAGCAGGTACCACTAGTAAAGCATCTTCTACGGCAGGAAGTACAACCTCCGTGACGCCCGAACCTGTCGTTAAAGCAAAATCACTATCCGAACTTGTGAAAGTCAAGAAGGAAGAACCTGATGATTCTTATAATGAGGATACAAATGACGATAGCTACACAACCGAAGATAACTGTGAAAATGACCGAGACGAACCGATGCATCTAATGGGTAGTTTATCATTTCAAAACAGTCAATCAGGAACCAGTAAGTGTTATTCAATTATTGTAACAATTTTATTTTAATTCTGGAATTTTTCATTTGTGTTCAAGCAAAGATAAAGAACGCCTTTAAATACCAGTTTATTGCAGATAAGTGATGAAAAATAACTGACGTCTGCTTTCTAAAAATTATTTAGTGCGATTAAGAATAAACAAATTTGAGCTTTGCAGATCAGCAATTTTGTTGATAACTTCAAGAATCGGCTTCCTTTCCTCGCGGATTACAAAATAGTGGTGACATTTTACGAGTTTGTCGAGCCAAAGTAACACCGATATCCTCTTGACATCGTTTTCGTGCTACAAGTCGTTTGTTCTCCAAAAGTTAAGACATCTCTCCCATCATGAACACTGGGGTCAGAGCATGGAATCCTGTACACAATATTAAGAGTTTGAAAAGCGGAGCGAGGTCTTATCCTTGGTCTTCGAAAACATTGTTATTGAATGGCGTGGCCACTGGTGTATAGAATATCATTCCGGACTGGCGGGGGGTTGACTAATCACCCTGCGTGACTATCAACTTTCAGAGTGTCAAAAAATTTTGAGATAATGTCACTACATAGAAACTGAGGTGAAATAATTTCCCTGTGCTATTTCAGAAGATTGATAAAAAGGATATAGATTGAATCAAGTATCAGTAAAAGTTAACGAGGAAAGTCTGCCTCTCCCCAATCAGCAGTCACCTCAACAAGTACCGAAAACTTCTGAAATATACGGGTTCAGCTTCCCTCCTCCTGCCTTTACTTAAACTCCGGTGTTGTATACAGACATCTTAGCTTCTCAAGAAAAGACTCCGTAGTGCAAAATTGTTGTAAAGGTTGGCATCGGTGTCGCTGCCCTGGATCAATATACTCTTGATACTGGTTACATTTTCTATTATAAACATACTGATTCTGTAGACCGTGGAAACAAATATAAGAAAAGGTGGCTCTTTTTATAGTTAATAACGTAATACATAAAAACGATACTGTGAATTTTAAACAAATGTGGTCTGCAAAGTTTTTCCGTTTACGAGTCTATTTTGAATTATTTATACCTAGTAATTCTCACACTTTCAGCATGTATATTTTCTATTTTTCATCATTTTTGAATATTCTTTTACTATATTCTTTTACTCAAAGCTATCTATCTTTCATATTAAATACGCCTGGACTGCACCGCATTGCCGTATAGAATGACGCGCAAGTGTGGTCATTTACAGGTGTAAAATAAAATGACGTCATGAATACTCGTAACATTTTCGTTTATCAAGTTGTTTGCACGAAAAAAATGTAGGACGTTTTTTGCTCTCTTACAAATTATTTTATTCATTAATTGTACATTGTCAATGGTACCCTAATCTAAGGTATCAGTATTTGTAAATATTTTCGCTCGCCGTATAAGTCTAAGATATTTAATCAATAGACTCGAATTGTTGTTGACGGCGGTGACAGGGGAATCTATCACTGGGAGATATATCGATACAACGAAAGTGTTGAGTTTTCGAATATTACTTTATCGTCAGAACGAGTTCATTCCTCGATGCACGAAGTTTAGAGTGCAATGCAGTTCCGAAAAAAATAGGAATATTTTATATTGACCATGATAAGAAATCTTCTACAGCCCAAATCTAGATAGATGAATATAACTCATGTGCGGAGAAGAAACGCTTCAATTTAGAAATCCCTAAAAAGGAAAATAATATAGCCATGAAAAGTGAAAATTTAGTACGAATATTGTTGTACAGCAAAATTCGGTTCCCGTTTGTGAAATAATGGTGAATGAATTGCCTGAGAAGATGTCTGCCCTCTCAACATTTCTTTTTTATATCTTTTTCAAGTCATGAATTTAAAAGAAAACTTTTTTTCATCATTTGCCGAAACGAAATTTTTTTTAAAATTAGTGCAGAATTATCACCGAAAAGTCCTCCCTTTTTGATAGGTCATGAACTAATATACCCATCATCTACTAACCCCCTCCTGATTGGAGTAGTGAGTTCTTCAGATATTTATCAATAAGTACAAAGTACAACAGCTCGGGAACTAAAATTCACTTTTAATTTGTAGGCTTCTTAAAATGTAAACGAAGTACATTTGATAGAATTGTCTAAAAGAGCTGAACGATATCTCGGCAGCTTACGGCATTGTGCATGTAAAGGCCTATGTTTTCCCAAAAACGTATTTTTTTTTACCGCGTAGGCGACATTGTGGACTGTCTCAACCCCTTTTATTCGTCACTGTTGCTGTATTTGTTCTGAAAAACCAGATTCTTCTTCTTCCCGCGCGCGCGGTAGTGTATACTACACATTTGTGAACCTTTTTCCGACTTCCATTTGTGAACTTTATACACAGTCGTGCTTCGAGCACGCAACACAGTGCTTGAGAAATTGGATGCAAAACTTGTCATGTTTTGGTGTTGCGAGAAATGCTACGTGTAAGAAACTTACCGAAGCAATTAAAATAAATTCTTTCAAACAAGTACTTTGATATATGATCCAGATTCTCCTAATTTCTCCGTAACTTAGTCGCTCTTTATCAAACGATGTCATTGACAATCAATTTTCTTTTTTTTGTATTTCTTCATAAAATGTCTTTCAACTGTAGCAAATCTACTCTACAAAGGTGAGAGAAGAAGGTTGAGAAGTAGATGTAGGGGATTTTGTTTTTATTTCCAATATAGTGGTATTCGGAGTTGTTTTTGGAGTCTCTTGCATCAAAAAGCCAAGAGCCCACATGCATCTGCAAAAAATGAATAAATAATTAAAGTAACAAGACTCAGTCGCTGTACGTCTCAGTATCCCGGTCTTTTATTTTTTTTTTCCTCGACTATAAGATGACAGAGATTCACCTTTCTATCTTCTCAGTACCTCAATAATGGTGATTTACCTACTGCATATTATGTTCTTCAACTGTGAAGACTCGTATACTTTTTGATCACATATCTCATTTTTTCCAGTTGTCTTTCATTATTCTCACGATTGTTGAGGATCGCATCCCGGCAAGCCAAGAGTCCCTCTGTATCTGCGAAGGAAAAAAAAAAGGAACTTATGCAGTTGCGTAGTAATACCGACCATGTCAAGTTTCTTTATTTTTTTAAAAAATAATACCTAAATTAATGTTTTCCAGGCTTTGTTCCCGGGTAAAATTTATTGTCGGAATTATTAATTCCAAGCGATATATTTTTCTGATATCTTTTGTGGGGTAAGTAGAGAAGTTCTTCAAATCTGTATAATCTACCTAATTTTGACTAAATTGACAACAAAGATGATGAAAAAAAACCCTTAGTAATTTCATGACCTTGAATTTACATATTTATCCTAATAAACTAGATAATTTCATTCAACCCTCATAGCAATTCTATACACTACTAAGGGACTTTTCCCATCACGTTAAAAATTAATATCTCATGAACGATACAATTAAATTGTAATACGACTTCCTTATCATTACACACATGAAACAGCCTCTACAGAACATGAACGGGTGAAGGTGTTTTTAAAAGTACTTTTTGCGCTGAATATGATGCCGTTGGCCGTTTTTCGGGATCTCTTTTCAGTTTTTCGGAATTTTGTTTCAAAGTTTGAAAAAGGATGAAAATCGACTACTCAAAAGCAAATAATAAAAATAAAGCAATTAGTTCTTTGCTCGATGTCAACATTTTATTTAGGTCTTCCTCAGCATAGCTCGTAGTTATCAAACATTGGATGAGAATTAAAGAATTATTCTCGCTTTTTGCGTATCAACTTTTTCCACTTCAAAGTAAAAACACTCCTTTCACGCTCAAATTACTTGGTTTTTCATGGTGGTAATTTCTAGACCTCTGTGGACTGATACAAAATAAAAAAATATGTACAATATAATATTCTTGAATGGTTCCCTGTCTTAAACCTATTTGTGAATGAAATGCATTAATTTGGCATTCTCTCAGTTCCATCACACGTTTTCTGAAGTGGGAACACTGATTACGTCATATCAATAATGGGAACGTAAATTGTTTAACACTCATGAATTTCCCTTTTTAAACATCTGTATTTGATCATGAAATGACTTTCAAAAAAATGAGTAGAACGTTGTAACCATGAGCGCTAATCAAGTGAAAATATTATGTGTTCTATATAAAAGTATGAGCAACATTTCTGTACACTTCTTTCTCATATATCTCGGGGTTTGTTATGATACAATACATCAGTATTCCAAAAGTATCAGTTTGAAGTAATTCTCAAGTATTGAAACGAAATTTCAAGAAACGTTTAATAGATGGCGAAAAACGGCAAACGGTATTGTGTTCAGCCTACAAAATATTTTAGAAACACTTTTGATAGTTCATGTTCATTCCAAAAGTTTGAAATTTGTTCATGTGTGTTATTGACTGACGGAAAATAATCAGTGTATATCGAGAGTCCCAGATTTGTTCCTGAAATGCATAGCAGGCAAAAAATGCAAAATACTTCTCCTCACCCTATATTTTTTCCAAATCATAATTCAGTCTTAAGGAAAAAATACTGGAAACTATTCACCCAATTTTCAATACGATTATAATATATTGAAAAGTTCAGAGAGAGAGAGAGAGAGAGAGAGAGAGAGAGAGAGAGAGAGAGAGAGAGAGCAAATGAATCGCATCTATTGGATTCTGGGTGTTGACAAAAGAAATGGTATATTATACAACTAGATGCATAAAGTGTGCGATTATCGACGAGTGCGAAGGTTTGCTTTCCACGCAGAGGGTAATAATGTCGTACTTTTGACATGTTCCATGTCTTTTCTCTCGCCGGACCCCGATCTTGAAACTCGTGAGTACACCCCCCCTCCCCCTCCCCCCCGTCAAGAGAAATCTCTACCCCGTGGGTGATTCAGAAATTCGCGAGTACACCCCGCGTAATAATAATAAATAATTAATTAATTAATAATTAAATAATTAAATAAATAAATGATTAAATAATTAAATAAATAAATAGATAAATAAATAATTAATATAATTAATTAATTAAATAATTAATATAATTAATGATTAGAAAGTCTCTACCCCGTGGGTGATTCAGAAATTCGCGAGTACACCCCGCGTAATAATAATAAATAATTAATTAAATAATTAATAGAATTAATGATTAGAAAATTTTCCAAGTCCCTCTTCCTATCATATATGGCTGGATAGTCGAAATTTTTCCATGTCCCCTAGACTTGAATTGTCTCATACCATTCCAATACGACAGCGAGACCGGGGGCGAACGTGCGGAGCGAGTTCGCGCTACCTCATATTTCTCATAGAAGACTTGAATTTTCTCATACCATTCCAATACAACAGCGAGATCGCTCGTTCGCCCCACGAAAGTTGATACCTCAAAATATAGAACACCCACAATTACCTCAAAATATTTCTCATACAAGACTTATACGACGCCAAGATAGGTAAAGGGGTAAACGAATAATATCTCACGAACACTTGACCTAGTAGAAGAATTAATAATAAATAAATAAATAAATAAATAAATAAATAATAATTAAATAATTGAATAAATAAAGGCTGAATAGTCGAAATTTTTCCAAGTCCCCTAGACTTGAATTGTCTCATACCATTCCAATACAACAGCGAGTTCGTGCTACCTCATATTTCTCTTAGAAGACTTATACGACGCCAAGATAGGTAAAGGGGTAAACGAATAATATCTCACGAACACTTGACCTAGTAGAAGCGTAGAATGAAATATTTCAAGATGACTGATAAAATATAAAAGACATGGAACATAATTTTCATTTATTTGGCTATGCCAGAAAATTTTTTATACCGCTTCCTTTCATATCACCAGATATCAATCTTCCTCTTAAAAGCGATACCTTTTCACCCGCAAAACTGAGGCATAATAACGTCATTTGAGCTCATGTATAATAAAAAGTAACATTATCTGTTGCATTTTGGCTTTTGAAAAATAGGAAAAAGGATTCTCCTAAATGAACAATGTAGGAAAAACGAAGGCTTTCTCAACAAACTTAAACGAGAAACGCAGATAACCTGTTCTATGGGTTGGAATTGGTTGGATACTGGGGCGCATGGTGAGGATGACAGAAAAAAATCAAGAGACCCGGATACTGAGGTGCAGTCTTTCTTTTTTTTGCTAGTATCTTTGTGCGTTATAAAAAGTTTTTTGTAGCTTTCATTAATGATGACCGAGTCGAACGTTTAATTGCATTAGAGGACGTCATGAGAATAAATTATCAACTTGAAAGAAGTTACGTTGAAATACATAATATATAATTTGTTTGCGTTTTTACTTCATGTCTGCTTGTTACCAATTCATATACAAGATAGTGAAGAACAAAGGTTGGAGCAAGAATTTTCTGATATGTGTGATTGTTTCTCTGTTTGAGAAGAGTAAGGACGATTATTTCCAGAGCCTCGAGAAATCTATCATTGTCAAATTTCAGTGCGTATTTTATCAATTTTTTTAAGAAAAGAGAGGGTACATGTAGTGTTTCTGAGTGCGTTTTCACTGAAATTCCAACTTATTGTAATTGAAATCAAGCTTAATCAGTAATTTACCTCATCGTCATATCATTTTTCTATGGGATTTTAAGTTCAACACCTCCGTATTCCCTTCTTCATACCTATTATTTCCTACGTACGTTCTTCGGTGTAAGATGGTACAAACTGTTCTTTCTTTTCAATCGATTTAAAAAAATGAAATATTGTTAGATAAAACTATGTTGAGACTTGGATTTTTATACTTTTGTTTTAACATGTAATAGAAGAGAAATGCGTACTCGTATATTTTCTTGCGCTTAGTCGCTAATTGTGTTGTCAAATTCTGAAGTTCTGGATAGTCTCTTTCATATTTTCTTTAATTTACTTTCAGATTTCGATAATCTATCTGATAGAACGTTGGCTTTACAAGATGGCAATAATGGTTTACAAGAAGCTCCAGGTAAGAATTGAAATTTATTAAGTGCTTGGGTTTTTTTTTTCATATACTCTTTCTGTTACTTATCGTAATTCATTTGTGTATATTCATATGAATGAAATTGAAACGAGTTCAAAGAAAGAAAAGTGTATGTCGTACGAACTCGCAATTTCTTTCCATGATATATACCGCAGCGTACACGTATCCTTATTTTTTTCTTGTATTTCGTTAAAATCGACCAATTGTCCTAATTAAACCTATTTATGTTCACGAGAGGGTGAATACGTATATTCTTTTCGAGTAGCAAAAAGGATACGTGCACCAAGCACTTAAACGGCTCAAATGTGTTATATACTGTGTTTTGGCTTATTAAGGGTACCGGTACATCGAGTATTTTTTCTGTTGTTTCAAAACGTGAAGTAAAATTTCTTCTTTATATTTGTCACACTTATAATGGCACTACAAAGTTTTTACTTTTTCCATTTTCTGAATAGAAGATGTTGGACGAAAATTTCTCTCGCCTAGAGACTACAGAAAAGACGCTCGTATGCCTTCGTCCTAATATTCTATGATATCGGATTCTTGTGCATGTTGCATGATTAATGCTCTGTTGTATATTTTGGTTTGTTTAACTGTTTATATTGTACATACAAATTCAGAAAGAAAAAAAAAAAACAAAAAAAAATGCATGTTAGAGCTTTGTGTTTTGTAACAGAATACTGCTGCTGTTTTCATTAGCCGCTTGACTCAGTTTTTTACAAGTGTTTCTCGCTTTGCGGATGTTATACAAATATTTTAACACAGAATGCTTGCTTAAGCTTTTACTGCTCAAAAATTCATATTTTGTACATAATTGCTATAGTTGGGATGGATTTGTATTGGTCCTAGGGACGCACGTCACAAATAAATTTCTTCACATACACACGAATAACATTGCATTCTACAATAATTACTGTGTAGTCTGTATTTTCCATTATTTACAAAAGTATTCCCTGTCTCAAATTGTTATTGATACGTATATTACATTTTGCGAGTGTATTTTTAAAAACATGGATTCTTACGAGAAGGACACCGTGATTTTTTGTTACATTCGTATTTACGATTGCAAATAAGTGAGACATATGCTGGTCGTCTATTCTGCTGTGACTAGTCACGTCGTGGAGATTAAAAAATTTCTATACGAAGGCGATAGACTAGTGAAAATTCGTGACAAAGTCATTGTATGACTTGACAATGTTCGACTACTTGCGCTATAATTTGAAACTTCACGGATTGTTTGTTTCGGTATTTCATTCAATGACTCTACTCCACTCTACCTTCCTGGAAAATATTTCTAGAGGTGCCTTCACTTCGTTCATTGCAGAGCAACTTTTCCCCGTTTTTCCGTCTCATAATAATTATCGCGGTAATTATCATTATATATTTCTTTCTGGTCAACGTTGCTACAAGAAGAAATTCCAGTAAATTTAGTCATCAATTTATTTCGACTTCTTTCGAATGAACTCTAATCTTCAAAGATTCTACATAGGTTGTAATTGTATGCTGTCAAACGATGTAATTGTAATGTTTGTATTTGCGGTGTTTAAAAAGCTGCTTTAGACCATATTGATGGACAAAATTGAGGAAAAATTTTGAACAAATCGACGGTCCTATGTAAAGAGGAATGCTACTACGTTACCTAGTCGCATCTTTTCGGCTATTCAATTTTTTCATCAGTCTGAAGTAATTTCAGTTGCTGGAATATCCATGTCCTAAAATTATAACGATTGCATAATTCTAATTTTAGTCAATACTCGTATCACTTTTCATGAATTTTGTCTACCAAGGAGGAAAGTAATTCCAAATTGATGTGAGCTTTCCAATCCGTTAATAATTTCAGAATTAAATAACTGATTGAGGAGGCGCTGATTGAAATTAATGCGAGAAACCCGTTATCTTTTGATTCTTGTATAAACTGGATTAATCAGCGTGTACATCAATGAAGTCGATGAGTAAACTCCTCTTTGACTCACTTTTCGTCCATTCTGAGAAAAATCAGAACAAGCGGTGAAAATTTTTCGTTTACCATAAAAATTACCGACGTTTACAACAATTGCGACGACAAAACTGATGGATTCATCTTTCAATGTTCGCCAATACAAATACATAACTTCTTAGTGGAAATGTATTCGCGAGCTGCATAAGTGCAAAACCGTATTTTGTTCGGACGCAATTTTTCTTTTTTTCGAATTTTTCGAACTACCATCAGAACCTTGCATTTCCACGGCTACTCTTTTTTCGTTCCATCGACCATCATTTGTTCTCATACTCATCGTAATGAAAACCGGGATTCAAAGGTTTATTTACCCGATTTCAAAAAGAAAAAAATGAATCAATTTGCAAATTCTGTATACTTACTAAGAAGTTGTTTACGAGTAATTTTAAAGGAAATGAAAAAATACAAAAAGTGTGTGTGTGTGTGTGTGTGTGTGTGTGTGTGTGTGTGTGTGTGTGTGTGTGCGCGCGCGTGCGTGCGTGGAAGATAAGAAATGCAGTTTTCACCAATAATTGTTTTCGTACAATACAATTACGTTCGTGCGGATCTTTCGAACTTCTCCATTCTAATTGTTCAGTAATTTTAAAGTTGAAAAAATGGAATTCGGAGAAAGCCTGATAATTTTATTCGACTTTAAAAAGTCGTCGGAGAATTCCTCAAATGGCATAGAATTTATGTCACCAACGAAGCTTTTGTTTTCTTGTGGTAAAATTTTTCGTCTTATGTTCGTACTTTTGGTTTCTGTTCATTTCACTTACTTCATTGAAATATGTCGCAACGTAATGGAACTAATTAAAATTATAGATGAGTAAAATCGGAATTAGTTGTCTGGAAAAGTCAGGAAAACTCATTACGGAAAAAAGTAGCTATTCTGAAATTTGTTTGATGGAAGGTTGACGGAGCCCGCTTCGATCTTTTCCAGCTTATAGCTCTTCTTAAAATAAGAGCCAGAAATGTGTTGGTTGTCATTCCTATACTTTAATAAATTGGCTGGTAGAAAAAGAAAAAATATATTGCCTGATGATTTGAAGAAGTGTAAAAAAATACGGCTCGTATTTGTTTAGTTTTTCTATATCACTATTGATTTAATCGTTATTCCACAAAATCGTCATTGTTACTATTCTCAGTTCCTGTGCTGGTCTAAAGCAGCATGCAATCCTCTTCGTTCGCGGTGACGTCAAGAACAAACTGGGTTTCGATATTCGAATTCGATGGTGCTTAAGGAAAGTAAACAAACTTCTTTTATATAGACTTTTCCATCAGAAAAAAAAAATTGAATTCGATCATTCGTTCATACTTGAAAAGAAGAATAATATAAGTTCGAAACTAAAATATCAACTTTGAATTCTTATTTTCTTACTTCAGAGTTTCGACAAATGATCGAATCGTTCCCTGTGTATTCTTATGGGAATCAATAATGCTCTGAGCACCCTCGCATGATACTATTGCAGAACATTCAGTACTATCGATCATAATCACTCACTGTTATCAGTTAGTGACGTCACGTGAATGAAGAGGATTACGTTGCGCGTACCTGAACCTTTGAAAATTATCTCTTCTTGTGTTTTTATACCTTGCCTTTTGGCACCGCAATGATTGCGGAATAAAATCCACGATACAGGCAATTTTATCAACTTGGTAAAAAAGGATAGATAACTCTTTTGTCCTTCGATCAATTTTCATTTTTTTCGTTTTTGTATAATTCGCAAACTTGAGCTAATTGGTAGTCGTCTATAATTATACGTCGTCGAGCTCCGTTCGTAAATATTGTTGTGTCACGTTTTGTTCAACAGAAATCATCCAACAAATGAAAAACTCGTTCAACATAATCGAACATTTTTTGATGTTTCAACTGAAAATGATGAAAGTACGTGGATTCGGGTATGACCTATTGGGAGAGCATGACTACATTTTTCTCTTGAGAAACGAACCTCAAAATGCGGACGCAATGGAGTTCGGTAGAACGATGTTTTGATGAGTTCTTCTGGTGCTAAACCTACAAAGAATTTTTTGGGAGAAATTCTGAAGATAATAATTGTGTATGTAGATGTATTGTAAGTCAAGAAAGTACGTCTATCTTACAAGTGTTTCTGTTTGTAGTAACTTATTACGATTCCCTTTTCATTTTTCTTAGATTTTTCTTTCTATCGTTTTTCCAAGTCCTAAACGTTTCCTCTTCCTTCGCATTTTTTTTTTTCTTTCTTTGTAAAGATTAAGTCCATTTCTGATAGAGCTTCTGCAAGATATCACAATGACGACGATTGTCGATTACATTGCTTAATAAAGCTGGGAGAATTTAAAGAACGATTGTGTTAGACGGCGTGATTAATTTGAACGTGTTGCCCGGTTTCTCTCTCTCTCGCTCTCTGGTTGTACACGAATAGTTTTCGGTTTGAGTCTTCGCGAGAGAGTGCATAGTTAGACTTACGCTATGGCGCGCTAGTGTCTCCATTTTGTTTTGTATACCTGCTTATAAAAGAAGGAAGGTTACGTGGAAAACTTCCAGCGCAGCGCTTGCAATTCGGTTCATTATATTATTATTATTCGCTGGATGTAGAAAGTTATAACTCCGAATATCGTTGTGAGAAATTAAAGCGTTAAACCGTTACCTAATATTGGAGCAAAGAATACAAAAGCCAAGATAATGCGTCAACTTGTCTATCGTATCGTGTACCGTCTATCTACAGTATCAGAGTATAAAATATTTTTTTTCTTCGTTTTCTTCTATTTTCCAGTTTGTATGCGGTACACGGTACGTAAACACGCCATCGTAGTGGTGCACCAAGGTATATTTACAGCACTTGCGTACAGTTTGTACCATAATAATGTACCTGTATAAATTTATTGTATTGTACTGTACTGTACTGTACTGTACTGTATAACACACGCTTGAATCTGTGTGCAACTACGTAGGTTTACCACCCGCACCTTCGGCCGGTGGAGAACGGCTGTGCCGAATAACCTGAACGAAACAAAAGTATACATTTTACAATTAAATTTTCCAATATTTTTCTTTCTAATCCCTATAATATATACGCACTGTTCGTATGCTTCGGGTTCAACTTTCTGAGCTTGATAACGCAGCGCTACTAGATTGGATTTTGTCCATCGCATAGCGTCGTAACGGCTCTGACCTGAAGCTGTCAGTAAAGTATGCCTACATATTATGGATATTTTGTCCGTGTGTCTTGTAATAATATTGTCATCGCTGTTCTTGTGGGGTAATTAGGAGTAGTTTACCGCACACTACTTGTGAGAAAAAGTGTTTTCAACTTTTTTTTTTTGCGCTGTGGTGTGAAAATGATGGTGAGAATACGTTTCCTTGCAACCCTTCCGCATTATCATTGTTCTAATTTAATTTAATTTAGCGTTAAGAAGAGCCTACGTGCGGATTGGAACTTTCACTCTATTTGTATTTTCAATTAATTTGTTTTATTCTCCAGCCCTCTCTTTTTTCTTCGTTTAATTTTCTTTCCTCCATTGTTACTTCCGCGCATATCTACCAAACGTTGCTAATTATCATAGTATAGGTAAAAAATAACTAGGATATTGGTTTGTAATCATTTTCACAAGTGAGCGAATACGTACCCGAGAGAGAGAAAAAAGTGAAACTATTATGGTATCTTGCACTTCCGCTCTTTCTGTGAGTTCGATAAAGATATTGTTTTGAAAATGGAAGCAACTTTTTACCCAATCGTAGTCAATCGAAACAAAAAGTTGTCGTTTAGTCAACTAAATCGTGTTGTAGTTACTGCAAAAGAAAAAATTCATCCATTTTACAAAGATACAGTAGGAATATGATTTTTTTGGGTCCTTGGTATGAGAGGTATGAACGAAAGTCTTTAAACACAGTGCACGACCCTTCTCATTCAGCTTCCCACTACATTCTTTACTATTTACGCGCGAGAGGTATTAGCGCCAAGGAAAGACACTATGAAATTTTATAGACTTATCGCTTGAATCTGTTTACTGAAAATCTGCTTTGATTAGGGTGTAGGTAATCGGTGAGAATGTCCGTTCTCTGATGACCATATCCCACGGATTGAAAATTTTGACTTTTGCCTTGTATAATGATTTTTGATATCTAAACCCTGTAGTTTGAAAATTATACTTTTTTTAGAATAATTATCATTATTTATATTTTAGTCTTCATTTATTACCTATGAAACAGCTTCCCAGCATTCTTCAATCAACGTGGTTAATGAAAACTATTTTCTCTGTAGAAAGATGCGACTCTTTCCTTCTTAGAGCGATTTCCGTGGAAAATCTTCTTCTCCTTCAATGATAGATTTTCTGTTTTCGCGGAAAAGAAGGAATCTTAAGATTTAATTTTCAAGTGGTTTGTTTAAAAGCGGAATTGATGGGATCATAAATGAATTACCGCATTACTAAGGCACATCAGCTTATTGGGTCGCTTGTATGAGATATTGTTCCATCTTCGCATTTTACCATTATTGAGTGGTTTCCGAAAAGTGAAAAATAATTCCTCCTTTCTTTTTATTTTCTTCTCACCAATATTCTTATTATTACATTACGAGTAATTATTATTTTCTTGTTATCATTATTATTATTATTGCCCTAAATTAACTCATACTTTTCATCTTCCCTATACTTGTTCATCTCAATACTTTTCATTACTTCGTGGATTTTTTTTTTTTTTTTTTTTTCAGTGTCCATGTTGTATCTTTAATGGTTATGGGCGCTTTAGCGGGCTCATATTTTCTATGTAATTCTCATTGTCGTCTAAAATTTCATGATTGTATGTTTCACTACTTTGTACGCTTTGTGTATTTCCTTGCGCGCTTCCCTTGTGCGATCATCGATATACTCGTATTTACGAAAACTTTCAAAGAAAAAGTATCACGCGTTCATTTTTGGGCTGATATAATTTTGAATGCGTGTTCAAAAAGATTTTATCTGATGAGTTTGTTTTTAAAAAATTGCCTTTCGATACATTTTTTACAATATATCTTCCCAAAAGGCTGCACTTTTGGTGTTCTGATTCTGAATTCACAAAAAAGTTTTTTTATTCGAACGATATGTTTGCAAGTTTCAGTTGACGGTGCACATGAAGTGGAAATTTGCTGTAATCTACATTAAAACGACGCCCTATTTCTGTGCAGCCTTGTCTCGAACTTCTTTGCTTCAGACTGATCGGAGACAAATTGATCGTAATTTTACATATCTCTCTCTCTCTCTCTCTCTCTCTCTCTCTCTCTCTCTCTCTCTCTCTCTCTCTCTCTCTCTCTCTCTCTCTCTCTCTCTCTTTGAAAATATCATCTCAGAACTAATCAACAGTAGATCAGAGTACCCGACATTTCAATGTCCTCGTTCTCATTGACCTTAGAAGTATTGGGAGAGACGTTGGTGGACTACATTCTCAGAATTTTCCTTCACTTCTTAGCAAACGACTTCCATATCGTTTAGGAGTAAATTGTTGGTGTTCTAGATGCGTCATTCTGTAGATTAGAAGTCTATTCGAGGAAGATAATTTCATTCAATTCCCTTCTGCAAAAGATAGGTAGTTTCTAAAAACTGTTGCATTGCGAGCTTAGGAACTACGTTAGCATAAACGACTAATCGTCTTGAATATGCTAACGAATCCAATTGAAGAACCCACCGGTATCAATGCAGAGAAAATTTGAGAGATGTGCATTCGATAAACCGACATTCGGTTAAAATTGAGATGCAGGGGCGGTGGCAAAGGCAATATCGATGCCAGCTGATTGTACTTCCTACTCTCCTTTATTTCTCGGGACATGCGGCTTTCTGGAATGTAAATGCGGTGAAGAAAGTTGAAGCACTGTAGTGCTGTCGGCGAGAGTGAATATGACTTCCGTAGTTGTCTAATTGTGAAAAGAAAAGCGAGTGGCCGAACCGAAATAATCATCGTCGACTTTCACGTTGATGTATCGATCGGATATGCCTACATTACAAAATATTCGGGTTTATTACTGGATTTTTATCAACGCGGTCCGATATAATTGTACTTATCGCACGATGCAAGGTGCAATGCACTATACTGTGCGAAGGCCGTGTGTGTTGTCACGAAAATGATTTTGCGATTTATAATATTTTCGTTTGGAAGAAGGGAGAGAGAAAAAAAAAGAGAAGAAAAGTTCGTTTGTTCGTTGGATTTCTCTCTGAAAGTAGGAGGAAAAGAAAGAGCTGTAAAAAAATTCTAACGCGGCGGCGTACGCGTTATAAATTGAGGTGAGTGACGCTGACGTGTTCTCAATTTTCGTTCGACATGTGGTGTAGCGCGACAATGCAGTGCATTTCGCTATGGTACGTAACGTAAAATTGCGATCAGCGCAGCAGCGCGATGCTACGCGACGCTAAACGCGGCGTGGCAGTGTGGTGTGGTATGTATGCAGCGGCGCGAGTTTGATGGACTTACTTCTTCTTTACCGAGTACCTACGTGATGAACGAATGATGATATCGTTGTACAACTTATAAGTAGTAAATACATGATGCTGAATTCTCTCTTCAAGTCTGTTTCTCTTTACTTCAGATCCAAATCGTAAAAATATTTTTGTGTATTATGTGTAGTGTCGTAATAGCGATAGCGTGTCGATGTCAGATGTGCAAAACGGTGAAAAAAATGAGGCGAAACAGGCGAACAAAATTGAACGAGTGAAGAAAGGGAGAAAATCATTAAAAACGCGTCAATTTAAAAACGTTCGCAACAAAATTACCGAGTGACGACGATATTCCTTGTCTGTAAGCTGCACGAGTATACGAGTGAGTATACCGTGTACGAGAGCAATACTTAGTGCGGAATTCGCGAGTTTGGAAAATACGATGCGATGTACTACCGATCGTCTGAGTGTAGTGGTATCTAATTGAAGGTACGTAGTGTACATGGATACTATATAGGTAACAGCAGTAGCTAGCACGAAAGTAGATGCGAAGATGAAAGAAAAAGCGTATCGCCTCTTTCTATCCTACACCATCGACCTCCTCTTCTTCTTCCGATATTTTGCGGCGAGAGCTTTCCTTTATTCGATTCATTATTCTTCCGAAGTCATTCAGCGGAGCCAAACCAATGTAAAAGTGGCCGTAGCACGCTGCTGCTGCTGCTGCTGCTGCTGCTGTGAGAGATTCGGATCGTCGTGGTTGTATACTTCTTACACATTGTGCGCATTTTTATCGCGCCATTGTGACTCGTTCATCGTGTCTAATCGGCCTTACTGTGTTGGTTTGTCGAGTTCCCATCTCTATAAGAGCTTAGCGCTCCAATTCTTCTGGATATACTGTACACTATTACCGAATTTAGCGAGTATACTTTTCTTTCTCTCACGCACTCACGATACTTGCACATCAGCATATGTTCGTTCTCACCTGTGGCTGATAGCGAGCTTGATAATGCTCATTTTAGGCGACAATACCCACTCATTTTCTATATTTTGCTCTTTCTTTTCGTTCTCCTGAACGTGTGCAGTACACTATTCAATCGTTTCTGCTAGATTCTAGTTCGATTTGAAAAGTTCTTCCTACCTCACTAGTTATTCGCTTCCATTGTATCGTACATGTTACGTAGGTATCCTACTTACCCTTTATTATGAAACTTACACGTATTTTCTGAAAATTTTTACTGTCGAGAAATGAAAGTAACGGAGCGTGACAAATCAAGTGTAAAATGGGTATAATCTTTCGAAAAATTGGTTTAAGGAAAATCGATCGTGAAATAAGTATAGAAAACCTTTATGCACGCTCTCATATGCCGAAATTGGCGTATTTCCGGTTCATTTGTCCGAATCTGAAAGTATCCGACAAAAAAGAAAGGAAAGTATGTGCAGCATTCAGTTTTTGTAGAAACCCGACGTGAATATCTCTATTGGAAAGTATTTTGTTCGCTGTGAGATATCCTGTTCGACTAAAATGTTGAGAGTTCAGTTTGTACTTTAGTATTCTTGTGAATGGAGACACTACGTACAAAATATGAGATTCGTCTTCATGGGCGTTTTAATAAACATTCGCTTCTTTGAGTGTTTGTAGGGGTGAAATTGAAAGAAAGAATTTGAATACTGTAATTTAGTTGGAAATTTTGTTGAAAAATATAATTTTTTGCTATCAACTGTCACTTGGTTAGTTGAAATTAAGGGTGTATGATGCAAGTGAAAGGAAAATATAAAAATATTCTACTGTAGCGAGCAATTTATACCTGCATTAGGCGCGATGCGCATCGTCCTTTCGTTCGACTAAAAATATTGTGGGCTGAGACAATAATGTACAAATCTATTGTGTGAAGTGTCACTCGCTACTATAAAACGACACTTGGGACGTCGATTATTCCGGTTGTTTTCACCACTTCTCTTTTGCTCAGGATGAGTATTTCCCGATAAAATTGTGAGACAATGAATGACGAGTAAAATTGATGAAATTCAAGTAAGTATCTTCCTTTGCACAATAAATTGTGAATCTGGAAGTCGAAAAACCGTCCAGGACTTTCATTTACGAAAGCAAAGCTGAAAAATAGTCCAACAATTTTCTAAAAAGTTGAAAATGTTGACTAGATAAAATGAAAATATTTCTCGAAGTTGTGCAGTACAAGTGCGATTGTATAGTATATTGAGTACTTCTCCCTCCTGAAAGAGAGGATAAATATTTCAATCTGCAACAAAAATGAATAGAGAAGAATCTGATGTTCGTACTTCAATTCGTTTTCATTTCGTGAATACACTAGATCGGTTCGAATGATGATATCTCATCATTTGAATATGCCGTACAAAAAAAAAATGCTTCTCTCTGGCATCTACCAATATGTTCGAATGAGAACATTTAATCAATGGTAAATAAGGCTCAAAAAGTTTATTCACTTTTTTTCGATTGTTACACAATGTAACAACTCTCTATCCAATCTAATTTGAAGAATAAAACGGAGAGAAAGGGATGTGAATTTATATTATTTGATCGATGAAAATCCTTTCTCAAGTTTCCTTGACATCATCGACCTACACAAAAGTAGTTGCAAACGTAACGCAGCCGTTGCGAAGTTCTAAAAGTGAATCATTTTATGCTCCCGTAAAACATTTCATTATTCAGCAAAAATGATTCACTCAACAAAACTCGTATTCATGTACTGGACAATTTTTTTTCTTCTTCTTACTTCTTTTCTCTTGGTTGATCGAAGATTCTGCTTCATGTGTACCGTCCTTTGGAAAAGAAACGGTCGGCATCGTGTGTATGCTTCTTGAATTCTATACCGTATATCTCCGCTTAACGATTATTAGCGGCAAATTATTAGGAAATTTTGAAAACAGGAGAAGGAATCGAACGTGCGCACGCATTGTCAGCTAATTGTAGTCTATAGATGGTTTCCTAGTGCGAGATTCGTTCGGTTGTCGTCGTAATAAATCGTGCAAAAATTCTATTATTCCATATTCTCGTAGGCTAGGCCGCGGCTACGTCAATGTCTGTTCGGTGCGACCTAGTGCTACCGAGAAGAAGAAAAGTCTTCATCTATCTTCGTAATTTGCGATGTTTCGATTATCGTATGACGCGACACATACTGTGTACTTACAAATTGAATACAAATTGTACTTCAAAATAGTAAATGAATTCCTTTTGCATAGAATCGTGTTTACCACGAGCGCAGGAAACTTTTGCGAAAAGTGAAGATCTCGCGATTGAAGATATTCGGCAGAAATCTATATAGGTAACTCTTGCAACGCCAAACCATATAACAATAAGAAAATTCCCGTTCTCATGCCGCATAATAACGTACCAGAAATTTGAATGTTCTTTCGATGAAAAAAACCCTTCAATTAAGATCAACGATGGGACTTGAGCACTCCGACTTGGAACGGCTAATGGTTTTGAACGTCAGACCGGAATCGGACATTTATTATTTCTCGAAAAAGATGATTCATCCTCTGATTCGAATTATCCCGCCTATACACTGTCAATATTACCCTTGAAAGAGAGGGAGTTTTCCTTGTTAGAAACTTTAAACATTCCTACATTGTTTATAGCGAGACACTCGCTAAAACTGGTTAAAATTAAGACAATGTCATTACATAGACGTCTTTAGAAGTATCACAATGTAGTAACTAGATCTCTGAAGTTATTTGTTTACGATTTTGCTGTACTTTTTTTTAGCGGGGAACCCGCTATCCCTTTTGTGGAGGGTACTTCCGGGAAATTTTCGTCCGCGAGCGCGAGCGAGGTTGATGACGTCACGGAGGGGGGAGAGGGACTTGGAAAAATTTCCCCTCCATAGACCGATTCCCTGTTAAAATTTCGTCTCTCAAGCTATATATATGATAGGAGGGGGACTTGGAAAGACGACGGCTTCCTTGAAATTGCAGCGCGTTCAAGTTGTCACGTCATGATTTTCAGGACTTGAAAAAACTTCAGGCTTCTAGGGGACTCGGGACAGCCAACGCAGTCATTTTTTTTTTTTTTTTCAAATTTAGTTTCAAATTTTTGTTATGAAATAGTAAGAAAATTGATAATTATAAAGAATTCGGAACAGAAGTGTAGGTTACAATAATAGCATTTCAATTATTACGTGTGTCGTTACCCCAATGAGCGTAGTCTTCTTCCATACATTTACTTCATAGGAGTGCAACATCTGTAATTATGAAATTTTACAATGATACGCAGAGAGTACATGAATCCTATAAATTTTTTGGTATATCATCGTCAGAATTAAATTTGTTGATGAACTGATATGTTCTGACGAATTGGTATGGATCAAGTTGTTAGAAACACTCCGGATTTGTATTCCATAGGGTGTACAAGACTTCCACCAACTTCGAGTGATCGGTTTATTTCGACTGCATCGATACCTTGTAATATCTGATTTCATTGTGAATGTCATCGACTGTAGGTATCTTCTTTTAATGTGGTCACAATGAATAACTACGAGTATAGAGGAGGGGTGCGCTTACGTGCTCATGAAACCACCTTAACAAGAGATTTTTCGTGTCAAATCATCTTAGATTGAAAAATGTCCAATTTTTGTACCTTTCCTGTCCTCAAGAGTAGAGAAAAAATGACGCAACGACTCCACTAGAAATGATGCGTTTACATATGCTACGGAGACTATTTAACTGACAAAATCACAATTATTCAGAATGGCAAATGATTGATTTTTTAACAAAATTCATCTCTAATTTCCCTCCCCCTTAAGAAGAAAAAAATATATTATATATTATATAATTAGGCCACTGAAATTAATGCTTGCGTATATCTCGAACACTGCATTAGAAAAATTATCTAAGTAACCCCTCTGAAAATTTTTTCGATAATTTTTTAGTTTCCCTTCCCCCCCCCCAAAAAAAAAAAAGAAAAAAAAAGAAAAAAAGAAAAAAAATGAGCAGAGGATTTGACCTCAAGAAACCACTTTTACAACACCGCTGCAACAATAAATTGAATGCTATTAAAGTTGTAATGCATTCAATCATACCACTACTGAACAAATTTCAAATTTTTTGAATGAACATGAACTATCTAAGGAGTTTCTAGAAGTATTTTTACGCTGAATACTATGCCGTTGACCGTTTTTCGCTATCACATCGGAGTTCCGAGTAATTCGCGTTCGAAAATTAAAAAATCGCCAAAAACTGTATACCTGTATAACACGATATCATATCAAAAACAGAATAATGCGGTATGTTCCACAGCACGAAAATGTAGTTTGAACCTTACTCTATAACATATTTAAGATCAAGAATAATCGCACAATTCTTCGAGCAGTTATGAACAATATCGTACAAGACTATTTTCACCTTCAAATGCGGGAAAACACGCGATTCTGCGTCGCGACGCGAGGACGTACATTGCCCCGCGTTCAAAGCTGAAAATAGTCTTATACAAATATCGTTCATATTTGCTTGAAGAATTGAGCGATTATTCTAAATCGTAAATATATTATATAGCAAGGTTCAAACTACATTTTTATGTGGTTGAACATACCTCAGTATTCTGTTTTTACTGTGGTATTGCATTTTGGAAGTACAGTTTTCGGCAATTTTTGAATTTTCAAACGCGAATTATGTTCAAGACTCCAATGTGACAGCGAAAAAGAGTCAACGGCATAGTGTTCAGCGTGAAAAATACTTTTAAAACACGCATGCATCGTAAGTACGTTTTTGCGAAACGATTTTCAGTGTTAGCGCGGAGCGTGTGAAAAAAACGAAATAACGTCACCGATGGTCTTTTATACACAGAAAACCGTTGCGAAAAAACTATGACGTAAACATGCCGCACGAAAAACGTATACTTTGGATGTACAAATTTGTCTTCAAAGTATTTGTGTTTTAAAGCCTTGTACAGCACAAGTGTTGTAGGTGAGTCTTTATAACTCGTACATACATTGCTTCACTCGCTTTGCTCGTTCCGCAAACGTATGTAGCCTACTCGTTATGAAAAGACTCACCTACGCCACATGTACTGTAAATAGCCATTAAAAACTTCTTAGATAGTTCATGTTCATAAGATGCTGTTCAGTAGTGATGAGGAGAAATATTATTCACTATGAACGAGGTTCTTCCATTTTCGTTCGGATTTGGCGTTTCAAAAGTTGTCTATGAGTGTATCCTACCGAGTATCGCTTCCTATTTGTATTTCTATCCATGAAAACGTGGAAATGCGCTTGTCGCATTTGCAAGGGCGGCATGGCGTCGATTGCGACACGATTCGTGATGAAGTTGTTTTCTTCATTCGCGAAGTTACTCAATTTATCGTCACTATCTAAAGATTAGGATTCGTAAACCGGAAACCGCGTAGTTCATCGTGCGTGTTTCACAAAATAATTATGAATTTCTTTTATATTTTGGGAAGATCTCGACAATTCGTTCTCATTTTTTACTCAAAAAATAACGATGTCTAATATTCCTTCTCCTGAAAATTTTTGTATATCATTCTTTTGATGCCGCTCGTTCAAGTAGACACTCACTCACGCACGTGTATAGTAGACGAATGTATTTAAACACATTTATCATCAGTCACGATCATATTTACATTCCTATCATCGTCATCATTGTTACCTATCCCAATCTCGTGGAAAGTGTGAAGAAATCAACATATGCGCGCCAATGCCAAACACGTGGCTACTCTCTCGCGCATTCTTTCCCGATCACTGGTTTATTGTACTCGTAGTCATTCTCGTTTGCTCTTCCTCCGCGTTCGCTTTTTTATCCTTCCGATGGTGAATTTACTATACAAATGGTAATTTTCAGATGCGCGCGCTGCCGACGAAATAGTGTCCAAGTTTGTGATTAAATTATCCGATTCGATGCCTCTCGTTAATTGCCTTTCCACTACAATATCGGAGCAAATGCCGCTAACGGGGTCGATCACGTCTCGTACTGCAGCAATAGCACCAACCTCAGCTTCAGCCGTAGCCGCAACAGTAGCAACAGCAGCAGCAACTGTCGTGATTACGACGACGTCTCGGTCAACGTCACCAACAACGATGCTGCCGGCAGCGGCAACGTCGGAACAGCAACAATCATTACTACTGCCACATTCGACGCTACCTCCGTCATCGATAGCGAAAATTTGTTTCCCTTGCGATAATTGCGGAAATGTTTACAATTATAAAACTTCTTTAGCCAGACATGTGCGCTTCGAGTGCGGCAAAGATCCGCAATTTCAGTGTCCATTTTGCGAGCACCGTACAAAGCATAAAAGTAGTCTGACTACGCATATTGATTGTAAACATCGACAGGAATTGCTGTTTGATGAGAATCGCTTTTGGCGTGAGGTGACGAAAATGCTCTGAAGTGGTAGAAAATACAGTGCAGTGTGAACGAGAAAAAAAGCGCGAACGAATTGAATATGAAATAGGAGAGTAACATCATATTTTCCTTTCTACGAGTACTGAGTAGAAAATATACGTAGCAGCCTTTTATAAACCAAAAATCGTTCATAGTGCGAGCCAAGGTAGCAGCGACCGACGCGGTGACGGCGGTGGCGTATTTACGATCAACGCATTGAACTCGCCTCATCGAGAAGCAAGGAAGAAAATGGGTTACTCTCTTTTATTCCTCTCTCATCTTTCTTTCTATCGTTTCTCCGTTGAGGTTCTATGCACTAATTTCGCCCATCGTCGTCGGGTTGCTGCGGAGACGTAGTCTATTTTTAGGATAGCGGTTGCTTACGACTATCGCCAGAATTGTGTATTATACTGGAGGTATAAAACGGGCGCGTTTGGGTTCACGTTGTCCCGATAGGATACGTCACGCCGCTGCCGCCGCCACCGCCACCGCCGCCGACAACGCGGCGATAAAGTCGTTAAGCTCTCTGGCTGTGTACTAAACTGAAGAATTGAAGTGCAAGCTGTCATTATTGTACACATGTTGTGTGTGTCGAGCAACGAGACAGCTAGCAAAATATTATTCGTACGATACAAGCATACCCATTTGTACATGCGTGCACATCACGAGAATGGTACCTGCTGACTCTTTCAATTAGGATGGGATGGAATCGGGTATCGGGATTAGGGATCAAATCGTCCGCGTTTACTTACTCCTACTGCAGTCGTCCATGTATCAGCAGCAAACAGTTGTAGTTGTATTATTCACCGTCGTTTAGTTTGAAAGTTGGAATACCGAGTCGGGGTGGTATAATGCCGTCGTCGTCGTTGTCGTCCAAGACATGTGAGACAAAAAGTTGGCGCGCATTTCATCGCGGCATTATATGCACACACATTATTTTCATTTGGTAATAATAAAATCAACGCAGTGCGGGCGCGTTGGCTCGGCGAGGCTCATCCCAGAAAAAGCGAACCTGTAGACCTGTGTTCGATTAGGACCCGACACACGCCGCACACTACGCTACGACACGATTTAGTATCGTGCGGTTGTGTGTATCGCATGCAACGTATCCTTCTTTTTTTTTTTTTTTGTTCGTTCTTCTCGGATTTAGCTCTGCTGCTGTACCGATTTTTACATGAATTTTATATATTCAGTCAAATACTGAACGACTACTTCCGTCATCGCAATTTAGCTTCTACTCTCGTCCCAGAGCTCTTCTGTCGAATTCTCTGCGTAGTGGGTCCCTTTTATGACCGTTCGAGTTAGTACGAACGATGATATTGTACTCCGTCTCTCGCTCTACTCCGTGTAATGCCTAATACAGTATTTTGTACCTGCTCATGTTTCGCATTGTTTTCATCCCTCTTGCGAGCTAATAGCAGCAGCTGTATGATGAACACGGCACACCCGTGAAGATATTTTGTTCGCTTTGAAGACGAAGTTGATTTCGGGGTCCGTCAGAGAGTTGTGCGTTAATGGTTTGCGTGAAACAGGGGGAAGAAATAAGGTCTACCGGAATAGAAAAACGATAGGTATGTTTCATGCATGTTGATACGAATGCGATGAAACAAATACTCTTCTGCTATATGGGATGAGGTATAGAATTTAGGATGCTGCAAAGGCTATGCTGTTTGAGACTGCATGGAACGCTAATCGCAGTGACGGTACCACTTTCGGTGGGATCATTACAGATCAGTGCGACATTTTGTGCCATGAGTTGAATTTTACAAATTATCAATATTATGCAATGCGTATGCTTTGTGAACGAAGATCTTACTACGACTTATAATGTATCTGGTTATGATGTTCAGTTGAGAACATTGCGGGAGTTGGTTAGCTTGAGCGAATACTCCGAACAATAATACCGGAAAATCCTATCTAAACATATTGAACGCTTTCGGTCACGCGACGCAGCGCATCCAGCGGTGTGAGATGAGCAAATTTTGGTTGTTCAGGTTAACAAACAATAATCGTCACTGCCACACGAGAAGAACATGTACAAATTCACCGTTAGAACTCTCATAACTGACGTTAGTTCCATCCTATACCGCTAGTCGCTTGCAACCACGAAATTAATGAGATTTTTAGGTATTATCGTTTCGAGTATTTAGCTTAAGACTGATAGAATGCACGGTACCTTCTAATCGGCCCCTTCACTCCATCAGTTGTTTCTCCCTCACATCTAATCTATTGGTGGACCAGGAGAAAATTTTGAAGCAGAAATTTGAATATTTTTAATGATCAAAAAAATTTGGCCCAACGTTTTTACTTTGATTCCAGTTCCTAAACCAGGTGGGCCCAAAGGATGTTACCAGTTAAATGGGAGTTTGCGCTATATTCATTGACCAAAGTGTATCAAAAATTGACCAATTTGCCAAGATTTCTAAAGTAAGAAATTGAAAATTCCTCCCCCCATTTCAAGCTTGATAGGGTTATTCGGGTATTTTTTTTTGGAATCACCGTCAAATTTCACTTTCAAACCGAGCAAAATATGAAAGTTTGAACGACTATTTTTAATTTTTGAGAATTTTTGCACATTTTGATCCATAACTCACTCAGAATTGTCGTAGAAAATCGGGTAGCGGCGCAAATTGAAGATAGAATCCAACATTTTGCGTTTTTGCACTAGAGGGAATTTAGCGCAAACTCCCATTTAGCTGGTAACATCCGTTGACCTCACCCTGTACACGGTGAATCTGTCCCATTCCGTTTTGCCACGCATATTTGCCTGGGTTTGAAAATGAATGTGAATTTCAATTTAGGTATTTTCGAAGAGAATAACATCGTTTGTTTTCTGATAATGTATTGAACCTGCGAAGGTAGGTAAATTACCAATATCGTGTGCTGACTGACCTCGAATGATTTTTTACCATTCTGTATCGATTGATCGTATACTACATGAATTGAGTTACCACAAATGGGAAAAAAACGCTTTTCTGTTTTTTTTTTTTTTTTTTTTTTTCTTTTACTGTTAAACAAATTTGAATTCTTTGAAATTTCTCGTTGGATCCAATACTGCAATATACTTAACGCGCGAGTAAAATCGAGAGCTACAACATCGTATTAAGTTTATTTATCGATGTTACGATGTGCATTAACACTGGACAACAAATTTTAAGCTCTTGAAATCTCAGTGTACCGTACGTAGTTCGATTCCCGCATCTGTGTGATAGAAACATTGAAAGCAATTCGATGACAGATTCCTAATCGAAGATCTATTGAGTTTTATTGTCATTTTTGCTAGTCCCTTCTTTCTTGAAATTGAATTTATACTGTGATGCTATCGTTTGGTCTTATGAAGAGTACGGTTGTACGCCAAAATAATCCAGTAAAAATTATGATTGACGAAATATAATACGGAATACAACGAGTGAGTATTTATGTTACAGCCTGAGTATTTTTCTTCATAGACATCATTCACTTCCACAATTAGTCTCATCAAAACGTGATTTTGTGTAATCAAATGTCCTGATATTTCTTTAATCGTGTGACTTGGTAAATGAAATTGTTGATCTAAAATCAGGTGCTATAATGATTGTTATTCATCGTGTGTGTCGAAAATGTTGGAAAGGTTCTTTGGAAGGTCTTAAGTCTTTTGAAAAATTCATCGTAATGAACGGAGAGATAATTAGTTACTGCAAAACAAAAATTGCGTTAAACAGTGCGCGTTCGCGAAGCGGCTACACAAATAGACACTTCAAAGTGCCCTGCTACCTTTCCCATCGCGGAGGAATGAATTTGAAGAGAAATTAATTTACGTAAATTTTACAAGATTTTATAATATATATTTCTATTTCTTTCTTATCAAACTTGCATTACTCGCGGTCTTCGATTGTTCGAATTTCAACTTAATTTAAAATAAATAAATTCCTGTGAACCATATTTCCTAAATAGAATTAGTCATTTATTGGAATTGCTCCGCTATGTCAATGACAATAATAAACGTATTTTATTGTTGATATCTACGTGAGTAAATGGCGATTTTGAAAATAACGTCAGTCACACTAGGTACGTTTCAGAAACTGACCTTTAGATCAGCAATGAAGAAAAACAATCCTCAGATCGAAAAAAGTCTCGTAGTTTCTCATTCTTTCAACTCTAATGAACTGATGAATCCAATCTATTCTCAAATTGAATATCATTCTGCATTTCATTCCGTAAAAATTTTTCGAGCTCGTTCTTACAAATTCAAAACTACTAAGATTCTTAGAGAAATTAACTTTTTAGATTATAATAAACATGAGAGTTTATCTTTAGTTTCTCAACAATTTCTATTTTTTTTTTTTTTTTTGTTGAATCAACAATGAGTATTGTCTTATTTATAAAAACTCGCTGTTTAAAGTCACAAATTATAAGTACTGTATACATTTTATTCGGAATTGATGGGTCGTCGGTGGAAACGATGGAACGGTTAGGTAACCAGAGAACAAAAATAAAACTTCCAATTCCAAACTCAAAGTTGAATTTGGTAGTTAAGAATTCATAACTATATTTTTATTCAGCTAGTTTACAGTGCACTGGCGAGAAATATTACCAAACACAAAATTAAAGCAATAAGTAGTGGAAGATGGTAATTGTGACGTTTTTAAGTTGTAGCAAGAGAAAACGGAAGTCCAATCTCGTGTAGCATTTTGCGTAAGATATCCGTTTATGAATTTCTCAAAAATTAATGCATAATCCATTCCACGAGAAACTTATTTCCAAGAGACTCGGCCACCGGTTTCGAAAAACCTATTTTCTTATCGGTATAGGGTACCAACTTCATACGTACGAAAACAGTTTTGACAAATAGTTGCAGTAATCGTGTGTGTTATTTTTGCTGAATGGAATAAGAAAATTGAGAAGGAATAAAAGAAACTGCGTTGTATTTTCGTAAGTTTTTTTCTACTTCGTTCTCGAGTTACCGAATTATAAATTAACGCTCTTTAAATAGGTATTCTGCTTCAGTTTTTGACTTTGTTTCGGACGCCACTTATTTGTATCCCTCGAGTTGACGGTATGGAAAAGAATTACGTTAGTTCCGTTTTACGAATGTGACTCACCGAATTGTTGATTTAGAATGAGCGCGCTCTCCTACGAGTAACGTTGCGGTGTGTGTACGCAATTCTCTCATATTTTCGTGCCCGTATTCAATTCACGTATACAAGTATAATTTCTTGGATTTTGAACGATACGAATAACGTTCGTCTCCAGTCGACTTTTGCCCTCTGCCGCGCATCTGATCTGAGGATCGAACTTTTTGGATAATAGTCAAGAGAGGTTTTCGAGTCGTGAGTCTGTTGCACTAGGTTTTAATATTTATTATTATCTCGCGTTTCCTGATAGCTCTCGCTTCACTCTACACCACACTTATGATCTCGTTCTCTCTATGGTTGTGTCGTCATTGATATTTCTGTGTTTGTCCTGTTACACGATGTCTGCTTTACCTTCTCTCTCTCTCTCTCTCTCTCTCTCTCTCTCTCTCTCTCTCTCTCTCTCTCTCTCTCTCTCTCTCTCTCTCTCTCTCTCTCTCTCTCTCTCTCTCTCTCTCTCTCTCTCTCTCTCTCTCTCTCTCTCTCTCTCTCTCTCTCTCTCTCTCTCTCTCTCTCTCTCTCTCTCTCTCTCTCTCTCTCTCTCTCTCTCTCTCTCTCTCTCTCTCTCTCTCTCTCTCTCTCTCTCTCTCTCTCTCACTCTCTCTTACTCTGTCCTCCCTTAGTGCGCTCTCGTTGTGAAGGAGAGAGAGGGGAAGGAAGGAACAATACCATGAGATACTGTTTCGTGTTTGATTTTGTAAATTTTCTGAAACAGTTAGAATTCTTTACGTATACATAAATCCTATCGATGGTATTTTTCTTGCAGACATACAAAACGCAAATGTTTACGATTCTCGTTCTGTCGTCAATATTTCTCCTTTCTCCCAAAATTGTACTGAAGAAAACAAAACTCGACTTTATGCATCAATAAGACATACTACGTTCTAGAGGTTGCCAGCCTCTTCGGTCTTATTATCGTCTCGCAAGATTACCAAATAATGTGATGCATTCTCGAAGCATAGAACGATTACGCTGCATATGACAATTTACCATGACAGGACGAAGAGGTGATCGCGTATTTCCAACCATAAAAAGATGTAGACATGAAACCAGCAGCTCTATCTGAATTATCAAAAAGTTCTGAGAACAAGAATCATAGCTATCAAAATTTGCTTTCCACCAGACCCAATTTTGAATTTCTTGCAAAACTTTTTCTATCACCATCACCTTCTTATCTATCCAGATAACTCATTACTCAATGTATTTTGTAAACACGACTCACACGTTGCTTCGTTCCTCCAAAAATATGACAACATACACTTGTACATGAATGGAAAAGGTAACCTCCTCCCCCCCCCCCGCCATCCGACTAGCAAAAAGAAATTTCTTGTACGGGATCACCGGACCTCGTTTCTCGGTGGCTCCATGCTTTAACAAGTCTTATTTGCCAGTGTGGATCCCAAGAATACTGTATACCTAAGTACATAATAGATGAAATAATATTACGCCACAAGGGAACAAAGTAAGCAATTACAGTACAAGCGCTTCGGTGACCCAAACCGTATGCAATGCCGTTTACTTCATTCTTGTTTGGCCTTCACTTAAAGTTGCGCGTACAAAGTTTTTTATATGCGCGATGCGCATGCGCCTCATCTGTCCCTAGAGAATAAAACGCGTCTTCCATCCTCCAATAAAGCGCGGAAGTATGCGTTTTTATTTCATGTGAACGAAACAATTTTTTCTTGTAGGAATAATGTTACTCGTATTTGAAATTGTTTTTATCTGTAAGAGATCATTTTTTGTATTTAATCATTGAAAATAACTAAGGTTAACTCTGTTAGCATCCATATTGAGTGAATAAAGAAAAAAAGAAAAAAAAAAAAAACATCAAGTTACTAAATCTGTACAGTTACTTGTATCTCAGTATTCAAGATCTAGAATTTTTCACCTATGTAAAAAATAATATAGAATAAATTTCAAACACCAAATTTTAAATTATACTATTTCTTTCTTATTCAAATAGATTCTCAAAGGTCAAAGGTCAACGAGTACAGTTGATCAGTAAGAATTTTTTTGCAAGTGAGGGGGCAAATAGCTTCAAAACTTGGGCCAATATTTAAGATAGGCCGTCCCGCCAAATACTATTCAGAAGGGAGTGGTTCGGATAGTCCCACCATTAACTTGGGACAAATTTGGCTTGGAAACATAACGAGCTTTTATCGGATATTTGGATCCGGGGTTCGTAAGTACATTCACGGTGAGGTACGAATTTCAGAATATTCATAATTCTGATATAGTTAGTCTTGAAAAGTGTGATGTCCAAGATTCACGTTAAATTTTCATTCAAATCGAGTAATTTGGCTAATTACACATTTGAAATCCTTGAAAAAACAGAGGAAAATGAATAGTTGAAAAATTGATTTAAGCCAGTTATTTTGAAAAAGAAATTCAGTTACCCTGTAATTAGAAATTATACTTCTTTATTAATCTGTTGAAGTATGAGTATTGAAGGGAGTTTTGGACTATGGGTTCGAAAAATGTAAACGTAGAACGAAAGTAGGAAAGTGAAACATAGATAGTTATTCAAGAAGAAATTGATTTGTATCTGTGATTGGGGACTTTTTCTCTCGTTTTTTTCTGTTATACGTAAAAGCTAAACTCAAACCAAGTGTAGAAAAAATTCAGAAGCCGATAACTTACGAAGTTGATAGCATAAATTTTGATAGTACTGTAAACGCCTTTGATGATATGCCTTAGTGGATAGATTGATGCATGGGAATTTTCTATGAATAATTGTGATTTTACGAAATTTTTGTTTTTAAGCAATATCATTTAGTTAGTCTCCTCTCCGTTCTTATTGACATCATAGGTTTTTTTTTCTTTTACTTGTAATTTTGTTATTTTTCTTTTTGTTTCTTTTTTTTTTTTCTCTCTGTCCCTTCAAAAATGTGAGATCGTTAAGACATGGAATAATCATACGAATTATAATTTTGTAATTTGTAGAATTTGTTTTACTTGACTTTGTGCTAGCTAATTATTTATCGTAAGGCCTATAATAATTTTTTTTTTTTTCAAATAATGAATTATTTGATTTGATTGAAGTGTGTAGCTGAAAGCGATGTTAGATTGAGTATTAATACGCTTTGTGTTCCATTCGATTACCTTATCATAGTATAAATAAATAATATTGTTTTCCGTTTTTTTTTTTTTTTTTTTTTTTTTTTTTTTTCAATTTTTTATGGCTTTTTAACCGGTAATTTTAATATTTTTGCTGAAACGCTGATTACTGAAAGAATGTGGATAATTATCGTTTCAGATTTGCGTATGATAGATTGATATCCTATTGATAATGATAGCTTTTTAAAAATAAAAATAGTGTCGTGAATTTTGTGATAACTATACCTAATGTACTATAGGCTATTTACTTATTTTTATTATTGTTTCGTTTTTCGCGAAATGTTCCCACTTTTACGTTGTGAGTAATTTTCACAATTAGCGCGGGCAAAAAGAAGAGAAGAAAGATGTGATTGGTAATGTATTTCGTATTTTTGTTTCAGTCATAATGGACGATTTCGAGTACGAGACGTACGATTCGAATTTTTTGAGACTGGCCATGTTGAATAACGGGCGAAAATATAAGTGTTCTAAGTGTAATAAAATGTACAGATATAAATGTACATTACAGCGTCACATTACCTATGAATGTGGGAAACAGCCGAACTTCCATTGTCCTTATTGTCCCGTCAGTATGAAACGTAAATCTAATTTACTCAGTCATATTGCCGCCAAACATTCGATAATTCTGTAGAATTATCGTTGATAATTCTGTAGATTTATCGAATGAATGAACTAAACGAAGAAAATTCTTTGGATGATTGATTGACAAACTCTATTTTTATGGAGTTTCTTACTAATTACTTTGCCATAGTTTGTAAAATTTTCACGAAATAACGGGTGAATTTTTTTTGCAAATGGTAAATTTCATATTATACTATTATATTATAATTCTTTTTTCTTCCCCCCCCTTTTTTTTTTTTTTTCTATTTCACATGTACGATATTTAGACAGGGGGATTATTCTCGCGCATTTTGGGCGAATATTATTTTTGTAACCAACAGACGTTTTTTTTATTAGTTTTACTAACATTTTTCTCCATTATAAGGTTTTTTTTTCTTCTTTTTTTCCTAACCCATACCCGTCAAACGATTACAAATTTTCTAAGTCATATATCTATCTAATTTTCTGCCTTCATTTTTATTTATTTATTCTTTCATTTTTCTTTATTTATTTTGGTGTGTGTTGAATTTATAGTGTTAATCATGTATACATTTTATATGGAATTTTGACTTCAAAAATTTTTTGTGAAAAAAAATTTACAATCGTTAATAAAAATATGCGTGTAAGCAAGAAAACTTTTCTTAATCATAATTCTACCAATACACAACAAAGAAGACTTTCAGACTTCTAAGCTCGCACGAACTTTTTAATTTTTGGACAATTGGTAGGTAAGGTATGTTATTGCATTCCTAGTGGAAACTTTGAACGACAACATTTAAGTTTTAGACTCTCTTTTTTGTATGTTTTTTGTTTATCTATGTTGCAGGTGGTAATCGAATGAAAAAAATTAATTCTTCATATCCCTCTCTATATCCCCAACCCGAGCAATATTTTACTGAAAATATATAAGAAATTGTAAGTATCTTAATAAAATATCAATTTTTTACAAAAGCAAAGTTTTGGGACTGCGTCATTTTTAGTGTGTACGAGTATCGAATATATTATTTTTGGTTACATTTGATCTGAATTTTAATGAAATAATTTCTTACCTTAAATCCTTTTTTGAAATCTTACTAACACAGATACCTTCACCGCTTCTATCGCGGTATTGTGTGTTACATCGTTATATTCACTATCGAGCGTAGGCGGAAATTTAAGAGGATTGCGTGAATCAGAAGCAATCTTGACTGCCTTATTCAAACAGATAGTATACGTACCTAGAGTGTAGTTATGCTATCCTATAGATTGTAAAAAAGAAAAAAAAAAAAACAGACTACACAGTAAATATAGTCTTGCAAATTTGCATTTTTCATCCGATTTTTTAAATTTCATTTTCTCTTTGCAAGCCATTCAATCGAACTGATAGTTCAATCACACTAACACTATTTGCATGCTAAAGAGAATGATTTTTGAAACTAACCTTTTTTTTTCTTTCTTTCTTTCAGTTATACATATAATGGTGTTGGTGAAAAAAATTTTGAAAAATATAATGATATTGTACTGTATATAACACATTTGGAAAGTTCTCTTCTTTTCAGTTTACCCGAATGCTTTATTAGACCCTCCTTTGTGTACAGTGCTGAAATTTATTTTTTTAAATTAATTTTTTCATTTCTTATGTGTTATTGCTGCTCTCTAGTGGAAGGACTTGAAGTAAGGTAATACACGTATTTCAATATTTCCTTTCAATTTTGTGAAGATTATCCTCTGCTGATAATGGGTAATGTGTGAGAACGAAGTTCACTGATGCTCGATTGAGAAATAGCAAACATCGAATGAATTAAGATTATTGAATTATATCAAGATTTAGAGGCGTTTCGAAAGAGAATCATTGAGGGAGGAAGGTGGAAACAAAATTTTTGGTGTTGAAAAATGTCAAAATCTTTGACGAACTCTTGCTAATTGATTCAACCTTCTACTATAAAATTACAAGAAGCTGAAGTTCTTCATTGGTGGGCCTACACTTCCAATAATGGAAACATTTTTGAATGAAACTTATGAACGATTTCTTGGGAGGAGAAGTGAGGACGCGTTGACTGAATTAACAAATTTTTCTCTTCACGTTTTTTATTCATTTTGTAAATTGTATGTGATCAGCTTGAAAGAGCTGTTCGGTTTCGACGTTTGTTTGATTTGATAAGAATGATGTTGTAATTTATAGAAGAAAAATATACACAAATCGTTGGGGTAGGGGAAGAAGTGTATTTTGTGTAAAATTTAGCCATAATCTCTTTCTCTTTGTGAAATAGAAGTGCAGTGTTGCATTGTCGCTGAGAAACTAATTGTTTCATCTTTGCACGCCCCCTGTAGAATTCTTGTTTGCTTTGTGAAGTAGAGTACAAAAATAATTGAGGAATGTAGCATATCAGTTCCATTAGAATCAAAATTCGAAAACGGCTCTCTAAACTTTGAACTATATGTGCACCGTATATTAAAACAAATTCAGGATCGCGATATTTTAAATCATGTATGGTAGTTGGCAAATTCGAGCTCATAATGAGTGAGTAAGGTGTAAGTAGAGCATTAATATTGAAGAAGGGTTTTCCGATTTCTTCGCAGGGTGACTGTACAGAACAGAAATTTAGAAAACGTTAGAATTTATGAAAGTATAGGTCGTAAAGTCTTATACAGACCCCCGACATATGCGCCGACTACGAGGGTCATGTCAATCCCCTCTCTCATAATGTGGTCAAAAACAAAAAAATGATCTCGATAAATTATCAATTTATGAGTTTGATTATCAGAGTGTAAACTTTTTCCTCCAATCTTGGCCCTCCCACTCCCCCTAGGATTTTTCAAATTTTGCTCCTCTGTTGCCGTCTATGCGTCAGAAAAAGCGGAAGTGTCATAGTTTCGTCAGCCTCCAAGTACTGGACTATATTTGGAAATTACAAGAAAAGCCCTGGTATCTAACTTCCTTTTTAATTGAGAGTCTGAAAATATCCACCCATTGTACAAAAATCACGGTGCCAGTCCTAGTGATCTGTGATGAAATTTGCCCAGAAGCAATCGGTCGATATCCGAACATCGATTGTTAGCCCAACCCGTCGTTGATACACGATAACCCTTTATTTTTCTCGTAAAAAAATGAAATAACTTGAGAAAAAATTTTTCGTTGGAAAAAACAAAAGTCAGAAAAATTGGTTGTTTATGAATTACCTAATTTTCTTGCTCAACAATCATTGCTGTTAATGAGCTAGCAAAAAGAAATTAGAAGCTCCTTAAAATGCGCATTGTGTTTATTGAGAGTCTTAATTTTTATCATCAAACTTACTTCTGTCGGGCAATCTGGGAATTGTTTTGTGTCGGCATAATTCCCAAGGTTATTATTGAAAATATTCCGAACTGGAATCAAAATAACAAAATGAAAATAGCAGGCAAGAGTTGATCGTGTAAAAAATTCCGCATATTTGCAAGATAATGCAGCGTTTAGGAAATTCCTTCGAATTTGGTCGTTTTCTATTTTGTTTCATGTTTTTAGCGTTGATGCCGGTCATCTGCAGGTTTTAAAAATATTTCAATTGATTCGCTTTCATCTAGCTCACTCAATCGATGATCCCATCATTCTTTTTCTGCCTTATTATTTCTGAATTCTCGTCACTGTCTTATTATATTGCACGCTCTTCCGGATTCTTTTATTTTAAAGATGTGCTTCGCTCGTTGAATGGTGACGCGTAGGTTGCAAATACATTCCCCAAATACCTTGCCAGTTTTGGGTATACCAGCGGTCACTACGCGACGTTTGTCGGGCGTGGGGAGTCCTTGTAAGGAATGACTTTACAAAACAGTTGTTGAAAGCTCCATTTTCCGAAGAATTTTTTCGGTCTCTGGAAATGTTGAACAGACAGGTTCAATGGAAAGCGCTATAGGAACAGAATATCAAATTTTGCCTCCAAAAAATTTCTAACTCCGTTAGGAGATGAACGAATTTTTACCTTTTTTCAACGTCTAATTAAAAAGGTATAAGAAAACTTTCAAAATTCTGCTTCCTCGTATGACACCTCTAACTGAACCTTTTTGGAAAACCCGTTGAAAATTCGAGCAGTGAGGAACTTTTTTCGATACCACGTTTTACGTGCGTATTTTCATGAGCGAAGCACACCCTTAATTTTCTGCTTTCATGGTGTTGAATGGATGCGTGTGTATTTCCGTGTGTTGAATTCTAAGAAAAGATCCGGAACGTAAAGAATAAATTTTTTTTTTTCTTTCGAATCGACGAAAATTTGTGTTCTTCACAGCGAAATTACGTAAAAGCCGAGGTCGTGTCTACTTCATTTCAAATTAGCTACCTGTTTCATTCTACAAATTTGAGAAAATATCCATGGTTAAGAAGAAGAACTAAATAGTTGTATTCGATGAAAAAGGTTGAAACAAGCAAGTTACAAACCTATTATCACATCGGCATTATTTCAACCTTGAGGTGTTGTGTGATGGACGGAAAAGTTTTTTGATAATATTTTTTGGAATGGCAGCTGTTGAGCAGTGTGGAAATTTCAATTTGCAACACTGCACTGTTGACTATGATGAACTTGAAACTTTTTCTATTAAATTTTAGTTGAGTGTTCTGAATCGATTTTTGTGAAGAAAAAAATACAGCCCGTTTTGAATTAAAATCGGCAGCACACCTATAACCTCCTTTAATTTTCGGATGAATCATTCAGATCCCTCTTCTTTGAAAAACGATTTTATCGGGAAACCTGCTATTACTTTTATTGGGGGTACATCCTCGAGCTTCGTTCGCATCCGACTAAAACAATTTGTCTGAATTTGATTATAAGAAAGTCTTCGCTATAGGCGAGAGAAATATGGAGAAATTTCTGATTTTAGAGATCTATATAATAATATTTATGAAGCGGGAAGAGTATTTCAAGAAAATTCGGATAGTGAGCTATGTTGATGATAATTATTATCTATACTACGTATCATAATAATTGTTCAGAAACAGAAGGGATACGAAAGGAAAATCAGATTTCGAGCTGTAATGTGAAAGAAGAAGACTTGGAAAGAGAGCGGCTCGGGTTCCCTGCTGTAGCACTATTTTTAATTATATCAAACGATTTTGATGGCTGTTCAGCCAATTTACAAATCCGTACGAGTACCTTTTTTTTTTTTCGACAATGTATTATGAACTTGTCATCCTTTTTTGTAAACTTTTTCCTGAAAGTTATGACAACTGAACGTTTTCCTCGGTTAAAAATGTCGACGATATATGAATGTATAAAAAATGTATTTGTCGGTAAATTTTTGCTGAAACATTATTAATTTTCATCTTCTAATTGTGCAGGGTTCCCGTTCAACCAGTTATGGCTTAGTAATTGGGAATACAACTCAAAATACGTACGTCTCACCGAAACAAATCCTTTTAGTTGTCAACATTGTGGTAAACGATATCGTTGGAAAAGTACCCTGAAAAGACACGAATCTTTCGAATGCGGTGGTAAGGAACCGGCTCACAAATGCCCACACTGCGATTATCGAGCTAAACAAAGTGGCAATCTCAGAGTGCATATACGTAAGTATCACACTGATCGGACAAGCATAGGCGGTAATTCCGTCAGTGCAACTGCTTCTCTTTCAGTCGTAAACGATTTGCTTCCAGCCACTTCCTCAGGTAAATGATAAGTTTATTTTAAATTGGACTCTTGATAATTTATTGATTAACGATTTGGGCATAAAATTATTTCTCGTGTCGTTAACTGTATAAATGCAATTGTAAGAATTTACAACATTCTGTCATCAACGTTCGATCCAATTTCAGTGTTTATTAATTTTTGTTGTACATCTTCAATCTTTTCGCGAGAAATTATTATTTGAAAACATAAGATTCGTTCTTAAATGACGCTGTTTTCAATTGAATTTTGATGCCTAATTTTCGGGTCCAAATTATTATTATTATTATTATTATTATCATCATCATCATTAATCATTATTAGTTGTAGTAGTATTATTAGGTTAGTATATCATTATCATTATTATTATTATTATTATTATTATTATTATTATTATTATTATTATTATTATTATTATTATTATTATTATTATTATTATTATTATTATTATTATTATTATTATTATTATTATTATTATTATTATTATTATATTATTATTATTAATATAATTATTATAATTATGATCATTATTATTATGACTAAAGTAAGTTATTATTATCATTATTACTGTTAATGATATCATTTCGTGGCTAATATCGATTGCGAAAGAGTTTTTCTATTTAAGAAAAACAAAGAGTTGGAGAAAGGAAAGAAGAAAGCGAGACAACAATTTTGGTAAAAAAAGAAAATTATAAGACTTTGTATGTAGGTATGGAACACCATGATATTCTTCATACCTAGATATTATATTTTATTACACTGTGTTATTCTCTCTTTAGAGTGGTAGCAAATTATACAAATTGTTGAAAAATTATAATTACGTATGTATTTTTTTCATTACGACTTCGTTACTGTATTTTATATTTTTCCATTTTTATCCTTTTTTTCTTTTTCAAGTTTCATTTTTTCCTCTCCTATATTCGAATATTTTTTTGTTGTTTCTTTTTATATTTTTAAAAATGTATATCCTTCCATTTGGTGATTGTTGATGGGGTGCTTTGTACTTAAAATTTCATTTTGTCTTCCAAATCTCTTCTCGCTGACTCAAATTTTTCATTATATGAAATTGATCTTACAGTCATGTATCTTGCGCTGTTATTTTACACAAAATGCTGTTGCACTCGTTTAAAAATTTGGAAAATACAAAATGATAAATCTTCACTCGAAAATGTTGATACCTATGTATTTTCTAGTCTTTCATAAGTATCCTTCCTCTCCACTCCCGATATACTCATTGTATTATTATTTATCATTTTCTTTTTTTCCATTTATTTTCAATGATAATGCATCATGAAGACGAATACTTTCATATAATTGTTTTGCCGGTGAACAAATTTTACATGAACAGTGAATCAATATTGCATTTACTGACATTTATCGTTTATTATCCTTTTAATTATTTTATAAACGATGACAATTGCGACGATTTTGGCAAGTTTTCTTTAGAACTTCACAAATTTTGATAGCTCTTTCGATGTAATGGTCAGTATTATAGAAAATAAAAATAATGAGAAGTCGCTATGTTTTACTTCTATCGGAGAAATTTTCGCAATATTTTCATTTTTTTTTTCTTTTTTTTACTACAGTGAATGAAAATATTTCTTCTAACTTCATTCATCTTTAGTACATTAAGAAAAAGTGATAATGTGGGTACAATTTTCTACTTACTTCTCTTGTTTTTTTTTTTTTTTTTTTTCTCAAGGTAGATAATTTTGTACAATTATTTTTGCTAGTGATCTACCTATATTTATTGTATTATCAATGCATTCTTAGTTAGTTTTGAAAATTACATCCTTCAAATGAAACTATATGCAAAAGAGGAAAAATATCAGTACATTATGTAACAAAAATTAATAATGTCTATTTTCTGCATTCTCAAATATGTGCCTGTTGGTTTCATTAATTAATTGAAAATATTTTGTCTCGTCCAGTATCTGGTATTGTTTTATTTTTTGTTTTGTTTTTCTCCTTATTATTCCTTTATTATTATTATTTTTTTTTCAACATGTGTACTCAATATTTTTCTCTCTATTTTTCATTTTTTTTTTTTTTTTTCATGTGGATAATTGTGTGATTTTTATGAATAACTAACCTTTGTATACTCTTCATCATGTTCCTATGTAAACGAATTAGTGACGTTCAGTTTCTTAATGTAATAATTTGTACTAGATATTGTAAGTTATAATTATTCTCGTGTTCTTCCTGCAAGCACAATTTATCTCTTTTATTTAATATTTTTTATTTAAAAACTAGCTACTTTTATCATTCTAATTAGTTACTGAAACAAAAACATTTTTTCTTTTTTTTTTTTCGTTTTTCTTTTGTTTGTCTTGCTTCAGGTATATGTTTGTTGTACATGCTAAAGTGAGTACATTATTATGGATTATTAATGCTTATTCATTTTTTCTCCATTGTCAATGTTTCTAATTTTAAAGTATTATTATTTCCGTTGATTCAGTATTTCTTTTTCATTTTTTATTATATATATATTTTTTCTTTCTGTAGGGCTGGATGGGGTCGCTTCTAACGGTATATTTTTTAGTTATAAAAACGTATTTAGTGATTGAAAGCAAAAACTTTTGTGTTTGTGAGTTACGCCCCGAGTTATTGCTCGAATTTGTTAGGAAACTTATTCGAAACATGAAAACTATTATTTTCATCATCTTTTTTGGAATTATTATCTAGTTATATGTTTGGTACAGTACTTAATATTATATTGATAGTGATTTTTATCTTTTGCTTGTCTATTTTGACTTGCGTACTATTATTTCTGTTGCGAATGTTTCGATCCCGTCATTATTTTCCGCTTCAACTTGAGATTTTTCCAATATTGCTTATTTATACTTCAACCTATACTACGTATTTTTAATGTTATATCATTTTGTACTTGTATTTTCTTTCCTTACATTAAAGAATAGATGTTCCATTATCATCGTTTCTCACTTGAGTTTGATGTGCTGTGTGAAGTTTCTTTAGGAGATTTACGAGACAAGAGTGTTTCTGTGGTAGGCTCCAATTTTGGGATCTAAAATTCAGTTGTTTATTTCGTGGATTTCAGATATCCAAAAAATATTCGGATTTCAATGTCACAGATGTATTCCTTTCTTAGCTGTTGGTAAAAAATCGAAAATAACCAAGAAAAGCAGCAATTTGATTGAGAACCAGAACTTCTGAGATTTGCAAGCGTCTAGTATTTTGCATTTTAAATTTACCGGACAAATGTATAAAAATCATGAGAAATAAAAATCTTTATCAAATTTGAGTGTGTTATCATATTGTTACAAACGATTTCTTGTTGCATTTAGCGTATAGAAGTTTCAAGATGGTAGGATGATCATATTTTCAATCATTCTTTGACAAGATATTTATAATTTTTTCGTTTGATAGAAAACCAATTTATTTTTATGCTTTATTTGTTTATCTCTTATCTCTTCTTTGCAGTAATTTGGGCTTTTTATTTTCTTTGTTTTCAAGAAATACTACATTCAGTAAGTATTCGACCTTTCCCAAAATTTTTATTTTAAGATTCAACTTTTTTATTTTGATTTTTTGTTCCTTTCCCATGTCTATTCCAAATTTAGTGTGTATCAATTTTTGTATTTGCAGTTTGTAGTAGACACAATAGCTTCTCATTGCTTTTTTTTTTTTTCTCTATCTCTTTTTTTTTCTGTCCAATTTCTGTTTCTGTAACTTATAAAAATTGTTGGAAGATTCCTGTTTTAGAATAACGTGAGTCTAAATGGAATTATGACTTCATGTTGGCTAAGTTTAATTGATCTGAAAAATCTCGCTCTATATGTTCGAGTTGTCTTTTTTCAATCGACTTTTCCTTCTCACTTTGATTTCTACAAATTTTTATCACTTTGATTAATCTTATTAAGTCGTTGTTGTTATTATTCTATAGCGGCAGTATCAGTATGTACGTTTATGAATTCTTCTCTATCTACTACTAATCTATCTGTATTGTATTACAGGCAAATCAGGATCCCGATCGAGGTGTACGTACACGCGTAATCAAATTCAAGAATTGGAAAAGGAGTTTATGCTCAGCCATTATGTATCTAGTCATCGCAGACAGATTTTGGCTTCAAAATTGAATTTGACTGATCGTCAGATTAAAGTATGGTTTCAGAATCGACGTTCGAAAGAGAAACGCAATTCCTACTCAACGGAAATCACCGAATCGCTAACAAATATCGGCGACAATCTCTCTAATGACGAACACGAACAACGTATATACGAGAAAGCTCTTCAAGCTGTACGCAAGGAAGATTCTGCTGAATCTGTAAGCGATAATCAACAAGCTAACTTATCGGAACACCCCCTTAAAAAGATAATGAAATTAATGCCTCATTATTATTCAGATTAGACCTATTATAAGTAAATAGGTATACGATTCCCATTTTAAAACAAGAAAAAGAGGGCCAATTGTGTGTGTATTCAGGTTTATTGTTATTTCTCATTGATGAAGTATGTCCAGGGAATGAGCTGCCAAACTAATCGAGTACATTGTAGACAAGAAGATGAGACGCATCATTTCACTCCCGGTTTAATTGCAGCTCTTGTACCGAAACAAATGTGGAATCAAAAGCAATTTTAACTGTACATTTCTTTGCCCGCTCTTTCTATTGATGTTCTATTTGTCATTCGTCTCTATTCTGTTTTCGAATCATTCTTGTACAGTTTTCTTATTTTATTTGTCTACTTACAAAAGTACGTATATTCGGTCATCATTTATTTTCAATTCAATTTTGTAGGTGCAATGTGTCGTAATAATTTTATTTTTGAAAATTTTAAACTTCATTATGTAGAAGTAAAATTCTTCGTTTTTGAAAGAAAAATTTGACTAATTATAAGTATAATCCAAGAATCAAAATTCAATGATCTCTTGAAGTTCGTTAGTCAGTTGTGGAACTAGATGATGTTTGGTTTTCTGAAGCGTTTTTCATTTCACTTAACTTCGCCAATTTTTCATAATAATTATTAGTTCCTATTGTATATCGAGCGTGAAAGAAGGGATGAAGGCTCATTAGTTCCGTTCGTTCCACAGAAAATTCGAATAGAAATTTTCAAATTCCGAGTTTGTCAGTATCTGAATGTAAATAAAACTCACCACCCGTGTTATGTCCGCGGTTACAGAGAATTATGAGGACCGAAAATACCTTTAGTTTACCATTGACAGTAAGAAAATATTTTGACGTCCAAATCTAAGGAGAGAACGGATTCGAGGTACTTGGCTCTGAAATTAATTAAATTTTTTAATTCTATCGACAAATTCGACAAATTTTTCATTTGCTAATAGAGGATATTCTACCTTTCGTCAAAATAATTTCTCGACATTTATTTTTCTCCTGAAATAATGAATTAATATTTTTTCTCCTTGTGTGAATTATTTTCCAAGTGTTTACATTGACCTATAATTTGCTTCTTCTTTCACGTTTCCAGCAGGGTACGTTCGCCTACTTTATCCCAGGTACCCTTTTGATCTCATTTTTTTGGAGGACAAGAATGACTCGAAATCACGTGAATATTTATGTAGATCTTGGGCATATTTATAGTTGTTTTGAGCTCAGAAGGATTCAATTCTTCGAATTTTTTCCCTTTGTGTATTTATTTACAAACTCCACAACTTCGTGAAGAGTTATTCAATTATCAGTTTCTTAATTTCCTTTTCCTTTATTCTAGTCTCTCTAGTCCATCGTTGGTCTTTTATACGCTTACTCATCCGCATGAAATCATATGAATAAGTATTTCGTACTTATATTTCTTATTCTGCGACCCAGTTTACATTATTGATTAAGAAAAATTTTGAAAAAAGTTCAAACTGACGTAAGGAGTTCCAAAGACTGGGTTGAGATTCTAAAGTTTATACAGTTAGTCCTCAAAAAATGTACTGAAAAGCCTAATAAATGTTTAAAAAATAACTTTTTTGTCGTTCTATTCCATATTTTCACTCCATTTGTATTGATCTTCAAGTCGCCGATTCTTATGACAACCGCAGTACCTTCCATTCTATTTCTCTCTCCTCTCCATTCAGTCGTCATTTGTCCAAAAATATTTTACTCTAATGAAATTGTTTTTGTTAGTCCAATTACCCTAGTTCCTCAATATTTGTAGGTTTATTGTCAGTGGTCATCATAGTTTTGAAAATGGTCTCGTTGATTCAAGATGATGCGAAACAAATTTCCTATTTGATGATTCGAAATATTCTCGTCTACAGTTTTATAATAATTAGCCTAAAACTTTCTTTCATTTCACTTGAAAAAAAAAAGTGTTTGATGCGCTGTGGTATCGAAAAGTATTTTTAGATTGACAACTATTTTATTTAGGCAAGGACAAATAAAAGGGTAGGCCTACACAATTTTTACCACGCTTCATAAATAATTAGTCGTCAGATTCTTAGAATTTTCACGTATCCTGACATGTACGTAATTGAAATTGTTTCATTTTTTTATTGATGGCAAATTTTTCTTCATTCTAGTGTTCAGACTGCATTATTTTAGATGCGATTTTTCGCGCCCCCTTGTATTTTATGTTACAAATGTACTTGTATTTGTTTTGTGATCTTTATTTTAATTTCTTTTTCTTTGTTCTTTTTCTTCTCAATTTTCTAAGGTCTGAAAACTTCCATATTTTTGTTTATAATGATTTTCTTTGTTTCAGATTTTATTACTTTAGTTACTCGTAGAAGTTTCGTTCTCATATTATATGTTTTATAAGTCTTAAGTGTAGTTTTTTGAGGATATACGTAATACCCAAGAGAGGAATGGGGGGGGGGGGTTGTTGGAACCAAGCGCGATTCTAGTAGAATTGGTCTTGTGATTAGATTGTCAATAAAGAAACCTATTTCAATTGTATGTTTTATTTTTATTATTACGATTTACACTACAAGGAACTGGAACCTACCCATTGTGCCGTTACTAACTCGGATCATTTAGTGGCTTGGATTTCACGCTTGAAACATGCAATGATTTCCTCGATTAATTTTCCTTTTCTACTCCTTCCGCAATTGTAAATATGCCTCAACGAAAAACGCGTTAGCGTAATCGTTGTTGCCCACACTATTATTACACGCTCATTCACCAATAACTACATGATTTTTCCATACTTTTACAGATGCTGTCACGAGGGACAATTTCAGCCGGAGCGAGGCGTGCGATAAAAGTGCTGGTAAAGAAAATGAAGAAGAGCACGTACAGCCTAGGGACGAAGAGGAAGGAGACGCCGTTATGGCAGAAGAAACTGAAACTGAAAGTTTAGCCGATCAATCGACATTGGATGACACAGCGCTTAAGGAAGAAGTGCACCAACGAGTTCCCGGTGGTGGCGGTGGGGCTTGTTCCGATTCAGGCGACTCTGAAAATCCAAAGAATTCGAAAAAACGTTTCACACCGTTTCAAGTAGAGACTTTGAAACGTGTATTCGAAGAGACGCCGTACATAACGCAAAGCCAAGCTGCCACTATCGCTCGTCAAACGGGACTAAAAAAGCTACAAGTGCGTAAATGGTTTTCGGATTATCGTTGCAAAATTAAGAGACTTTCCGCTGGTCTCGAAATGCAAACGACCCCCGCTTCGACACAAGAAACGATGGTGACGTCTGCAGCAGACGAAAAACGATCTTCAAAAGAACGCGTGCCGAAGAAACGTATTTTAGCACGATTCGAAACTGATCAACAACAAAGTGAAACAGAGGTCGTGGCTCCTGTGAACAGCAGCGACAAGGATTCTTCTGCTGTACTCGATAATTTAGACGTGGCTTCGCCGTCCCCACGTTCTTTCAAGTCACAGCAGACTTACAATAAGCGGGGTCGAAAGAAGACTAAGAAACGCGGCGACGCCGAGTCTTACGGCTCGAGTACAAAACGCAATAAGAAAAGTGTGGCTTTAGACTACACTGAATCGAAACAGGTAAAACGATTCACACCTTTCCAGGTGGAGACATTGAAGAGAACATACGCCGCGCATCCGTACATAACGCAGAGAGAAGCTGCTGTCGTGGCGCGTACTATCGGGCTAAAGAAGATGCAGGTTCGCAAATGGTTTTGTGATTATCGTTGTAAAATGAAAAAACAATCGCAGCGGCAGCAAAACGATTTGTGTGGCGATATTTCCGAATCGAACGACTCGAAAGTTGTAGAACATATACCGAAAAAGCGTTTATTGGTACGCTTTGCCAACGATCAGTTAAGTAGCGAGCCCGAGCCTGAAGTCGAGGAGGAGGAGGAGGAGGAGGAGGTGGAGGAAGAAGAAGAAGAGGATGCCGGAGAGGAAGAGGAGTCCGTTTCGGCGGACGAAATGCACGCTAACGGTGTAATCGAAGAGAAGCGTGGAGTTCGATCACGAATACAGAAACGTACATTCAGATTTACCGAGCGTCAGCTGAAACTGCTAAACGAAGAGTTCGATAGATCGCAGTTTTTAACAGAAGAAAAATTGAACACGTTATGCTCCAAATTGAAAGAGCGTAGAGAACGTATACAGACGTGGTTCAAGATGCGTCGGTATAAACTGCGTCAGTCCGAGCAGAAATTTTGGCAGAATATAATTGGCTAATGTGGTCGGTCGTACATTGCGCGTACGTACATTCTTGTGATACCATTTCAGAGAAGCTCTCTGTCAAAATTTTTGAGATGTATACCGCGGGTACTCTGTGAAATACGTCTTGTCCTTGGATCGAAAAATCTGCTAATGATTGATCCTGGGGTCATGCTGACGACGATAATAATGATGATGTAATATTGTGTACAAGTGTATGTTGATGGCTGTTGAATTTTCTATTTTTTTTTTCTTTTTTCTTTTCTTTAGTTTTGATGATTTCGAATAAAGCTAGTAGTGATCGAAAAGAGTTGAATAATAATTGTGCCTTTTTTTTCTTTCTTCCTTTTCTTTTTTTCCCCCCGTCTTACTTTTTTCTTAATATGAACGTTTGTGTATAATTCTATTTAAACTTTGTCTCAGAATCTCATCAAGTGTTTATTGTACCTAGTTTGTTTTTTATCCATAATTTTTATTTTATTCATTTTTTTTTTTTTTTCTTTGCGTGATTTTTTCTATGAAACTAAGGGAATAAAGCTTTTTGCATGTTTTATGTGGAAGTCGAGGATGATTCGATGTTGACGTAATTAGGAAGAAAAAATGATTCATTTTGTATAAGACCTATATTCGCATGTATACCCTTTATTCGAGGGCGTGATATGGCAATCACTACTGTGAACGAAAATCATTGCTCATATTTGCGGGTACGAATGTATGTTATTGACTTCGGATCGATGGCGGTTGTATTTTTCTTTCCCATTCTGTTCGCAACGTTTTTGATACTCTTCGAGTGAAAGTCATCCAATCAAACCTTCAACTTTCATCTAACAGAGTTAAAATTCTTTTTCTCTCCTTCTTTTATTTCTTTTAAGAAGACTGGTTTATATATTCTCTCTTTCAGTTTTGATTCTTTGATAATGATTTCATTCTATTACCATTAACAATCTTTTTTTGTCTCATTGATCAGTACACTAGATTATATACTTGATGGGCATTCAGTGTATGCGAGACCCAACAAATTTCATGAATGAACCAAAATTTCTGTCATGTGTTACGATCAAATTCTCTGTTTGTCGAAGAAAAGAGTGATGAAAGGTAGACTCATTACTTATAACCCGTCAGTTCGGTGGAACCAAATGATTACGATCAACTTAACAATATTTCGCTTATTCCTCAGAGACCTAGTCAGCCTATATTTGTTCGAGTCGTCATTTTGATTTTATAAATCGAAACAAAACGCAGCTGGGATTTAATTTCTATAGGTACTGACTCAATCCTAGATAAATACTCGTAATTGATGCTTTTGTGTTCGATATGTTGAAAAATAAGGGTTAGAAAAATAGTTATAATTTTCTTAAATAATGGAAGATCCTATGGAATTTAATACTGAATTTGTTCACGGTTTTACATTTTTCTTGAGAAAAAAAGAAACCATGATCTCTACCACTCATTGTTTTGTACATAGGTGTCGTTTATATCTCTCGCTCTCAGTAACGAGAGAGATTTGTTGAGCACGTATTCAAGTTGGAAGATATTATAAAGGTGCCAGTCTAAGGTGTCTACTAGTCAAGTAAGCCATGTACGCAGGTCTAGTAAAACTTACATGATGATATATTTAGTATTATAATGAAAAATTAAAATTCTTGGATCACTTTTTCGGCCTGCAGGGTTTCTTTCATTAACGTAGTTAATTTAGGCGGGTAGGTAACATTTTCTTTTACGAAAGGATGTTTCGATTTCAAAATTCAATTATCGCCTCTTCAATCAGTTATTTGTAAAGTCGAAACTTTTCTAATTATTTGATGGGTACTAAGTACTGCGTCCGTAGTTTGAAAATGAAATATTTTCCGAGTTTCATTATTCGCTGATATTCCTACAATTTTTCCAAATCTCACTATCCGTTTATATTTGTTGATAACAGGTTCAGAGAGAGATTTCAAGAGGTACGGTACGCGTGCGTACTGGTCCGTATCGTACAACGTAGGTAATGAATATTGCATCGTATGTACTGAGGTATGGTACCTATATCCGTACAATTGATACAGGTTGCTATGCATACTTATTATACCTCTTACATAATATACTGTAGATTGGAAATGAAAATCAAATAAGTTGAATTTTTCCAATTCGCACTATTTCAAAATAATAGTTATTGAATTTAAATTCGAACTGAACTAGGTACCTACCTACCTACCCATTTACGCCTAGGCAATTTTTTCTTTTTCAACTTTTCTAATGATTAGATTTTCGTTTGTGTTATTTCTTACCAGTCTTTTAGCCGTCACTCTAAACATTCGTTTCGTAAAGTATCGAATAAGCGCTACTATTCGCCTTTTTTCTGCGGTTTGCATGTTTTACTCCACGTCGGAGTATTCGTCTTTCACGTTTAGAACTATACCTATTAAGAATGCGGTACGTTCTACCTGGCCCCGTCACATGATACCGTGAAGATGACGTCAACTCAGAAAGCTTAAATAGATCGAGAGGCACATATTGGAAGGAATCACGCATTTAAGAATTTCGTCCCGAAATGAAGACAAAGAAGTATGTCTTCTGTGATAAAATAGAGGACACGTGTATACTTCCTCGTTACTGGGGTCAACTGTTGAAGACCTGGCCATCTCACACCCTAGTTACTTAATGAATAAAATAATGTTTTTTTTTTTCGACTTCGTTTTCCGCTTGTCGCAATCGGGTCTCTCGACGTACAGTTCTTTCAAGTAACTAGGTTTGTGAAGTTCTAGAGAGGTATATCAGGTATACTCACGGGTATAATAATTATAATGAACCCTTTATAATATGTAGCGCCCGTATCCTCACTCCGCAAGGACAGTATTACGTGACAATGAATATGATAAAAATTCTATTCTATCAATTTATCCAACAGGAAATGTTGGTACTTACCTATATTTTATTTTAATTTCTCCAGTCAAGACGTTTTCGCTCGCTACTCAGTTACTACCCACCGTCATCGATCCGTATGAAATTGCAGATTTCAAATAGAATATTTCGATTCTCAAAAATATTGGTTGACAAGATTCTCGACGATGTGGTTCTCATTTCTCTTCTGAAAACTCGAGAAAACCGTAGCTTCTCGAAATTGTTACGTATTCGATACGGCAAATGATAAGCAATAAATTTATTTTCATGGTTGTAGGGAATTTTTGAAATTTTGATACCCCTTCTCCCTCTTGCGCTCATATAGTATTGATGAACCTAGAAATATTTCCCGATACGATTATCTTCTGTGGTCGTTCCGCTGGTAACAATATTCCAGTTGTTATGTACAGCAGCGCTTCCTAAACTTTTTTACTGGTGGAACTCTGTTTGGAAAGAAAATTCGACGCGGAGCTTTCGAAGATGATACATCGTTAAAATTCGAAAAAATTATAAGGAATATGTTCACAAATTTGCGTTAAACTCTCGAAATTTTTCGGCATTCGCGAACGCGGAGTACAGTTTGAGAAACGCGCTGTAATACAGTATAGGCCTACCTATTATTATTTATAGTGTATGGTGGCGATTTGTGTGGTACCCGTATCCAGAAAGTGATTATAATTATCGTCCCACGACGTAAAATACGAGTAGGTACACGCTGAAATATTGTTGGACAAAATATAGGAATTGATTTTCAAACAAATTTAAAGCATACAGATTTTGTCATATTCTTGATGAAATTCATACTCCTCGGTATTCAGTTTTTATTCTGCTGGTTACGCGTGTACCTATTCGCGCCCTACAACGAATTTATTTTTGTTTTTCAAACAAAATTTTAATTTTGGGATTTTGTAAAAAAATTTTATCGCATTTCCCTCCCTCTTTTTTGTACTTCATGAATTTCAAATGCCTATCATGGTGAAAGAAGTTTGTGTTGCAATACATAGCCTAATTATTAAACTTCGTTTCTCTTTATTGAAACCACTATATTACGTACTCGCCATTATTTTCCAAAATTGAGGATTTTTTTTGTGAAAAATAGAAAATATTTTAACATTATTATTTTGATTTATACTGAATTACGTTCATTGCAACTTTCATCAAATTGTTTTTTCTCTCTTTGGTTGCATGTTTTTACTTATACTTACGCCGCGTATTACTCTTTTCATATTCTCAGTAAAGGTTTGCTTCGTGTGTAAAACTATTTTGCTCTTTATCGTACTGTTGGCACGACGATAGATATTGAGTTTTTTGTATCATTCGTATGTCATTTGGCGACATTTTTTTTTCATCCTCTTTTCCCCGCCTCTTTTTTCTGCAAATGATTTTCCATTTCTCTTTCTCTTTTTTCATTCTCTTCTTTAAACTGGAACAATGTATTTAACTGCTATTGTTATGTGTACATTTTACTTCTTATTGTACTGTACTTATATACGTAGTAGGTAGTATTTAAGAAGTTTTTTGTACTAATGTTGAAAGTTCGATTTACCACCATCCGGTTACAAAACTTCTAAAACATTTCGTACGCGTGAGATATATTACGTTTATTTTTGCGTCATTTCAATCGTAAACTAGTTCTATATTATATTTTTTTTATTCACAAATTTTTCTCGCTACAATGTGTTTTATTCAACGCAAAATAAAGATTTTTATACATATGAGGTACATTTTCATTCACTGTGCTCCATTCCTTATCAGCAAAGTGGTAATCTTTCTCATTTTTGAGGCAAACTAAATTGTGTGCGCCCCCTCCCCTTCCTCACAAAAATGAACTTTTTGAGAGAACGGAGAAAATCTCCCTCTCCCCTTCTTCCTATATAATCGTCGGCCGGAAAAATTTACGGTCGAGTCTTTTAATTTATCAAATAGGTACCCACACCGTCTTTTTTTCTCCAATGATGCATAGGTATCCATATCTCGTTGAAAATGAGATGACGTAAGTGCGTAGGACTAGGTAGGTATTTAGTACGAAATTGTAAATTAAAAAATAACACCATTTATAAAAATGATGATTTTTTTTTATCGTTGGAACTTTTGTGTCATTGATGGATGTCATGCAGAAATAAGCCTCTTTGCGTATCGTAATTTCCTACAGAACATGTCGAGTAATTTATAGGTATCTGGTCATCATTGCTTCTTTTTTTCTTCGCTTTTCTAATAACTACTCAAAACTTGAATTTTTCTCTAAAAAGCTTATGTGACGTGAATATTTTTGGTGTTTTTGTAGCGACTGTTTACCGTTAGCAGTTCGTGTTTTATCTTACATTGAGTTGAAAAAACGCTCTTGCATGCGGTAGACTATTATTAATTAATTAATTAATCATCTAGTTATACCATAAGAGCGATAAAAGGGCAGACATTATTCAATTATGTACTGTGTACATTTTCTTCGCAGGTTACCATCAGAAGAATCTTCGTTTTGTCTTGAACACAAATCAGTTGATGCAGCTTCGACGATTGTCCTCCGGCAAGAGCAGTCTCTCTGCTACCGAACTAAATACCATAGCCGAAGTAACGAACCTATCATACGTTTATTGTCGTTTGTGGTATCAGCAGAATGGCGTTGGTGTCCCTCCCGAGGTAAAATTGGATGAGACTTTGGCGAAAACTGGAAAAATTAACGTCAAATTGGGCTTCGCTATTATCGAAAAATATGGCAATCTAAGCGATTCGCAAAGACGTGCCAAGATATTTATGTCCTCTCAAAGACGCTCTTTCTTTTACAACCTTCCTTACGAAGACCAATTGTATCTGTTACGTAAGACTGAACACATGACATCGACGTCACATCAACTAGCTGAAGAAATGAGTCTCAAATTGAAATTACCCGTAGATAAGATTTCCGCGTGGCTGAAGCAACGGCGCAAACGTATTTTAAAAGTTAAAGCTGACTCCGATGCGAAAATTTCGAATGTAAAATCAATTCTGCTCAACGCCGAATTTGCTCGCGACAAAGAAATTGATGAAGATAAAGCTCTCATTCTCGCGTTTTTGTTCAACCTTCCCAAAAAAGTCATATTATGTTGGTACAAAAAACAACAAGCGCAATACAGATTTCGCGAAAAACAGAAAGCAACGAAAGATTTCGTCGAGAACAAACCTAAACCAAAGGCCATAAAAGTTGATAGCCCTAAATTACCGGTTGTACCTCTATCTAAAACCAAGGAGGACCTTTACGGTAATCAGAAGAAAACGCCGGCACAACTGAATGTTCTTTTTGAAGCGTTCAAAAAGTATGCCGGTAAATTATACTGTCATGTCGACGAACTCGCGAAACAAACCGGTCTAAGTGAGGGCGCAGTTCGTGATTGGATCGGCAAAACGAAAGGCGTCTTGCGAACAAAAACAATGACCACGGTTTCGAAAAGACTACGCGAGAATTTTACAGCCGCGCAAGTGCGTGTATTGCAAAAAGAATATCAGAAACGAAAATACATTACTCGCAATGAAGCTGATGAGATCGCCTTGTCCGTGAACTTGAATTCGAGTAAGGTGATGCAGTGGTTCAACAGTCGGAGAATGTACGAACTCTTTTCGCACTATCCATCGTCCGCGGCTAAAAATGGAAATTCAGATTTAGATATTCTGGGGAAGGATAATACAAGAAGAGAGGTGTCGCCACCGCCGCCCCCAGACTCGGGTATGAGTCGCGTGGTCATTCAGAAATCGTCGAGCAAACGACGCGGCAATCGAGGCGGTGGCATTCCTGCCTTCAAAGTTTTACGTTTGTTGAAGGATCGTCGACGGTGCGGAAATAAGAAAGCCTTTTCTAAATTAGCCAAAGAACTCGGTTTACACGAGAAGCAGATAAGTTCTTGGCTAAAAAATAAGCAGTATCGCGAACAGATGATACATCGTGCTAAACTTGTATACGGCGAAGCGTTGAAGGACGAGGATACCCCCACAGGGAATTGTCCTCCTGCAATTTCCAATCTTGTCAAATTGACGAGTGATGAGGATTTGGAATCATCTTCAAACAAACCTATTCTCGTTTTACCAGAAGACTCAATGACGACGGGTATTCAACACTCTTGCTTGTTCAACGCCTACAAGGAATCGAGAAGTCTGAGCGAAGCTCGTATTCAAGAGTTGAGTGACCGCTCAAATATGGACAAAGTGAAAATAAAAAATTGGTGGAACGCGATGGGTAAGCATATGCGCCGAAAAAGCATAGAGATTCTCGAAACTTTTTTGATGACTAGTTGTAATGACGAACAATGTGAAAAACTGATAAACTTGTATTCAAAATCAAGGTATTATTCAAAAGCCTATTTGAAGCGGATGGCCGAGCAGATCGGCATGAATCTAACAACCATTCATAGTTGGTTCCTTAATGCGCGTCTTTATGAATTGAAAACTGGCGTAAAATTCAAAAAAATATTAACCTCGCGTAAGAACAATGCCTGTGAGGATAGGGAATTTATGTCGAACTTGGCATGGCCTGAAATTCAGAAATTGAAACAAGAATTCAAAAAGGACGCGACAATGACGGACTCACGAGCCAAGTTGTTGGCGACTCGGCTGAAAGTTCAAAGCGATAAAATCAAAGAATGGTTTGAGAATAGACAACAATTCATCACAGAATGCAGCGAGAAAATAAATGACAATCAGATGAATGCAGGTAACAGTACAGATTACGAAGTAACCGTCGAAGAGGAAGTTATTGACGCAGAACCAAGGACAGGCAATGAAACTTTACCTTCGGTTCTCGTTCGACTTCCAAAAATTACTACCGATTCGTTAAATACTTCTTCGTCTTCTAAAAATGTAGCGAACGCATCTCAAGGAACGCAGAGTAATGACCCCCGTCAGAAAGAACTTCTATTCAAAGAGTTTCTTAAAGGATCGCAATTAACACCAGCGCGTTTGCAGCAGATTGCTCACGCTTCAAACATGGACCAGAAGCACATTTGTAAATGGTTCAGTTGGTTGCGCTCAAAAGTGGCCAAACTCTCTGAAGACGTACTTTCCGACAATTACCGTAATGAGAATTTAATTGACGAGCAAGTGAACGCTCTTGAAAGTGAGTACCGAGTTACTCCTTATCCTGATCAGGCGACGAAAGAGACATTAGCACAACAATTGGATGTCCCTCGCGCTGTAGTAAAAACATGGTTTGCCAATCGAAGGTACTATGAAATATTGACGAGTGGCGTTGTACCCGCACTTCCTGTAATTCCTAATACGTCTGAAATCAGTATCGATTTCAAACCAGTTATCACATCTATTTCGAGTGCCAAACAATTAAGCAATGAAATTCACATGCGCGGCGAAAAAAAAGTGTCATCTGATTCAGAGTCGATGGAGCGTGATGAATTGTTAAATTCGTACGAGTTTAGTTTGCTAGACTTTGATAAGATAGATGTTCTGATGACAGAAGAAGCTCAATTGGAATGTGTCTCTTCCTCATCAAGTCGTTTGCGTTTCTTTGAAGTACTGAATGAAAATTTCGAGCCAGCGTCGGAGAATTTGGATACTTTGTTTTGGTACATGAATAGCTGTCCAGGCAAAGTCCTTGACAGCCCTTCCGAACTATCAGAAGCCGATATTGTCGTCTTGGAGGGTATGTACAAGACCTGCCCGAAACCAACACTCATTAAGATACGTGACTTTGCGAAACGACTTCTGGTGAGTGAGCAGGTCGTTTACTGGTGGTTTGTTCAACGTCGCAATCTTAAAAAAATAGAGGAAGTGCGCGACGAAAATAAGATCACTGAAATATCAGACCAGGATTTTCTGTCGAGTGATGAAATTATAAAACCTGATCCCGAAGTTCAGTCTGAAAAATCAAAAAAATATTTTTGTAAAAATATCACGGATTCTGTTGCGGACTCTCATCAATCGGATAGTCCTAATATGAATGGGCTGTCAACATGCGCACGATCGGCTCCATGTAAGAAGAAAAACTCCCTTTCCAGTCATCAGCGTCTAATCTTATTGAACGAATTCAAAAAATCAAATTTTATATCTCCATCAAAGGCGAAAGCTATTGCCGCCGATATTGGCGTGCCTTTCAGAACTGTCAAGACATGGTTCCATAATCGGAGACAGCTTTTAAATATTGCTGAAGAAGCTAACTTGAAACCTATCACAGAGATTCTGAGCCCAAATCAACTGGTGACCTTGGAATTGGAATACCGTTCCGATCAAAAAGTGACAAAATTACGTTTACAAGAATTAGCTACACGCTTGAATGTTTCTTTGAAGTCCATAATCTTGTGGTTTAAAGAAAGAAAACAGCAGACAGTTCACCTCGAAGTGCCGCAGCGATTGTTGGAACCAGTAAATGAAAATGCGCAGCCGTTAGGCCTATCAAGAATGGAGAAATAAACTTTTAAAAATAAATAAAGTTTGTCGGTACCTAGCGGTTAAACCAATCCGAAGGGTGAGTCATATAACCCCCCGCTATATTCGTACATTTGTTTTTTAGTTTCGTTATTAAGGATTCATTTCTAAAATTCTCGACTCATTCCAGAGAACGCTTTACTCTTTATAATTTGTCGTTGTGTTTGTACCATGTAGATTTTTTGAAATGAGTTGATCGAATAGTTCGGAGAGTTAATCATTTTTCGATAGGAAGTATTATACACTGTACATCTATGTTTTTGTTTATTCCGTTTTTTATTTACTTCCGTTGTACAACTTCTTAAAATAAAAACAGTTTATTTACGTACCCATCTTTCGGTGCTCTTTTTCCATCAAAATTATTTCATTGCAAAATTCTTTGTCAAAGAGTTGTAAAAAGATTGCCCGTCAAACATTTCCTTATATGTGTAAATTGTCAGACACTGCTAACCTGTCTGATAATCCACAGTTATTACTACTACATCTAAAATTGTTAGTGAAATACAATGATCGAACCTCTTCATGTAGTTGATGATACATTTAGTGGAAATATCACGGAAAATACGCTAATTTACAGACAGTGTAGGAGATGGTTGTTAGTATAGCTAAATTCCAAATAAAACACTGATAATTAGTCAGTAATTTGACTGCTATCCCTTTCAATTTACGGTCTTCAATAATATGACTGGAAAGAAAGTGTAGTCCCTGCTAAAAAACTGCTATAGGTTTCGATAATTTTCGGTCAAGTTACAGATATTCTAAAAACATTTAGTAAAAATATAACAGAAAATACACTAATTTATAGATGTCAGGAGATGGATGTTAGTACAGCTAAATTTCGAATAAAACACCGATAACTAGGCAGTAATTTCACAGCAACTCCGTTTAGTTCTTGGTCTTGAATAATATCTTCCAAGATAGACTGTCGGGCGGCACTTTAAAATACTTTAAAATATCCGTAACTGGAAAAAGGCTGTAGTCCCTGCTAAAAAACTGCTATAAATTCGGATAATCTTCAGTTAAGGCATAGGCATTCCGCAATACCCCACTCTATTCCGAATGAATGTAGCTACCTATTTGTGTCAAACATCACGAACCGGGAACTTAGTTTACAACAAGTTGCCGAATTTTAACGACCTTTGAAATAAATTTCAATTATTTCAATTAAGTTGATATCATTGAATATTCTGCTGCATTTTGATAAATTAGGCCTTCGTATATCACTAGGTTTATGGTTCTCCACTTTTGTATTCTGACGATTTATTCAATTGATTTGTCGGGACCTTTGAAATGAATTTGAGAGACATGTAATTTATGAAGAGGTGTTCGAGCGAAAATTGACCGACAAAAATTGTGATTGCTGAAAAATAAAAATACGAAAAATAGATGGCGAAATGTAAATAGTGCGAAATTTGAATGTTACAAAATTTAGATGTTACGAAATTGAAATATTACAAAAAAATAATATAAATTTTTCGAAATTGATTTGTTAAAAAATTTGAAAGTACCTATTCCAAAATTGAAAAATGTCTCGTAATTTATAAAAGTCAACTTTGCAATATTAGGCTTCAGCAATCGTCAGTACTGCAGACAAGTGTACGTCATGCGTCAGTTAGTCGAGTTTAAAAACAATTTTTATTAAAATTGAGGAATAGAAAAACTTGTGTATGTATTTCCAAATGAACAGAGAATTTTTAATGTAAAATTCTTGAATTCAGAGGATTCTGCAGAAGAAAGATATAAATATCATTTCCAATGTCCAAAGCTTTCTAAATTTTTCTATGGGCTTTGGATCATCTCGGAAATCAATCAATTCCATTTGCAGTATATGAGGGGCTCCCTCGGCGTCAAAAGTAAATAGATTTGTGAATAAGTGAAATCAGGTTCATATTCCTGAAAATCTTGAAAAAGGCTACTGTAACAAATTCTTTTCCCAAGAAAAATATGAAATTATGAAGGTCCCGCGGCCCGCGTGTTTGACATCCCTGACTTAGCTCATACAAAAAAGAAAAAAGAAAAAAAAAGGGCGAAAGAAAGAGAAAAATAGACTTGAAGGAGGAGGGGGCTATCCCCTGGAGACGCTATAAAGATTATATTTGAAAATTTTTCAAACAAAATTTTTGTAAACATTCAAAGTTGAAAAAATTAGTCTGTTTTATATGATCCAGTAATATTTTCTTAAGATGGACTTCAACTTAAATTTGAAAACGATGAAAAAAATATTAGCAATTTTCCGCCATATACCTATATGCTATCTTTAGGTACAATTTGACATGTTTTATTGATACCCAATTTTTATTCAGTCCAATATATAGGAATTGGACAGCATTCAATTAAACTAGCAAAAAACCTAGTAATTAGCGTATTTCAATTCATGATTCATTTTTAATTCCTATTTTACAAAGCTTCAGTCATCAGAATCTATACTAATATTTCTTCCATTCTAGTGTTAGGTCAGTTAGTTAGGGCGCGACAGGTGAAGGAAAGGTTCCCAGTTCGAGCCTAGGTGAGATACAGGCATCCTCCAATGGAGTAGGTTGGTCAACTTTTTTTTTTTTTTTTTTTTCACATTTATTCCCTTCAATCTTCTTTACATAATACATATTTTTTGCGAATGTAATTGTAATTTTATATCAATTTTAATTCCGTAATTACAGCAAATTAGTGATGTGAAGATTGACTGTAAAATGTCAGTGGCAACTGCTAAAAATATAACTGTAGAATAGTAGTCGTTACAGTCATATTTAACTGTTTTTAATCTGTGGTTACAGGCAATCTATAATTTTAAATTAGCAGTAACTGCTTATTTGGTCCTAGGTCTACACCTATAAAACGCTATTTCACTGCGAACTACTATTAAAAATGACTGTACGTAAGGATGTGGTACTGATAAAATACTCCTATCAATTATCAGTATTTTAGCAGTATACCTGACTACTTACAGTCATTTTAGAATCCGTTCGCAGTGAAATACCTAGCGTTTTATATCCGTAAAAGTGGGGCCAAATAAACAGTTACTGCTAATTCAACATTGAAGATTGACTGTAGCTACGGTTTGAAAACGGGTAAATTAAGCAGTAGCGACAGCCATTTTTTAGGAAGTTAGCAGTAAAAATATGTTTGACGGGTGTCCTATTGAAAAACAATCTCATGACTCGAAATAGTTTTGAGAAAGTTCTAAACTAGTCTTAATTTCGATCATAAAATGATGAAATTTATAAAACGAAAGAATATGAATGACGCTTAGAAAACCCTCAAAGATACAGAAGAATTACAAGTTCTTATTTACCAATAGAGAAGCTTAGATTCGAGTTCTTTTTTTTGTTTTTTATTTTAACGAGCATTTAAGCATCTCCAGCTCTCTCTCTCTCTCTCGAAATCAAGAATCCACGCAAGCACTTCAACTTGCGTACACACTTGACCAAGTTTTTAGCAATTCTATAAAATAACTCAGGAAGATTAGATTCAAAAATAAGAGTAATGAAAATACTTGCTGGTGAAGGTTTGTTTTGTGAATTATGCATGGAAAGGTCTCTCGACAAACTTACTAAAAGTCCGCAGCGATGTGAGGGAGACTTTCCTTCTAAAAGGGGTCGAATTGCCACAATAATCATTATTTTGAAGATACGTAAATAGAAAACTAAGCATCAGAGAAAAAAAAGTTTCAAACATAAGTTGTTCCTCACTAAATTTTCTATACATTTGACAAACCTCGAGCTGAGAAGTTGATAAGAAAATGAAACGATTTTGAAAATTTCTAATTTCCGAATTGTTTTACATAAATAAATTGTTAAAATCATGCTGTAGAAAAAAATCTTTGTTACTCGTTGAATTTCCTCTAAATGTCATTACATATACCTAATACCGTATATGTCAATTCTACTTCAGTGAGGAACAACTCTTCTTTGAAACTTTTTTTCTCTCTGATGCTTAGTTTTCTATTCATCTTCAAAATACTGATTATATTGAGGCATTTTGACGCCCTTTGAGGGAAAAGTCGCCCTCAGATCGCAGTGAACTATTAGTATGTTTATCGTCAGGAGACCATTCCAGTATGTATAATTCACAAAACAAACATTTGCCGGCAATTATTTCTATTTCCAAATCTAATCTGCCAGGGCTAAAATTGGGATATTTCAAAATTTCTCAATTTGACATTTTTTCCTTCCTTTAATTATCAATTCAACAATTGAACGTGTCTGAACTGAACACAAAGTATTCAGCCTGCACTGGCGCCTGATTGGCAGGACGCGCGGTTCGCTATTTTTTCATTACACAAATCAGATGTAAGTTCTCTTAAAACCTTTTTACTTCTTACTTGTTCATATTGTTATCATGTATAAAATTAATATTCCGTACCAAATTGCATGCATTTCAAATAAAATAAAAAAAGATAATACAATTTTTGATGATTTTCAATGAATCAGATCCATTTTCTATCATCACTTTTGGGTACCTACTCCTAATGAAATTGTACAGTTTTTAACAAGAAATAAATTTTTTGTTCCTCATTTCTTCTTTTAATGGTGTTAGTTTGCCTTCTATTTTCTATCAAAAAAGGGGATCATTCTGATATTCTTAATTGAGGCACTACCGGCCTGATATTAAGCTTTCATAGTCGAATAACCCTCCGCTTCTACCATGGCCGCATTTGAGATGAAAAATAAATTTTTTAGAAAAAAGTATGTATTTTTGTATTAAAAAAAAAAACAAAAACAAAAATAGAATTTGACGGGTCAGTATTTTGTAGCATCATATCTAAAAGGTGAATTTAGAATTGAACGATTCATTATAACGATTTTAACAGGGAACCTGTTCTATGGGGAGCTTTTTGAGAAATTCCCCGTCCGCCGTCCAACAAAAAACATGGAAAAATTTCGACTCTCGACCTATATATATGATAGGAAGAGAACTTCGAAAAAATTTCGACTCTCGAGCTATATATGATAGATGGGGGGGGGGGGGGGGGGACTTGGAAAAATTCCTATCATATATGGCTCGAGAGTCGAAAGGTTTCCAAGTCCCCCTCCTATCATGTAGAGCTCGAGATTCGAGAAAAATTTAGACTCTCAAACTATATTATACTAGGCTTATTGTAAGTGTAGGCGTTCTTTATACTGGCTCTATCTAGGTCTGGGCTTCTTTGAATTCTCAAGACCAAATCCCATACGACTCATAAAACAGGTTCCCTGCGTTCCTCGTTTAACTTCGTTAAGGAAGCCGTCGTTTTTTTCATAGCTTCTGTAGCGGCAAATAATGGCGATCTTTACAAGACTTGTTGAGCAGGTTCGTATTTTCATTCAGTCTAATTAATCTTAGGTTTTTCTGAGGAAAAAATCAAATAATTTTTTAAAAAGTTTTTATTTTTGAGATCTAGCTGTACTACCTACTACTAGGAGAGAATTTCGGCAGGTTTAAACCTGATTCGACACTTTTGCTTGTTCCGTGGTACTTCGTCCGAATTTGTTTAAATAGGTCGTGATGTTTAGACAAAAATGACTGCAGTAATTTCAATTATTCAAGGTAGGTAGAGTAAGAATTGATTGCGCGTTCTGGTCGTTTATAGAGAATAATCAGTCATCGAAAATCGAGATTCCGATCAAAATATTGACGAAGTATCAAAAATAATTGATCGAATTTCTTAAAAAGGAAAATTGGCTTTTATTTCCACTTTATTGCTTGAAATACACGGTCCGACGTTTCAATATCATCATCGGGGAACAAGACTAAACTAAATGAAAAATTGACAATTAGGAAGAAGAGAAAATACACTACAAGAAAAAACCAATAACATGATTTTCTCGTTATTTTTGATGTCTGTGTCAATATTCTCCACCACGTGGAAGATAAATTCAACAGACTGGAGGTAAAAATTTCAAAAATAATGAAGTTGGATAGTGTATTCAAGTCAAAATATTGACATCAATATCTAGGCCTATAGACCGTTTAGAACGCGCACTCTGGATTTTCCTAATTTTATACACCAAGACCAATTTTTAACTTATGTTGCGTACGAAAATGTTCAGTCTAAATGATTGCTCAATATCTGTACAATATTTAATCGACTTTTTATATGTATTACGCGTGGATTATCATCAGATGATCAGATGAGTAATTGGAAGTGATATGTGAAACGGAGGTAGTTGAGGGAGTAGAAGACGGTTTCAGAGTAATTGTTGCATCGAGCGGAGGTTATAGATGAGGAAACATAGATGGAACGTTGATTGAGGAGGACAGCACATAAGAAGAGATGTTGAACTGTAAGCGAAGAATTAAGAAATTTCAGACACCTCATAGTTGTACATAATGTAGACTACCTACTTCTACGTCGTACTTTTTTCATACATTTTCGTGATACAAACAATTCATGAAAGAAAAAAAAAGTCGGCATATCGATATTATAATGAACAATGAATGGATTATTCTGACATAAGATCATGGTAACAAAACACAATTGGCAAAAGGGGAGAAAGGCAGTTCGGTTTTGAATGGTAAACTTATCACATGAATACAATAACGATCAAAAATGAACGACCAAGAAGTTTTCACTAATACGAAGATTGTGAGAAAGAAAAAATTTCGTGTCTCCCAATTTATTCAGAAGAAATATTTGGCAATGAACATTATTTACGTGGTTCCTGGTAATATCGGAATACAATTTCAAGATCGAGTACCAAAATGAAAATATTCACAAATTGTGAAAAAAAAAAAAAACAGGTACTTTAATGCTTTTATCGATATTCAACGTTTAGAGCGGAGTATTTGGAACAATTTCTCGAACACGAGCCACTCAAAAAGTGAATCAAAAAATATGTAGTTAATTTTTGTATCCTCATATTAACAATCAAACGAGGGCATTTGCCATTCCAACTTTTTTTTTTTTTTACATCACAGATTTGAAATAATATTGATGCCTAGGCAGCCCAAATCATTCACAAATTGAGCTGATCAGCCGGTAAGTGCATTATTTATATGCATTGAAAAATACCCGTCGTCAAATCTGAATCGTATACCTATATTTTGGAAATTGATAGTCCATCACTCGTTCGAAGATCAGCACAGATTCAATCTTGAAAGCCTCCTTTCGATACTATCGTCATTAGAAGTTCGTGCGCTTGAACGAATGCCAGACACACCTTTTTTCGCTATTGATATAGAGTCCCGTTTGATACGTCGGGAACGCGACACGCTGAATTTTTGTCGCTGTTCCATTGTATCGAAATCGATAACATACATCCGACCAGAGATGGATATTTCACAACTTTTACTTCCTTCCTGAAATGCGACTTCGATTTCCTTACTTGTTCTTTCATCGTATTGCCACCAGCCTGTAAGTATCCAAATTTCACGAATATTACTCGAAAATATCGGTTAGCACCACCTTCTTCAAGGGAAAAAACCTGATAAAATTACTCATTTGCAGACTTGCAGGTTGCATGCCTTATAGAATCCTGAATTTTGAGAAATTTTAATCTTAGGAACATTTGATATTTAATAATATTTTCCTCAATGCTACATTTCAAACAGTTTCGGTACAAAAAATGACACAAAATGTATAAACAGCGAAGTAATCTACGATAGAAAACACGTACAAATTACGACTCAATTTGGTAACCGATTGCAAGTGCACCGACAAATACGAAAAAATGAAAACAGAATAGCCGAATTCTATTCAACTCAACCCAGCTACACCTTTCGCTTTCGTATTCTTAACACTACTGCGTTGAATATGCCTTCGCCTTGTAGGATTTTGTTTCTGATATTGTATTTTTTTCTCCAAATCTATAACGTACAACTCGCCACAGATAATAACGTCAATTTCCTTCTTTTTCGCACGATAAGCCTGTTCAATTTCCGTCGAGATTCTGCACTCGAATTGCCACCAGCCGCCTATATAATAAAATTTAATACTTCAGCATTCAACATCGAAGTTAGCATATCTGACACGCGATTTCGACCAAAACGAACGCGTTCCGAATCGAAGAGGTGCGCTGGTCAACTTTCCAGGAAGAGAAAAATAATAATAATAATAATAATGAATATTAATATTAAATACGTACCACTACGTCCCTCGTAATACCATTGCTGGCCGTCTTCAAAACCCGAGTCAAGACTCATATCTACTGGGTGAAGTAGAGATGGATTTTCCAGCACTTCGGAAGGAAATTGCTGACGACACATAGCGCACGTCCTTGTAGTGCGTCCCAATCCCTTTACACATAAAAAACAAAAGACGTGTCGACATGGCAGAACTGTAGGGTGAACGCAAGGTTGTAGACAAACAGCACAGTCAATATTTTCCTCGGTGCTTTCAGCGAATACTGAAATCAAAATGTGGTATTTCTACATCCTTACGAGCAACATATCAAACTATCGTTTCTAACTAAAATGTTCGTACTAAAATTGTTCTACTATATTTTTATCCAAATTTAGAACAACATGGATGCAATTTGTTCTGTTGAGAAGTAAGGCTTACTAACCTTTAGGCGATGACTTTTCAGCCATCTTATCACTAAACGTGTACGAATCTTCCAAATTCTTTGCACATAAGAGGTCACTCTTCGATAAAAAACGAAAAACGTTAAATCAATCAGCTCATCATCATATACACAAGTAACCTACCTATTATCGATAAGTAAAATACGTAAAACAATTTCTACGTACAACTATTATCCGACCGTAAAAGTTAGAAGGGTTTTACGAAGCATGAAAATTTAGAAGAATCGAAAATATACTTATTTTAGATTTTATTTTATCGAAAATTAATAATTGATGAAAAATTTTAACGCATTGTTCAACGACTCAGAAAATACGGACTCGACTTGATCAGATCTCCGAGTCGAAATAATAATAATTCTCATTTTCCAATCAGATTCAAGTGGTTCTAGATCACATTCATTTGGGGGGGGGGGGGGAAGTGTAAACAGGATTGCCATTCACGGTTCACATAATAATAATATTGAATTTATCATTGGGCATTTTTAAAATTTGAATACTAGAAAAAATTCCTCGTTTGAAGTTATGATAGGTAATGAATAAGAACCATAAAATATTTATGAGAAGAAAAATGAGAAGTTATAAAGTACGTTCCAAATAAGAGTGCCCGCTTTTGACAACAGCGCATATGGGCGATTGCTTATCAAAAGCGGGCACTCTTATTTGGAACGTACGTGTTCAAAGAAAAAAACCATTCGAAGAACTGGCAACACTGTAATAATCGATCGGCATTCGGCAATAACAACAAACTCGACGAGCCTTGGACGAGTCCGTTATCCGGGCCCTCAGTCTTAAACCAATCAAAGAGCAAAACCACGCGATGATAAATTTTTCTTGCGGTGTTGCAAGCCAAGAAAATATTTATAAAGAAGAAAGCCCAATGGCGACGTTTAAATGGAAAATTGAAAAATGAATTATGAATGAACGAACGAATGTATCTTTAAAATTTGGTGTTTTCAACTTTTCAAATGTTGGAATATAATTAGTGGTTAGGATAATTATTCATACTTTTCATTTGTAGTTATGCCTGACGCTCGTCAATGCCACATCTCAGTGGAATTGATCGAATTGGTCTTATCGATGAAATAACTGCAGGAAGATTAACACGAGTTCCACATCACCAGCCAATAAGGAAGCCGTTTCTGGTAGGTAGAATAACACCCGTAAGTTGTTTTATGCTCGTTGTTTGATAATCGATATGACTTCTAAATTCTTTTGATTTTGATTATCTGGACCTAGCCCTTCAAATGTATTCGACACTTCATTTCAGTTTCCTTTCTGAAATATTTTTGTAGCAGTAATTTATTTTCAGAATAATGTCAGGATTCAGCGCTAAGCACGTATCGCAGCTTATGTTGCGTGAATGAGAATCGAATATTTTTATGGGTTTGTGTATTCAAGAATATTTGAACACATTTTGTCAATATGAACGGGTGTTATGATTTGGGTATTATCTCATCTTCTTCGCCCTTCTCTTCAGGAAATAGTATGACTAGCGAAACGATGAAATTGAAGGTGTTTACCGATGTCGCTCCCATACGAACGAATGATTATATTCGGTTCTACCAAAATATGAATTACGTCGTGGGGCGAAAAAAAAATGGGTTTTGTATTACCCACTTCACTAATGCTAGAATTTCCGTGATCCGTTTCCTCTTACCAAAAGGAAAAAACCTGCGAAAAAAATGATAGATAAATAAATGGATAAATATCGTAGATTATATTATGATCGTTTTGAAGTTATACAGAGCTGGCCCCGATAGTCAAGTTAATGAAAAATATTTTGTGATAATCGTATCTTTCATTTCGTGGGTTACGAAATTTAGAGAAAGAAACAACGGGGAAATTCCGTATTAGATAAAAAGTGGAACCCTTTGGATTTGAAATTTTTACAACCGTATGAGAGGACGAAACCACTATAAACTAAAGGTGATTATTTGCGATGAGAATAACGAATTTAACCACAGAAGTAATTATCAAATGTGAAATTATCCCTACTACGTAAGTTTGTCTCGTTTTTGTTAGAACGTGTTCGCAATAATCTTTTTGGATACGTTAATCCAAAGTAATGTTTTTGTTTTTATTAAATTTGAATCGAACAAGCGATATGTCTCGCCGCAATTTACTTCACATGTTTTTTTCTTTTCTCGTGCCTACCTTCCATTTAATTTCGCAAATTAGATCTTTGGAGTTATTGAAAGAAGTAAGTTTCGATTTTTAATAAGAATGCAAGTTAATTTTGAAAACGTAAGAACTTCTGACTTCCGTTGTCCAGATCGTACTGATGTCCTTTCGTTCTAATGATTTCCTCCGGTGATATAACTTGACTTCTTCATAATTTGATGCCAGTTTTTTTCTGAGGTTCATGTCACCGTGTAGTTGTTATTAGAAAAACAAAGGTGCGATTTATCACGTTCATTTTTATTCAAGAACAGGAAAACATAATCACAATAATATCTGAACACAAATATAAAAGCAGCGCTAACCAGTATTCTCGTATTATTAATAATACCACGAAAAAAATGACACTATCACTCTGTCTTTCTTGCTCTCATGGTATTCACCCTGCAAACTGATAAAAAATGTAAACATTGTAAAAGCCCTATTAGTGTTACCACGATTCTTCTCCTCTCCTAGAAAGCGGAGCGATTTGTAACAAAATACCTATATAATTATAATACTTATAATTTTTAACGAAGTTCTCATGCGTCTGCTCGATCGTGTTCGCCTTTCAATTTTCTTACTACTCGACAAAGGTGTGGGATTTGTTTTCTTTAATCCAAAATATACACTTTTTTTTTCCCCTTTTTATTTACATTTAATTCGTTACTTGGCTTCTTGAGAGCTGATTTCAGTGTTTTTTCTTCCGACTGAGTTGATGGATATTTTGGGTTCGCGTTATCGATCTGTGCAGCTAATTCGTAAGCTGGCTGTGATCTATTGATGAAAATGGTTTCTAATTTTATGCTGACTTCGTAGTATTTTGGGTGTCTGCGGATAACTTTAAATGGTTCTTTGTATGGAGCTTGTAAACGTTAACATACCTTAACACCACATACGAATACTGAGGGAGAAGTAGTCAAATCTTAATGAACAAAAACTTTTCGACCCCTATAGGTTTGATCATCGCAAGAGCTTTTCTTAGATCTGATTCATAGCAGTCAGTGATGTTAGATGATGCATCTTGATGTTCAAACAATTCTCCCGATAACCGTAATACTTTTCCATAAGTAGTATCAGCCCTAGATATATTATTTTCATTGCTTGGGGAGGCGCGAATTCCTAAAAGTACTGCTGGTAAAAGGGTGTATTCATTTTGAGCTGCCTTGAGGTGACGGAGAAAACGTTCTATTTTGCCATCCGACTGAGCGTGATACGCACGGATGTGTTTTGCTGCTAATAATATGGAAGAGGTGGGATGTGAACTGAGTTCCACAATCTGAGGAATTCTGTACCTCGCGATTCAATTATGGAAGGATTTCTTTTGCGATTGTTTCTGACTGTATATTTTTCATGGATAGAAATTCAATTCAATCCACTTTGTATTTCAATCAATCATGGTACACGCATGTTTGTAGCCTTACAGATTCGCACAGTTCAATAATGTCGGCGTGTATGTGCTCAAATCTATCTGAATTGGGAAATTGTATAAGAGGTGATTTTATATGTCGTTGTTCATTGGCGCGTTAGCATGGTGAATGGGAGTTGGTAATCTGCACACACTCATTGAGTAAACTGCACGCACTATAATTTGCGCACACTTTCTGGGATGAGTAATCTGCTCGCAGTGTATTTTTCACACTTATCCTGCGTACAGTGTATTTTGCAAACATTAAAATAAGGTTGGCGCTATTTGTAGGTACAGTGTAGAAATGTAAGCTTGTTAGTGTGAACTAGAAGCCCCCAAGTGAGTGATATCAATCATGGAAGAAATACATGTGAAATACTGTCTGGAGATCATATTTCCTTTTCAGAAGAATGTGCTGGCAAGGAGCTTAATGATTGCAGAAGAAGGTACAGTTACATACACTAAGACGTGTACTTACTCCTTATCATCGTACTGTTCATACTCACCATCAGCGTGAGCGCTCAGGACTACTTTACTCGCTTGTGGAGCTTCCTAACTTTTGTAGATTATTTCATATCCGCAACTATTGAGAGCAAGAGACGCCTCGTGGTTCAGCACACTAATTTCTGTGTTCACATTATAAATTCTGAAGGCTTTAAACCCACCCAAGTTGAGCCCTTTTGGATTTGTTCATGGTAAAAGGAGGCAAGATGTATAATGCTCTTCTGACTTGTAGGCCGTTCAACGCGACCCTAGTGTTGGAAATACTCGTCGGTAGAGACTTAACCACATATCTGCGCAACTTTTTCAATTATTCATGAATTGATCGTTCAATGATACATAATTCTTCTTAACTTGTATTTCAACTCCTTTGCAAATACTTCTATACCTATAGAAATTGCGTTTCACCTCCTAGTACTGTACCTACAAATAGTCATTTTGTTAAAATGAATTGATTATAATATTATGTGGTACTGGACATAATTATGTATGTACTTCATCACGTATGCAAACATGAAACCTGTTTTATAGGGGTCTCTTTGTACTTTTTTTAATTAAAGATTAAAGTTCTTCCTTCACCATCTTGGGAGTTCTAGTGAAATTTTCTCAAGTCCCTCTCCCATAGAAATTTCAACAGGGAACCTGTTGTATGGAAGTTATCTTGACAACATTTTCATTTGCGCTACACTTGACCATTGTACACTTACGTCTTATGACTCGGTAATGATAAAATATGGCGGTGAATCATTGAACACTTTATGGACAGGGCAGTTACAAATGTTTTTTCAAATAATTCTCTCTTCAATGTGTGCAAATTACTCTGTGCAGTTTACTCGTCCAATTTTCGTGTGTCCGAAATACACTGTGTGAAGATTACTCGAAAAATTTTGTAAAATTTCTAAAAGTGTGTGCAGATTACATACGCCCTTGTGAACACATTTTATGGTACTTCTCAATATCCGATCGCATGTTGAGTCAGAAGTAAGTATTTCGATTTTTTCAGAGATGATGTTACACGACTTCTGGGATGCGACATGCCGTGCAGTTGCTTGAAGATAGGAAAACATAAATTTTCTGGAATCACGTCGTGCTTCAGTTTTTTAAAATGAATAAAAAAAACTTCATTCGACGGCAGTGCCAAAAAGTTCTTCGTTTTTAATAACTAGTAGATTCTTTTCGTGAATGATAGCGCAAAAAATTTGATGGTTATCATCTATCGTAGCATCACAAAATTCGTGGTGATTAAAACCACCGTAGGCCTTGAATCGTGTTTTTGCTCCTCTGCAATAGATGGTAGGGTGACTGGTGCATTTATGGCGTCGATTTCGAATCGTGAGAGCATGTCGGCGACGATGTTATATTCGTTTGAAATGTGTGGAATTTTGTTAGTAAATTGTGCAGTGAATTTGGATTGTCGTGATTGGCGTTTTAATTTACATATTTTGAGCGATTTGAACTTATGAATTAGAGGTTTCTGGTTGATTGTTATAGGAAACTCTTTTACTTATAAGATATATTCCAAATTTGGTACTGCTACGTACCTATATAGCATATAGTTCTTTGTCATATGTTCACCATTGTTGCTGAGATGGATTTAATTTTGCCGAGAAAAAATTTAAGGGTTCTCCCATACTGTGTTTAACATCCTGCTCAAAGGCGGCTCCAATAGCTATACCTGACGCATTGATGATTAGGGATAGTTCTCCATAATTTCTGGGATAGTTCAACCTCACCGAGTTTGTAAAAGCTAATTTGCATTCTTAAAATGCTACAGAAAGTTTGGGTGATCAGTTGAAAGGTGTTTTGTCATTCTTCTTTGTTTTTCTATGTAGGGTTCCATTTAGTGGTGCTAAATAACCTGTAGCATTTTTTGTAAACCTTCTTTGGCTGAAATCCTTCCAAGCATCTTCGATTTGTCACCAATACTCAAGTGCAAACCATCATTCAACGAGAAACTTCTGAATGCAAAACTGGAAAATCACTCGTTTCCATGTCTTACGGTGATGAGTTCACTTCTAAGGTATGCTAGTCTACTCTCACCCCAGTGTATTTGCGTTGTGGAATCGTAAAAGACTTTTCTGACAATCAACTACAAGTGCATTTGTTCAATGACAGTATTTGATCGAAGGCAATATTATGCATATGAGAACTAGAGAGAGACTAAGAGAGAATAGAACAGGCTTTCTTAATGGGATAATGTGTACCCGGTGTCTTCTGTAACCATGTCTACGAAGAGTTCGCGAGCCGGAGAGTGAAGCAAAATTGTACCTTCATTAATCGTTAGATAGCGCTATCCGTTCTGCGTAGTAATTTGTTATAAAGTTATACCGAGAAGAATAATATGAGTCCGGAGTGCGAAACGTATAACATCCGACGATGGGAAGGTCCTATTCGGGTTTCGCGGCCGAGTTCAGTATCGTTCGTGAACCAGTTGTTTGGTGTCGGTACTCCGGTGTTCGGGTATTACCTTTTGTGCCGTTCATTTGTACAGACAAACTTATTTAATCGTTGTCGATATTTTGTAGCCGTAAATATTTATTGATCGATTGTTAACCAACGTATACGGATATGTATCCGCAAAGGTGTAAATAAAAAGAAGTCGCGATAAAATTGAATTGTGTGTGTGTGTGTGTGTGTATATGTGATCGATTCGATTACGAGTTGTGCAGTGTCGTGTACGATAATTGGTGTGACTCATCAGTGTTACATACGTAAGTCCGAAGAGTAATAATCTATTGTACAAATATTGTCCTTTTGGAGTATGAATGGTGTAACTTGTTATTTTTCTGCGAAGTCTGTCTGCTCTATTGGTCTCAAGTATATTGGTGCGCCTCCACCGGTCTATCAAGAGTGACTCTGCTATAAATTTTGTTTCGTTTGGTATTCTTGCGATCATTTCGACCTTAGACTTCTTGCGATTTCATCTTATATTATTCTTTATCGTCCAAACGAGAATAATTATGAGTTGAGGTACCGTAACGTCTCAATGTTAGATGTATTTCTTAGGAATATTGTTTTTTACCCTATAAAATTCTTGGTGAAAAAAACGTTAAGAGGAATTTGGAATTTGCGCGGACTCATTCGGTTTTTCAACCTTGGAAAGATTCCAATTGACGTCCGATTCAAAAAGTTTCTGGTATCTTTTTGCTGAAAATGATAACCGGTTAGTGTCAAGACGTTGAGATTGGTGAATCGGTCAAAAATTGAGCGCATAAATCGGAAATTAGGAAATTACTGCTTCAACTTGAGTCTTCGGTTGCTCTGGTGATGACATCATTTCCAACACTGCGATATTGATGGAATGGTTACGGAGATATTTGTAATCTAAATGGGATCAGTTAAATGGTCATCAATATCTGATGGATGACGACGACGATAATGCAATACGAACCGCGTTTGTCAGTGACTTTTACCTCACGAATGCGTACGTTAATGTGTGGTCATTATTATGAGTCATGATCGGGATAAGAGCACACAATAATACCCTATTTTATATTATGTGCTTATTACGAGTGAGTAGAAGATCTTTGCCTGTGTGTAAATTATGTAGGTACAAAATGTACTACTCTGCTCAACTGGCGCGCGCTGTTACAGCCGTAACATTTTGTTTGTTGTAGGTATTGCGTGTGTACAAGTATCAAATAATTATCTGTGTGTGTGTGTGTGTGTGTGTGTGTGTGCATTTGTTCATGTATATTTGTACGTGTATTCGGTAGCAAAACAGCGAGCGTCGGAAAAAGAGAGTAACCTTCATCATCGTACCAGTTTGAGACTGTTACCGGGCTGACGGAGCAAGAACCAACGAGATACTATGCGAGGAGCGTACCAAGAAAGATACAGATTATATGTGGAAATGTACGCAGAACGAATGAAAGAAACAGAGATACTGAGAAGGGGACAGAGAGAAAAAACGACGCCTGCTCTTAGAGACGACGACGACCGTTATTAACGTCGTGCTCCGAGTATGCATTATTGTTCTATTCTACTGTGGTGTGTGCACCTCTAATATTGTCCAATATTTCCTGAGACTGTAACTAGGAATGCCTACGGTACAAAGATATTTACCGTAATATATCTTTCAGAAATGTACCAAGTACTGTTTGTTCTACTTTTCTAGATTGAGAGAATATTCATCTATGTACCGTACTGGGTAAATGAAAATAATGAATTTGCTAGGACAGAAACAGAAAGTAAAAGAACAGAAAACTCCTTGAAACTCTTGCATTTCAGGAAAAACTGTAGTAACCCTTTTTGTTTGTGGGAATAAAATTGAAGGGGTACACGAGCAAATCGGGCGACCGCCTGAGGCGCTAATCACGTGCAGGAGGCGAACGGGCAGGAAACTTTTACCCAAGAAAATCATGATTTCCTTACGATAAATCTGAAGAATTATTAATTCAAAAAACAAAAGATATAAGTGATGCGTTGTTAAGTTGGTTTACCCAGGGTGCGAAAAAAGCTTGGCACAGGCTACTAAGTTGTCCGAAAGAGTGTGAACAAATGTTTTGGACTTGGACATTGATCCTCATTGTCTTAAGCTATTGCGAAATTTCAGAATGCATTGCTTGGCACCCCTGAAAATCTTGAAATATCATAAAATCTCTTCTTGAAAAAAGTGGTTGCTTTCCAGAAAAACTGGAAGTCAAGGAAAAGTCAGCAAATTTTGAAAAAATCTATGTACATTATGCTGTGTTTTTCAAGTTGGTCAAAAAAGAAAAAAAAAGTACTGAAAACAAAAGTGAATGTTATAGTAAAAAAAAAGTATTTTTCAAAATTCTCTCTCCGGTCAATAGAATTCGCCAAAAGTTAATTAACAGACCAATTGTGGTGCAGCCCTTCTTTTTGTTTCTAATTTTTGCACTTTCTTATTGAGCTGCCAATCGCTCTTACAGTCGCCTGAAAAATCCTTTTTAGGTTAGTTGAATGTAAAAGTAATATCAAAGCGAGTAATCATATGGCTCAGGTCACCAAAACGCTCTTACATCGTTTACGTTGCTCTTGTGTGGCGTGCAACTTTTTGGCTCACATGACAATTTGAATTTATATTGTACATCGGTGTTTGTCAAGTATGCAATGCGCATACAGAACGCGTTTTTATCTGTGGAGCAATTCTTCTTTCGGAAAAAACGCGACCTCACGCTGTGTAACAAAGCACGCCAGAATGCATTAAATTTGTGTGGATGGTAAAGTTGATTTTTGCTTCACATGAATAAGAACATGTTCTTTAAAAGCTTTGTTATAGGGCACAAATTCGGTCATTTTTTGTAGTCTCACTCTGTTTTTTAGGAAAAATGCGCCCGGTTTTTCCTTGAGGAAATAGAGTGTACATGTGTATTGCATATTGGTCCAACATTGTTGTAGGTCAGTACGCGGAAGAAATACTAGAAATGTACTTTCAAATTGATCAAGATTTACTGTCATGTTATGTGAACCAAATAGTAGGGTACGCCATACAAGAACAGAGTAAGCAATAAACTTGCTTACTTTGTTATTGTAATGTACTAATTTGTTGTCTGTGTTCATATATTATGCACTGTTTAAAACGAAATTTTGGTTTCTCACTCCCAAGGGAATGAAACAACAAAAGACTCCCTATTTGTGTTTTGAACATAACTTGCTACAGCTAATTTTTCATCAGTCTAGTAATTTTTCTCGACTTTTCAAAAACTTTTACAGTCAACTAACCTAGAAGTTATATTCATCAGTTTGGAGTGAATAGAGCAATTTTCACTAGTATTTTGCAACCCTCACTTGCGGTTTGTGTAGCAAACTACACTATGTATAATTTGCTTAATTGACTCCCATGTTACAAAATGAGCTATTTCAGTTCACATGAAGAAATAATGTAATATTACGCTACAAGAGACAAAGTAAGCGATATCTGAACAAGCGCTCTGGCGACTCAAGCCAGCGAGGGCCCACCATGCAGCGCGAGCTTGTCATGTACTTTGTTCTCGTGTGGCGTACGCTATTTTATGGTTCACACAAAACATGTTTGTCCGCGCATACGCATTTCATGCACAACGCGATCCAATTCCCTGAAGAAAAAACCGACGCTTCTTTATTCCGTATGAATGAAAAACGTGATTTTGCGCCCTATAGCAAAGCACAAGGACGTAGAGTAGTAAGTGTTTTTGTATTGTGTGAACCAAAAAACACATTTGTCGCGTGCCTTGTGATATTGCCCAAACTCACATTTCGTTCTTTAGGGAAGAAAAACGCATCGTTTTTTTGCTGGAGACAGAAAGCGTATGAGACAAACATCATTGTAAGTAACATTGTACGGCTTTTATGATGTTTACATTTCTTATTGATTTGTTGAACAATATATAATTTTCTATCTCAGTCACACCTTGCTAACTCTCCATCTTTTTTGCTCTCGTGCAATTGTTTTACAAACTGATGAAAGATGTAAAATTTGTTTACGTCCTATTTTTACCATGGTTACTACAAATACAATATACATAATTATATAAATTTAATACATACAAATTGTCATCTGTACCAAAAAGTATCGAGATAAATATGTCTTTAGCTGGGAGTTAGTTAGAAATCTGCCCAAGTTAACGTAATGTGACATGCATCAATGACCTTGACTTAGGATAGGGACTTGGGAAAAACAACGGCTTTTTTAAACAAAGTTGAGAACGTAGAACGCAAGGAACTTGTTTTATGAGTTGAAAGGGTTATGGTATTGAGGATTAAAATTGAGATCTTGAAAATTCTCAAGTTTTCCTGAGTCCTTTCTATCATCCTGTATGTAACCTGAAAGTTGTAATTTTTCCAAATCCCGTCTCCTCCCTAACTGTATTATGGCTCAAAAGTCAAAATTTTCAACGAGCGGAACGAGTGACCCCACATACAGTAGACTTGTACTACGTCATAATGTTATATTATATGCTAGGCCAATAATGAAGTCTAAACTTACTGTAGCAGCCAAGCATAGAATCGATATTTCGATACAACCGAGATCAGTACATCGATGTGTCTTGATATAATCGAGATTGATATAGCTTTACTTTGTATTTCTTTACCCGGACGCTTTAGTATTCATTTTCGACCCCGATGTTAAAGAAGGTTTTCTTTGAAACGCGTGGGTCATTCATATTAATCGTAATTTTTTCAAATTTCTCGTGACGTTTTTAGTTTTAGCGTCACTGCAAGTTCTCTCTTCATTTTTAAACTTTCTTCTTTCTTTTCTTTATTTTAAAAATGGAAAACAATATTGTGTATTACTATCGTTCGATCCTTTGTATTAAGGGAGAGTGTAGTCAGCACTTAATTAATACGTGTATTCGTTATATCCGACATGAATGATACTGAGAATCGACTATCCATTTTACTGAGAATCGAATTGGAAAATAGTGGTACAAATTCGTTTGTCTAAGTTGTGGCACATTTTTCGAGTCTCTCTTTGTGATATTCATGTATAGAAAATAAATGGCCGAATTCCTTCGAGTGCATAATTAGGTCTCATTGGAAAAAGAAACACTGAATCTACCTATCGTTACGCCTTCTTGCAACTGTGATAAAATTATGAAGAGTTTCTTGCAACCAATCCTTACTTGTTATGCGTAGTTGATCAGTCTACTTGTTTGTGCAGTTTACATATACTTGAAGCGCGAACTCAACTTCAATTTTTATTATCATTATCAAATTCGTCGAGATTATATTGAATTTGCGCTCAACATTAAAAGTCTGCGTACATAAGACATGCGCTTCAAGTTTACAATGTTGGAACCGGTTTGAACCAATTCTTATTCTATTTGAAGAATAAAAATGAAAAAACCTGGCAAGGTGAATATAATTATTTGAAGAAATTCTATCCGACCAATGAACAAAAAGTAAAAATCATCAAAAATATTTTCGAGGACGTGGTACCGCTCTTTCCTACTCTTTCTTCGACTGAAATACTGGAGCTGTGTGCATCGAGTACCTAGAAACAATTGACGGTATGTTAATTGTTTTGGTCGGAGGAAACGTGATGGGAAGGATAGGGGGGAAGGGGTAAAGTGCGACCTTCAAGTTGAAAGCACGCTTTGTAGCCGTCGTGTCCGGAAAGTTGGAAGACTGTGTAAATCGAATGTAATCATTTAATCATTGGTTGTTTTTCCTCTCCTCTCGGCATGTGGTACGAGTGTTTATCGGATAATTATGTGCGTGCGTGTATTCGCTATATATGTGTATAGTACGTACGAGGAGGTTATTACACATTTTCGTGTCCATCGCGCTTATTCGCGTAGTTAATTAAATGTATTGTCAAGGGCATAGCAGTTTTTAATGATTTTTTGAAGAACAAGGAGGTGTCGTCCCCGTTGTCATATTAGCGAGCGAGAGAGAGTGAGTGAGTGAGTGTTTGTGTGTGTGTGTCTCGACGTTCAAAGTATATGGTCTAAAAGAGAAACATTTTCAAAAAAGGTATCTGTATCTTTAATTGTTCATGTAAGGTATGCGTACGAAATTTGTGAAATCGAAATTTTAGATCTTCTGCTCCTACTTTTGGTGTTCATAATACAGTATTTAAGGTAGGTAATTTTACATTTGAAGAAAATCGAGTGGTCTCTTGATGACAAGAATACCACGTTCAATTCGTTGACATTCTCTTCATCGACCTCTACAGATCGCTTCATTCCCGAATTTCTCGGCACCGCGAGTTAATCTGTGCAAGTCAACCATTCACCAATACACAGAGTCTTCGTTCTTGTGAGATTTTACTCGTTCCTTACACTGTCTTGCAATAAAAAACGTTTTCGCCGTAACAACATTATGGTCTAAGTAACAGCTCATTCACACTGCACTCTGAATCGGGAAATTTCTCGCCCTTTAAAATCAAATCGAATAATAACTTGTCAAACCTTGAGGATGTGAAGTGTCTTCATGCGTTTCAGAATTCGAGCCAGATATCGTCAGCGTCGCGCTGCATTCCGACCAAGCGGGAGAGATTGAAAACTGGAACTAAACTATGGCGGTATATACAAGAAAAATGGAAAATTGAAAATGATTTTTTACTGTTTATACCGGTTTTTTAGTCTTAAGCAAATCAGTTTTCTGTGTAAATCAAAATAGGGAACTCTTGTATTTACAGGTGTTCGCCTGTTGGCATGATTTTTTCGCACAGTAGACTGCACCCCTTTTTATTATTATTCGCGCCTGACCGCTAGCTGGGTGTTGAGTAGATATCTGTGTTTTATAGGTATCTGTATCTTGTTAGTACTAAATAGTAAAGAGCTCCCTTAAATACTCTTGGTGATCAGTCAATTAATTTTTATTTTCAACCTAAAACTATTTGCTAAACTACTGCACGCACTACGACCTGTCACCAGTTTTTTCTTCTTCTTCAGTTAAGGTCACTTTGATTTTCACATGACACTAAACTTTTTTAGCTTAAAAGAAAAGAAGAAAGAAAAAAAAAAAGAGGAAAGGGGACAGAGTTTTGCAAAATTCACAACTGTTTAGTTCAAAAATAAGTAAATTAGACACCAAACACTGCAACTTGTGCTTATAAAATATCAAAGTTCTGAGTCGCGCAAAAATTAAAATTACCGAATTACATCACACACTAATTTACTTGAGAGCTGACTTAACGCGTGAAGCCTGTATCGCAGCAGAATATAGACAAATCCATTGACATTTTACCAGTCTGTAAGAAAATACACAGACAACAGGTAACAAAAGGGTCATTTCCGTTAGCCCGCACGCAGTGCAGTGCGTGTCTGAATATTGGTTCCTGTATGAGATAGGTACCCACCGGATATGTAAAACCCTGTATATAGGTGGTTTTAAAACTGCGAGTAAATGAAAGTACAGCGAATACTGTAGTCACAAAATTTCCTGCTAAAAATCTGGGATCGGGCTCATTCGAAAGGAAACTACAGGGGCAAGAATTTTTGTTCTCTTCAATTTTTCATAAAAATGAGTAAAACTCGAGTTATCACGGTAACTTGATTTTAAAACTGCGCCGCTCATCGCGTTTGAAGGGTTGGAACAACGCGCGTGCGCGTACGTCTACTCGTAAGGTACAGCGAGAAGCAGTTTCAGTATAGGTACTCGATAATTCCCGTTTTCCCTTAATTTTTTCGCCCCCTACTCCACCTCGAGGGAGTCAGAACTTCGAAATTTATTCAAAAACCTGACCCAAATAAAGCGAAATTTTTCAAAAAAAATTCCAGGTCAATAGATGAAGGCGCTCGAAAGTTATGGACATTCATACATACATACATACATACAGACAAACATTCTACTTTATATATTAGATTAAGATTCTCTCCTCGTGGTTAGTCTTGTGATGAGTCAATTTGGTTGCTCCTCAACAAATTATGCATTCTTTCATCTTTTGATGAAAGTATTTGTGGACTTTAGCATTCTGTATCTCACAGTTTACAGTGGGAGCAGGTTTCCGTAGTTTCAGATTCGATGCCTTACCTCGAACAATAAGTCGAGAAAGCTTTTGATTCTTTTTCTTTTTCTTTTTCTTCTTTTTTTTTTTTTTTTTTTTGCGAAATCATGTTTGGAGAGAAATATGCCATCGCCAAATGAAACCTGTTTAATTGTTCTAAGTACGCTGCGGTTCTTCACTCGATTTGTAAGCCGATCTTCCGATCGTTATCGCGCTGACTACAACGTATTCGCCCTCTTTCCTCAATGCTTCATTTGCCTAGTCCCTACAAAAACTAGAAAACCTAATACCTTCACTGCAATGTCGTCATAACACTTACGAGTTTGATGACTGTTTGAGTCATGACATTCGCGACGTCGACAAATCTCTCTTAATTAATTCTATTTGATAGATTTGTTTCTAAAGCAATTTTTCGGCAAGTTTATTGTAGGAAGGCTATAAAGTTGAGCTTGTGGTTCGGCTAGTGATTATGTGTATTTTTTTCGCACTTCGAAAGTATTGGAAAGAATTATCTGACACTTTATACCTTTTGCTCACAACCTTCTTTGTACGTATTGCCCTACTCTGTGTTATCGTTTCTGGTCTAGAAAATTTTGACCTGCTTTTGGTTGCTGCTATAGCTGACCTTAATTACGACACTTTTGTTAACAAAGTCTTCACGCGACAATCGAACGATGTCGCACCTATTTAGAAACGCCATGATTAAATAGTGATTCTCAAAGCGCAATGGGCAGATTAGAAGATGAAATCATTTTCAAGGTTTTTACGTGTAGTCTTATTATAGACATGAAGCCTACGGTTGATTTATTGAGCGTGAACTATCGTTACGAGTAATTTTTCTGTTTTAATAAGAAGTCTCGTTTACACAAGCAACCAAGTCGCTGCGAATAAAAAGAAAACTAGCTCCCTAGCCTCTAGTCGCAAAAGTTGAACATGTTCAACTTTGGTAGATCTTTCGCGCGACCATTTGCTGTTTGCTTTTCGGCGACTTGGACACTCGTGTAAACGGTACTTCACGTGTTACTAAAAATTGATTTAATCCGAAAACAAGTAACCCTGACTATTGACTAAAACAATAAACATAGTTTTTGTTCAGCGAGAATTTTTACCACTGAATTTTATTTCATCGCGTCATTCATTTTGTCGAAAATTGATGTGTTGTTACTTTTTTTTTTCCTTCTTCTTTTTTTTTTACATCCTTCTAACGGGAAAGCAAAATAGGTATATTGCTTTGCTATGCCGTGAAAAAAATTTTCAAAACAAACTTGACGAATTACTGTATAATGAGCAGAGACCGGATTTTTCGGCATTTTTGATGGAGATTTTCGGCACTAAAAATTCAGTTTTCGGCATTATTCGGCAATAACGAAAAAAGTACCATTTTTTTTTGCATTTTTTGAGTCATTTAATGCTAAAAATTATACATTTTCCTTCTAAAATTCGGCAAAAACGACGATTTCGGCATTTTGCCATTTTGCCGAGAAATCCGGTCTCTGATAATGAGCATGATCCTGAATAAAGTATTAGTGTGCATATGGGTATTTCATCATGATATAGTCAGACTTTATGCAATGAAAGTTGATAAAATGTATGGAGCACAAAAATTCCGAGCTTCAAACCCCGCTACTCACTTCTAAAGTAGTTTTGTACTCGAGTGAAAATTTATTTTCAAGTTGAATTGAGGTAATGCTAACGGTAATGTTATGAAACTTGTATGATCGCAGTAGCGCAGATTTATTCATAAATAACAGATATACCAACTGAAATTGTTTCGTCAGATTTGACGAACTATGAGTATATGAGAATGACTATCGTTCTCACGCGCGTATAAGAGATTGTATTGGATGCGCTTTCAATTAATTTTTTTAACGAATCGAAAAAACAAGCTCGTTTATACGAGTGCGAAAATATTGAAAGGGTACAGAGATATTAACGGTATCGTAACAGAAAATATAGTAATATTATTCGACAGGATCTACATGCGATTAACGAAATAAACTGAATTGCCAGTCACAACCGGCCTTATATAATCATTGATAAGAGGTAGGAAGCAATTTAAAATTGTACAAATAAAAATTATCCGGTCAGGTTGGTTCATGAGAGGGTTTTGACAAGTGAATACGAAGTACAAAATAACTTACTCGCAGATACATATAATATCTTGCCAGGGTTGCCACTTCCTGTAAAACAGGGAAAAGCAGGAGAAATTTTCTGAAAATAACAACAGATGTACTGTGAAAAATTTTGTTGTAAAAGTTATCAAAAATTCCTGCTCCTCCCCTCTCCTGCTCCTCCCTCCTTCCGAATACTGCGGGGAAAAATCGGGGAGAATGATGAAAAACGGGGGAAATTCAGAGAAAAACAATCATAGAGAAATAGGGTTACCCTACTTGATGACAGAACTATTTTGCCTTTTTAGCGAGGAACCCGCTTTCCCTTCTGTTGGGAGTACTTCCAGAAAATTTTCGTGCGCGAGCGAGGTTAATGACGTCACGGAGAGGGGAGGGGGAAGGACTTGGAAAAATGTTGACCCACGAGTTATAGGAGGGGACTTGGAAAATTTCATCCTCCAAGCTACATGCGATAGGTCTCGAAATTTTTCTATGCTTTTTGCCGGAAGGCGAACGGCGCACGGCTAATTTCTCAAAAAATCCCCCACAAACTGGTTCCCTGTTGAAAAATTTTCATTCTCGAACTATATTATGATAGAAGGGGGACTTGAAGAAATTTCATCCTCCAAGCCATACACAATAGAATTCGAAATTTTTTTAATTTTAGAAAAATTTCGTGCTCCAAGCTATATACAATAGGAGTCAAAAGTTATCTAAGTTTTTCGCCGGACGGCACACGGCGCGCTCGCGGACGATGACTTCACGGAGGGAGGGAGGGAGGGGACTTGGAAAAATTTCGTCCTCCGAGCTATATATTATGATTAGAGGGGGATTTAGAAAAATGTCGACTCATATATGATAGGAGGGAGACTTCGAAAAAATATATGGCTAGATGGTCGGAATTTTTCCAAGTTTTTTGCTGGCCGGCGTACGGCGCACGGCAAACTTGTCAAAAAACTTCCCATAAAACACGACGGCTTCCTTGAAATTGCAGCGCGTTCAAGTTGTCACGTCATCATTTTCGGTACTTAGGAAAACTTCAGACTCTTAAGATTTATATGATAGGAGGGGGATGCCATTGCAGTCCTGCAATGAGCATCTAATTTTTTTTATTTTTTCTCTCCTCTTCCTCCCCCCCCCCCCCTCTGGAGAATCTGTTCAGCTCGTTGCGATGAAATTTGATAAAAAGTTGAAAATATGCGTTCATGTATAAGTAATGTCATTTAAAAAAATACTGATCTGTTGATGAATGAAAGCTCTAGTGGTTCAAATAAATTATATGTCATTGAGTAAATTATTATGTGTAAACTTGGAAAAAAAGAAGAAGTTGATGTAACAAGATTCCACCATACTTCGACTACACTGAAAGAACTAATTAGAAAGAGACGAAGATAAAAAATTTTGGGTACATTTATGAGCACATCTTGACCAATGTTCACGAGTATATGAATATTAGCAGAAATTTGTAAGATGTACCCGTATTTTTACGTATTAACAAAAATAATTATGATCTATACCTTTCAGTATCGGCGTGAAAATAAATACAAAATTTTCTGATTTCTGTCACATTTCATAAGTTATTTTACGTTTCTCTCGTCATCATTAATCAGCTGTGCGAAGAGAATTATTCAATGAAATAAGTAGCAGAAATTGTTGATTCGATAGTACAATTTATTAGTTTTTAATCCGATGATTCGGTTCGGCGATGTCCCGTCTATAGCCAGCCACGTCACTTAGTTACAGAACATTATTCTCGTTTTTTGACAATTATGTACAAAGTCAATCTAGCCGAGCCGCGCTATCCACTCATTGGTCACGTAATTAATAAAAAATTACGGGTGTTCTCTCGAGGCACATTTTTCGTGCTGTGATCTTACTTTTTTTTGTTTGCGAACGTACAACAAGTAATTAAGTAGGTTACTGTAATTGATTTTACGCGTTGTTTTGACCACAACTGCTTTATTGATGAACAATCTGAATTTGCTCAAATTACGTCAAGTTTGTCGACGTCCCGTCCTAGATTCTTTGCGTCTCGTCTGATTTAATTAGGTGGACGCTTTGTGAAGTGTAGGTCATCGGACTGAAGTATGTACATGATATCGTGATTATACACGTTCGATGTTTCTATCATTTTTTTTTTTTAAGAAAAGAAGGGTATTGGGCTGTGGAGGCGATATATATATATTTTTTTTTCTTCTTCTTTTTCTTTTTCGTATTGTAGAGTTCGGTTCATGAGTACCTATGTATAATATTCTACATACTATACATCATATTTGTTTGTAAAAATAGAAGCATCGATTTGAATCGATTGATGTGAAAGTGTAATGATCATAATTATTTATTTGGTCGAAATTGATTGATTAGTTTTCGAGCTTTTTATTTAAAAAAGAAATTCGAAGCGGAAGAATATCGTTTATTATGGAGAGCGCAGCAAACACAAACAACGCTCACCTGTTCTCATTTGACAGATAGCCTCTGTTTCTACTTGTCAATTGTTTACAAATTCAAAATCTGTCGCAATTGAATCAGGTTGCTTAATTCCCATGAGGGTGACATATTTCAAAAATGAATTATATATTAACCACGAGGTTCTTCGTATACAAAGTAAAATGTGTATGAAACAAGACCAATCATCATTAACGTATCGTTACTTTTGAAATATGCAACGACTACATGATCTTCATGGCAATTAACGCGGGAAAAGTTTATTAAAATTTTGAAGGGAGACAGCTACAGCAGGCAGGTCTGCTTGTAGTCTGAATTGAACAAAATCGCTGTCCTTTGTTCGCAATTATTACGTCACAGTGAATTAGTCTATAATACTCTTGAAAATACATCCCCAATTTGGTAAGCCTTTGAACTTTATTTGTATTTTAGTGATGTATACTCTCAAACAGCGCCGTCAAGTATAGTTTTTAGTTTCTACGAGTCACAAACTACTTGCAATTGCTTTAATTTTTCTTCAGCCATTTGATTGTTGTTCTTCGACCTTTCTATTTTGATTTCCAATGTACAATGTGGTACATCGATTCAACCAAATTCAATTGTATCGAAGATTAGGGCACTAATCTCTTCCAGCCTACTGCAAGCTGCTTATTTGCAGCTAGTTTGGAATTCGCGTCTCTCATTAACCGTGTTACACGTATATGATAGGGGCAGAACTTGGGAACTTGGAAATACAGCTTCAAAGTCGATATTTTTGAAATCCTTTTGCTCTCACGTAATTGGAAGTTTTAGAACTCATATTGAGTGAGGTGTAAGAAGAGCACAAATGTTGAAAAACTTTTTCAATAACTGGAATAAATTCTAGCTCCTCTATTCGGATAATTCAGTTTTTGCCGGAGGACGCATGGTGAGGCGTGAAAATTTTCGAAAACACCCTTCCCCCTCTCCCTTCCTATAGATTAGATTACCTGTTGAAATTCTGAATTGGTCTGATTGGGAGAAAGCTGGATATCTGATTGGGGAAACTTGAGGATTCGATTTTCGAGCTATATTTATATATGATAGGAGTGGGACTTGGAAACGTTTCGACTTTCGAGCTTAAACTCTCAAGATGGTGAGGAACAAAGTTTAATCTTTATTCAGGAAAAAATATTGCAGAAAGTCTCTCATAAAACTGGTGCTCTGTTCGCCTTTATGAACACAGACAACGAAGGCAAGCTTAAGCAGCTAACGAAGTAGGCTTCGAGTTTTTTCATCTCCACTTTTCACAAATCTCATGAGTCATCGAGAAAACGGTACTTTTTCATTGGAAAATTATTTCTACAGTTTGTATGGCATGAGAGGTTTTCATGAACTCGATTGTTTCTTTTCTTTCTCCTTCTTGCGTGATTGCTAGTTTTAATTCTGTAGTGTGCGAACGTGGCTGAATTTTGATTTTCTGAAATTAGGGAGTAAAAAAATATGACGTGGTAAAAGTAGTCATTTGTGGAATGTATTTTTAAGATTGGTGTAAATCTAATGAGTCCGCGCACTTATCTCGAAGTGCTGTCTCGAATAGCATGCAAAACGAAAAGCGTTAATTCAATTGAACTTGAAAGTACGACAGACTCTTTTTGCACACTATCGATCACCATAATTATTGGAGAAACGATTTCCTGCGTATCCCCACTTCTCTTATCGGGCCGCACACCTTTTACCTACTTATACACGATAGGGTATCGGCCGTTTGTGGAGAAGGTGGAGTGCAGTACTTGGCCTCTCATGAGTGATCACATACTCTTAGGTAATATGACCGCTGTGTATAAAAAATATACAAACACATAGCTGCCTGACTGATGTCCGATTCTATGACACCACTAAGCAAAAGCCTGCGTCTTATTTGATGACTCGAATCCGTGTTACGTATTTTCTTTAAAATTACTGATAGCCATTTTATTCAAACTTTTGGTGAAAAATAGTGTAGAATGAACAATTGGAATAATTTAAAGTCCTCTGCCTTATGTGGAGTCATACAATTCCTACCTGTCAACCATTTTGCACCATTCTTATAGTAATACTGCAGCCGGTCGGTCTCTTCCTATCGAACTTACGAGTTTAGTCGCGTTCATTTTACCGATTTTTCTATGTAGAAAAGTGAGGTATTACACCCGTAGCAAGGTGAATAGGGGGTGGGGGCAATGAACTTTCTCGACGTTTTAAAGGTCCTAGATCACAACTAGCATTAAAAAAAAAATCCCGGTTTCTCCATAATATATCATTATATGTTACGCGCAAATCGTGAAGTCGATAAATTCACGGAATGCGATCAGAAAAATTGATTTCATGAAATTATCGAGCCCTTTGATCATTGCGCGAAATGATTGGGAAAAAATAGCATTTTTCCGTGATTTGATCAAATTATTTTCGCTCATTACGTGAAATGATCGCTTGTGTTCCTGTACAATATTTGCGGCCACAAAATTCCTCCTATTTTATTCTTGATATTCATACAAAATATAAAAAATGCAGTATGTAAAATACTCGAACTTACTCAAACGAATGTATCATCTTAATAGAAAAGAACGGTGTCAGCTCATCTCTTCAGAAGTTTATTTTAGTTATTTCTTGAATGTAAACAGAAAGAGACTTGTACATATCGGTGCGCAAGTGAATTGTGAAGAAATCGGTGCGGGATGTAGTAGTTCGCCTCATTCTGGCTGGCATCGTCTTTGAATGAGCGAGGGCAAGTGGACCTGATCGATTGATTATCGAACACAACTTGACGGGGAGTACTTATGTTTGAATCATGCATTATAAGAAACACCTCACTAAATTTTCCGTGCTCCGTCCTCTCACACAAAATCGTGTGATAACCACGACTGAAATATATAATTTATAATTTTCTTGACGTGAATTTTCTCTGAACCTAACTTGACATTTTTATGTAGACAGAACGGACGCAATTTTGTATTTTACTGTACTCGTATTTTGACATGTTTCATGTTTTTACTCTGTTCTGACCCCCCCATTTGAAATTTTGCGAGTAGCCCCCGCGTGCGCGTGCAAATCTCTACCTCGTGGGTGATTCAGAAATTCGCGAGTTAACCCCGCGTGCGCCCTCGCATACTCTTGAGCAGGTGATCCTAGCATAGCTTTATGCTGCTCCTTTATACTAGCCCTAAACAAGTTTAGGCCTCTCTTGAAATACCTTGAAGCTATTAGGTAGCTTGAAATATTCTGAGCTGGAGTTATACTAGACCAAGGAGCTACCCAAAAGCTATATAAAGCCAAAAGCTATTAGCTTGAAATATTCTAAAGTAGACTTATACTAGACTAGACTATGCCCCAAAAAGCTACTAACTTGAAATATTCTAAGCTGGACTTATACTAGACCAAGGAAAGGGGTGAACGACCGGAGCTAGTCAGCTACTTAAAAGAGCTATCAGCTTGAAATATTTTAAAGTAGATTTCTACTAGACTATTCCCCAAAAAACTATTTGCTTGAAATATTCTAAGCGGGACTCATCTTTTTATATTTCGTAACATGAATTTGCTCCGAACCTAACGTAACATTTTGTGTAGACTGATCGTTTCACGTAATGATCAGAAATATGTGTCACAAAACGCGGAGAACTGATCATTTCGCGTTCGATCATTTCATGAATTATCAATTTGTCTAATCATTCCGTGAATTTATCGACTTCACGATTTATATTTATATACGAGTATATATATTTATTTATAATACATATAAGATTTTTTTGTCCGCGGATCTCCTCCAAAACTGCTGGATGGATTTTTTTGTGACTTAGATAAGTCATAGTCTCATGTCTTGAGATGGGTACCAACAATTTTTTCGACGATTAAGTAATCGATAGTAATTCTTTAGCGCGTTTCCAATTGAGTTGATACGATTCTGTAGGTTACTGTTAATCATATTGGGAGTAATCGAATTATCAATTTGCAAAGATCGCAGAAACAACTGTTATAGCCTCGTAACAGTGTAGGCAGGGGAGGGAGAAAGAATTTTCTCGAGACGTTTCGTAGGTTTTACATGACTCCTAGCCTAAATCAAAACAAAATTCAGGCTTCCTCATTGGATTATAGGTATTTTTAGTCTGTTATTAATTGATGTGGCGTCATAGTGATAGAATTTATAAACTGAGTTTTATTGTTCATTTTACAAATATTTGACTTGATTGACAAGTCATTGGTATTTAATCTAAAGAGAGGGAGTAACTCTCTCAATGAGTTTTGCATTGTGAGAAGAAAAGTCGTGTACTACGCGTGAGTGTTTTTTTTTTTTCTCTATTCTCGCCGCAGGAAGGAGAGGAGATAGAAGTAGCACAATTCTATTCTGGAGAACAAAACATGTGGAGATTGATGCTCTCGCATCTGGGGCGTTGGTATCAGTTATCATCCGCCGACCGCTATTGTCTTCGTTGACTATATTCCGGTACAGATCGCACGATCAGTGCAGTGAATTAGAAACTATCTTGATCGATAAAAAAAAAAAAAAATTATCATATTATTGCTATTTTCTGCTTTCCACTGCGTTGAAACATTTTCAGGGGAAACGAAGAAGACATTTAGAAACGATAGCTGAAGAAACTAACAAAACACCGAAATTAAATGAGGGAAAAATTCATACTGATGAACTTTTCATTTTGCGTATTGAAATTCAGCAAATAAAAAATGCTGCCTCGTTGCGGTTCTAATCTCGCGGATCATGGTCGTTATAATAACTGATGACGTAGCGTGACAAAAATAACATTTATTTTTTGCCTTCCTTTGAATCCGGAGAAGGTGGTATGGCATGGCATATCTTTCCTTGGACAGTACTTTCAACCGACAACGCAGGAAACTACGAGTATAGCGTGATTTTGCCCTCATGTTGAACACCTCCGATGCCGACACCGCACCGCGTTTGAATCGACAAATAACTTCTGGCGGACAATCATGAGTTTGCTCCTATGAATTTTTTTCACGTATAATCCACATGTAATGTATTGTTCTACTTCTCAACTAACCAAAAACATCCTGGTAATGAACTTGCCGCCATTGTTACCGCCGTGTTATTAAATCGAATGGTGAATGAATGTTGAAGAATGATATTTGAAATTCGAAATTACCCGTCTAAATGTAGCTCATATACAAAAAACGTAAGTTTTGCAAACAGGGGAGAAACTTTGAAATAAATTTCGTCAAAACGTCAGATATTCGCACAGTCGATCGGAAAACCTGGCCATTGAGTCGAACGACGAAATAAGTCAGGTGATCTAGGTAAATTATTCGTAAGTTGAAAAAATTCCGATGAGCGTTTTGATCTGATGGAAGTACGCACATCCTTTAATGTAATGAAGTAAAATCTTCGGGAATGGATTCAAATACGAGTAATCAAAACTCGAAAAAATTGAAATGATGAATAGAATGAGTAGGTACTCGTAAACCGAAAGATTCGATCGTAGGTCGCAAAAGATCATCGCAGTAGTTCTGATCATCATCATTCAAAGAGTACCATAGAATAATTCGAAAAATATTTAATTGAATTATCGTGCAATTTTGATTTAAAATTATCACGTTACTTTTTCATTGATTATTAATAAAAACAAGACGCGTACCTAATCTTGAGCAATTTTAAATCGAAGTCATTTATGCGAAAATGGAGTGGGTGATGTTACTTGTAGGAAATGGAAATTGAGAATATTTTCGAGACTGAAGAAATAAGACGATGAAAATATCGCACCTCAAACGATCGACAAGTGAGCATATTATCGGTACCGTATTCACCGTATATCGCTTACAAAATGAAGTTTCCGATTTTCGCCGAATCGTTGATCGGGTTGCAGGGTACGCGAATCGTTCGAGTGAACAGCGAAAGAAATTTGAGCTAAAATATTTTTTCAAGGTTAACTGGCGAAGCAGTCGCGTTGTCGCAAAAGTCCAAGTGCTACAAGATCGCCGAATTAGAGAACACGATCAATTTTTCCATCGTGTAGGTAATGCTTCGCAGAATTCTCGTCGTCGGTGTTGAAAAATTTGCGCTCTCTCTCTCTCTCTCTCTCTCTCTCTCCCCTCGTTACTTGGTCAATGAGAATATTATATAACTAATTGCATCTTGCGGAAGCGTGCGTTTGCCGTGGATTATAATCTTTGTAAAAGGAAAAGTCACGTTTCCGGATCCTTTTTTCAGCCCTTACAATATTACGATTACCTATCGTATTTCTGAGCTGTTGTATGAGAAAAGTTTCCGACGATGCGATGTAAAAATATATAATATTTACGAGTCGAATCGCTTTTCTATTAATTATCTTTTGATTCGACGACGTTATTAGCGATACAGCTAATTTATTATAATCAAATTTTACTCGCCATGCACGATCGAATTTCGATGCTATTTTCTTTGCGTCTAATCAACGTTTATGATGCTCGTTTTCGCTTATGAAACAATTAAACTCGCGACCAACCGTCTAAATTCTTCAACACCAAAACGAACGGATATTTTTTGTCCGGTTATTTATGTAAGTTGTGAAAGCGAACAAACGGTGCATCGAGTCGCTCGTTTGGTGCCTGCCCGCGTAATATTACAATATTATCACGTATATTGTATATGCGCAAAACGGTGTGAGAAACTCCCACTTAATCAATTTTTCCCTTTTTTTCGAATAATCTATTATTCAAATGATTCTGATGGGTCTTCTATTCGTTTTCGTTCATTGTACACCTATTAATTTTTTTCTAATAATATACAAAGCTTATATAACGTAGATAAATACGAAATGCACGTCCTTCTGTTTCTCTTTTTCCAAAAAGTTCAAACGACAATCATTTTGTAGCAAGACGTAGTACCATTCATATTATGTATGGTATTCGCATTTTTAATCATTAATTTGTGTACCTTGTTGTTATAGAATGTGTGTTGCGGTCGAATCTCATCGTATTCCGCGCACGTTATCAACAATACAGCTGTGAAACGGATAATCACCTCCTAAAGTCTTTTTCTTCGTCTCAGCAATAATTCGTTGCTCATCGAACGACTAGACGATGGGGGGAGGGGGGAGATGTTGGTAAAGGTAGGACGATGAAAGGTAAACGAACGCTATTTCTGTCTAAAATATGTACGTAGCTTTTTGAACGATGAGTCCTGAAGGTCGAAGTTGTAAGTTGTTGCTATTCCAAGATGCTCAACTTCAAGCATCTTTGGCATTCATTTGCAATAGCACCATTTCTTATAGTTTTGTCTGTCATCGTCGTTATATTATAGCCTCGAAGTATAAAATAAATGACGCTAAAATTGAGATTCTCTTTCCAATGAATCGAAACCGAAAAAGTCATCGAAAATAGAACCCGGGACTCCTGTTATGATATCGGTTGGTGTCGCTCCAGGCTTGACGTACAAAGTTTTATCGCATTATTCCAATTGTACGTAGGGTTATGATACTACATAAATAAGTATTCGTAAGCGAATTACATCTTGTAGAATATGTATTTTTTACGTACCTACACATAGAACTTTTCCTGTTGAGCTCTCGGTGATCTATCTAGTATATCTACCTATTCATAATTCTTTTTCGTAGCTAACTTGAAGGTGAATCACGTAGACGCTCTTTTAAGCATTCATTCAAATCGATAAGAAAATATCAAATGACCGTGACATTTTTTTCAGTTTCAGCGTAAATTCGCTTAGTTTGATCAGCAATACCAGTGTTTTCTGTTCTTTTGACGAACTCTATCCGTGTATAAATTTATTTCTAATCATTTCATCTCAGTCAATGTCCGATCATCACCGAACAAATCTTTAGTCAGTTTCCTGAAAATACATCATACTTTTTTCGTCTGCTTGTCATCTCTACGACCGTATAACTTAATTCATTTCTACTTTATTGGAAGGTTGGTGATTATCAAAGGATGGGGCTCGCTCCTCCGTGGATGTACTAGAAAAATGATCGTAATGTTGTTCAATGATTGAAAATCATCATTTTCATCTCCTATTCTTCTTCCGCGTCGATTTATTTTGAAACGTACGAGTTGGACGGTGGTCGCCCATCTAAATAAGTCATAAAAAGGGGAAGTCGTCTCTTTAGATTTCGAAACGTCGTAAAAGCAAAAGTGAAGTCCAGAGATAGATGGCTTTCGGACGATTCTTCAGTTCCATGGCTTTTCCCCACCCCACGCTCCTCCGAACTTACGCGAATGATCGATCTATATTTTGATTTCGAAGGCTACTATCGCCTTCTTTCTTCAAAAAGAGCTTTTTATAGTTTTTGGGGCGCGAAAGCCCCTATGCAACTGCAAAAAAAAAAAAAAAAAAAAAAAAAAGTTCTCACCGTAAAAATGTATTGTGACGTCACTCAAGTAATACATACATTCTCTGTTACTCGAGATTTTATTTTTGCATAGGCAATTTCCAAATTTCAGGTCACGCAAGATTTTATTTCACGGACAGTCTCCGTCAAGAGTGACCAAGATAGTCTTCAAACATCAATATTGATGATAATGTACATATATTGTTTGATTAACACAACACTGCACGTATTACATTGTCACCTATGATTTTATTTTTGCATAGCATTTTCCAAATTTCTGTATACCGTCTTTAAGGAAGTTTCTTCTTCTTGATACTTCCTTAATCGTAATACCTACCGTACGTACAAATATTAAGTCTCTGAGATTCCAGATCAGAGTGGAACAAAGATGCAGTTCTCTCGGTTTCCAGATGATCTTGACATAGGAAAAAATCGAGATCTCTTGAGCTCTACATCTTGGTGGAAAAAGAAGCTCCAGATCTTTTGAAAAGAATTAAAAAAATAGATTTCCGTCACGTAACAGTCAATTAGGAAAAAAACAAGAGACCCGGATACTGAGGCGCATGGCGACTCAGTCTTGTTTCTATCTTCTCACCTCTGAATTTCGTTGGCCACTATACTCAGTCCTAACTTTATTAGATATTCTTTATTTATTTAGGCCGTAGCGGTCAGTAAAAACGTTATTTACCCGATCGTACATTATTATCTTCGGCTCGATTGGAGTTTCTGTATTGAGTTGAGCTGGATAAAATTTCACACCCTCACATAATCATTGAAATACGGCGTCAGTTGAATTACATTTTCGGGATTTGTACTTCTTTGACTGAAGAAATCAGGAACGGAGTGTAGGTATTTTAATTAAACCCATTCGTCGTATAATAAAAAATCCAAAGAAACCGAACACTACGGTTTTTATATATTATGTTCGTCAAATTCGTCAGTAGTGACAAATCCATATCGCGCTGGTCATTCATCACTTGGCGAGATTGTACCGATTTTAAATTTAGCTTGTACCGTAGAACTAGGTTTCATAGAATTCAACCGATAGAAATTTTGAATTTATTGAGACGTTGGACTATATCGGTGCTTATCACTTCGTCAAAGCTTTTCTTGTGTGTCCTGCAAAAAATGAATTTACTATATCTTCGATTGTCCATGTAGAACCTGTGACCTGCAATCCTCGAGATTCAATTTATGCTGATCGTTATTCCGGTTTACCTTGCATCGAAATCGAGGTTTGAGAATTAATACATGTAAGTTCGTGGAACACGAACAAAGAAATTTACACAGCGACCGTTAATTGCATTTTATTACCGATGAAATTAACAATTAAATCGCTTTACGGGCGTGTTAAATTATTATAATACAAATAGAATGAGAACGTGTACGATCCGGAGAATGAATTGAACAGACTGCCCGAAAAGAAAAGAAAAGAAAAGAAAAGAAAAGACCAAACCACCTAGTACCTACCCTACACGCTCCGACATGACGCAATCGGTTGATAAGCACTAGGCAGTTGAGAATGAGGCTATCATTCTTACATACATATTTTGTTAGGCGTTTGTTTCTTTCATGAAAGATTTTATACCAAAGTTGTAATCCAGATTCATTAGCCGACCCTCTTATCCGCTCGTGTAACGGGGTGCTTGTTTAATAATATACAGACGAATAATCCGGTACGAACTCTTCACATGGATATAGCATCTTCCAACTCTTACTGTAAAATTATTGTCTACTGTGTGAGTGTGTGAGTGATAGTGTGGTTACTTTTTTTTTTTTTGGAAAAATGAAAAGGTCGAGAAATTCCGAGAAAATTAATAGAATCGAGGAAAATTCTTTCGAGAAGTTCCAGTTGCAGATATGTAGTGACCAAAACTCGAAAAAACCCCTATTCATTAATTAGTTATGGATCGTATAAGATATTCTCAATTACTCTTGAAGAAATAGTAATGTGCGTAACTGCTGGTCTTGGAGTTTGAATAGACTGGATTATAAAACTGATAGGCAGTTATCGCAGAATGTACGAGTAATGAGTTGCTCGTTCGTGATACTGCAACTGTACTTGTATAATGATGGTGAGACTCGGAGCAATGCAGTGCACTCGTATTGTTCGTGTCTTAATGATATAATGTAATTATTACTAAGCGGACTGAGAGAGGGTCCGCTGTCACTTTCAAGCGACAGTTCAGGATTGAGAAAACTGATTTTTATATACCCGCTACGAGTGAAAGTATCCACCCCTACATGATCAGATGATCTCGGAACCGCGCCGCATCAATATCGTAGCAGTTCCGCGAGAAAATTGATTGATCGATATCGGTTATTAATCTGTACGATATTTTTCGAAACCAAAACAGAAATGAGCCTAGGTCGCAACCGTATATGTACGGATATGTGTATATAACTATGCACCGATCGCGAAAAATAGGAGGAAAAATATTATTACTTTCGATCGCGTTTTAATTCAAAAAATCGAAGAGTACAGATTCGTGATTGGTATTCTGTACATTCGCATTCAAATAAAGGTAAAATAAATCAATTCAAAACGTGCAAAATTCGGTAACGAACTAACAATACACTTAGCCTAAAATAGAATTTTACGATAGGCCGATTAACACGACCGTAAAAATGAATTCTTGAGTCAGTCACGAGTTTTACTCATCATTTGTCATACACCGTATGACTCTGTTTTACGTTAGGCATTTCGATGAGACGGGATTTATTCAGTCGAAGACAGAATTCCTTTTCAAAAATGACGAAATCAAACGATTACCAAAATTGTATTACCCTTACAACTTTACATGTATACAATGCAATGTAGGAACTGTATCTAGATGATTGAACAATTTTCTGGCGTCGTCGTTTTCTGAATTTTTGTTGTTTTCGCTCTCGATTTTCTGTCGGTGCTGCGAATGATCTCCAACGTCTTCTTTCTCGTAATTAGAGAAGAAAATTGTTTTAAATAGGCTACTAGTTCAGTTCGTATGAGTCCATAAAGAATTCGACTAGAAGACCTCTATGACAATCTTATGATACTAAGGTGAAAACTCTTATTAATCCTAATACGTTATCATTGCTCTATGTTTTAGGTGGTATAACGTTTCTTAACAACGTGTAGTCGTCTAACTTTTAGTGATGAGAAATTCGACATTATTAAAATGGACGCAGAATGTGAGCAACAAATCTGGCAAAGGTAAGACTGTCCATCAATTTTTCCTATTTCATTTATCAAAGCGTGTAGACTGAAGTGCAACCAATAGTTGACGAATAATGATAGATCGAAATTTAGGTTATTTGTCTCGCCCTGTCATACCTTTTCACTTTTCAGTCATTTCATCGGTATATTTGAAAATATATACGAGGAAATTCGTTTCAATTACGTATAAAGAGAATAGTATCTTCAGTGAAAGTATTGATCGTTGAAATTTTCTTTTGTCGTGTGATTAAATTATGAAAGAACTGAAATTTTACATTGGAACGGATTAAGAAACGTTGTTAAATATTGGCGAACTTGACGTTGTAATTTAGTGAGGTTTTCGAAGAATGACAAAACGTACGCCCTTCCCAAGTATTGTGATACATGGAAAAATTTTTGAGTCTCAAACTTTCTCTGCCTATGAAGAACCTTATAGAAGATATTTTAAGGAGGAAGTGAGGCGTGTAAGTATTTGCGCTTTTCAAGTCCTATATTACGGGAAAATTGAAAGAAGTTACTTGGAGCGCTACCACTAGCGTGCGACGCTCTTTTACCGACTTCTCGACTGATGAGTCAGGTATTGCTCCCGATACACTTTGGGCTAATAAGCCCGAGGATGAATTTTCTCGACGTTTTATATGTCGTAGATTACTATGGGACTAATAGAAGAATTTCAGGTCTCCTTATTATATTTATATATTTATTTATATAACGCTTTTTTTTGTCAGTTCAACTCCTCCAAAATTAATACGTCCATTTTCTTCAAAACTTGGTCAAATTACAGTCATGTATGTGCATATGATTTTTTCTTGTTGATTGGTTGATTTTTTTAGCATTCCTCACTTTTCTCTCAAATGACATAAAGCCTATTTTCTAAAATTATCAAACCAACTGTCTTCATACGACTGCATGATGTTGCAGAATGTTCAACGTTGTTCACGAGAAATTTTAGGTTCATTTGGGTGAATGGTTTTCGAATAATTCCTGAGATAAATAGATCTCATCGATGTATTTGAGTTCCTTTAATTGTTATTCGTATGCGCGCATAGCATTTAGAATTTTTAATAAACAACCGTACAGGATAGAAAAATTGTATTACGTCTAAATTAATGTATGTTCAAAGTGATTGATGGATCGAAAACATAGCCACGTATATTTTTGATTACTACGAGTACACGCACAGTACTTGAATTTAGAGACTAAAAGTCTGTAATGATTACGCTGCTGTGTAAGCTCTTTTTTTTTCCTTTTTTATGTGGACACTCGGACTCGGTGCATATTTTTCTAGCTTTAAACCTACATCGAAAGTTTTATCTCGATGATTGTAGTTAGTGTGTAAAATAAAAACGAACGTAGAGGTTTAAGAAGAAGAATTATGTGATGATGTCTTTTGATCCTCGATTTAGGGCTGCAGGTCCTGAAATTTTATCTATTTTGAATTGTGGAAGGGGAGGCGTGAAAAGACGGAACGATGTTTGGTACCTTTTTTAATCTTGCATTTGATATTTTTCTCTCTTTTTTTTCCACGTACGTACGCATCTCTTGATCTGACTTCTTTCCTGATACAAATACTGCTTTTCAGATTTTTCGGCAATGGTTGTTGTTTTAAAATGCTTATCATAGCGCTCAATTTATTATTTTGCTTTGATACGATGGTTATTATTTTGTTTCAGAAAACAAAAATTGGATTCATCCTCCAGAATCATTACAAAAAGGACACATCGCTTACACAGTGAAAGTACGTAAGATAGAATTTATCGTAAACTACGAGTAATTTTATTCATTACTTTCGTCGATATTTTCAGTTGTAGGTTTTTTTTTTGGCATATAGTCGCACAATTGTTGATAGGTTGATACTGTTTGTTATTTTTCTGTAGAATAGTTCTCGTATCTTCGGTGCGGTGCATTATCTTCCTTTATAGATAGAACTTTCAAAGAAATAGCGTGATTGCGTACATGTTTTGTGTGGTAGTGATTACAAACGACGAAAGACTCGTCAGAATTGATCGTTCTTATCGAACGAAAATGATAACTGCTACTCGGACTCATGAAATCAACATTTCAGCCCATTTTAAGCGTGACAAAGAGTCTTATGAAGGCGATATTTATTCATTTGGTATATTTGTCTAAACAAAACCTCCTCGTGCAGTGCATTGTTACCTTCATGTATATTCTGTGTCGTGAGTATCCCAAATATCTTCCTTACATGTCCGCTAAAGTTAAAACTTTGTGTATGTGTTACGCCGAATTCGTGAAATTGCCGATTCCATGAAATCGGCAGAAAAATTGCTGATTTCATGAGTTCGGCAAATCGGCAACCCCTTTGCCGAATACATGAAATCAGCAGGCTTACACAGATTCGGCAGCCAATTACGTGAAATCGGCAAAGGCTTATAAACGAAGCTGCCGAATTTGTGTAATTAAATGATGATGAAAGAATGAGTATATCAATGTGTGTTATGAGTTTTGAAAGAATTTCGAGAACATTTTTATAGTTCTCCACGAAATAATCGAAAATTTGAATATTTATAATTGGAGACCGGATTCTCGGCAGCTAAAAAATTCATTTTCGGCATCAAAATTCAATTTTTTGGCAATTTTCGGCACATAAAAAAAAAAAGGTCACAAAAAAGTAATAAAAATGATTGAAATACATGAAAAACCTAATTTATTTTTACAGAAAATGAGGTACAAAATTTATTTTAAAATTTCCGGATGTGCATCACTATTAGGTGCTTCTCAACGGTGTCAGTATGAAAATTGTGACGCCGGTCACTCAGGATATATTTTAGTTCCGAGAACAAACGTCCTAGGTCGACGGATGTGAGTGGTGCATTTGTAAATGAGCTGAGAACAACAGGATCCATTCATTGCGATGACGTTATGTGTGCCAGAGAGATTCATTTTTTAGAATTTACCTCAAAAATAGGCATTTTCGGCACCATTATGGCATTTTTAGCAAATCCGGCATTTATTACACTTTCGGCAAATTTCGGCAAAAAAATTTTTTTAGTCCTGCTTCCGCTCACTATGATTCGTGCTCATTTTTGATCAGATTGTGTTCGCCCACCATACAAAAAAAGTGCCAATTATGCCGAGGAATCCGGTCTCTATTTATAATTATTTCACATTACGTGAACTTACAAAGAAATGAAAATAAATTTGTTGGCCAAAAAAATATTACGGGTAAGATATACGTTCTAAAAAAAAAAGATTATTCATTGTGAGCGTTCTTGCAAGTGCGACCTGGATGGACAAGCAGAATTGCAAGTCGTCGCGTCCTTGAGTCACTTACATCTTCGCGAATTGCATTCTGTACGACAAGAACACCGTCGGTATCCCTGCCCGGGTCCTATGGAGCCCAATCGGACAAGCTCTTTCGTTTGGACGTCTGTAATCTTCAAAGATCGGAATTTCGTTGAAGCTACCTTATTTTTTTCTAGCCAAGTACTCGAGACGCTATTGCGAGTACCTGCGCGGTATCTCCCATCTTTTTCCGCCCATACAACAGCGACCAGGTTCCCAGGGTCTCCGCGTCTACGATCGAAAGAAGGAATACTATTCAAAGAGGATGTCGCCTACCTCAATGGGAGGGATTTTTTTTTCACTTCGCATCACCATCCGTTCAGCCTACTACTTACGATTTTCTGCCGCTACCTTATGGTGCAACGGCCCGGGATGATTGGGCACTGTCGACACAGATGATTCATCTCACAATTTCTGTTGTTTCCGCGCTGGTTCATCGTCATCATTTTCAACGTCAATGCCCAGCCTCAAAAATGCACAGGAATTTCTCATTTGTAGGTGTGAAAACTTTGTAGAATGTGTTGCCGAATACGTGAAATCAGAAGCCGATTTCACGAAATAAGCAGTAGATGAGTTACCTAATTTACGTAATCGGCAAAGGGGTTGCCGATTTCATGAAATCAGCAATTTTTCTGCCGATTTCGTGGAATCGGCAATTTCACGGATTCGGCGTAACATATGCAAATAGTCCGCAGCGAACTTTAACATTTTCTTGACGCTACTTTTAAATGCAGTAGAAAAACGACGACTCGCAGTATTACAGCAAGAAACGATCAGTAACGAAATACAGAAGCAGGGAAATATAGGAAACCAGCAGTAAATTGATTTATTGTGCTGTAAAAGTGAATTATTACGGTAAACCAATGAAAATGAGAGGAAAACAAGTTTGAGGATACGCGTAGTATCCATTGATCAACCCAATTTGGCCGTTCAAGCGCAATACTAAAAAAATGCTTACGCAGCCGCGTAAGCAATACACGACTTTTCACCTGTATCTACAATCAAGTTTTTTGCTTAAACTTTAACTCTAGTACTCCAATTTATTCAATGAATCGTTTTCTCAATAAGATACACACATCCTCAACATCTCTTGCCACTCTAATTCATTCTTGATCATCTCCGATTCTCAAGCATCTTTTAATGTTGGTTGTTGTAGACTCACACATAACATTTATTCATGAAAAACTCAACACAAACGAGCAAATCTTTCACCCATATAAAACTATTTCATCACTCAAAAAAATGACAAAATTATACGCAAAGGATTGTTGCACTAATACTATACTAACACAACATTCATTCATGACTGACTCAACACGAACGAACACATCTTTAAAATTCATTCATAAAGAGCGTATCCTTACGTGTGTGAACAGGTAACCCAAAAAATGAATAAAACTAGCTACAACTACACTGACAATCTACGTAATCAAAGGTTACCCTTCGCTTTTGATGACGAAAGCGGCTACCTGAAGTTTAGTACTACAAAATATTAGTAGCTCGAATATATATGCAAATTTCATCAAATTAGTTCACGTTTCAATTTGAGATTTCTCACGAACCAAACATCGTATCAACACCAAAAGTTCACAATTACATTTTTAGACATGTAAATTACAATATATCAACATTTGAAAAAAATTGAACAAACCATATCAGAGTTATAGGAGTGGGGAATTTTTTTTAAAATTGAGTATATCTGGAGAACTACTGATCCGATCGTCAAAAAAAATGCAGGTGCACAACTTCAGATATAACACTACAACTTGACTAAGTTTCAAGAAAATCCATCCAGTAGTCTCGGAGGAGAAGTCCGGACAAATTTTGATCCATATATATATATATATAAGGAAACCTGAAATTTTTTTAATGACGTAGCGATGATCTATGACCTCTAAAACGTCGAGAAAGTTCATTTCCCCCCCTTTCTGCCACAACTGTGACGGGTGTAATACTCGCTTTTCTACGAAAAGTCGGTAAAATAAATTTAACGTAGAACGAGCGCACCATCAGGTCTGTATTGTCGATTTTCTAACACACTACCGTAACTAAATCTAAAGGATTATGAGAAGAGCGCGTGAGGCATGAAAAGTATTTCCTGGCTGAAGAAGGTTTCTCAACGTGAACAAGGAAAATAAAATTCGGTCATCGTTATCGTGTGTTGACATGTCAAATAATAAGGATGATGAAACCACAAGTTTTATTAAGAATAATGATGCGCTTAATTGAAGGAACAAGTGGGATTCTTGCTGAGCCGTAACTGTTCGCTGTCATTCACTACATCTTGACCACAGGTTATTTGTGTGTGGCATGAGCGTGACCGTGTGAGCGAAAGTCGCGAGACGATGAAAAATGATAAGAAAAAAAAAATGTAGAAAAAAAATGGTTTCTATTCTGTTGGCTACAGCGACGAGCGTGCCGACCATAATTAAAAATTTTCTGTTACTGTGCCATCAACATGCGTTTAGATTTAGCGGGACAACCCCTCCTCCTCTTCACGCTAAACTCTAAAAGCTCAACTTCTGAGGGGACCTGCACTTTATTTAGGCAGATCAGCATCCCGAGTACATGTTTGCGAGTAAAATTCTTCAGAAATACGGGGCAGAAACACGATCATGATTCAACGAGTAAAGGAGATAATTATATATGAACAAATTGCTTCCTCGCTTCCAAGTTTAGATGGTAAAATTATATTGTGTGAAAAATAGTAATAATTATACTACTGTTCAAAACCTTGGAGAGAGAAAATCATTTCTTCACTATTCATACGACTAAAAATTACTTCTGGTAGTTTACTGTACATTATCCCTTCATTATTGCTATTTCGAAGGTACGAAGACGATGTCGATTTATTTGTAATATTATACGAGTTTATTGATCCGAAGTTGTAGACACCGCAACGGTGTTAGCGTCTTATATCATCGCTATTTTGGTATACACTTAAAAAAAAAATTTAACCCAGCGATGTTCTCCGAGTGGGGAGCAGTTACTGATACTTCGAATTAAGGTAGGGGAGGATGGAGAAATCACAAAAAACTTACAAACTTGCGTTCCTTTCCAGTGGGGTTTGAGCCAATGAACTCTCGTGTATGGGAGGGTTGTCAAAATCATTCTGCCACTAAGTAATCACCTTGTGCGTGAGATGTTTTTGCTTCAAACCTCTTCGGAAAAGTTTGTGCGTTTCTTGCTATTCTATGGTCTTTGCCTTTCTTTGTTTTGTGTTGTTCCGAATAGGTCCACTCTCATCAATTAGTTGTCAACTTTGTTTTCTTTTATCGAGTGAGAGTTCACTCTCGGCTCGGTTATCCACTCTTCAATTAAGGATACCGATCATCTGCAATATAAGGTTACTGACAAGCTGCTGTGAATTAGGAGATTATGTTGAACCAAATATCGACGCAAATTCGTCGCGAACAATAAATTAAGAGATCATGGAACGAGTCTGAATCATTGATCACGAAGAGGAGAGCCGAGTACCTACTCCTCTATCTCCTAAAATCTCATCTCAACCTACTTCAGCAAGAACAGTATACGAGTATTGATCGTTGGACTGTTCGGTAGTCATTATTATTATTTTTTTTTAAACCTTTGAAATCTCTCTTTTAAAGGAAAGTAGTGGACGAAAATGACCATCCGATATAGCGAAATTTCTTGAAATCCGTTCCCATTGATTATCATTTCAAATTGATCAATGAGCAAAAAAGATCGTCGTAGCGAGTATATTTTTGCGTGTAAATATTATTTTATTGAGTGAGAATCAATATTGTTTTATCGACGTATCTTCTTTTGTTATTCAATTGCGCGATCAGAAACGCGAAGCCAGTTTGTATACAATTCAACTTATGTTATCTTATTTGCTGTTACAGTTTATGGGGAAAGTGGAAGTTGACCAACCAAAAGGATTCAATGTGGTCCGAGAGGCTATTCGTAAGTTAAGATTTAATCAGCAAATAAGAAAATCGTCGGAAGGTACGAAATTACCAAAAGTCGAATTGACCATCAGTATAGATGGCATTACTATACAGGATCCAAAGACAAAGGTAAGCAGCCATTTTGGTTCATCTTTGTTGAGGAAATGAGACGTATAATAGCGAGGAGAAATGTGTTTCTTACAATTGAACGGATTTCATGATATTCGTTGTATGGAAAACATCGCACGAGTAGATCATATTTTTGGGTTGAGAGAGACATTGAGACAAGATTGCGGTGATGAAAGGAAGAAGAATTATTAGAAAACCAAGTCTCGTATTACGAATTTGTTTTACGGCTACACGTTGTAAACCGAATTTACAGACAATCATGCATCAGTACCCGCTTTATCGAATCTCGTACTGCGCAGACGACAAGGTGGACAGACAGTTCATCAGTTTCATCGTCAAGGAGCAGGACTCGGAACAACATACTTGTTTCGTGTTCCTTAGCGATAAACTTTCCGAGGAGATAACCGTTACTATTGGACAAGCGTTCGAATTAGCATACAAGTGAGCGTTTAGATCAGCATCAAAGTGTCGTATGTTTTCTTTAGAAATTTTATTATATCGCCGTTGACCACCCCGATGCAGTTCGTGACTCGTCGTCTTATGTGGACAGTATTTTTCAGATGAAATTATCACCTCATACCCTCACGTAATAAAATTTCGAAAGAAAACAAACGATGTTAATACTCTCTTTTTATATAAGTTACCTAATATTTACAAATAGGTACATAATTATGTATTTTTTTATCATTATTATTTTCTTCTTTCTTTCCAACTTTTTTCATATTTATTTGGAAAGATTATGTACAAATCTTGAAACATGCCTACTGTCGGACGTTTCTGATGTATGTTTGATCCGTAGCCTTTTTTGGTCTGCATTATCTTCTACCCTTATTTTTTATTTTATGTTTTTTTCTTCAGAACGAGCCAGAGCGTACTAATTGACGGATGTGTGGTTGTTCGCTTTTATTGTTCTTTTTTTTTTTAAATATTTCTCCAACCAATACTCGCTTTGTTTTCATTCGACTAGAAATGTATCAAAGCCTTGGAAAGCTAATTGCTCATTCGATGCACAAAACGGAAGTTGAATTTATAAACTTAGATGCTTGGTATTTGATTATGAATATGATGGAAGTGTTGAAGTAGGCTGCTCTAGTCATCCTCACTCGATGAGTCGCTTCTGAAAAAATAAGAATACAATTTATTCGTTCGGGGTTTATAGATCTTCCTGTGTATGTTCGTAGTGGGAAAAAGAGTACTGGAAATTTGTAAAATGAAAACGTAATAATATTGTGCGGTGATAATTCAAAACCGGGAGTGCGATTATTTGCTGTCGTGAAATCTTTAGACACTTTTATGCGCTTTTTCCATTTATGCTCCTTTTTCTAATGCCGAAAATATAAAAATTCGCTGTATTTTTGGGAACGTTGAAATTTTTAATAAAATGACGTTCATTCGTAGAAAATTTTGTACGCATTCTCCTATAAGACATAATTCGTTCACATTTTGAGAGTCTTCACGCCTATTTTCAGCTTTTAAAATATTCTGGTCAAGTTTTCTGCTATCATCTTTCATAATTTTTTTTGCCATCGTCGTGATTATATTATGTACTCGTATAAGCTCGACTGACCTCTTCTCTCCTTCTTTGATGCTCGTTGGTGACGGTGCTCCATCGTCTTCTTTTCGTCATTTCGTCGGTGAAAAATTACGAAATGAAGAACAAATGAAAAAAAAAAAAAAGAAATTTTTTAAATCGAAAAACTCAATTTTTTCGTGCTGAGGAAAATTGGATTAAATATTATCGCGTAATTTATAAACCCGTTGAAGGTATTTCATAAATTCGTATTCATTCTCGTTGTTTCAAATTCAATTCATTTTGAAAATTAAGAGAAATTTTCAGGGAATATTAGATGCGGTAGAATTAATTCTATCGCCCAGTTTTTGAACGCACGCACCCCGATTTTATGTGCAGTCAAGTTTGCATCTCGTTTGTCAATGTCGTTGAAAATAACACGTTTTCATCGATGAATCGATATTTTTTTTTCTTTTTTTTTTAGAGGTCATCTGGTTTGGGTAATAGCAATAGCACAACCAGACGAGGAATCGGAATCTGTCTTCGGGTATCGAAAATTTCTGTTTGTAAGAAATTCGATGAGAGAGCGGGGGAATGTTGATTCGAATTTTCATATCGTATAATCTGTTTTCACAAAATTCCTTCTTTCACCTTTCCCTTCAAAATTTTTCTAGCCGCCCATTTCTTTTAAAAACAAGTAAAGCGAAAACATTTGAACTAATAACCGTATTTTCAAGTACCCGGTAGAATGTGTGCGCCTTTTTTTATTTATTTAATAAAGAAACTTATTAGATGTGTTGTTCCAAGTATACGTTCAACTTTCTCATACCTACTGTATTTGAAAACATTGGTTCGCAAAAAAACAATCTACTTATGTTCCGATTTTCGAGACTTTTTGAAACGAATATCGTTACTGAGAAGGAGAGAAAAATAATGCCGTATAGTTTTGATGAGTAAAACCGAGTTCGTTATCATCGATTTATATTTGAAATCTATCGTTCAATCTATCTAGTTCGTCTCGCAAATTGTTGTTTTTTTTTTCTTTTTTCTCGTACATTTCATTCAAGAGATCATTCTTTGATTCGCTGTATGCAAGTAGGTTTTTTAATTTTCCTAAACTGGTTATGCTTTCGCATTTCTTTTTTTTTTTTTTTCTTTTCTTTTTCTTTCTTTTAATACACTTCCATTTTCTTGGAACACTCACTTTATTTTCCTGGAATCAATTTTTTCCTTTTCCGATGTTGGTAGAATTTCCCATTAATCGTATCTCTACTGTGTACCTCGTACTGTTATATAAATGTGGTACGAGGTGTAAACGTGATGGATGGTCTTTGTAATGCCACCTTTTGTGTACTAGGTCGCCGGCGAACAAACCGAACAAGCTATCGTTCCGAGCGCGTCAGCTGGATGTCTCGAAGCCCATGCCAATATACATGGCGGAGGACTTATCCGACCTAGCGGAGACGACTGAAATCAAACGATCCGTACCGCAAATGCCGACCGGTATGGAGAAAGACGAAGAGTGCGAGCACCATTTACAGCGCGCCATCGTAACCGGCACCGTCATACCGACGCCCGAGGTCAAACAACTTGAGAACCTCGATATGTACCGTAGAACCTATCCGGCCGGGTATCAAATGCCCAAACAGCTGATTCGTATGCATCCGTTCGCGTTGGAACAAGAACATCCTGATTACGATGCCGACTCCGAAGACGAAGAATGGCTGAATAATAATGGCAAAGAATTGAATTTAGGTTTAAAAGAGTTCGAAGCTATTATTGATAAGTTAGATAAGAATTTTAATTTGTCCGTCAGAAAGTTACCGGAACCGAAATCGCTACTCAAAGAGAGCGAATCCTTATTACGTGGCTGCGATCCTAGCGTCGTGGAAGCGGTATACGACTACTGGCTTTCGAAAAGGTTACGTTTGCAACACAGTCTCATACCTACGGTCAAGACCGAAGTGGGTATGGGACCAGCTAATGATCCTTACATCGCGTTCCGCCGTCGCAAAGACAAAATGCAAACGCGCAAAAATCGTAAGAACGACGAAACGTCGTACGAAAAAATGTTGAAATTGAAAAAAGATCTCAGTTACGCGTGGGCCCTTTTCCAAATGGTTCAAAAACGCGAAAGCATCAAACTTCAACTAGCTCGTCTTCATATGGACTTATACCAGAAACGGTTTGAAGCGCGCGATTTCAACGGTGTGCTCTTGAATGAAGTTAAAAGTTTGAAGCGGCCACAGCTTTACAGTGCGACTCTTACCTCGCTCAGCACCAACCAAACGTTATCGTGGCTGCCAAAAGCGGCCAAAGATTTAAAGAAAATTCCTATGAAATTCTTCGCTGACGATAGTCCGAAGAAAGAGAAACGTCATTATAAGAAACGTAAACGTAGCCGTTTACAGAACGGTTTTGATACCAGCACGCTAGTCAGTTCGGACGAGGAGAAATCTGAGAGCTCGTCACCCGTTCTCGTCAATGACGAGAATCCGTTCGCTTTTAAACGACAGAAGAATTGCGCATACTTGGCTCCGATAGACGACCAATGTCCATGGGACTACGGCGTAGACCAAGTGTTCGGCGATGAAAATCGTCGTTTCTACGCAGCCTATGTGGTCACGCCGCGAATGAAAAGCGTCGGATTCGCTCGACGGAGGTTAGGTCGAGGCGGACGCGTCGTCCTCGATCGAATCGGAATGAACTTGGACGACGTGTGGTCGTCGTTAGATTACACGATAAAAGACACCAATCCGCGAGTGGAATTTCCCAAATATAGACCAAAAACTCCGTCCTCGTCATCATCGGACGAAACGGATGACGCGTTCTACGAGAGCGATGATTCGACGGCATCGCTGAAACCGCTTCTTGAAGTGGAAAATCGTTTGTACCATCCGAGCACTGAAAGTAGGGTGTGTTTAGAAATTGACTTAAACAGTCCACTCAGGCACGAGGCCACTTACGATATTCTAGAACGAATGGCTTCATGCGCCGACTTACCGCATCATCCAAAATCAGAAAACTTGTCTCGCGGTGGTTCTATTTTGGAACGATGGACGAAAACGCGCAAAAATAGGAAACCTTCGCCCAAGTCGAACGCAAATTTCTGTTTAGGTCCAGATGCGGATACCGTCGGATGCTCGACGTTCCGAACGATATCCGAGGACTATTTCGAAGGCTCGTTTAGTTTTAATAAAATACTACCGACGGCAGACTCGCCGCCGTATTCGAGTAGTGTTAGTAGCGTTGCAGGCTTTGGTATTTCCGCCAATTCGTCGACCTCCAACGAAAAATCGCTCACTCAGCTGCTGATGAGTGATACCGATCTGCTACACTGCTGGAAAACGTGATGATTGTGATACGTTTTTTAGTTAAATTCTTCGTGTACCTTTTTTAACGGATGAACAGTAATAAGCTCGTTCGTTACATTAAGTATAGAACTCGTACTAAGGTTTTTCATTTTTGATTGTATTTTTTTATTCATTTATTTATTTATTTATTTATTATTATTTTTTTTTTCTCTCGTTGTTCGTTGTTCGTGCGCTTCAATTTTATTACGACTTTTGATCGATTTAGTCCATTCAGAGAGACGGTGTTAGGAGCGAGGAGCACGTCCATAGGACCTGCATGGGGTTTTCAATGTTCTTACGTATCATTTTAAATTTTAGGATGATCGTATTTATTTTTCGACTAGAGTAACAATATTCTCAGGAAGTCAAAATTTTAACACGTGTCGCTGTATTATTTTGCGTTAATTTCGATTCTCTTCAAATTATGGCTTTTACGACTCATCAAATGACGTTGTACTGCATTTAGGTGCATCAGAACTGAGCCCCTTGAAATTGATTTAAACTGTATCTTTTCTTTATAGCCGGTCTAGGAGAAAAACTCTCAAGAGAAATTGTCCCTGGGGATCGTACGGTTCAGTCCGAATTGAAGTTTTGATTCATCGTTTCCCAGATTTCCGAAGTGGAAACCCTTAGATCAACTATCTCAATCGAATTACGAAATTTCTGCATCAACAAGCCTTCAATTGTTCAAAAATGATTTCAGCGCCGAGAGGTTTGAATTGAATCGTAATTCGATTGTTGGTTAAGTGATGCGATGAGCTGCGTTTCCATTTAAAATCTAATGTTCATCATGCTGAATTTTTTATTTCCGTATATTTTCGTTAGAAAATATAAACGAAAATATACTACCGGCATTCTTGATTGACAAAACAAGGGGAATAAAATTCAAGTTACGCATCTAGATTCGTGGACTTTGTCATCGTCATCCCCCGGAATATTTCAATTCCGATGCTCACTGCGGGGCAGTGTATACCTCAACAATTTTATCTTTTTCGAAATGAATCAAAAGGTAATTTTAGATCTTGTAATTTTTCGCGTCCATTTAAATGCGAGAATCTTGGAAAAAATATTTTGAAGTTTAAATGAAAGATCATTAGGTGTGTATTTCAAATTTCAATAATTTTTCCGTGATCTGAAATTTCGAGCCACGCAAGCTGCAGCTTGTTATCAAATCTTCAATCAACTTCTTTCAAGTTCACTCTTACTTAACATAATATATCTCGGATCTCGATTCATACTCATCCGAATCGGAGAATGCCGAATGTCAGAAGTCTCAAATTTGAAAATATTTCATTCGAGAGACGAAACTTCGGTTTTTAAAAAGAGAATTTTCTTCTTGTAGCAGCTGATTTCCCATTTATTTTCCGATCGTAGCCTTTACGTTAGCAGAAATGCATTTTCATCAATTAAAATCAACTTTTTTGTTATGGCTAACATTATGCGATTTTAATAGAATATTTTCCCTCATTCTACCAGTGCCGAGTAGAGGGGAAAAAGAAAAAAAGACCTGCCGAGTGTATTATCAATGGAATAGAGAACTCCTGAGTGTTTCGAACCTGATTTTTCATGTTTAGAAAGGGCAATTAAAATCAAGTATTAAATGTATACGTTTCATGATATTGGAAGTTGGCATCGTTTACCGTTAGGATTCTTTTTTGTAAGAGTTGGGAATTAAACATTACTGATGAAATAGCTTGTTAAATTTTCTATAAAACTGATATTATTTTGCCGTTGAGACTCGACCGAAATCGACTCGAATAAGGAAAACCTGCTATTCTTTGTAGTTTGCTTTGGTAGTGGAACTTGACGCAAAAGGAAGAATTGACTGCATGATCTACGTATCCATTTGTTGCTCATCACAACCTGTCAAGTTTCAATGTTCCTACCGATGATAATTAATTATATTAATTACAGGTATATTGAACCTATTGGATAGGGAAATTTAAATTATTAAAATGATTCATTTTATAAACTATACCAGTAAACATTCTCTATTCAACCTCCAAGAACACCATTATAAGGGGATTTGATTTATTGAACAAATCTTTACTACTCTCAGTTACCGGTATTATCGTGTAATAATGTGTGTATATATTATACGGTTTTTGTTTTTTCTTTCCCAAAGTTTCTAAGTATTGATGAAAATGTACCTATGCGATCGATTTCCAATTTTTTCGGCAAGTTGCGATCAATTCTATTCATTTTCATGTATTTATCTATTTATGATTTTTTTTTTTTTGGAATTACCATCGTGAATTATGAAATTTTTATCCGAATCAAACCACGTAGATTATTAAAACAAAAATTTTTTGTTCGACGTAGTCTGTTGAGTTTGAAATCAACGTTTAAAATAAGTCATGAAATTTGTATCAACTTATTTAAATCAATCCTCAAATTTTATTTTAATTGCTAGGTTGTAGGGTATACTGGATGACTTTGGTAACATTATTTTGAACGAAAATTTGAAATTATTTTTCCGTATCGGGTGTTTAATTTCTGTCACTTTATTGCCGCTTAGATATCCTTTGTAAATTTACTGTTGTTGCAACGTCTAAACTTGTCTTTATATTCTAAAGACTAGAAAAACTCCATCTGCTTCGAAATTTGCTAACGCGTCTTTTGTGTCATCATTAGTTGACCAAACGATCCTTCTTCAAAAGTTTGCAAAAGTTTCTAATGTCCCAATAAATTTTTCAGTCGTGATCGTATTCCATCTCTCGCGGAAAGATGATTTATGATATTTGATATTCTTAACCTTCAGCGAAGTATATATTTGTAAGTTCAATAACGTTTACCCCGAATTATGTGTTTTTTTTTTGTTTTTTTTTTTTTTTCAGTAAGCGACGTTATTCCTATACAATTCATCTGGTTAGCAATGCTACTAAAAAGAAAAAAAAAAAAAAAAAAATCCATTATTAATATTTTTTCTTGTTTTCAAAGAGTGGAGAATTTTTTTATGGACGAGTTTTCATCGAGTAATATGCCTTCCTTGATATTTAAAAGGAACTTGAGTAACATATTTAATTATTTGCATTATATTACAAGTAAAAATATACAACATTGATTCTTATGCGAATCGCTGTTTGTAACTCGAATAGTTGATATGAGATACGGTGCCTCATTATTTGCCGTATCGTAGTATATTATAGTTACTCCCTCCCTTAAATGTATAATCTAGCGGCCAATTTATGCAATACCCAAGAATGGCCTAAACTATTCGTAATATCTTGTTGTATAAAGAGGTGTATAACGATCAGAGCAGAGAGTGCGAGTTCTGTTAGTTCTTATGTCTTTGCGAGTCGATTCATTATTATTGTACCAATGCATTTTTCAACATTAGTCATTTTTTTCTTTTTAATTGTAATACGTTTATTGTATCTGCGTGTTATTTTTCGATCTTCTATCTCTTTTTTTTTTCTCACTTATTTGTGATCTAGTCTATTTGTTCTTCTTGAGTACCCCAACAAACTGAACGATTTCTGGCCGAGAATTTTTTTTAGTGTCTTCGTCTCGTGTAATCCTATCACAAAACAGGAACGTGGGAAGATCTAAGATTTATGAAGACCCCTCCGTGATCAGATTCTAAATATTATTTAAACTAGGACACGTACGATTGAGAGAACGTAATTGATATTATCGAATGATTTTCGTAGAAATAGTGACGTGCGATAACGAACGAAATGTATAAATTTTATTTTTGCACATTGTAAAATGTATGAGTGTATGATAGATGGATGAATCTGTCGAAAATGTTACTTTTTTGTACTGTAATTCACGTTTTTGGTGAATATACTGTATTGTGATCCGCTCGTGTGTTGATTATTTATCCCGTCGTTCGCTCTTTAAGTTATTCAGTTTACTTTTGCTGAAAATGAAAAAGTTTTTGCATTGAAGAAAAAGATTGAGGATAGCTAAAATCGGATTTCTGATCAATATTATAAAGATTCTGTACGCAGACGAAAGAAATAGAGGAAACGGCTGAACTATTACGTATTTTCCCTCTTACAAACTACGCAAGAAAAAAAAAATATTGGTGTTTGTGCTCAATAACACGTTTCATCGGGGATAGTTCGTTGATACTTTTGAAAATCCACTTGTTTACTTCCCAAAAACGGTAGTTTTAAAGTTCTCTTCGATTGTCTGACCTTGATTTTTTCAGAATTGAAGTACTAAGTGTACTTTCGTGCTCCTTATTACTGACCGATTTTGATTTATGAGACGAATTTTTTCGAAATTCGAAAATTCTTTGTGTGTAGCCCACAATTTTCAGATCATCGAAATGAGCCGTAACGTAAGACATTCTATTGATTATACAACAAAACGGTTCGAAAATTGTGACACCGAATTGGAAAAGGGATTTACGTTATGTGGATAACGAGGAAAAAAAGTTGGATCACATTACTGTCAACATAGCACAATTCTACGCCATTCGCCGGAAAATAAATATAAACCGAACTGAATATTGTGAAAAATGAAAATTTTTGCGAATCGATTTTCTTTGATATAACACTGCACACTATTCGTCGATAGTACCTTTGGTTCGTTGGTAGAATCATTTAATTTACCTAAACATGTGATCACTCTTCCCCCCTCCCCGGGTTTTGCAATTTCCGTTAAATCATACTTACATGTGTATTACGATGTCGAAATAATTGTTGAGAATGAGTGAAGGACCATACTTCAAAATTTTCCATACAACAACGTCCTATATGAGACAGTAGGTAATAAGTATCGCCGTTGCCTAGATATTTTAAAAATTGATTTTCTTCTATTTACTATTCTTTATGTATCTTACAGACGATTTTTAGAAATGGAGGTGCAGCGAAGACTCATGTTATTGAATCAACGAGTAAAAATATTGGAGAACGAAAATAATGTACTCAGGCAACGCTTATCCGATATAATTAGCGGAAATGTAAGCAGTGTATTTAATCACAATAATTGCAAACCAATGAAGTGGTTTTGAACGCGCATTAGTAGAATTTTTTATTTTTTTTCCTCTATATTTTTTCCAATACAGGAAGATGTTCAAACGTATATGAAAAGACATGGAATCACGGATATGTTGCAAGTGAACAGTGATTCGATAATAAAAAAAAGTATTTCTTCGGATTCTGTTCCTAGTTTAAATGGTAAAGTCGCTGTTAAACTACCTATTTGTTTTTCTTCTGTTTACTCTTATTTCATTTTCATTTGTTTGTTCTGTGTTGGAAAAAAAAAAAAAAAAAAAAAAAGCTATGGACGGTGCAGTCCTTTCCGTGGCACCTATACTACTTTTTATGATAGAAATGCAATGATCCTAATTTTGTCTATGACGCGACATTTATGTCACCGAGCTATCCATCACCTTTAAAGAATCCGCGGTAGATATCGTAAATAGGAAAAGTTTTTTAAAAGCGCTATTGTCCATCCTCAGTTTTTCTAGTTTGTTTCTAGTGAATTTTATTGATTTTAAAGATTCAGATGTGACGAGAAATAGGAAGAATTAGTGTCTTTACTGATTATAATCGATAAAATAAGCAATTGTTTGAGTTGAAAGCAAAATAAAAAACACATAACACGTTGAGTAACATTTTATGAGTTTTCTCAATGACAAATTTTTATTTTTCATCTCAAGTACTCACCGTGAGAACTATCGATTTAGAGATACATTATATATGCTTTTGGTTGTTTAATTCGTGAAAAGATAGACTTATCAGTCAAGTTTTTTGATGACGTAAAATATCACAAAATATATCGAGTTGCCTCGAAAATTATAGTATGAAGATGAGAAAAAAAAAAATGAGGGAGAATTAGAAGTGCTTAATGAAAAGAGAATGTAGGTTTTATGAATTCGAACACATAGTTAGGGTTAAAAGAATTTCATTAATACCTAGTTAATTTACGTCGATGCAACTGGCCGCCGTGAATCGTTTCTGAAAGAGATTCTTGACGCTAACAAGTTTTTATCTCCTTCGACGATTATTTTTTCCCGGTATCATTCTTGTTGTGGATACTTACCTCGGGGAAAAAAATGACAAATAATTATTTTCAAGATGTTTATAAAAATGTGCTGCTTGAAATTTTTTTTGTAAACATTTTATCATACGAATTCCGATGAAAAGTCTATGATATCTGTTATCTTTTAATTTCAGGAAGTACCAACCTTTTGAATTTGAGCAACAGTTGTAGCACGTTATCTTTGAATAATGGTTCCCATCCAGCGCCACCTGTTCCACCTCGATCATCTGTCAGTAGCAACGGGTACGTACAATAGATATCGCTTACACCCAACAAAATATTCTGGAGAAATATATGAAGAAGAGAATTTCAGACTTTTAAAATTTTGCAATGCGTACATATTTAGGTCTAAATAATACCCTGTAAAGATTTTCGCATATATTTACAAAAATGTTGTTTCCGAGGCGACTAATTACTGTCCACAAAATATTCCAGTTGTCATGAAATTTTTTAAAGTGTTAGCTATTTATTTGAAACCTCTTTTGATCGTCGATGACCAGAGTTCTAAATGATTTTACGATGTGTTTGGTATTTTCTTCATTCTTTACTGTCTTACTTTTGTGTTCTACATGCAATTTTTATAAGAAAAAATTACGTCGATCAGTAATTTAGAAATTATCATAAATAAGGAACAAAAGATTCATTTTTGTCGTTATGAAGGTTCGTTTTTGGTTACCAACTTGTAATATGTTTTTGAAATATCGATCTGAAGCTTTTTTTGTAAGGGATCGGCGTGTGCGCAGCTCGTAGATTTCATATATATTCCACACCCTTAGGGAATATGTCACTTTATTCCTGCTATTTAATAATCAATTTTGCTGATAAATATTCAGATGTTTGATGATATATTTCCAGGCAACAAAGTCCAGACCCATCAGTAGGAACAAGATTAGAAGGATTATTATTGAACGAACTCGATGACGATTTCAATCCCAGAGCTTACGAACAGTCAACAAGAGGGACAACCCAAAGTTCACCTGTCAACACCTTGTCGACTACGCCACCCATCTGTGAGTAATTGAAAAAAATAAAGAAAAAAAAAAATAATTCTGTTGTCCGGAATATACCTAATTAATGAAATCTAAAATGATGGCTTTTGTTCGTTCTGCACAGCAATTTACTCCATATTTATACTGTTGTATTTTTGTTGTTTTGAAATAAATAAAAATTTTGGTTTATGTTATTAGTGGCTCCGCCCCCAAAAACTGGTCGAGACGTGACTCGACGAAGTAACGCTAAAGGTAACACAAAAATTGGTGTGGATGATGTGTTTGGTTCCGATACCAGTATTAGCACTGCAACGCCACGACCAAAACCTCAAGATCCGTTTGGTATGGGTAATTTCTCAATTCAAGTGAACGGTAGCTCGGATAGCGATTACCACAACCTGGGTCTATTAGATAAAAAAATAATGGAAATGAAAGTGAGTCTGAAAGACATTCTTCATTTAGTATCTCCTGTTGGTAAATTGACTGACATACGTGTGTGTACATTACTTACGCTTTAAAATGGCACTTCCGTTGATCAGCGCTCATTTTCACTATGACGTATATTTTTTCCTCTACTTGTTTTTACTTTACTACATAATTATAGTACTGAAGCTCTTTTTTTTCAGTCGTGCATATAAAAAATATATTCATATTTCCAAAAGAGCGGCGATTGTTAGTTTTTCACGACTTGTTTGATTTATTTCACTTGCTGCGCTCGTGTCGCAACCTATCAGGCTCATTTTAAAAAACCTAATTTTCACCCTCTATCAGAAAATAATGCTAAGACTTATTCATTTTCTGAAATTCGTGATTGTTTTTCTCTTCTTTTTTCTTACCAATATTTTCTTTTCAAGGACGGTTTTAGTCGAGGTCTATCAATCAGTGCGGAAGATTTCTCGTTGGAGAGTTTAGATCCGTTGAAAAATTAGCTACAGTACCAGAAATTCCACTCAAAATGGATATGTATAGCAATTTTCCAGTGCAAGTGCAAACACTGTTTATTTGTAGGACTCTCTTGCAGAGCTAAAATTATAATCCAAACCTGTATCTCCTCCCTGGCATATCTATAGTTTGTATGTTCTTCTTTTCTATATTATTTCTACTAATAATGCAAATTGTTCACTAATTTTTCTGTTTGACATGCTTTTTTTTTCATTAGCCTTATTGGAGCTTCTTATTTTTATTCTTTTACTACTATTTTGTTCACTAGAAACAGATATAAATTAGAGACCGGTACCTTAAACAATAAAATTTGGCTCCAAAAATTGAAGATTCAGTTATATTTGGCAAGGAAACAAACAAAACATGAAAAAAAAAGAGATTTACAAGAATTATAAAGATGGGTAACAAAGTTCACTAGTACAGAATATCAATCAATGAATCACCTGTTATGCATTACGATCGAATATATTTCTAAATGTTTTTGTTTTAAATTGTACCGTCTATAGTTTAAAATTAATTTGTACCCAGAGAAAAACCTCTCAACGTCGACTGAAAAGATGGGAGCATAAGTATCTAGGCACTTGGAATTGTAGGGTCCGTGGATATGTTCTGTTATCAAGGAAAGCTTGATTCAAATCAATCGTGCAATGAGGAGAATCCCTCGTTCTTTGAAAAAAAGTGTTCCGATTTTTTGTTTGAAGCAGAATCTTTCGTACTCGGTATTTTCAATAATTTGTACTTTATTTTCATTCAGACGGCGTATCAACTTTTTTTTCCTGCACCTACCTACAATTGACGAATCTAGTCCCCACACCTTCTACGTATAAATCTGTAAATTTCATCAATATTATCGTATTTTCTCACTTTTCAAGGGGGAAGGAATTTTTCAATTTTTTCCTCAATTGAGAATTTGTTACACAGAGGACGTTTTCAGTACTATTCAGCATTTACCCCTCTTTCGGGCATTTATTCCAAATTCGGCATTTTTTGGCAGAATAAACATTTTTTTCCACGCTCCTTATACCTCGAATGGTGCTCTTCATTAATTTTCAGCTGCCTGGCCTGAAGCTAGATCCTTTGACAAACGCCGTTGAACCCGGTCTCTAAATATAATCTTATCTCACCAATTTTATTATTACTCTACATTCTAATGAAGAACAGGAAAATACCTGGCTAATTCCAAGTTGTTGAAACAAAAACATTTTTTAGTATTATAAAAGACTTTACAATAGAGATAAGAATATTGTATTCTTCTTTACGCGTGATTTTTTTTTTTTTTTTTTTTCATGATGCAGAAGTTGGCTATTTGTGTAAGATAGTTTTATTTATTATACATATTATTTGTATAATTTTGTTGAACAAATAAATCCCCAATCGGATATTTCTTTTCCGATATCTTCAGAGTAACATTTTTTTTGGCCTCCATTTTTTGAACTTGCGTGTATTTCCTAATGCGCTTCTAGTATCTCCGTAGATGCCTTGAAGATTCTTTTAAAGGTGTGTAACCGCAACCAACAATTTATTTAATTAAAATGGTATAGCTATCTGCAGCTGTGACAATGAGGTGAGTCAAGATTTGCTGGCTTTCTTTGATCATTTGAATAATTTTCAAATATTATCTCTATCTTCTTTCTTACCTTCTTGCTCATTTGAAAAAGCCGAGATGTTGAAAACGAGAATTTTTCGAAAAGCATTTTCCAAGTTTTTTGCGGAAGCGATCTGTTTTAGCGGAGAACCCGTTATCTGTTTTATTGGGGGAACGTTCTTCTCAGAAAATGCCCTTGTTCTGATCTGACTTTCGTGCCGTCATCAATGACCTTAAACTAATTTGGGAACTTGGAAAAATTTCGATCCTCAATTTTCTATGGGGAAAACTTGGAGAATTTTTGAGTTTTAAACCTTCAAACAAAAGGGACTTGAAGAAAAACAACGGCTTCATTAACAAAATTGAACGAGGAATGCGGGGAACATATATTTCATAAGACGAATATTTGGTTTTGTTATTAAGAATTGAATAAAAATTTGGAGTCCCTTTCTACGACACATAGCTCGGAAGTCAATTCTTCGAAGTCCAACATCATTAGTAGTTGAATTTTGTTTACGTCCATTTTGTGATGTAAGTATAGCTGAAAAGTCGAAATTTTCTCAAGTTCACTCTTAGCTCGAAAGTGAAAATTTTTCCAACATTTTGTTGTCATATAAAAGCTCGATACAGGAGTTTGAATTTTTCCTGGTCCCCCTCTTATTGTACATCAAACGAAAGTCGAAATGTTTCATTTTCTCCCACGAACCAACATGCGTTCTCACGACCATATCTTGTTGTGTGGATTGGGGTAGTAGCGTTGCAAAAACTATAGAATTCCGGGTAGCGGATAACACAAGCAGCCGAGCGTCATAGCGTTCCCGGAGCCTATCTATTCAGCGTTCTTATCAAGTGACAATCTGGTCACCTCTGGGGTACTACATATATATATACCAGCGTAAAATAATTCGCATGACAAATTTCCGAGCTTTACATGATTTATAGCTCGAGTTGGGAAAATCTGAGTTTCCTTCTTAGGTATCTAGAAAGCTGCTTGGAAGTCGATTTTTTCTTCAACTTTCTCTTTTATCGTATGTTTAGCTTTAAAAATGACATTTTTTCTCGTTCCCCTCCACACGCACGAAATAAAGCTCGATAATCAAAAATATGCCGAATCCCCAACCCCTAGAAAGCTCAATACTTAATCGGATTTTTTTTTCAAGTTTTACTTACGATATCCAAAAAGTTTAAGGAAAGGATAAACTTCAAAGTTTCTAATTAGATTAGTTTTTGATGGACGGCGGACGTCAAAAAACCATAAAACAGGTTCTCTATTGAAATTCCCAAAATGCCTAAATTAGATTGGTCTCCATCTTTGTCAGAATTTCAATTTACTTCTTATCGCTCATCGAAATACGATCGTTTCGTTAACCTCCTTGTCAAATCGCGCGTTCATTTCATTTTATCGCTTACTCTTTTTTCAACGCTAATAAATAAAATGAATTTCTTTTTCCCTTTGAATTTATCTTCAGTTTACAGATATTATACTCAAATAACAAAAATAATGATTAATTTTAAGTAGGCCTACCTACTTACTTGAGAATTATTCACAATGTAAACTTGGATAAAATCTTTTCTACTGGTTGTTTTTTTGTTTTGTTTTGTTTTTTTTTTTTAATAGATACGCTTTCCTACACAATGTAGATTGTAGAGCACCTAATTGCGTTGAATGAAGAATTCAGTTTTGAATCGAAGTATTTTATTCTTCCCGTCAAAGTGGGTCAGTTTCGGCATTTTCCATAACTTTAACTCAGAATTGAGAAAAACTGAAACGTGCTAGCGAAAAATAGCTAACGGAATCGATTTCAACGAGAAAATCTTCTTCAGGACCACATTTAGTTTTTAGTGTTGCTGAAACAATGTTGGATAGTGTAATTCAAATTTCGAGTCGTCCGCTTCCCTTATCGCAGCCAATGTACTAATCATCATTTCAATACTTTTTTTTATATCCTTTCTTCAAGAATCTCCGCTCTTTATCAAGAAAAGAATGTTTATCAGGACATTCCAAATTGGTAGACCAACGGATTATTGTTTGGAATGATTACAGGGTGTGCCAAAATGATAGCAACAATCAAATGAGATTTTGAGCTAAATTTTTTCTAGTGCAAAAACGCGATACATTGGATGTACATTATACTCCAAATGTTCAAAAATTGTATCTTAATTCTATCTACAGCCTGGACCAAACTTTCTAAGACCGGATGTACCTAGATAGAGGATAATAGACCTATAGGGCTAATCAAAATGCATACCTAATTTAGAGTGGTAACTATCCATCTATATGAAAGAAATGTTCTCATTATTCGACATTACATTTAAAAAATATTACACACACGTAACTTTTATACCAACAGTGGTTCACAGGCAAATTTAGAAAAATTGAAAAATTTTAAAATCGAAAAGCCAACGAAAAGGCAAAATTTAAAAACGATAAATCACAAAATGGTTAAAATCAAACCAAAAATATAAAATTCAGAAAATAAAAATAAACAAAAATAGTCAAAAATTCACACAATAATGCACATAATTATGATAAATAAATAAGAGCGGCCGGTTTCAAACTGGATGCAGCTCGTCATCAGCCAACTTTTATTTCATTTTCTAAATTTAATATTTTTGGTTTAATTTTAACCGTTTTGTGGTTTATCGTTTTTAAATTTTGCCTTTTCGTTGGCTTTTCAATTTTGTGAACCACTATTGATATTATAAAAGTTACGGGTGTGTAATCCTTTCGAAATATAATATTCATCTATATACCTGCAGGTATTTTAGAATGAAACGACGTCGCTAAAAAATGACAATTGTTTCGGTTTTAATTTTGTTTTTAAATGGAAAATATTATTATTATTACTAGATATGATTATTGCAGTCAGATTAATTGGCTCGAAAGGAGAGAAAGGTGATACGTAATTACCTAACATCAATTACGTATCACACTACGCCTAAACTGAAGTCGTCGATTGACTCACACACGAGGAACAGTCCTCTTTCGAAACGTACTCGTATTCCTCTTTCAATTTTGCGATTTGCGTCCACGAGTCCGACTTACGACCATGATTTCGAGAGATCTTGAAAAATTGTTGACGCTTAAAGTATACCTATAGTATCTCAATCCTATCCGTCATTTCTGAATATAATATGTTGCTAAGCGGTACTATCCAACGCACCAATACTGTTGTACTATTCTATCGTGGCTGAGAAACATTGAGGGGGGTGTGGAGCGAAAAAAGAAAGAGTACGGAGAGCAACTTCCAACCTTAATTTATTCGTCTGCCTCTTCTACTACCTCTGTATCACGTAGTATATTAGCTGTATAGGTACCATACTTGTATTTTGATCCATAGGTTCCTTTAGGATCACACTAGCAAGGGAGGTACTATTACTAATTTATTCGTGCGAACTTATAGTTTGGGTCACGTGTCATTTTCTTCGCTGCGGGAAAGGGGCAGTTTGGACTACGAAGACTCTGACCTAGTTATGGGCCTGTAAAGCAAAACAAGAAAAAAAGCGAGGTGTAGCCTCACATTTTGATCGATTTTCTTCCTTTTCTTTTTCTACCGCGAAGATGTAAATACAATTATGCTGAGGAGAATTCTTCACGATGAAGTTACATTGGACGCCGCGCCGTTTCCTTTCTCAGATCTTTCTGTTTTTTTTTTTTCGTGATAGAATTTTTTTCTTTTATCTCATTGACAATCTTGCCTCTTCCTTTCTCTATTTATATTGCGGCAACTTTTTGAATAATTTCTATGGGAAGGGGGCAAGTAAGCCGCTTAGAAGAGTTTAATTCACTGGCTTTTCCACGTTCCAATGAGTCCATCAGAGTTTTCCCAAGATAGGCTTCGGTCATAAAATACTTATTGGTCGTTTGTAATCATTTAGACATTGATGTCAGTGGTATGATAAGGAAGAGATTAATCAAAAAGTGCCACGATGGTACAACCGTCCTTCTCCGTATATGGAAACACCGAAGGTACTCAGAAGCGAAAAGCTAAAGGATTTTTGACACAAAACCGAATGAAGAAAATTTGGATGAAAGCCAAAAATCACTCCCCTCCCCTCCTCCAGATAGAAAATTAAAGCCGAGAACTACAGTCTATGTGTTTTGGCTATCCAACTTTGTTGATGAGCTACGGGTTCGCCGTCAACCCTGGTGTTGACCCTCGCCATTGCTAGTCTACAACTTACCTCTCTTGCCACACAATGATGGCTCGACGACGGAACAAGTTTGTGGTAAGTATGAGTTCATAGTCTGTTCTAATAATGTGTAGTTCAAGTTTCAAAACTACCTATAATCATATTTTTAGGATGGTCCTCACGACTAAGTCTCATCCATCACTCGGAAAAAAGGATGGACAGATAAATATGACGACCCATTTAGTATAGAGTCGCAGATTGATCAACACATTGACAGATTGTTCAACAAGGGTTCGCAAGCTCGATACTAGCGTAAAAACAAGGAAAATTCCAAAGTATTTTTTTATTTCACTATTTCAGGTAAAAGTGTGACATTAAAGTGTACTTGACTTCTGTAACGGAATGACTCTAGAAACCGTTTCGAATGCGACTGCGAGAATAATTGTCAGAAAGAAGCGGAAACGTGTTTTCTTTTCTTCGTTTCATTAGGTATCTTCTTCTTGATCAGCGCCACCATATGAACGTCCGCACGCGTAATAATTAAAAAGTAATTATTGTTGTTTACACCCACGCACGAAGTTCGCTCGCTCGGGTACCGATTTCCGTACCGTAAGTTCGTTAAGCCGCACACATCAATTCTCTAGACGATAATTGGCTCTTTACATCGTCGAAATCATTTACTGATGTAAGTGTACTTAAGGAGTATCTTCTCGTTGGTGCTCTTTTCGATATTACGAGTACATCGAATTCTCTTCCTCGCTAACGGAAGGAGAAAATATTCGATTGTCGATGATTGCTCTTTGAGCGTCATTCAATAGACTGATTTTCCAGTGACGTCACATCGCAGGCTGCAGGTTCCAGACATACAAGGCTACGTATATAAATTCCTATAAGAGGCTCCACCTAGTCACTCACACACAGAAAATACACGTGTATTACACAGAATGGTGTCTTGCGGGTAGTGATTTTTGCCCACATATAACGTATCGAATAATGTACAAAATGATTAGGAATGTGGTTTAATTTATTCTTGAAGTTGAGGAAAATACGGCTAATTAGTTGACATATCGTGAAATATTCTGAATGATCTTCAGGAAACATTTAAACTTACGTCTGAAGGGTCCATCTTTGAATCGTTGAATTCCAATCAAAGTTTGTGTGAACCAATTAGCCATATTTTCCCAAGTTTTGTCTACATAAATACAAAGTTTCAAGATATTTCATGCTTTATTTAATCAGTTATCTCGGGGCAAAAATCGCAACATGTGATACATATTTTGTGTGTGTCTATGTGTGAGTGACTAGGTAGAGCATACCCTTAATTAATGAAGCATTTTTTTAGAAAAAAAAGTTGATATTTACGAAGCTCTGATTCTAAGCCTCATTTTGAATATAAATTTATAACATCTATTTTGTAGGATTTTATATGGACCTATGATAACAGGTGATAAATTCATATTCAAAATGAAACTTAGAATCAGAGCTTCTCGAATATCAACTTTTTTTTCTAAAAAAATGCTTCATTAATTAAATAATCCAACTTCAACAATCCTCTTATGGGAATTTATATACGTAGGCTTGTACTTCTGGAACCTGCAGTCTGTGATTTGACGTCACGGAAAATCTATCTATTGGCAAAACTGATAGGTAGCTATTATAGATAATTAATAAACGTAAGTTTCTTTTACGGTTTCTGCTTCCATATTTTTCTTGTTTCCAATATCTAGCACAATACCTCTAGCAAACTTTTAAAATCTTTCCGTACTTGACACTACAATTCCCTAGTTTGGTGAATAGGTACTTACTACTACCGCATCCCTTCCTCTCCTGTTCCCTTCTGCCAAATACGGATGAGGCGAGTAAAACAAGAAAAAAGTAAAACAAAATGTACACATTTATTAAACATGAAAAATAATATCGTCAGCGAGGGTATACAAGGAAATATATAAATCGCAAGAAATTGTCCATTAATTCTCACTTTTGGATTAGGTTCGCGGAATATCGTCACAAAGATAAAATTGGAGTCGCGTATTTATGTAGAAAATGTACCTGTATCCGATTAAATTATATTGTGTCGTAATAACATATGTTTTTTCAACGCTTCTCTGTATTTCGTTTTGAAAGAGCAGTCTTCGACTCGACAGGTAAAACGAGGCTCTTTTCCACATTCGTAACGTTGGTGTCGGACGAGCGCTTTTCTCCATTTGTAAAAACGGCCGCACGCTGGACACGGGAAGCAACCAACTTGATGCTTGTAGAACTCTAACGCATAGGAATAAATTTCATTAAGTAAATGCGAGTCTATACGAAAAGCGTCACTCTTATTTAACGCATTGAAATCAATCGTGGACGGATAAGACTATTTATATGTACACAGGATTCTCAAAACGAAACAGAGAAAAGAAAACCTTTATTAGGCGAGCGTAAAGAAAGGTCTGCCGAGTCATACTCGTCACGTGATAGCAAGTGACAAGACACAACGGAAAAGAGTGATTATTAGTATATTAGGTGGAACGCACAGATAGGTAGTTTTTTTTTTTTTTTTCTTCAGAGGAAAAATTGGAAATTGATGGTATACAGGATCGGATGAAGAAGCGTTGGTTGTTTAATCGAAGTTGAATACCTACGGAGAGTTCAACACACCTTCAAATGCTCGTGTTCGACACATTCGTATTGCTTGCGTACCGGTATATCGAATTGTATTATTATAGTTTTCGAGTAGGTAAATTGTTATTGTTGGAATGATGAAATGGAAATTTCGTTTCGCGTCACGTTGTCGTCAATGAAAGAAGAAACGCATCGAAATTCTCGATAGTTATGGTTTTGAAAATTTTATTATAAAGAAATGACATTCGTGGAATTAATAAATATACGCAGCTATTGTATAGTCCGGCGAGTAGAAAAACAACGAGCTCGAGTTTCATTCATAAATCAGCATAGCCTTAAGTTATTAGCTGTGTATCCGTAATAAACGCACGTAAACGTATAGACGTACACTTACATTCACATACAACTCAATCACCAGTTGACTTTACTTACTTGCAATGCTTAAATTTGTCCCTCATTTCGAGATAGTTGTCCGGATGCTTACGAATAGCGTGGTTAAATAAATCGTACTTATAAAAAGTAACGTAATCGCATTGCGTGCACTGCAACGAAGGCGGTTTGCCGCATTCGTACTTGAGATGGCGTTTCAAATTTTGTAGGTACTTATATTGTTTGCCGCACTTGTTGCAGACATGAGAATTAGGAGCAGGACTGAGTACTTGATGGACTTTCTTCGGGTTTGTATTCGTCCAGGCAAATCGATTGAAGTCGAGCGTCGTCGAGACAAACGTGAATAGTGGATCTGCAAAGCGTTCCAACATGAGTACCGTATATACATTGGACACACACACACACACAATTTCAATACGTTCACGAAGTTTCAAGTTTCGTCAACAAAAGCTGCGCGGTCAATTTACTCTCTGACTACAGAAAACCGCGAAAATTACTACAATAAGAACAGGAAATAGCAAGAGAGATTTCACCGCGCGAAAGATCGAAGAAGACAATAATCCCGGATGCATCGATTACATTATTATTATTGTTATTATTATTATTATTATTATTATAATAATGATAACAGTATTATACTTATTTTGAAAGAAAAAGATGACCATTGGTTCGTTCACCCCTCTAGAGAGAAGGATTGGGAGAAAGGATAAGGTGTCACTTGAGAATATGACTATCCCCTCTTATAGGGACTTTTACAATAATTATTTATGTTTTTCATCAGTTCGCAGGACATAATATTTTTTTTCTCTCTCTCTCTCTCTCTCTCTCTCTCTCTCAATTATACTTTGCTTACTCTCTTTTCATCGTTCAGTTAACATGCAGACTGGTGTACAATTTAAACATGGTAAAAGCTCAACTGAAATAAATTTCTGTATTGAAAGATTTTTTGTACGCGAATATACAAGCATCAGTAGGAAGAATAAAAAAGCCACATCGGCTTAGTCGTGGCCAATCACAAGATGTTGCGCCAATACTCGTCGATATCCGTCACGCTGATCCTTTATTAGAAGAGTTGGCTAGAATAGAAGTTTCAACCTGACGACGCGAACTCGCTTTCTTCTCGGGAAAATGAAAATAAGCGGCGTCTGGCGGGTCGACAAAATGATATACCTGGGAGTGGAGAGATCGTTTTGCGAATCGAGCATAACGAAGGAAACGAACAGATGCAATTTTTATTTCATGACATAAATATAAATTAAATAAACGTTCGCTAATACAAGTACTCGTTGTTTAACCAAATACCTCTCCCGGTTTCGGTTTTTTTTTTTTCTCTCTCTCTCTCTCTCTGTTTTTGCCTTTACTTACTCTTCTTCTTTTCGTGAACTCTATGATTCGACGAAAGAAAAAGAAATTCAGCACGTTTTGTAAGAGCGAATTTATTGGAATATTCCAAGTTTTCAATTTTTCTATCTTTCGATAATAAGTTGTACCTCACATTTCGTATGATGGAAACGATCTTATAAGCCTAGTTGTACGAATAACGCCCTAATAACTTATTCGTATTATTCTAAGGCGTAACTATTATGTTTACAGTTCTTTATTCGTGCCAATTTTTCTTGTACAACTAGGCTACTGAGGTTGGGGCAGTATAGCAAACGAAGATGTGAACTATACTCGAGGAAATAAATTGAAGGATTCAAGAAAGGAAAGAACTAGGATACAATTATAAAGGAACAACAAAATGTTGGAATGAGAGTTGAAGAATATGGTAGCATTGAACGCAACTTATTAATAAATACCCGGCACAAAAGATTTAAAAGTGCATGTGCTAGTTATTTGAAATTTTTTTTGTTTTAATTTGTGCATTCGAGGAAGTTGTCAATGAAAACGAATACGGGTAGGTCCGCCGATTTGGCGAGTAAGACGAAGAAGGATATGGAATCAGTTTTAAGAGAAGCGAAAAAGATGCGAGAATGAAAGTCTGGATCGGAGTTCTGTTCAACTGAAACGGAGATATTGCGAGATGGAATAGCGTTCACGTTCTGTACACGGTGTGCGGTGTTGAGTATTTTTTCGAGATAAGAGGCTTTTTCGGCAGCCATTGAATGATAGGATGATGAATGGCGAACAGTAATAGAAGATCGAGGATACAATTGATGGAGCAGATTGAAAGTGATTTTGGCGAGAGAAAAAAAAATAGTATTTGGTGGAACCTGGGAAGATTTTTCACTGCCTCCAAAGTACAATTCATTTTTCTTCAAATTGTGACACTTTTTTTTCCCCTCGCGTAAATCCATATGCCGTACAACGTTTGCTTGAAAATCAGAACACAAAGTAATTGATTATAAATTCCACCACACAGAATCAATCGATACGAGCAAAAGGAAACTTGGATGACAATTAGATTTCATTTCATTTAAAATAGTTGTAAAAAGTCATTAAAATTTTGTTTTTAGAAACGAAAGAAATTACCAATCGAGAATCGCACATCGGTTATACAAATGATGAAAGAAACAAAACAATTGCACTAGAAACTCGACTTTATAGGAAAGAAAGTCTTCTCTATGAATTTGTGACTACAGTATCGATAAACAGCTATACGTTCTGTAAAATTGAAAAAAAAAATAATATACTCGTATAATATAATATTATTGCAAATTTGATACGTACGAGGTTGGAAGTTTTTCGAAAAATTGAACAAAACTCCATCTAACATACGATTCGGTACGAATTTAATTATGGTCGATACTTAGTTTCCGGAAAACAATAACCGAAACTACGATGTTACAACTTTAATTTTCCACACTGAAAATCAATATTATTATACACGATGTAGATATGATTCACACCCACCCCCTTTGCTTGCTCGAAAAGAAGAAAAGAATAAAAAAAGAGGATGACAATGGTGGCGTATTGGCTCGCGACAGATGATAGCAATAAACAAGTTGAAACTTCAAAGGAGAAAGAACTAGAGGAGGATTAAGAAATTGACCGTCTCCTATCGCGAGCTGATGCGCCATAATATCGTTTATTGTTTCGTCCGCAAATTAGGTGTAGGCCTGTACGCTATTTCAGCCAAAACTCACAATTTTTACAATTTTTTGAAAAATTATATTCCAGTTACAAAACTTGTCACCCGAGAAACTCTTTTTTGAATTTCTTGACATAGAATTATTAATTTATTTTTGAAGAATTTTACTTTATTGAGAATTTAGATAAAAATTGAGAATCATTCTCCAAGTTTTTCCAATTCCGAAATTATCGGTGAATATAAATGTCATCACTATTGGGTTCAACACTCCCATAGTCCTAGAGGTGAAGTTTTTATTAGAAAAAATTTTAAAAACGTGTAGCGTCAAACTATACAGCAATAGGTATAAATAACTTTAAAAATTTTGGACCCTCATCGGGCCTCAAAAGATACTTTCAAGTCAACTAATGGATAACCGATAAGAAATTTCTAAACAATGATTGGACAAAATGCATAACAGGTGTAGCAAAATAAAAATAATCGATGCACCCTTGAGAAGTGCATCTACTAAATTTGGTTCATCTTCTTTGTGGCGATAATTGCGACAATGACTGGGAGAAAACTGTACGTGGGAGCCCCATTCTGTTCATGGAGTATCACTCAAATTGACCATTCTTATCTTGCTACACTTTCTTGTTCTACAGTAATCTCTGAGTAAAAATTATCAATACTTTTTATCAAATGTTTTTACTATAAGTTAGTAAGACAAAGAATAATTGTCTTTCGAGATAATGATCGTACCTACCCAATCCCAGAACGAGAAGATAATAAATTTCCTCCTCTTCAACAGCAATAAGTTTGAAGATCTATCCAAACGTTCATATCTTATTAACATGCTATAATCGGACTAATCGATTCAATATTTCTCGTTATAGTTCAATTTTTGTATAGCTGCTAGAATATAGAGTCGTTACCCGCAAGGGGAAGGTACTTGTTTGACAAGGGGCGGTATTATAGGCTTTAAAGTATTTGGTAAGAAGATGGGATGGGGATCATTTTAATTGGTAAGCTGAAAAAGGTGCGGGGAGTCAAGAGATCGAAGTGGTCTTGCGTAAGACCATGAAGAGAAGGCGAGATCATAGGCGTCTAAATTTGGAATTTTTCAAGCATGCAAATATAATATTGTGTAATTAATCTACGACCCTTTGATAAAGGGCAACGAAATTCTGTCGAACGCTAACTACCTTTTCGCCCGTCTAGATTCAAAACCTCGTAACTCCAATTTTTATCATGAATAATGTTTTTGCATGATCATAGTGATGCACATCCAGCATCACCAGCATACGAGTCTGCAAAAACATTATTCATGATAAAAATTGGAGTTACGGTTTTGAATCTAGACGGGCGTTTTGCAGTTGAAGGTGCACCGTCTCCAGTACATGACGAGCCAATTTGATTCTACGATCGAAATAAAGATCAAGAGGGAACTTAACAGCCCATCGTCATTTGACGCGACTATCGCCGCCTTCTAACCTCTTATTTTCTCTGTAGCACGCAAATCGAAAAAATCACACCGAGGACTTGAAAATACTCCATTGTTTATCACAACAGGGTCAAGCAACACAAGAATGACGTAAACGCACTTAAAAATAGTAAATAGTTTAAACGATATAAAAATACAAGAACATCCAGCTTAAATGAAAGATTTTCTCAATCGCGCGTCTCGCAAAAACAGTCAAAAATTTTTTAAATAAGAAAACAAGGGAAAAAAAAGATTTTTTTTACATTTTTTTAAAGGAGAAAAAAATTAAAAAAGGTACAAAAATAAATAATGAATTAACAAAAAAAAAAAAAAAAAAAAAAGCATGGAAAAAACTTGACTTGAAATACAGGGGAATGGGTCATGTTCATATGTTGTCGGAGGGGGGCGCATCGTGGAATATTTCCACCGTAGTGCCGTCTCTTATTTCACATCGGATTTTATGCACACGTACCATATGCTTTTTGAAATCTTGTGGATAATGAGTACAGTACTTACAGTACTGACAGAAGCATCTTGGCTCTTGACCACACTCCAAGCGAAGGTGTTTCTGTAAACTGCTATTCCATTTATAGTATTTACCACACTTTGGGCAATGTACATCTAGTTTCTGCGACGGCGGTGTAATTCTGTTACTGCTGGGTGAAATAACAGGCGTCTTCTCTTTTTTCGACGGTTTACCCGTCAATCCTTCGCACCACATACTGAGCAATTTGCGCGCATTCTGCGATGATAGACGTTTTGAACTACCTGAAAAAAGAAAATATCATCGACTTTACGTGTATTATTCCTTGGACATAGCGAATACCTGTTACGGATCAACACAAGGTATGTGCCTCAACACACGAATTCACTCTCAGGGCTGCGCATTTCACAATAGAACTTGAAAGTTGAGACGCTTACTACGTATTTTCGAATGAAAATATCATGTATCTACAGCAGTTGCAAAATTTAAAGAGTGAAACGAATAAGAAAATTCAAACTTGAGAAAAGCAGTTACTCAACATTAAATACATAATATTATCACGTCCTTTTTGTTCGTGATTATTCTCGAAGAATATCAAGTATTGCATTTGACTTGCGACTAAAAACTTGAAATTGCGTTCACATACTGTAGTACACTAGAACACGCAGATGACATTCTCAAAGAAGGTACATAGATATTCAAGTATGTTTAACAATGATATTTTCAGATGAAAAAATTTTATTGACTTACAAATAGCTCTCGTAGTAGTTATCTCACTCTTACTTGCCTCGCTACTTAGGATAATGAAGCAAGGCCAGAGGAGTTATATTGTTTCGATGCTGGAATCTGATCGGTTCAGTGACGTTCCTCGTATTATATTCATTACCTAAGTATTCCAACAAGATTTCGAGATAGGACAAAATTTGGAAGAAGAAGGCTGAAAGAGCAGATGAAAATCGTCAAAGTGACGAACCCGTTGACCACATAGGTCTGTCTATTCCTACATGAACATGCCAAATCGTGCCAAATAAATTGATTATTTGAAAAGGGACAAAATGTGGCCCTTGTTTTCCAGCAAAAACATACAACTAATTACGACAAAGATCCACTTTTTGGTATTTCTCACTTTTGATTTCCTTTGTTTTCTTATCAGTGTGGTATGCCAATGTAAGGTATGGTCAAAGGAAGAACCTCAGCAATATAACATGGTATTGTGAACGCATATAAACTATTCTATTTTACGACTGAAACAAAGCAATATAAACAATGATCCAATAAGAATACAGACCTACAGAGCCTCGAGAGAGGCAGTCAGAATAAGCCGATTGGAATGCAGACCAATAAAGAGCTCTGTGACTAGAAGAAGAAAGAAGATGGAGAAATCCAATGAGGTTGGAGAACAACTTTGAATCAATCAAATAGAATCTTAGACTTTTGTTCTACTATAGCTTTTAATTTGAGTTGAATCAGTTCAAAAATTGACCTCGCACGAAAGAATCCGCGATAGTACGTTTATTATTTCTAAATAAATAGTCTCAGGGCGATTCCAGGAATCTGTTCCGCAGATTATTCTCAAAATTGTCTAGTATGTCCACCTGCCTTCTAAATTGTTTTTATCAATCTTCATAGTAGCAAATTTCCTTAATTAAATCAACAGTCAAAAAAGATAGCTGAGGAAAGAAGAAAGAGTACCATGAAAATGTCTCTAGCCCAGTAACGACAAAAAAAGAGAAAAACCTAAAGACAAATTAGTCACAAAAGACAAAATTCACCGCGGAGCATCGTGATAAGATTTCACAGAAAATATTTCGTCCAAATTCTTTTGTGAGGTAACACTCACAACATTATTATTGAATAGCTCAAAACGATTCACACTTACTTTAACTAATTCTAGGTTTGCTCCCTCGGGAAGGTATATGTGCTAGCAACTGACTTTTTCACTCAACGCACAAAGGCAATGAATGAATATGAGCGCAACCTCATTGCATAATATTATTAAAAAACGAGTAAGAACAGTTGAAAAATAAACTACAGAATCAACTGAAACTTGAACTTGAAAATTCTTGCCTCTCCGCATACTGCTAGTGAAAAAAAAAAAAAAAAAAAAAATCTTGATTGTATTGATTCATCAAAGTTATCTCCAGTTTTCTTTTCTTTTAGCTCTTCAATCAATGCACAATGCACAATAAATTCCAAACTTCCAAATTTGATTTTGAAGCTCTCGGGAAACTGGGTTTTTCAGAACAATGCTTTCTGGATATCTTCATGTATTTAGAATACTTGAAATTGAAATAAGGGTAGGCAAGTCGTAATAATGAACGTAAACGGGAAAGGGACTTCAAACTTCATGTCCTTAACTCACGCATCAATGAACATAAAATTACCTGAATTTTAAAAAAAAGGTATCTTATAAATTTCGGCCAACAACTTTCCAGCAAATTCAGTCCCATGGTATTTAAATACACACTTATTGAGGCTCCCAATCTCAAATTATCTCATCAATGTGTCTGAATATCAATCATATTGAACCTATTTTGTAAATACTGGTACACAAAGATATTATGAAATTAGGTACTATCAAAGCAGCTAAGGTTATGACTCTATCACTTCAGACACGCGATGGAATCGGTATTTTCACATTATGGCGTCATAAGCACTTTATTGAATGAACATTTTCCAGGTACTTTTAGAATCAAATAAATGCACAACATAATATTTCTATATTTTACCGCAATTGGTAGAATTTTAATATACGTGTGGGGGGAAAAGAAAGAGAAAAAAAGTCTAGTATTTATAGCATTTTGTGTATACGTAGACTATGAATTTTCAACATATTTCTACGTTTTGCACGATAATTGCAGAATTGACATTTATAGAGTGGGTCTACCCCACATTCTTCTCGCAAATGTCGGTAGAGATTTGCTTTCCTTGTGTAAGATGCATTGCATTGAGTGCATCCATATCTACCATCAGGTGTTGTTTTCATCTCAACTAAATTGCTTGAAGGAGCATAATAGATTCTGCAACCTAGCAAAATACACATATTCACATGAACAAAATAATCTAATACACACAAATATTTTCCAGATATCTTCATTTATGCACAAACGTCTTTTTATTTGCAGCATTTTTGTTCAAATAAGTGTATTCTAAATAAAAATGATTCCCCGTGACAACATGATTGCAAACAAACAACAGCAATTTTGTTTAATTTAGACAAAAAGCAGACCTGCCTATCGCAGCTGTCTCCCTGTGAAATTTAGACAAACTTTTCTTGTGTTAATTCCCATAAGGATCAGGTAGCATTTGCAAAAATGCGGAAATTTTAAAAATAAACAAATACATGTTAATGATGAATGGTCTTGTTTTATAAAATACAACTACATTACTTTGTAAATGAAGAACACCCAACATTAATATATCCGTATTATTGTTTATTATTGAAATATTTGCAATTTTGCAAACACAACGTCATCCTTATGGGAATTAACACGCAAAAAGTTTGTTTACATTTCAAAGGGAGATAGCTGCAGCACGCAAACTGATTTGTTTACAAATCATTGCAGGTATTTGATTCATCGACGTCACTAGAGAATCAGTCGCTTGACCTTCAGACTTCATAAAAGTTGAATCGTTACGTGAATACTATGACAGATACAAGTACAAGTGACGTTAGATAAAAGGATGGACTCCCCCCCCCCCAGATATTTTTCACATCACCTCTTATAGAAAAAAATGACAAACTATGAAAACATGAAAAGTGTTTCCAACGATCTTTTATAAATTTATAGAATGTAATCGATCAACTTTCCAGAAATACTTTGCAATGGGTATGAGTGAGTTTTCATTTTGTTCCAAGATCATCATGCTCAACTGTCCGGTCCCTGAGCAAAACTTGTATCTTGAGGAGAGAATCAAATGGGCACTACTCTGTCGGCATGACGTGTGGCGCGAAGTTTTTCTTTTCTTTCAATTTTAGAGCAATTATCAACATATTTCAGAACTGGTAGAATGCTCCAAATAAAGTTATAGAAGCTGTAGAAATAATAAGATGAGTCGTGAGCGCTTTTGGTTTAAAACCCACCATCCGGTGAAGGAAGAAAATTCACTTTTTGGAGTATCAATTTGATATTTTAGAACTTCTAACAATAATCCTCATCAATAAGACAAGCAGGAGCGCTGTACTTTACTCAAGTCTAATGAGACTTAAAGAATAAGGGGAATTAGAGTATAAAATGTAAATACCCTCTTGATACGAAATTCAAGTACAATAAATGTATACAAAATCTTGGATTGTTTCTAATAATGTATTCCGGATGATGCGTCAACTAATACACTATTCAGGAATAAAATTTGATAGTATCATTCCTTAAGGATTTGAATACTTATACACAAAGTAAAATTCCCTTCAAACACTTTCCAAGAAGTCCTACAAATACATCTAAATAGAGAAAAACCAACTTTTTTTCCAGTCTGGATTAGATATAGGGAGAAACATTAATTGTTTCATTCACAGTATTTCCAAAATATTTTTCTACTTGGTGCAAAATATCATAATATCCCCACTCTTGTAGTACCAGTATTGAGGTAACTGTTCAATGTAAACATGCTGTTTTGAGGCAGACAAGTTCATTCCTTTGTGATTAGTGTTTGGATGGAGGCCTTAAATCTCTGATAATTTTTCATTAGAACAAAATAATAGTAGGGGATATTCAGAAAGTAAACACTGGACTGCAACAAATATCTAAAAATCATCAATCTAACTGCAGTATGAAGAAAAACATACGGCAACTTTTGAAAAGATCAAATGTCTCTATAAATTTATTGACAAAAGAAGGAAATTGCACAAATACAAATCTACAGCAAAATTAATTGGAACGGATGAAGAATATTATGATTGAAAGAATTGTTTCTCAAGAAAGGGGATAAACACTGTCTAAAGCAGGCGTGGGCAACCTTTTTCACGTCGCGGGCCGCATTCATGAAAATTTGTAACTTTTCATGATCCGCCGGGCCGCACATCAAGAAATTCTCGTTGTTAGAATCAAAAAATGTAAAATTTTACACGAATTATTTCCAATATTTTTGGATAAATTTAGTATACAAAAAAACGTAAACTGATTATTTATTAGTTACTAGATGAGAAAGTTAAGCTCATCAAAATTGGGGGTCAGGTGAGTATGTTGCAAACGCATCAAAACAGTCAAATGCTAGAATGGTTGAGAACCCTTTCGTCGTTGGTGCAATGGAAGTGCCTGAAGAGTACCAAATGGAACTAATAGATCTGAAAGCCGATTTTTCTCTGCTCACTTTGTTTTCAGAGACCCCTTTGCGAGAATTTTATAAAATTATGCCTGGTATTAAATATATTCCAACATAAGAACCTTTGCTTTCTTTGGGTCTACATTTGTTTGTGAAAATGCTTTCTCGCTCATGAAAAATACAAAAACTCCGGAAAGAAGCAAGCTGAATGATGAGCATTTGACTGCTTTGATGCGTTTGCAGCATACCTACTCACTTGACCCCCAATTTTGATGAGATTGTCTATGAATTGCAAAGACAAGTTTCTCACTACTAACTAATAAATAATCAGTTCACGTTTGTTTGTATACTAAATGTATCCAAAAATATTGGAAATTATTCGTGTAAAATTTTACATCTAAAATTTTACATCTTTTGATTTGAACAACGAAAATTTCTTCATTTTTTTGTATTTTGGTATTCGTATCGCGGGCCACAGAAAAAGCTTCCGCGGGCCGCATGCGGCCCGCGGGCCGCGGGTTGCCCATGCCTGGTCTAAAGAATTAAAATAGGTAAGTTCACTGAAAAAGCACCCTATGTATATTTAGGACATGCTTAGCCAAATTATCTTTACGTTTGGTTTTATGTGTACAGAATTTGCATTCAAAAAGGGGCTCCACGCCATAGGCTTCTCGTAAGTGCCTCTGTAAATCATACTTCCGCGAGTAAGTTCTACTACATCTATCACATTTGTATCTGCAGCTGCCATCGACAGTTTGCACTATCATATCCCCACACACTGTTATTGAGGCCACTTGTAAGTGTTCATCAGGACCTATCAACATAAGGTATAGGTTTAGAGAAAGTTTCACAATATCAAACAACAAATTGAAATTTGTTCAGAAAAATTAGAACGAATAATATAATATTCAAGTTACATTACCTAAAGGAGAAATTGCAATTGTGATATTGAAAGCAAGAATGATGAATTACTAAGATTATTGCCTGTAAAAAAAATAGATATTATGTATTGTCGTTCTTAGTTGTAACATTGTCAACGTATTCTGTTTTATTGAAACAAAGAAAATCTTACAATTCAAAATAATAATTTTAAGAATTAGTAAATTAGAAACGATGCGATGAGAAAATTTTACGAAATTGTCTTATGCACATGGAGCATGTGAGTTTTTAACGAGTTTCTGCGTTTAGCGCGATAATCACAGAGAAGGCATTTATGGATTGGCCTTCTACCACATTCTTGGCGTAAGTGTCTGGATAAATTATACTTTTGCGAATAAGATGCGAAACATTGTTTGCATGTATATCTGCCATCAATAATTTTCCATAAGACTGTGTCAAATTTATTCATGTTAAAATAATCCCTTTGAGAACCTATAAACATATCACACAGAATCAGTGCACCGTGATTCTATCTACAAAACATGGAATATCATACTCTAATTAAAAAGTCACCCACTTACAACAACACAAAAAAATATAGAATTATTACACTTCTTTGAGGATTTTTTTTCCCTTTTCTCGCACCAAATAATCACATTCATCTCAAATCACAAAGCATAGTTACACTTCAAGCTGACCTAGATTGATGTGCAATGGTTCACAATTGAAATTAATTCAAAAAGCTTTTACCAGCTGAAATAATTGGACGGTCTTGCTACTAAACTGCAGACAATGCAAAACAAGAGACATGATTTACTACTCAGTAAGAAGTCTGATGGTAAATTATCTAGAAGAACTTTTACACTGAAAAAGCGAAAAGTTTTGATAAAGAAACAACAAAACCAAAAAAAGTAGTAAATCTATTATTTTGAAGACTATTTTTAGATAACAACCTCGTTTTCTTGTATACTAAGAAAAATTGATCAACACAGAATCAGAAATGTTAGGAGCTTATTCCCATGAACAGATTTCAAAATGGTTAGCTCTCCATTTATTGTCTGTGAGCAATTAGTTGGCGGTTGTTAGGAATGCGTTTTTTTTTTTGCTCTGTATTTCGACCGCCAACTAATCACTCAAGTCACGGACAGTACATAATAATTTTGGTAAAATGGAAAACTCGATTGATTGACTTTTGCCTGGGAAGAAATGTGAAAATGAATACTACAAATTATTTCTTCGATCTTCTTTTTTATTATGCACAAATATTCAACATTTGATATATAAAATTTCAGGAATAAAATGCTCACTTACATAAGCAGGATAAACAAAAAGTAAATTACTACATAATTTTTTTAAATACAATTACAGTGGAGAGACAGAAAGAAAGATAAGGATAAGATCATTCTGATTTATATACTATAGCGATTGACGAAAATATTCTCAAATTCCTTGCAGGAAGATAATTAATCTTGATAGCAAGAGGGCAGAATAGTACAAGTGCTTACCAGAACTTGTAGCAACGGTGGATTTTTTGTGCCCAAAAGGAAGCCCTCTGATCAAAGTTAAACAATGATACCGCAGGTACAGAATAATGCAAGATTTTGATATTTGAACAAAATATATTTTACAATAAAATTCATTTCTAGATACTTGTGTTCAATACAAACTGCCATACAACCTTAACAAAATAGATGAGCAATCATTCTGAAATGCTTGCAGTGAGGATACCAATCTTGTTCAATAAAAGACATCACTTGTACTTTTCCTAGAAAATCACTTTTTTTTTGTTTTGTCTATACTTTTCACAACCAAGAACAATTTTCCAGGTTTTCAAACAACAGAAAAATAAGATAATACAAACCCTGGAGTATTTATATGTCAGAAATAATTTTAGGGTGCAAATCAAATTGGCCCTACTCACCGCACTGATGACAGTATAGGTATATCATCATAATATTTTCAACTCATCGATAGTAAATTAAGTTTGATCTATGATAAATTTCAATAACCTTCCTGTTGGCTGCAATATTATTTAAAAACAAGAATCACTGAAAATCAAACTCCAACTATTCTATCCAAGTATCAATAATATTTCAAATGAGGAAACCGTTTCACAAAAGAATGAGTTTAGTTCACAAAAACAAAGGACTAGAATAGGAAAAAATGAATTAGGAAACTCACACTTACACATACATAGACCACTTGCAGAATAAACGTACACTTATAGGAGAATCATATTTGACTGGAACATACAAATACAAGAACGATACATCAATCTAACTCTACAGCAACTACAAATAGGAATGAAAGATATAAAAGACGAATAAAAAACTACTGAAATAGAAGAAATTAAAAATCTCTTTAAAATGAGAGGTAATAGAAAAAAGTGAAGAGGTGTTTTTCTCATAAAATAAGTTGAAGACATGAGTTGAATTTGTCTTCTCATAGGCATAAGTAAGAGAAGAAAGATGAATAATATTTTACATTCATAAACAATAATAACAAACAATGCAGGTAACTTAAAAAATGACTAATGAAGAAAAAAAGCTATCAACTACAAATACATTCAGAAGGTGTTCAAAGAAGGGAGATTGACAACTGAAAGAATTGATAAAAATCATGAACGAGAAGAACAGAACCTACAAAAGAGCAAACGTGCAACTGTATCGTTGTTTCATTACATTCGAAAACATTGTTTAAATTATGCATTGTAAACAACACAACGTTCCTCAAACTCATTTCACCCTGTAATTTTAAATCGCACAACCTAAATTCTGACAAGTGTGACTGAATAGAAACCCTGTATGTGTAAAAAAAAACACAAAAAACAGGCTAATAATTTAGTAATTTTGTTTAAAAACTTTCTGATAAAACCAAAATTTCACACCTTTATAATATTATGAAAAAAATTCCTAATTTTGAAAATAAAGATTAAGAAGTCATCAAGATTGATCAATTGATCAATTTTGACTGACTACTGTCTCGGAATTTTAAACTTCTCCGTCCCTTTCGGATACGCATGACAACTTGAAAAGTTTTCTATCTTGAAAGCTCTAATTGAAATTTATTACATTATTGCATTACATACAATAATTGAGAAACAAGATTTACTCAAGTATCTGTACAGACCTACAGACACAGATAACTCTTCTTTTTATTCATTATAAAACAGTCTATAACATTTTGTGACTGAATTTGTACTATCTGCTGTAAGTATACTTGCAATGAGGAAAATTTGAAACTGGAGACAATAGAATGCAAATATACAGAATCGTTATTTCCAGCAACTTGGTCTCTTCTCAGGGTAACCAGTTTTTTCTAGGCTTATTTTTACCCGACTTTTCTTGATTTTCTTTACCTCTTTTTTCTCATTTTTGCTGACTTCTTTGCAGTATCCGCGAGTGGAAGGCGGAGAGAAATCAGTGATAATTTTCAAAAAAAAGTTTCCTCAGTGTAGTGTAATGAACCCTATTCTCAAAAAATATGCTCGATAACTGCCTGGAGTTGAAGTTCCCTGACTCTTCCCGGTGTTTTTAACACTCTTTGTTCAGTCAAACTGCAAGGAAAGAAAGTAGAATCAACGTTTGTTGCACTTTTGATGGCAGAAACTCCCCTAAAATATAAAACATTTTTGGGACATTTTAGGGATTTTCAGGGTATTTTACATACATAATCGGGACATAAACGGGTGTTTTTGCCATGGGCTCATTAAGCGTTCAACGGGAACGGCTACTGAGAAAAATGAAAATGATATTATAAATATGTACTTTGGTAGACAGAGTGAATATCAAAGTGGATTTCAGAATCACAGACTGGTCTCTTCTCCTTTTCAATCAAGAGACTGAAAATCCTTTCCCAGTAATGTACATAATATTACAACTTGAATCAACTTTCAAGAGCAATGTTCATTACAGGCTCCTAGGACTACCAACTTGGCTAACGGGCTGTTCATGCTAATTTGAGTTCAAGTCTCCAGAATTGGGCGTCTAAAATATTCTCACTAGAGAATTTAACTTGAAAATGGGTCCAATGGATTGTAGGGCATAGAAAGCACTCGATATTACAATAATAACTACAAATATTATACTACTCAAGATTTCAGATTGGCGAATTAGAAGAGAAAATTGTTTGAGGTACGCACATAAAAATGAACATTCTACTAACAAATACTTGAACTTGATTAGAATCAAGACACAAGTTTTGAAGAAACAATGGAAAACTAGTGGAAAACCTAATCACTACATATTGTAATTTTTCCGAAAAATGGAATTTGTTTCGGAAGGAAGAAGCAAATGAAATAGTTACATATTATCAGGAATATTATCAACAACTTTACGCTCTGTACAAAAGACAAATACAATAGGTAAGAGCTTACTAAAATTAATTCAGTCGTAATAAACTAGATTGCTGATATTCAGAAAATTTTATAAATAAATAAGGTACGCACATCGCTTACGTAATTTGAAATTGAAACGTTCCTATAAACTAGATAAAATTGCGTTATACGTTAGAATGAGAACCTAAGCAAGGAATGGAAAATTATACTGGTACATCACAGATGGAAAGATTCAACAAAAATAAAACTATCTTATCTGTACAATATACTCCCGCCCCCCTTTTCAAAGCTTCTTAAAATTTCCACGCTCGAGTCAGGAGCACAATGGCCGATTCGACGTACACGTCCACATAATCTTTGTACGTTTACGATGAAGAAGTTTGCTGCTGAGAATTATTATTAGTTTTATGACTGAGCGGTTCCATCAAATGCTTGTGTACCATAATTTTATGTCTTTTGAGATTCGATTTCCATTTCGATTTATACACACAAAATTCGCAGTTATAAACGTCGGGTGAACGAATGCGACATTCGAAAGAGACATGGGACCATAACGTCAGCCCGTCTTTGAATAGTCTTAAGCAACGGGAACACTGAAAGCAACGGTACGCTACGGGATTCGTTCCGGAAAGAGCGTCACCTGCAACACAGAGAGCGAATTTGCCAATTTCACAAAAAGATTGGTACGCTAGTACAATCGTTCGGTCGTTTGCTCCTTCATCAAGATTCAGCGATAGTGGCCAAAATCACCGCGCAGTAGCACCATATGCAACCCGGACAATCGATCACTCTTTTTTTTTTTTTCTTTCTTTTTCGAAACTCGAAAGTTGAATTATATCGATAGCGAGTCGAAAAAAGGGTTATACAATATTGACGACGATAAGGACAAAATGGAAAGGGGGAACGTATGATAAGAAATCTCACACTGCACTGCTGAACTGGTGACTTTTTACTTGTGTATACCCTGAAACGAGCACCTACGTGAACGTCTAACCACGTCTAAGCGTTTACAGGGTACTCTTTGCAATCCAACCTACTAATCACACGAGCACATCATCACACTATAGAAGTATCGTATCAACGACAACCGAGATGCGCGATCGATCGATGCAGCCACATTCTCTTCCCTCAATTCGAAGCTTTAGAAAGCTGCCGACGGACGGTAGGGGAATATGCAAACGTTTCGCCGCAGTTCGCAAACGACTATTTCGCAACTTTTTTCTTTCCTTCATCCTACACGTCGTCGAATGTGGAACTGAAATTTTATTTTTACTAGAATCACACACTCGACGCTGTTATATGAGAACCGTGCATTCAAAATTTGGGTTCACAAGTTTAACATTTCACGTTACCACCTGCTGTCACAGCACTATATCGCGAACGATGATTTTGGCCACGCACTTTCTGATTTCTTCAAATATTAGATATCAAAATCAAAATAGTCACTTACTTTTTCTCTCCTAACTAACGAGCGTACATACATTTCAACTATGAAAACTATGAATAAATTCAGCCGTTATCATCACATGCGTATAATACGTATAACTAAAGCTCAAATAATTGATTAACACAAAACATACACTCAAAACGGAAGCGAATTGGCACGCACGATTTGACATAAATAATGAAAGAGGAAAAACGAAAAGTAAACATTAGATTTCCTAAAATACACAACTGATTACGCTTCAAAAAATATGGAGAGGGGGAAGAAAAAAGCGAAAAAACTATAATTCATACGAAACAGAAGCAATGAGTACGTGCAAATGATACGAATGTATGTAAAAAGTAATGAACAAGAACAGAAACTCAAGCTTTCTTATTCAAGACCAGTTTTGTACACATTTTTTCGTTGAGTACTCGGGAAAATTTGCTCATAAAGTTTTGCCAGTCATTCCTTTAGAATACGTATATTGAGTTTTTAATGACTACTAACAATTTTGATACAAAAAACATATATTAAAGAAAATTAGAAAGAAACGAGAAAAACGAGAAAATATATGAAATAATGATAGAGGGAAAAAAAGAATACACTCTGCCACGATCAACAGAATATTGTGTGTGGACAGTCGTGCGAAGACACATACATACACATACATACTCGTAGCCTGTACAAACGCAATACGATTAATAATTTAGACTAGGAATAAAAAATTCATCATCACTGAAACTTCTTCGTTTGAATACATAAATAAAAAAGGAACTCTCGTAAAATATAAATAATCAATTGGAAAATAACATAATTTCATAATAATAAAAAACAATAATTTCAAATAGTGAAAAAATATTGTATCTAGGTACGATCAAATATCGCACCTATAAACAAAGAAATTCTACACGGATGATAAATTTGTAATAAATCATCATTCATATTTTATTCAACCTTCAAGTCATAGAATTATCAGTCAAAAAGAACATACGAGTAATAATTATTGTTAATAATAATAAAACATTACAATATCAATTATCTGAAGGAAATTTAAGAGATCATACGTAGAAAGAACTTACAAAGTAATAACAAGATACAATTATCAAACATCTCGGAATCAAACAAAAAATAGAAAATAATAATTTATCTACGTAATTGCATACAAATTAGTAATAAACGGGATAAAGTAGATAACACTTCTAAGATAGTATGGAGTGAATTTGTGTTCTCACGCGTAATTGTATCCTTTTTTTAAAATGCTTCTTCAATTCATCCTGAATGTCCCCCGTCATTAGTATAAAAATTAATTACAAACAAGGTAACCTTTCACCAAATCAATCGACAGTACTATACAACCTCTAGATACTCAATTCTTCAATAAGTATAAATATCTGTCAACAATGAACTTTCTGAAAGCGACTGAAGAGAAGCATGCACCTTTAAACTCACCCACAAGCTGCTCAAAATCAAGTACAATAATTCTATACGAAAAAAAAAAAAAAAAAAAAAAAAAATAGGTTTTCAATCGAAAGAATCGACTCTCATCGCATACATACACAATCTACCAAGTGCTCAGTAAGTTCAAACTTTTCATATGTACCTCTAGAATTAACATTCATTCAAGCGACGAACTACTGTGGCGTTGGCAACTTCTGCTCCTGTATTGTAGTTCTTTAAGAACATTATTTTGTTCATCTTAATAAAAGCTTTGAAACATCAAACAACAAATTTTTAGATTATTTTATTGGTCATTTTCTATATTGGTTACGGATTATTGTCGTTGAAAAGACGCTTTAGAAAAAATTAATCTTGAATAAGCATGCCCACGAATTCATCAATATAACGGATGTTTGGAGCTGACGTTTTTTTCTACGTCTTGTTTCTTCTGCAGGACTGCATTCAGATTTGTATCATTTTTTTTTTTTTTTTTTTTTTTTTTTCTTTCTTACGTCCTACTTGATGAACGAAATAAGAATGAAAAGAAATTTCAGATTCTTTTGTCGAGACAATCACTCACAAGAAAGAACAAAATAATAGCAAATAATTTACTTAGTATGAATATCACAGGAGTCAGGAGATATGTAGGTACTAGTAATAAGATCCTCTGTTACAAATTCATCAAATTGTGCGTAGGTCAACTTTCAATAATTTGCATCTGAGTGAAGAGGGTTTCCATAAAAAATAATTTCATGTATGATACGGCTGAATAAGATCATCTAAGATATTTTTGAAACGTAAGTGTACAATTTTGATTTTCAAAAAGATGAAAGCTCACTCATTTCACTCTTTATACTTGTACGTACTAGGTTACGCTCAATAGACTGGACAGCTCACGCTTATAGTATTTTTAACGATTGAGATGCGTCGTAAACAGAATGTAGAAACCGTCATTTTAAAAACTGCCAAAAGCTGTTCGCAACAAGCCGACACAATGAGCCTACACGGACTGTTAAGCGTTGTGACTCAATCACGAAGTTTGTAAAGTACCAAAAGATGGGTAAAATTATAAAAACGAGAGTGATGACGTTTAATGGGTTGACATTGAATGCAGAATTATCAGGATGTGGTCTTCCAGAAATAACTTGCAGTTCAGAAGATATTTTGGACAAGTACCCCTCATTTTGGGTAACCA